>CM073587.1:73030941-74246441 GCA_037074715.1 Magnolia kwangsiensis
TCTTCAGCTCGACGATACCGATAACACAAGTAGCGATACTGATAACATAAGTAGTATAAAGAACTCTAGGTATTGGTGATGTATCAAAGTATTGCCAATGTATCGCCAATATTTTCGATTGTGTAAATTCCAGGTGTCCTTGTATCGCCAATATTTTCGACTGTGTAAATTCCAGATGTCGCTTGCATCGCAAATGTATTGACAATATTTCGATAATATTACCAATGTATCGATGCTGCTAAAAATCTATTTATTAAAAAGATTTCCATTTCAATTTTTTTAAATGGGCATATGGTTATATGCAGTGTTCGAGTTGTCGGTATTGTTACGAGTTTCGCTGGCTGGAGATAAAGATATAATATCGTTATCGCCGATAATATTGCTAATAACTGGAAATGCAGGGTAAACAAGGAAAAACATGAGGAAAACGTTGGAATCTTTTAGTAAAATTTCAAGGGATGCCTAAATACATATATTTGCATATTTAGGAATTAAAAAAATTATAAAAAGAATGCATACATAATAAGTTTTCATTTAATGAAAACCTAAAAGCATGCTCTACTATAAGAAATCACTTCAATAATAACCAAAATTCTATTATCCATCTAAACCATCACGTCCAACCATCTAATCCATTCATCCAACCATCTAATCCATCCATCCCATGTATCCATCCATCCAACCATCCAATCTATGCATCCATTCCAAACTTTTGTGGGCCGAAATAAGTTTTTAATGGTGGGCATTCAGTGACCACTATTTCATGTGGGGTGGTCCACTTGAGACATCAGATTGGTGGGAATTCATATAATTGTCTTACATGATGAGAATGACTTATCATTTGACATAATGCATCTACATGGTGGGTCCAATCTGGTGAGTGGCTTGGATCTCACAAAAGGATTTCATGTGTGAGGGTGAGTACTCAGCTATTTAAAAAAATATGTAGAATCATCCATTCATTAAGAATTTTGGATTTAAAGTTGTAAGTTGTGACTTGTCCATTCAATTTTCAAGATGAAGAACGGCTCGGATTGTAAAAATATGTCTGCATATGAGATAGAAATCCTCAAATAGGCATGCGAACAAATCTGATCGACCAACATTGTGGCTGTGAGTCGCTTGCGACTCACAGCCACAATGGTAGGGCCCACCTCTATATATGTATTGTATATCCATGATGTCCATCTTTTTTGCCAACCTATTTTAGGGCATGGTGCAAAAATTGAAGCAGATACAAATTCCAGGTGGACCGAACCACATGAAAGTGGTCATTGAATGGCCACCTTTAAAAACCTATTTTGGACCACAAAAATTTTCGCTCAAGGTGATATTTGTTTTTGCCTTTCATCCAGGTCTATGTTACCTTATCAGTAGGTTTGATGGTCAATAAACACTAGAGTAGACCTTAGGAAGTTATAAATTGTGAGTGTCCAATGACCATTGTTTCTTGTGGCGTGGTCCACCTAAAATTTGTATTTGCTTCATTTTTCGGACTATGCCCTACAATAACTTGGCCAAAATAGTGGACTACATGGATATACAATTCATACATCGAGGTAGGCCCAATAGTTAGGGTTCCATCCACTTGGATGGTTTCGGGTTGCAACTTAAGCCGCGCTCCTCTGCCAGGAAGTTCCCGAGAAAGCGTTTAGACAATCCATCCATTGGGGAGGTTCGTGGGACCCTGATAGCAGGCCCATTTAGATGCATTTCATTGTATATCCATGCCATACATTTATTTTTTTCAGATCATTTTAGGGCATTAGGCAAAAAATGAGGCAGATCCAAATCTCAGGTGGACCACACCACAGGAAACAATGGTCATTAAATGGACACCATTAAAAGCTTCCTAGGGGCCACAAAATTTTCGATCAAGCTGATATTTATGTTTTCCCTTCATCCAAGTTTACGTGACCTAATGAATAAGTTGGATGGAAAATAAACATTACAGTGGGCCCAAATAAGTTTTTAATGGTAAGTGTTGAATCACCACCGTTTCCTTTGGTATGGTCTCCTTGAAATGTGGATATGACTTATTTTTAGGCTCACGCCCTTAAATGACCTTACAAAATAGATGGACGGCACCGATAAAGCACATAATATTATAGTGTGCCCCATAGGGCGCTAAAGGTGGGCCATTCCATATCACAAATCGCACCAGCGTCTTCGGGCGCGGATTCGCTACTGACGAGTTGAGTAGCGAGACTACTACTGAAGTGACGTCACCAAGTTCTGTGGGCCCCACCATGATGTATGTTTTGTATCCACGCCGTCCGTCCATCTGGAGAGATCATTTTAGGGTAATATCCAAAGAATGAGTCACATCCAAAGCTCTAGTGGACCCCACCAGAGAAAATAGTGGGGAGAGTGACATCACCGTTGAAAACTTCTAAAGTCCACAAAAGTTTTATATCAAGCTGATATTTGTGTTTTCCCTTCTTTAATGTCTTTGTTAACTTCTAAACAAGTTGGATTCCGAAAAAACATCATGGTGGGCCTCAGGAAGGCTTCAACGGTGGGCATCAATCTTCCCGCTGTTTTCTTTGGTGGGGTCCACTAAAGCTTAGGATCTGCCTCATTCTCTGGTTCATGCCTTGAAATAATATATCCAAATGAATGGACGTTGTGGATACAAAACATATATCATAGTGGGGTCCACAGAACTTGGTGATGTCACTTTAGTAATGAGTCTCGCTGCTCAACATGTAAGTATCTAATCCGCATCTAGCGTCATCCTGTTAAAAACGAAAGTGGAAGCAATTTGGGGAAAAACAGGGTTCCAAACGCACCGTTTCAAAACCTTATTCTCCTAGTCAAATCTCGATAAAAAATCGCTAAAGATTCGCCGAAATCCCTATTGCGTTTGAAATATATTATCCAATTGAAGGAAAAAAAGAAGAAGAAGGGAAATCCGAGGGTTTTTTCATGCCTACAACTTTCGATGGATTCGCAATTGGCCTACCAAATACTATTTGCGATCAACCAATCCTCTTCTACAGGTTTCGGAAATCACACACACTCTATAATCTTGAAAGAAATTAAAAATGAAAGATTATTATTATTTTTTTTACAAATTTAAACTGTCGCCGAAATTCTCGTGGTAAGGTATCTACAACAAATTTATCTCCAACAACCCATTTTATCGCAAAAATCGCTGAAATTTCGGCGACATTTGGAAGAGAAACGAAATTAGTAGGTTTCGGTGTCGCCACATTGGCGACATCGAAATTATCGGCGATATTATCGATTTCTCGCCGATAACTTAAACACTGGTTATATGCAATATTCAAATTGTTGTTCATTATATTGCAGTATTATCGTTATCACAACATGGGCAACATTAAGACTAGTCTTTTGTTTCCTTTCCAGTTGTCGATGATTTCTTGTCAAAATATATCGTGTGTTGTCGATATTCTAAAATATCGATGGATGTTTGGATAGAAGGTTGGATGGATAGATGGGATGGTTGGACTGATTTGTTATGACAACACATGTTTTTAGGCCCCTATTAAATGTCAACTTATTATGTATGCATTCTTTTTGCAATTTTTTGATTGCTAAATATGCAAATATGTGTATTTTAGCATCTCCTAAAGTTTCATTGAAAAATTCCACCATTTTCCCCATGTTGACCTAATATTTCCTTGCATTTCTGGTTATCGACGATATTAATATTATTTCTGTATCCTTGGCAAGCGGAACTTGTAGTGATACTGATACTTCGAACGCTGGTTAAGACCATCTTGTAAACTGTTGATTAGTAGAGAGGACTCAAATCCAATGGCTAATGTCCTGATGTACCCTCTCAGGTGTCTTACTCTAACAGAGTATGAATAATTCCCTTGTTACAATCACTCCTCCATTCCTCTTTCCATGACTTGCAAACTGCTTCCCATCTCCACATGAGTTGCATGTGCCATACCCAGTAGCGATCTCTAATTATGGCACCTTTCCCAACTGCACCCTGATTACCTGAAGAGCAACCATCAAAGTTTGATACATCCAGCCAACAGAGAGGACCAAATAGTATTGGTGGATTAGGGCAGCCAAGGCCTGATTTGGTCATACTTTTCCAATTAATTAATGCGAAGTCAGCCATGGACCACTTGAAATCCTTAACCAAATCTAATTTACCACTCCCTTTCCATTTTTTGTCTTTGATGGGGCCACTTCACATGGGCTCAACAGCTTAGTTGCTTCCATCTCCTTTGATATTTGTCATGGTTGGTTGGAGTACTAACGATCTTATGTAGATAAAAATTTCACTGTTTCCCAAAAAAAATTATTGATAAAGAAAGAGAAATGTGTTCAAAAAGAGCTACATAGTTGTACCAGTTGCAAGAAAACTCACCTCTTTCCTTTCCATCTGGTGTTATTGAAGGGCAGCTCTGAATTTGCAAATGAAACCAACAACTCATCTTCATTGTTCCACCTTAATTAACTAACCTTTCTAATGTATTTGTTTACCCCCATTGCTATTACTCTCCTCCACTAGTCCTAGAATTCCATGAATCCCCTTCCTGTTTTGACTAAATGTTTAAAAAGATTTTGACACCTTTAATAACTAAAAGAACTTCTATGTCATTTGAATCATTTGTGCTCAATGAACCTGATTAGCTAGGTGAACTCCACCTCCACTGTCTCCAAAGATGCCACCAACTCTGGTCAGACTGGGATTACCAAAACAATTACCATGCAGATAGTTTTAACTAGGGCTGGAGAACTTGGATCTAGTGCTTGACTTGTTCCATCTGGAAATTCTTGCTTGCAGAAGTCAAGATCTGTTGTTTAATATCAATCACAACTTAATCAACATATACGAGTAGAAGAAACATTGATCTGGATAACATGTCACCCATTATATGGATCATGCGATTCGGAACCGGAAACATGGGTGGTTGGCGATCCATGGAAGGTTTTTTTTTGGATAGAGTATTGGCTCAAACGGCAAGCCATAGAAGTTGGGTCTCGGTGAAATCAAAGTTCTGAGGTTCCCTTCGATTGGTTTCTTGTGGGATTGGATGGTGACTGTTCCTTGTTGGGGAAGGAAGGTTAAACCTTTGATCAAGTTGATCAGGCTATCCAGAGGTTGTTGGAGGCTTAATGTTGATGGCCCATCTGGCATCAGTGGGGTTCCTTGGAATTGATTTGAGAGAGATTGAAAATGGCCTTCTTGGGGCCCACTTGCATGAATTCAAATGGAGTGGAGGCAAAAGCCCTCAGGGAAAGGCTTTGTTTATTCTCATTGTCATTCACTGGAGGGCCGGGGGCCTAGTCGTGGAAGATGACTCGCTGAACGTATGCAATTGGCGTAAGTTGGTCCATGGTGGCTCTCTTTGATCATCTCAGTAATTAGGATGCTTGCTTCCTGGTTACATGTTTTCTTCTCTCATGTTTTGATGGAGCCAAATGATATTGCAGACACTCTGCATAATAGGGGGTGACAAGAGGGTCACTTGTGTACCTCTTGCTTCTTGCTTCTGTTTTCCTTAATAAAAAGGAAGTGGTTATTCATAAGAAAAATAGTGTTCATCTTTGTAGCAAAAGAGGACTTACATTTACCACCGTTTGAATTCTTTGTTTGCCTCATTGCTTCATCACTTGCTTATCAATAATGTTTTTCTTTTTTCTAGATTAGTACTTGATAGAGAAACTGGGAAGCCAAAAGGTTATGGGTTTTGTGAGTATAAGGATGAAGAGACCGCTTTGAGTGCTCGTCGCAATCTCCAGGGTTATGAGATCAATGGCCGGCAATTGCGTGTTGACTTTGCTGAAAATGATAAAGGTTCCGACAGAAACCGTGAACAGGTAACAATCAGTCAAGTAGATGTGATCAGGTTAACTTTTTAGTTTTCCATTATTGTCTCTTAATTTCTTGAATGACAATGCAGAAGCATGTGTTCTTTTTAGTGTTCTTTGTGATGACCTTTCTGACTCAGATACAAGTTTGTGCATGCTCATGTGTTTGCTCTGTGCACAATCTGATGCAACTAATTTGCACCAATTATGGTGGAATCATACTGATTGGATGATCCTATTCATCTGAAGTTCTTGTGGCAAATGCTTTGATGTACAACTCATTTCCACCATTTTATGGTGCAAGCGCAACATGCCGATTGCATGATCCTATTCATCTGAAAGAGCATGCAAGCATGTGCAGCAAATGTTCATTGCAGCTGTGCTATTTTATGGTGCACTCAGAGGAAATTTTGTGAGTATTTGATGCAACTCATTTGCATGGTGCAAATCATACAGATTAAATGTTCAGATCCATCCGAAAGGTCACTTGCAAGCAACTAGGTAAATAAGAAAACAAAATTTTAAAACCTCGTCCAGATAACCATTCACAAAAAAGAAAAAAAAAGAAAAAGAAACAAATCCGGACTGGATGGTTGAACCAGTTGGATCAGAAGCATCGACAAAAGGGGTCAGGTGGCTGAACCTGGGTCAATTGATGGCCAGCTGTTATCTCTGACAAAATGCATATCTAACTGGGAGAGCTTGCTGCAACTTGCCTTAGAAGCCGGAAGTCATATCCACTATTCCAGAGGCATTTTGTTTGTCCATTCTTTTATTTTATTCTTTTTATTCAGTAATACTTCAAGCAGATGCCCTGGGTTGGAACAAGTTAAATGGGGCTGGACTGCATTTGGACTGAGATGAGGCCTACAAAAAACGGGTTGGTATCCAGTCCAGATTTCAAGACATTGGCAATATCCCTTTCTTATTGTGACTATCAGGTTGCAGGCCATCGGATCCCATGCAGGCAACTTTTGAATAATGGGCAACCATGCCGGGTCATCTGGGTTGACCTGTCACCTGTATGCTGAGTTCCTACTTTTAATAGCTCACCTTGCAAAGATCACATTGATTGAACAATCTTATCCATCCAAAAGTGGAATATAAATAGGGGAAAATTCGTTTTGGTTCTAGATATAAATAGGGGAAAATTCGTTTTGGTTCTAATTGTGTCTACAGGCCACTGCCTGGAGTTCATCTGATCAGAGTAATTTTTGAGTCTAGTCAATCCAAGTTGGTGGTCCAGATACATGATCACATATCTAATAATGTGAGTGCACCATAACATAGTGGAAATGAATTGCACTAAGATTACAAGGAGGGAGAGACTACGTGTGTATAGCCCAGCTCATCTACACGCTGTCACATGTGCCAATTGCTTAGCTTCAATGTTGGATATATATAAATAGCGTATGTGTAGTAACATGGTGAAAATGGGTTTGCAGTAGCTTACGAGGGAGGGAGAGACCATATTTGTGTACAGTCCAGCCCACCTACACACTGCTACAAGTGCCAATTGCTTAGCTTCAATGTTGGATATATATAAATCAGTGCCACTTGTTTAGCGTCAATGTTGGATATATATAAACTATAAAGTGTTTTAAATAGCTTTGCTATGTAGCGTGTAGCTTAGCCTTAACATCATGTAACTCATGAAAATAACTTCACATGTAGTCTACACTACATGCTAATTTTACATACACTACATGCTACATATCCTATGATACAGACTACGTAGCTTACACTACAAGTTATTTTTCACTAAAACATTAAAATCAATTAATGTGTTCAATGATTTGTTACATTTTTCATTTTTTAATAAAAATTAGCAAATCTTTTCAATTATTTTAGTAAAATAATAGTAATAGTATTAAATCAGTTAGGTTGCTCTTTCTTTACTTTTATACTTGATCTTTGCCTATTTTTCTTATTATTTAAGCTATCTTTGGTTGAACCAGATGTCATTAAAGTTCATTATTAATAAGACTAATTGGTGAAAAATATCATGAAATTTCATGATATTAGGTGCAACTAAGCACAACCTTAACTAAAAACCTGGAAGTAGCGTGTAGTGTTAGCTTAAGCCTCACACTTCAGAGAGGTGAACACTATGCTCCACACTATTTAAAACATTGATATATATATAGGGTATGCATAGCATCCTTGGGTTTCAGTATGTACAAGTGGGGTCCATTATCCATGCTTCAATAATCTAGAATATTAAACCTAGCCATCCAATTTTTGGTCCTTTCTCATATGAAGGTTTAACATTTTCCTAGAGTGGAGATTTTGTTGCTTGGTCGATCCATGGTGCAGGCATTTGATCAATGATGTGCATAATGTTGTCAAATTGCATATGCGATTGTGTGCGACCGCATATGCTTATGCACAATTGCATATGCGAACGCATATATTTAAATTTATTTTTTTTTTTCCGAAAAATTTTATAAAAAGAAAAATAAGGGGAAAAAAATGTAAAAAATTAGGGGAAACTTCTCTAAGTGATTAGATAACTTATTTTATATATTTCAAATTCGTTTGAGGGAAATAAAATCAACTAAACAATGAATGAAGTACATCAACAATCTATTCAATAAAAGAATCAACAAGCTATCTAATGTACAAATGACTAACATAGAAATTTTTATTGATAATGGAACTTTCAAGTTTGAAGTTAAAACTTAGTACTTTCAAGTTACAAGTTATAATGATGCATGAGGAATGGTCTAGCCTAAGATGAAGCAATAAAATTAAAAAAGATTAATCAGAGAAATCAAAGCATGAAATAAAACTAATCTATAACAAACTTAAAGAATTCAAGTATTAAATATGCCTGAGTTCAAACCAAACAACAATCCCGCCATGAGATCTTAGAAGATATGAATCAATTAGGACCTATGGAAGGCAGAACTTCCAACTAGCATAGGGATTAATCTTAAATCAAGGGAATCATTTGACTCTGTTACGGTTTTGGTAGGTTAGAATTAGTTTTAGGAACTAGGAAATTGGGGAATTGGATTGGGTTTTGGGATTAGGGAAGCTAGGATTTGGGAATTAGGGTTTTGAGATTTGGGAGATTTTGGTTTAGGGTTTTATTATTCGGGAAGCTAGGATTTATGAATTAGGGTTTTGGGAATCTAGGTTCTAAGGTTAGGGTTTTAGGTTTTAGGCTTAGGGGTTGTTTGGCACCATGGATTTGATGGGGTTTGAGGGGATTTCAAATCCCCTTGTATGTCTGGCACTATAAAGTTACTGGGGGTTTCAAATCCCCTTAAAGAGTGGGTTTGAAATCCAAGGTGAAAGCTTGGATTATATCTAAAATCCTTCAAAGAGTTGCATGTGTAATATGTGTGTTACTGAACTAGTAATCTATTGGGCACTTGGCTCACTAATGATATCCCAAAACAATTAGATTGTTAATTGCATCACTAATATTACTTTAATACAATGATTTGCGCCGTCCAAACATTGTCCACGTAAATCAACAGTTACAAATCATTGGTTAGTCACTCGGATGTGATCTTGTGCTTGTGGCCCATCCGAGACTTGGAATTTCATCATTTTTGGGCAAAGTATATATTTCAACGGGTTTATTACAACTATTATGTCAAACATCACATACGTACACTAATTAGAGATATTAAAGTTGATTTAGTAATTAAATTCAAATCCCTATAAATATACTATGCATAGCTACTTTTGGATTATAGGGGATTCTGAATCCAGGGTGCCAAACACAATAGAAGGATTTCAAATCCAGGGGGTTCCAAATCCATGCTACCAAACAGGCCCTTAGGGTTATGGGATTTAAGGGGAAGGATCGAGGATCAAAAGAGGGAAAGAAAGGGGGGATGGGCTAGCCGTATGGACAACTGTACAGACAAGAGTGGGGGTCTATACGGTTGTACGACTTGAGTACAGTATGGGTTTAGATGGTTTCGAGATGATGGTGATGGGATTTGGGTGGAAACAAAAGGAAGAGAAAAAAAATAAAGAGAAATAGAGAGAGAGAGAGAGAGAGAGAGAGAGAGAGAGAGAGAGAGAGAGAGAGAGAGAGAGAGAGAGAGAAGTGAAGAGAATAAGGGAGATAATTTGGAATCATTCCATGGCTTCATACCAACTCCAATCATAGGAGGTTTTCTTTGCTCAAAGCAAAAAAAAAAAAAAGAAGAATTTTATTTCAATGCATCATAACCCCTAGAGCTTCACACACCCACCCTTAATAGCCTTTTGGGGTGTTTTTTTTTTTCCTACAAAAATACCCTTATTGCTAAAAAATGTTCAAAATACCCCTTATTTCAATTAAAACATAAAATAGCCCAAAAGAAACAAAACAAACTAGAAAAAAAGTTGTCCACTTATGTCCACAATGTATCCATCATCCAATGGTCCAAAATAATCCAATGGTCCACATGCAAGATCCAACTGTTCGATAAGTGTATGCAATGAATCCAATGGTCTCTATCTGTCCAATAAGCTCCTATATGCAGCTCATATGCATTTTCCCAGTGTTGGGCCTTCAAAGATGCATAAACATGCATGTGGGGCCTTCCAACGCGGCTACGTACTCAATCCGGGCCCCATATTATGATCATCCAACCATAGAGATGTTGGAACTGGGGCCAAAGCTCTCCTCCTCTAGTATACTCTGAATTGTGCTTAGATGTCCTCGTCATACAACTTACAACTTATACACTACTTACAATTAATGTAATATTAAAAATAAATATACTAATAGTCTAATACTATATACATTGATCCAATTGCCATTGTGACATCTGATCACCACCATTGTCATCAAAGTTGTCTCCTTCTTCAACATATACTTCATATACTTCTGTTTCTTCATCATTTGTACACACTAGTACTTTATCAACATCCAATGATTGATCTTAATCTTGATCTACTCTTTATCTCCTCAATCTCTTCCATTGGCTAACTGCTACTATTACTGCTGGCCCCCCTTTTCTACCTTTGAGTGGAAGTACCTTCTTCATGTGCCGATCCGAATGTGGCATCTTCGACTTGGGCCCATCTATGTTAGTCTTTTTAGTAGCACTACGATAGTGCCCGTACTTCCAACCTAGGTTATTCGACTTGGGTTTCAAAGAGGAAGATTACGAAGAAGAAGACATGATTCTTTCTTGTACACTTGTAAGTTAAAGATGAGAGAGAGAGAGAGAGAGAGAGTTACACAAGTACACAATGTTGATTCTTGAGTCTTGCTTGAATCTTGAGTCATGATTCTTTAAGCCTACACTTGTAGATTCTTGAAGTTGAATCATGAATCTTGTAGCTTATAGCCTACACTGCACACTTGTAGTTGTAGAATTTGGTTTGTACACTCGTACACTTGAGTTTTTTAAAAAAAACGCACTTGAAAAGAGAAGTAATAGATAAAGTAGAGATTAGAGAATGAATGAGAAAGAAATGTAGGGAGTATGTAGAAATTAGAGAATGAATGTAGAGACTAGAGAAATGTACGTATAAATTAGAGAATGAATATAGAGACTAGAGAATGAATGTAGAGATTAGATAATGTAGATTGCAGGGAATGAATGTAGAGAATGTAGAGAGAGAGAGAGAGAGAGAGAGAGAGAGAGAGAGAGAGAGAGAGAGAGGAATGTAGAGAATGACAGAAAATTTAATGTAAGAGAAAGAGAGAGAGGAATGTATGTGCTATGTAGAGAATGAATGAAATGAAGAGAGAGAGAGAGAGAGAGAGAGAGAGAGAGAGAGAGAGAGAGAGAGAGAGAGAGAGAATTTGAAAAAAAGAAAAAGAAAAAAGAAGAAGTTCCAATGGTCAGAAATCTGACTGTTGGCCCATATGCGATCGCATATTATTTTATGCGAACAATAAGCGGTCGCATACACACTTGACAACAGTGGATGTGCATCACTGAGCCATGGGCCAATCTACAAACTGAAAACCTAAGGATAGTGTGTATGTCTCCTTGGATTGAATTAATATATTTTCTTATATCTAAATCTGTCTTCCCTGTTTCCATTGCAACCATAATGTATCAACTTTTCTATCAGCATACTTGTTTTAAAGCTGCCACATATATGTAGGTAACCATTGTCCTAGTCATTAATGGAGTCATGGATGCTTGGTATATTTTGGACAGCATACATTCCTGAGTTATTTCACATGCTATGTTTCTCATATGTTTAAACTGGTAATATATCCTGCAGGGTCGTGGTGGACCAGGGTTGACATCAAACATTGGTTAGTATCCGTATCTCTCTGAATGTTGATTTGGTTTGCAGGCCTCTTTCAGTTCTGTCAACTATTTAGAGAGGCTTCTCACAACTAACTTTGGTATCTATGTGGAGATGCTGCAGATGCTCAGAAACCATTAGGTGCCCCGGCAATCATTGGTGATCCAGCTCTCCATCAGCCAATTGGTCTCCCGTTGGCTGCCACTGCTGCATCTGTCATGGCTGGAGCTTTGGGTGGTCCACAGACTAGTAGCATCTTCTCAAACCTGAATGGTTTTCAAAGCCAGTCTGGTCTGGGAAATGATCCTTTAACTCATCATCTGTCAAAAATGTCCAGGACCCAATTGTTTGAGGTCATGTCTGAGATGAAGGTAAGACGTCTGTGTTCTTCCATCTCAGTGCTCATAAACAGGACCATATGTAAGCCTTAAATAATATATGCCATTCCTATTGCAGGCAATGGCCACAAAGAACAAGGCTCTGGCCCGCCAACTACTTGTTGCCAGTCCACAGCTGCCCAAAGCTATCTTTCAGGTAATTTATTATTATTCTCTGGTGTAACTCTCTGTCCTAAGATACTGTTTTTTTTTTTTTTCCCCCTCCCCCACCTGTTTGGTAGGTAAGCTGCAAAGGTATTCAATGACAGTAATGGTGACCATGACGACCGTTACGGCCCTGTAATGGTTGAATTTTTTATATTGAAAAAATGTATCAGCCTCATATCTGCACGTGTTATTTTCAAATCGCGTGTTATGGCCCTGTATTGTGTAATGGGCACCATAGTTGCCGTTACATAATGGCCATTACAGCCATAATGTAATAGTTTTTTAGTACCATGGTAAGCTGTCTTCAAACCGGAGAACTCAATGTTGAAGCAAAGAGCTCCTTCCAGTTAGCTATGGGCTTGAACTGCAACCTCTTTCTTTCTTTCTTCTTCTTCTTCTTCTAAATGTTGCTGAACAAATTTTTTTTTTTTTTAAACAAAAAAAAAAAACTTTTCAATTAACTGTGCAAATAATGATGCATCCCAAAGGCATTATGATCTTTCAGATATAGAGATGTAGCTTCTTAGAATTTTAAAGATGTTTCCAAAAAATCGGCAACTTTTGTTTCTGATTTTGGAACATACTTTACAGGCCTGTAAAAAAAATCTTCTTTTTTTAAAAGGCAACGGAACTGTTATTGAAAGAGCATTGAGATGGTGTGCAAAAACCCACAGCCCCCTCAAAGAAAAAAAATTTACAATTCTTAAAGCATCTAGACAAGAGGCCCATTCTGCTAAAGAAATCTTCACCCTATGAAAGATCTCAATCACTGAATTACTCATATTTTTTAAGCATGTCCTATTCCTTTTCTCCCCGAAGGGTCCAAAGACCGACCAACAACGCTAATCTCCACACAACCTTCTCTTTCTTCCTAAGGCTCACCCCATGCCACGATATAAACAAGTTCGCCATTGAGGCCGGCATCACCCATGACATACTGAAGATCTTGAGAAGGCTAAAACAAACCATGTGAGCAAATGGACAAGTGGTCCACTGATTCACCATTTCCCATGCACATAACACAAACATTGGGGATTACAAGTGCTATTTTTTGGAGATTGTCAATGGTCAAGACCCTCTTCATTCCAACTAGTCACACCAGTGCCACTACTTTTGGAGGAGCCCCATAGTACCACACAAAAGATGTTCGCACATGACTACCTTCCTCTAATGGAGAGCGAAGTATCACATAGAATGAACGAATTGAGAATCAACCTGAGCTATCCTTTCGCCACACCATCCTATCCCTCTTCCCCATAGATGAAGCATATAGGTGGATTCTAGCTAGGAGCATAATGAGGTCTTCAATTTCCTCATCATATTAGATTCTTTCGGCAAGGAGGCGACTGCACAATTGCATTTTCGCTTGACGAGTAACACCTTGACCATTATGTCACTATCCAAGCAAGACGCTCAAATCTTGGAAACGCATCCTGGCGGGGGGTCTCACCCACGCATGCATCCTCTAGAATTGGATGTTCTCCCCACTTCTGAGAGAGAACCCGACCCGCTCTTTGAACTTGGCTTTCACACTTGATACTCCTTTCAATATTCTTGACACTCTATAAAAAGAGGAATCCTTGTCTACTAACCTCCTTCCTCACACTCATATTTGATTATGGCTTGCAGACCTCTTTCCAACCCAATAAGTGAAATTTCGTCTTCTCTTCCAGACCTTGTCACAAGAAGTCCTGCCTAAGCCTTTCTAATTGAACCAACACTGATTTAGCCTTGCTTGGCGCCATTTCTGGACCTGGCAGCAGACAGGCGGGCCGGATCTGAATTCAGACCGGACCAAACTCTTCTTTGCTTGAGCTGCTCCCATGCACCGACACTATATAAGCCGGAAGATCTCAGTTGTCGTGGACTGGACAAGTATGTGCACTTGAACAAAGACATGGTATAGGGGCATATTTGATAGAGCTGCTTTAATAAGTGTTAGCTGGCCACCCATCGACAAGTATCTACTTTTCCACCTTGACAATTTTCTTTTGAACGTTTCCACCACTTTATCCCATAGATGCTTTGTAGGTTTCCCGATACATAGAGGGAGGCCCAAATAAGTGGAGGGGAAGGACCCCACCCTGCATCCAAAAATCCTTGCTATTTGCTCCACCACATCGATTGGCATCCGAACACCCAACATCTCACTTTTGGCAATATTCACTCTCAAACCCAACACCACTTTGAAGCACCTAGTCACCATTTTTAGCTTGTCCACCAAAAAGAAAAGAAAAAAAAAATAAAATAAATTCTTGCCGAGGGATCTCCTCTAAACTTCAAGGAAAACTAAGTTCTTTTTATTTTGCAACATCTTGTTTTCTTTTTACTTTTTTTTTTTTATAAATAAAATAAAAAAAATAAAATTTCTGGCTAGGAATTCAATGAAGAAGTTTCTTGTTCCCCATCATTGGTAGTGGTGGTATCCCACTTTCCATCAATGATATATATATATATATATATATATATATATATATATATATATATATATATATATATATATATATATATATTCTTTTGATTTTGAGCAGCCTATGAACTGCTAATCGAGGTGCTGTATTTCTGTTGTTTGCATGGCGTTTTGCTCATTGGGGCTGCTCTCAGGCCCTATCCTGTTCTTGTTTAGCATGTGGCATTATTGTAGTAAAGAGTAATGTTGAGTCCTCCGTTCTTGTTGAAATGTGCAGGCACAGATAATGCTTGGATTGGTGCCACCACACGCGGTGTGTATTGTCTATCTCAAAATTCACTCATCATTTCAATACTTTAAGAGCTTGAGGGAAACAAATGCGCTGATATTGCCTTTAAATTTCTGCAGCTGCAGATGCTGAACATCCGACAGTCGTCCAGCTCAATCCCGCAGCCGTCAGTGCAAAATGGGCCACAGGATCAGCAGCCAGTACTTCCCTCACATCATGGACAGACTCCCCATGTGCAGAATAAGATGCATATTGGGCTGCTGCCCAGAATTCCAGGTCAGGCGTTGCCAGTGCCTCAAAACACTTTGATTCCCCAGCCTTCTTCTACCCTTCCACCACTGCATGCCTCCATGCAACCTCGTTTTCAGCAACCCCAACCCCAAGTTCTCTTGCAGACCACATTGCCGGGGCTGTCTGGAGTCTCATCGGTCAGGCCCCAGCCACTTGCCGGCTTGTCTGTTCAGCCACAAGCTCCATCAGCTTCTTCTACAGCTATGAAGCAGCAAATACAACCCCCTCTTCTGCAGCATCCTAGACCAGTTGGAGCTGCACACACGGGGCATACTCAGTTCCCTCTTCCTCCCAATCCTTCGGTTTTGCCTCGTCCTCTATCATCTCAGCCAGCATTTCAGGTACATCTCTCTCTCTCTCTCTCTCTCTCTCTCTGAAAGATAAGAAAAGAAAATGAAAAAGAAAAAACCGAGATGGGTCATTACAACCCAGTAATGTGTAATGGTTGGCACCATTACGGCACACCATGGATCCATGGTTCAATCATTGGAAACGTTACCTTGAAAAAAATCCTTACATGGGCCTTGGTTCATTTGGAAGGATTGAAATAGTCGATGTTTTCAGAACAAGGGATCCTCTGTGGAAGAGGTTATAAGTCAAATGTGTTGTTTTGGAATGGGCTGCCTATGCTAAAGCAACAAAGTCTGCTGATCTTTCTTCGTTTTTTGCGTTGCTCTTGGGTTGTATTCTCTTACCATCTTTTTGGCGGGTTCTCTAATAAACTTGTTGTTATCTCTAAAAAAAAGGGCTTTGGCATCCATTTCAAACACCATCATTCTTGTTTGTCTAATCATTGTCAAATTGCAGCCTGGCTCATCCAATCCCCCAGTGTTTGTGGGTGGTGTGGAGACGATTTCTAGGGAAGCAGCTCAGGGTAATGCACTTTTGAACTTGCCTTTGGGTTTGGCTGAGAAAGCAAGCACTGCCAGTGATATATTGGAACCGACAAATCACCCTTTGAAGTTGGCGAGATTGGAAGATGGAAGCAGTGCCACTCGCATGATGAGTGGGAACACGTCTACCGCTGGATCCATGCCCGTCCAAGTGTCTGGAACCAGCTTGACATCTGCAAGCCGGCTGCCCACGTCTGATGGGTCACTGCAACCCGATGAAAAACCGCTTCAGGTAATGCATTAACCATCGGTAATTTAACTAGATTATGTTGTTTATTCGCAACGATCCATCAATTGTTGCTCGGATTTGTCTTGGTCTGCAATTAGCTTTCAATGAGCTTTGACCTAAGTGGCTTGGTAGCTGATTACTCTGCTACGTTTCTTGCTGATACCATCTTAACTATGCCATTCTTTCTTTAAGGTATTTTAAACATTTAAGATGCTGATAGCATCTTAGATGGCTTGGTAGCTAATTACTCTGCTACATCGATTGCTAATAGCATCTTAACTATAACATTCTTTCTTTATGGCATCTTAAATATTTAAGATGCTGATAGCATGTTAGATATCACATTCTAACTCATTAAAATCTTGCTGAATCCCTTTACAACCCCCCCCCCCCCCCCCCCCCCCCCACCAAAGTTAGCCATGTGACTTGGTCACAGACTCATTATGTGCAGGGTTGGACATGGCCAATTCAGGAGGCCTAATATGCCTCAATTCTGTACAGACATTTATATATTTACTAAACTGTATTTGAATAAAAACGCTAAAAGATGAGGATGAATGAAAAAGAGCACAATTTTTTAAAAGAAAACATTGAAAAAATAAATCAAGAAGCTTGTATAGTCATGTAACAGCTATGTCCATATACAACTGAAGAAAAATCTATGACATCAAATCTGAGAATGCAATTTATTTGGAAGTGCAGCCATCCAAACTTCCCTACACACCCCAGATTGCAACTGTAACCAAGAATCTCAAAGAAGATGAGAAGCTCAAAGTAAGCATGTTTTGATTATCTTGAAAAGATTATATAGATGAATCAAGGGTGGATAAGTCTTTATGAACATCCTCTTATGTAACTAATGCAAAAACGAACTTGACATTAGAAACAAATTCGATGAAGGTTTGGCGAAAGAAAACGGAAAGGGAGATTGGATGTGGAACGCAAGGGTTCTCGAAATGGGGCGGATAAGTCTTTATAAACATCCTTTTATGTAACTAATGCAAAAACCAACTTGACATTAGAAACAAATTCGATGAAGGTCCGGCGAAAGAAAACAGAAAGGGAGATCGGATGTGGAATGCAAGGGTTCTTCAAATGGGAATCTAGTTCAGATGAATATAGAGCTTCAGATGTAGAGTGTGATTGGAATCGATACATAGGGAAAGGAAAGGGATGATTGTGGTAGAAAACCCGTAAGGATGGATGGTGGTGTGAAGGAAGATGGTGGTTTGGAAGAAAGGTTCGTTCGCATCGACGGAACTTATAAAGCTTTTGACTCTGTATGTGGTTGGATTCTTGGATGGATGGCTCCCGATCAACTTCGAGAGGGGTTTTGATCGGGCTGGAAAAGTGATGGAAATCATTATCCCTTGGCGTCGAAACTCCGTGACATATCGTGGTTTTGCTTTTGTCCGAATGAATTGGGAAGAAATCAAGAAGGCAATGAATTTGCTGGATGGAGAAGGCTTCAATGGTAGGAGGCTGGGAGTTTAGACGACACGTCATGGCTCTCTGAGGTAAAGAACAGGGAGGGATTCAGATAGAAGCAACTTGCAGTGAAGGGAATTAGTGAAAGTAATGAAAGGAATATAAATAGCAATGATCAAATGGGTGGGAGTAGAAAATTTGAACTAGGCATAGGACCGAAAATAATGGTGAGAGCTTGAACTTATAGAGAGGTGTTGACACAGACACCTTCGAGAGTGGGAATAAGGGAGATAGTCAGAAGGGTGAGATAAGGAACATAACCCAGATGCAGGAGCAAAAAAGGGGTATAAAGGGTGGATACAAGAGAAGGGTTGGAGATTAGAGTTTCTGAAAAAATCCTGGATAATTCATGAAAGGAACTTGAATTTGTTATAACAATTAAGCCAGGAACCATGGTGGAGGACATGGGTTCGCTGTTAAAGGAAAATTGCAACTTGGAAGAAGACGACTGTTCAGTCAAAATGCTTAGGGATGATGCTATATGGGTAGTAGTCGAATCCAAAGAAGTTGTCAATAATTTTTTCATGTCATGTAACCTATTTCGGGATGAAATGGGGAAAGAAATTAAATATTTGGAGAATTGGTTCATGTTTGGTTGGGAAGACGTCTGGATTCAAATCACACGATTATCCTTTGGAGTTTTGGATTGATGAAATATTTATGGCAATAAGGGCTTGTATCAGAAATGTAGTGGGATTGATCTTATGTTTCCGAATTGCGAGGATCTGTCTCTCCGGAATTCAAATTAGGAAGAAAAAACTCCAATTGGTACCAAAAACCCTTCGAATCAGCATTGAAAAGGATTGTATTTTGGTGAAGATGAAGGAGGATCGGGAGGAGGGAAGGGTTGCAGAGAAAGAAGCGATTATTTCATCGAAGTTGGTCGAAGGAAGCTTTGGAATCTTTGTCAATGACGACCCAAGTTGGCAAAGGTGAAGGTGCACTTTTTACAAAGTCCAGAGGAACACACGAAGGAAAAGGGGTGTGCCATCTCTCATCTATTGGTGGGTAGAGAGAGTGGGAAAAGTTCAGAGGAGTTGTCGATGTGTGGCAGAGATGACAACATCAATTGTGATCGGTTGACTTCCTTGTCAGGGGCGAGTCTTAAGATGGAACTAGGTGGTGGATGGGCTAATAAAACGTGTACACGTAGCGAGGTCTTTGGCGTGTCGTATAAGGTAAATGAAGAAAGTAGTGACACGTGGTTAGGTGACGTATTTGCTAACATGACTTTTATAAATTGTGTTCATTTTGGGAAAAAAAATAAAATCCAAGGAAGGCTTCTTGGCACACGTGTTAGTTGAACCACCCGTGGTGCTTTTTACAGGAGTTACACACATATTATGCTTCGCATAGGTGGGGTATTGCTTAAGCGATGGCATGTGTCTCGGCTATACTGATAATGAGATGCTAGTTTGCCTGTTTCTTTTCTTTTTTGGCTTCGGACAATTGTGGTAGGCGAAATCAAACAGGATCGTCAAATCGACCATTTGGAAGAGAGAGAGGAGCCAAGCAAAGCCCGAAGAGAGGAACAGAGACACAACAGAGTAGGTGGTAATTGAATAAATAGAGCTGGTAGTGCAGGAAATACAAAGTCAAGAGAAGGATGGGGATGTAGAAATGGTTTGTGTGGTAGAGGCTCCAGAAGTGCAAAATGGAGAAATGGCACTGGAGTTGAAGTAGAAAGAGATCATAAATGTTAGGGAGATGGTCGAGAGGGCTTCTAAAAGTGCTAATGCAGGGGCATTTTCACACCGGGCTCGAGTGGGTTAGCCCGTGGGATGCGGGGACACACTCGGGGTGGGTGACCCATGTGATTTGGGGCCCACAGGGGAGGTCTCATGTTCGAGACTCCTCATCGGGGGGATTAATGCGCATTTCACACTGGGCTCGAGTGGGGTAGTCTGTGGGATGTGGGGACACACTTGGGGTGAGCAGCCCGTGTGAGGCGGTATCCATGTGATTTGGGGCCCACAAGGGAGGTTTGGCCGAGGTCCTAACCCATGCGATGTGGGGCCTAGGCTATGAGATAAAGGGATTAATTTGCCATAATCTAACAGTTCGAGCTTTTAGAGCAAGTGGTTAATTGTCCTGCATCAAGTGCGGTTATGGTAGAATTAGACTCTAGGTAGTATCAGGTATGTAGAATATTTATGGCAAAAGGCATGAAGCACGTGAAGAGGGTAGTGGGACATATAGCAAGAATGGTGGGAGTTTCTTTCGGTGACAGACCAAAAGATTATGTTGAGCTTTTTGAATTTGTGGAAAATAGGGGCAGGTTGACTCTGGAAGGGTAGTGTGTTAGCTCGAGCAAAGGGATGGATGTTTCCATTTCAGATATGCGCCATGATTACTTGTAGAATGAAAAGAGTTCAAGAAAAGGAAAAGGGTCCCTAGAGTTATCGAATGAAGATAATTAGTTAGAATGTTTGTGGTTTGGGGTGTCCGCAAAAAAAGACCTAAAGTAGGGATATATGTAAATGATATAAGGCACAAATAGTTGTGCTATAGGAATCAAAATTGGGTGGTAGATTCTTTGTGGACAGGTAAATTCAAAGATTGGGTGGCCTTAAATGCAAAATGTTCAATTGGTGGTATTCTAATAATTTGGAATTCCAAGTTTTGGATAAAGGAAGATAGTTGGAAGGGAGAATTCTCTCCATCTTTGCTTTTGAAAGAGGCTACATCAGATTTCATATGGGTATTCACAACAGTGTATGGACCAAGCAAGCTGAGTTACGACATTTATTGTGGGCTGAGCTGTACTCATGCGGGAACAAATGGCAATTACCGTGGGTAATGGGAAGTGATTTTAATTCTGTAAGATTTTCCTTTGAAAATTCAAGTGGATGTCCCATTACAAGAAGTATGAGGAATTTTTCAGAGTGGATGGTTAAACACGACATGTTAGATCTACCAATGGGTGAAGTAAAATTTACATGGCCCAACGGTCAAGCTAGGGCAACTAAATCGAAGTTGGATAGGTTTTTACTCTCTACAGGGTGGGTGGAAAAACTGCCCGATCATAATAAAGATGGAGGAGGACTGGGGGTCGCGTCCTTTTAGGTTTGAACTTGCGTGGTTAGAAGTTGAGGGTTTTGCAGAAAAAAGTGAAAGAATGGCGGTCTTCATTTACAATTTAGGGTGGGGCTGGTTTCTCTCTCTTTCAAAAGTTGAAACCTTAAAGGGAAAGATAAATGTTTGGAAAAAAAGGTGCTAGGGAAGCGAGAGGAGGAATATTTGAAGATATTGAATGAAATTCAAAAACTTGATGTAAAAGAAGAGGGAAGTGAACTTTTGAATGAAGGAAGGGCATGGAGGGAGATTCATAGGGCAAAATTTAATGTGAAATTCAGGGAGGATGAAATCAAATGGAGACAATGCTCAAGGGCTCTTTGGTTAAAGGTGGGGGGCAAAAATGTATATATATATTTTTTCATGCAATGGCTAGTGCAAGCTCGGACTAACAAGATCAAAAGTGGAGTGGTGGAAGGGAAAGCAAATGTATGTATGTCGATGGTAAAATTCTTTAAGGAACTTTTGACTGGGGAAGTTTGGAAAAGACCATCTCTTGATAATCTCCCGTTTGATACCATTTCACCAGAGGAGGCCAAATCTCTTGAAGAAGTCTTTTCAGTTAAAGAGATAGCAGATGGGGGTTTATGAAACTGCAACCAAATGCATAATGTAAAATGGTTTTAGCTGCCCCTTTTGAGGGTGCATCTAAATGGGGCTTTAAATGGAGTGTGTTTTGTATGTTACTTAGAAGACCTTGTGATAAGCCAAAGACCACATCTGAGTAGTCACCGAAATTAAATCATGGCTGATCTACGTCTATGCGGATACTAGACTCCCATCCATGATAAACAATCGCCTGGGAAGGCGTGTATGCAAGATGACAAATGTCAATCTCTAGTAAATCAGCTAGGTAAGTGTGTTACTATTGGGGGACCGCAGAAGCAAACCCCAAATTCGAATCAAACAAGTGAAAGATCGGGGAAGTAGATTTTGGTAGTGAAAAAGCTCCCGGCCCGAACAGATATTCGAAAGCTTTATATCGTAAGTTCTAGGAGGTAGTGAAGGTGGATGTTGTCGAGTTTGTGAACAAATTTTGGAGAAAGGATTTCTAGCGGCGGAACTAGGGGCGACGTTTATTACTTTAATTCCAAAAAAAGAAGGGGCGGAAAGCTTAAAGGATTTTAGGCCGATTAGTCTTTTGGGGAGCCCTTATAGGATACTGACAAAGATTCTAGCTTCAAGATTTTGATCAGTGCTAGAAGTGTGATATCCAAATCCTCAAGGGGCATTTGTAGAAGGTTGTCGGATAGTAGATAGTGTGTTCATAGCACATGAGGTTATTGATGCGCATAATAGGAAATGAAGAAAGGGGATGGTTTGCAAGTTGGATATTGAGAAAGTGTATAATCATGTTGATTGGGGATTTTTAGACTATATGTTAGGATGTTTGGGATGTGGAGATGAATGGCGGGCGTGGATTCGTGTATGTGTTCAATCGGCTAAATTCTTGGTAATGATAAATGGATCTCCACATGGTTTCTTTTAGGTGTCAAGGGGTTGTGTCAAGGAGATCCTTCATCGCCACACTCGTTTGTGGTGGCGATGGAGGGTTTGAGCAAGATGATTGATAAATGAGTAGTGGTTGGCTTAATTAAAGGTTTTAAAATTGACTACTTTCAGTTTCATATATCAAACCTATTATATCTGGATGACACACTGCTTATGTGCGAGGCAAATGAAGTAGAGATTGATAACCTTCATATGGTTGTTGCTTGTTTCGAGGCGGTTTCAGGTTTGAAGGTAAACTCGGGTAAAAGTGGAATTTTGGGAGTGGTTTTGTCAAAGGAAGAGAGACTAATTTGTGATGGGTTTTTTTTTTTTTTTTTCGGTAGAAAACGATCATTTCCATCAACATATCTTGGGTTGCCATTATGTATAGGGAAGCCGGCTAAATATCTATGGGATAAAATAATTGAGAGGTTCGAGAATAAGTTATCAAGTTGGAAGAATAAGCATTTATTATTGGGTGGAAGACTAACGTTGTTTAAGTCAGCGATGTCCAACTTACCTATTTACTGTATGTCTTTATTCAAATGTCCCAAGGTGGTGGTGGATAAGCTTAAAAAAATTAGGAGAGATTTTCTATGGAAGAGGGCGGAAGAAAAACACAAGTTTCATCTCATGGGGGTCTTTAAGGGTGTTGGGATTGATGAATTAGGAACTTTTGGCTAAATGGGTGTGGAAGTTTGGGGTGGAAGATGGTAGCTTATTGATAAGAAGTTGTGGGTAGGAAGTATGGATATCAAGAAGACTTTAGATGGACTAAGGCATCATCGATGTATAAGGATTTGTTTCCATGGAGGGGGGTGGCTTAAAAAATAAGGTTTGGGGAGGAGTGGGCTTTTCATTGGGTAATGGTGACGGTATTAGATTTTGGGAGGATGTTTGGCTAAGGGAAAACAAATTGAGGGAGAGGTTTCCACTACTAGTGGGGATATCACAAGAGATGAATGTGTTGGTGCCTGGATGCTTTTCGAGTCTTTAGCAGGGGGATCCACTATCCCCTTTTTGTTTATAGTGGTGGTGGAAGCTTTAAGCAAAATGTTGATCAAAGGTCAAGAGGAGGCACTTATTTTCGGGTTCAAAGTCTCGCTCGCATCAAGGCCCTTTGATCTCCCATCTTCAGTTTGTTGACGACACCACCCTCTACTGCAAAGTAGATGTATTGCTTTCGAGGAGATAGAAAGGTTGGCTTCAGTCTTTGGGTTTGGCACTGGTACTTTTCTTTCTACTTATCTCGGGCTTCCTTTATGTATTGGGAAACTAGCTAAACATCTTTGGGACAAGGTCATCAAAAGAGTGGAAAGGAAGCTAGCGACATGGAAGACTCGTAATCTTTCGTCGGGAGGTTGCCTCACACTCATAAAGGGGGCCCTCTTAAACTTGCCAATTTATTTCATGTCCCTCTTCAAAATGCCCAAGGTTGATTTTTGAGAGGTTGGAGAAGCTTCGATGGGATTTTTCGTGGAGAGAGGTGGAGGCAAATCAGAAATTTCATCTCCTTAAATGGGATGAAGTCTTATCAACTTTTACAGGACGAGGGTGTGAGAATCAAACTCTTTGGGGATGTTAATCAGGTCTTGCTTGGGATATGGTTGTGGAGTTTTGGGACAAAGGCAGGAAGGCTATGGCGGGAGGTTGTTGCTAGCAAGTATGGGGTCCAAATGGGTGTGGGATAAAGGAATCCTTCTTCCTTATACGGGGCGCTTGGGTTGTGGAAAGTGATCCATAGTTGCTCCTGACATTTAGGGAGGGGGTTTCTTTCGTCTTGGGTGAGGGGTCGTACATCCGTTTTTGGGAGGGCACTTGGTGTGGTGATAGGCCTCTAGTGGTGCAGTTTCCCATATTAGGTAGCCTGTCCCCATCGAACAACATCATAGCTGATCAATGCTGCTCTATGTGGGGATTAGGTGGTCTGGGCTCCCCTGTGTAGAAGGGGCCTTCAGGGATGGGAAGTGGAGGATCTGTTGTGGCTTCTTGACATATTAAAAGATCATCAGTATAGTTACAAATCTAGTTGGTTTTCGGTTCGCTCCTATGGTCAGATTTGGAACACGCGGTCAAGGTTGAAGGCCAAATCTCAATACTCGTGGAGATATGGTGCATACCCTAGAGTTGTAGCCTTCGTATGATTTGTCGGAAGGAAGCGGGTCTCACCATTGATAATCTGCAAAAGTGATTTATGGTCATCCTCATTGTTTGTTTGATATGTATGGGAGATGTGGAGTTAGTGGATCACATTTTCATTCATTGCCCCTTCACCTGAACGGTCTAGGCCTCGGCATTACCCTCTTTGATACAACTTGGGTGATGTTGAATTCCATAGAAGGATTCATCTTAGCCTAGCATGGTGGAGGAAACGGGAAGGTGGGGAAAACACTTTGGCGATTAGCTTTATTGTCAAGTCTTTGGGTGATTTGGGGAGAGGGGAACAACCTATGTTTTCACAACACAACAAGTGTGCTTTAGTGGAGAGTGCAGTTTGGAGGGTCAAATTGCTTGTCTTTGAGTGGGGCTTCTAGCTTGGAAGCCCTTGAGGATTGTAATTTTGAGTTTCCTTCCATGTATTCTTTCCCTGCCTTAAGTTTTAGCCTTTGTAAGCTTTTTAATAAATTTTTGTTATCTTTAAAAAAATAAAAAAACTTTTGTGCGCTCAAATTGGGCCACGAGCACGTCGCATGGTTCTTAGCCCATCCGGGGGGTCCCACATGTTGAGTTGTCCTTAGATATTTTTTAAGAGATGGATCCTATGTGTTTTTCCTTTGTTTGTTGCTTATTTCTTCGGAATCTTTATGTATTTTGAGGGGGATTTTGTTAAGAGTCCAAAATTAGTTTTTTTTTTTTCCAAGTAGGAGTCTTGTGGTCATCACTTAAAACAAAAAAGGGAGCATTGTGGCTCATTAAGTAATTATTATTCATTGTGATGCCCACGGAGGTGTTTGCCATCCCACTAATGCATCAGGTGTGCCCCACCATGATGATGCAATATGTAAGAGATCAGCTCAATTCAATCATCTTGTGGACCCCACCATCTCGTGTGCACGTGTAAAGTGTCCCACGCCATGATTATGGAACGGCCCAAAAGTTGGCCAATCCAATGGTTAGGTAGGACCCACCATTTGAATTTGTAGTTTTTTGGGCATTTTTTATGGTATGGCCCACCTGATTGTTAGATCAGTTAGATTTTTTGAGGTGTCCCATTTTCATGGGGGGTGCACCTATTATCGAGCCCATTTTTGAAAAGAAGTTTTCAAAATGGGCCTTTTACAGTTTAATCAAACCTGTAATGGCTGTATCAGCACTGTAATGGTGCCGATAGGCCCATTGTTTTCATAACAGACAGGTTGAGCCCCATAATGTGTAACAGGGGTGATCGTTTCCTTTACGTATCTTATCTTCTTATACGTAACCATTTTTTAACACCATGGCTATATGGCAGTGACAGATTGGAGGAGAATATTCTCTTGCAGAGGGAGAAACCACTAAAAAATCAACCTCTCTGAATTGGGGGATTTGTGTAAAAATCCGTTCCTCTTCTTTTCGTCTTTCAGATCCTGTGATGTGACCTTTTGTTTGGAATGAGTTGATACTTGATAGAGTTTGTCAAACACAAGGCACGAGAGTTCTCCCTACACCAAACACATGGTGCAAGAGGTGGTTAGGATGGTGATCATTGATATTACCCCACAATCTTAATCTGAATTCCTCGAGAATAGGTAAACACAATAATTTTGAAATTGCACAACTAGATTCATAGATTTAGCTCTTACTGCGCAAATTGAATGGCGTCTAACCGTCCACTAGTACATAGCACCGCACCAACTCGATGCAAAGCATTATTACCTTGTGTGATCATAGTATCACACCATGCTTATTGAGCCTCGCTCCTAATAGGTTTCGAGGAATCAGTCCCCTAAGCAAGAGAATCTCTCTATTCATAAAGACTTCAATTTTGCATTCAACTCTTCATAGAAGAGTCTGTACATGTGTATATACTTCTCACAAAGCACAAGAAACCCAAATATAATCTTAGACATTGACTAAATTTAATCCTAGCCATCTATTTTAATAAAATATAAAAAGACTAAAATATTTCCAAATCCTGTCACAACTCACAACTAATATGTGCGATTCATGAATTGGGGCATAACTTTATTTGTGTCAAAACTACATTATCATGGGCTTGTTTTCTAACACAATAAACATTCAAATGGGACTGACATCACGTCATTTAGATTTGTTTGGTACCCAAACAGTGACCCCAATATCACCATTGATATTTGAACTGGCTGTCTCGGTCATGGTGGCGTGATCAATGTGCCTATATCATCTTTAGCATATTTCTTATCGAAATTACTGTTAAAGAAAAAAAATATTCTTATTAAGAAATGTTAACATGTCCATGAATTCTTTCCCCAGTCCAGCAGTCAAATCTTTTTTGTTGGTTCTTTCTTCTGATCCGTTTGCAGATCATTCTATTGTTCTTTCATCTAATCCAACAGGCAATTCTTCAGTCAATCCGGGCACCGTTTCATCTGCATATCCATCCATCCTCTGATCTCCTTTTGCGTGGGCTTCATTATGAATTTCTTCATACCCTTCAGGAATAAATATTCCTCATGGCATGATGGATGGCATCTCCATTCTTTTATCTGTGGTCTTCTAAGAAGATTGTAACAATGGTCCATGCGAATGGCCGTTCACCACACATCTTTAGCATAGTATTCCCCGAGGAATATGTCACAAGATAATGTCTGGTTGGGTGTTTTTCACCCTTCGGAGATTTTTTTCTGCTTCCACGGAGGTGAAGTTCTCGCAACTATTTCCATCGATTACTATCCTAGTGATGTGCCTCTGGAGTTTTGAGAAGGATTGAGAAGGATGTTGCCCATGGAATTTAAGGGGGTGGAGGAAATGGGGATGTGCCTCTGGAGTTTGAGAAGGATGTTGCCCATGGAATTCAAGGGGGTAGAGGAAATGGGGATGTGCATATGGAGTTCTATGTGATTGTTGTGTACCATTGAAAGCGAAAGGGAAATTTTATAGGATGACTATAAGACCAGCCATGCTTTATGGGACAGAATGTTGGGCAGTTATGGAACCACATATTCATGGGATGTGTAGCTGAAATGAGGATCTTTATATAGATGAGTGGTAAGACAAGGAAGAATAGAACTAGAAATGAATGCATTCTAGGGAATTTAGGAGTAGCACCAATAGGTAATAAAATGAGGGAAATTAGACTTGGATGGTTTGGTCATGAGCAATGGAGACCAAGAACTGCGCCAGTTAGGAGTGAGTTGGTGCAAGTTGAAGGCCCTGGAAGGGGTAAGGGGAAGGCCCAAAAGGGCATTGGTGGAAGTAGTAAGAAAAATACTTGATGACCTATGGTCTAATGGAAGTTATGGCCCTTGATAGAGTGGAACTGCAGAAAAGGATTCATGTAGCTGACCCCAATTAGTTGGGATAAGGCTTGTATGATGATGATGATGACCACCCTAGTGATGCTTGTGTCATAGATCTAGTTCTAAACAGATCATCTTGTAAATCCATGTTGTCTATGGACATTGAAATCTATCGCAAGGAATTGAGCTTGCTCTGAAACCAAATTGATGCAATGATGAATGCTACTAATAGAAGGAACAGAATCACATGTCAGGTACACGAATTTGTTGTTCATATCTGATATGGTTAGCATCATACCAGCTGGCTTTGATCATCACTCCCAAAGAGTTGTGGAATCATTCCACAAAGCAAGCCTCTCTGTGCATAAAAAAAACACCAATTCTTTATTCAGCTATTCATGGAAAGTCTTTTACATGCATATTTATTTTTTCCAATGCAAAAGAAGCCCTTATCTAATAAAAATGAGTCACTAATTCTAATAATAACCATCTATTCTAATAAAATATTAAGAATGAGTATGTATATCCGGTCACAACCATATAGGCCTTCCATAGATGGGTCATAACTCAGTTCACGGTAGAGTGAGATAAACACACGAAATAATAATCAGAAGCCTGCATTTGAAAATGGACTGTGAGAACAGATGTATTTACTCTCATGCAACATTTTCACACCATGCCAAGAATTTCCTTGACCTCCATGTAAAGCTTTCTCTGTGTTTTCTTCAACTCTTTGTTTTTTTTTCCTTCTGTATTAATTGTAGTGCAAGGTTCGCTTTTCCCTTTGGAAAAGATTCTAATGTTTATGAGACTAGTAAATTGTCGTATTCATTTCTCGTCTTTGTTCACTTGTATGTCATTTGAACTTATGGCCTGAATTTCATTGTTTCACTCGGCATAATGAAGATGCGTATGACAAGACAGGGCAACTGTATGCCATCTCATGCAACATTAATAACTCTTTTATTTCAACTCTGTGTGTGCGTGCGTGCGTGCGTGTTTATTTTAGTGCAAGGTTCCCTTTTCCCTTTGATGGAAAAGATTCTAATGTTTCCGAGACTAGTAAATTGGTGTATTCATTTTTCTTGTATTTGTTCACCTATATGTCATTCTAATTCATGGCCTGAATTTCTTTGTTTCACTCGGCATAATAAAGATGTGCATGAAAGGGCAACTGTATGCCTTCTCATGCAACATTTTCATCACCAACTGCAGGAAGGGAAATGCCGAGGCGATTTGCATGAGGGTGAAGAGGTGATATTCAACACGTGCCGATGTGGCAAACATGTGTGAGATCTGGAAACCTGTCAGCAGATTCCTTCATGAACATGCCTCACCCGCTGATCCACTCATCAAATGGGTCATACTTGTTCTTGAAGATAGCCTGTTTTGGTCATCTTGAAGATAGCCTGTTTTGGCCATCATTTTCTCACCGATGTTTTTTTCCCCTTTCACACGCACATGGACTTGTGGATTGTACAGGTTGTGGCCATATTGAGCATACATGTAGTGTGGCCCACCTGTGATTCATATTCTGTCACAACACTGCCCACACCTATGATTTAAGTCCAAAAAGGGCATTTAGTCATTTTACTCAATATAATAATAAAAAAGGGTCAGGGTGTGGATGCCTGCCATAATTGTTTTCTCCCCACATTTCGTCTTCTATTTATCTCACCTTGCATATTCAATCTCTAGACCTTACGGCCCTCTTGATGAGTGGATTGGCTTTATTTTTTTAAATGGATGTTTACGGTGGGACCCACTTGATGGATGTCCTGGATCTCTCACACGCTGTGAATTACCTCTTCAATCTCTATTCCCTCTAATCACCTTTGGTGCTTCTACTGCAGAAGACAATCTACTAATTATCGGTGTCATAATTATCAAATCCTTGTGCGAGCTATTTCGGGTCTGCTTTACAAAACGTTTAACACTACCATTCAAGAAAGAAAACAACAATTAAAGCTTGAAAGCTAGCCTCACTTAAGCTCTACCTAACATTGTTTGTGCTCAATAATTTGTGCCAACTGTATCTTCTCATCTGTTTTATCCTCTGCAGCTTCCGCCTGAGGTGGAGTCGGCTCTACTGCAACAAGTGATGAGCCTCACACCTGAGCAGTTGAGTTCCTTGCCGCCGGAGCAGCGGCAACAAGTACTTCAGCTCCAACAGATGCTCCGATGAGTTCTGCCCAGACATTTTTTTACGGTTTCCTGATCCCCCTTATGCCAACCACAGAGGGGTAGCAGCAGAATGTGGATGACGGGTGGATGTCAATTGGTCTTAATTATTATGGGGCCCACCTTTCTTCCCAGAGCTGTCTCTGTATTCATCAATGTAAAAACAGGTCACGGTAGGCTAGTTTCATCCATTAACATCATATCAATCGTAGAATGCTGGCCTTGTTCCTCAAGGAGAATCTTGTTCTGATTATTTTCATGTAACAGGAAATTCAATTTGTCAATGGCTGGCTTGGGTCGAAAAAAGATGAGAGAGAGAGAGAGAGAGAGAGAGAGAGAGAGAGAGAGAGAGATCAGTGCTGTTTGTTTCTGCTTTCTTCATCTCGCTGTTCTTGTTGGCTTGGAGCATGAATTCAAATGCATCTAATGGATTGAGTTTTCCTATTCTTGATATCTTTCATGTGCGTGTGTATTTACTGTTAAAGGGATGCAGATCTCGAGTTTTTTAAGGGGATGGCCGTTTTCACTAGGTATCCCTGCAATAAAAAAGGTCTCAGCTATTCTTCTCCTGTCAAGTCCCACATTGGATTTCATTTGGCTTTGCCAGTGGATTCCAACTCGTTTCATACGCCTCTCGTTTGATTACGTATCGAATGACACTGGAAATATAAAGAGCCCCACCATGGGTGGACCATGCCCCAAAAATCTCCCAAACGGAAAGATCCTAGCCATTCTATCTTTGAATCGAGTGCTGAACTTTGTTATTGAATTGTTTCCTATATGTCCGGGCCACTGATTGAGCTGACAGGATTGATCCACGAGGGGGTATTTTCCACCATGGTCTGTCCACGAGAAGGCCCAACAGATGAATGGTGTCAGTGAACACGAATCCACCTCCTAGAAGCTCACAGCGCCTCATTTTGAGATTAATGCAATTCTGTCTATTTTGAATTACACGATCCTCATCCTGAGTGTATGTATTGGGCACATGGTTTTGGTAATCCAGCCTGTTACTCTGATGGCCACATCGTTGTTGGACCTTGATCTTAAGTTTATTATTATTATTATTATTATTATTATTATAGAAAATCCTTCAATTGGTACCCAAGTAAATAGAGTGATTGGATGGTTAGAATCTTCAAGACGAAGTTTTTGGGTATGTACCATCTCTAATGGCCCATGAACATCAACACTGAAAATACTGGTATAGCTCATAAACATCAACTGAAGTAACAATAATGGAAACATGTCCCCCCCTCCCCCACAAAAAAAAAAATAAAATTAAAAATAAAAAATAAAAAATAAAAAAATAAAAACGTACAAGGTTGTAATGCAATTTTCATGAGCTGGTACTGCAGAGGAGCAAAGGAGGTGAGCAATGGCAGTGGGCTTGGTGAGGGAAACCCTAACCAAGAATTAGGGGTGCGACATGTGCAGTTTGGGCTCAGGTTGACCCAACTTAACCTCAAGAGGACACAACCTGCAACCTACTCCAACCTGAGGTGCCCAACCTCAAGGGGACTCAACCTAACTCGACCCAAATACATGTGATTATTCCCAACCCAATGCAACCCAACTCGAATTTGCTCAAACCAAACCCAGCCCAACTTCCAATCAGGTTGGCATTTTCCAACATGAACGCAACCTGAGGACCCTGACAACTTGATCAGAACTCAGGTTGGGTGAATTGGGTACGGTTTGACCCCAAACCCAAGTTGCAACCTTACCAAGAATGGACAGAGATGATCCTCAAACGAATGAAACAAGCCAGATTTTGATGGTTGTGCATGATACAGGTAACCCCTCTCCTGATCTTGACACACGAAAATTCTTTATTAGAACTCTCATGATGTGGCCCGCCGCACTTCATGAGAGCACTAGCCCCTGCACATAAGACCAATTAAACTTGATATTGTTGTCCTTACCAGAACAACACGTCCAAAAGATGGAGCACAAATAAAATGAGGACGTTGAGATGAATGAATGGCAAGACAAGAAATGATAAAATTAGATATAAAGCCATTTAAAGGAATTTAGGAATATCACCGATAGGTAACCAGATGAGGGGAACTAGACTTAAATGGTTTGGTTATGTACAATAGATACCAAGAATTGCGCTAGAGATATCTGGCTGTTATGGTTTAAACAAAGTATCATTGTGGAAACGTCTCATGTGTCTAGCCAAGTATTACATGCTACCGCTACTAGACATCAACTATTGAGGGATTTATGTTATCTCAATGATAATTTCTCCATCCTGTGGTGTGTCATTGGTGACTTTTACTTTGCTGCACGCTAGTAGACACCCCATCCCCAACAAACATCCCCAACAAGCTGTGCATTTGTCTCAAACCAAGATAAATGAATTAAGGGCTCGGAATCTTTAGAAAGCCTACCCATCTAACCCATAACCCAATTCATAATAAGTCCCAAGGTCCTGCAATGCCAATGAACCTCATAGAGAAACTTGGAGACCAAACTCGACATGGTAGTCAATATTCTATTTTAGTAACTTGAAAACACACTTAATCATTAGGAGATTGCTGCGGGTTGTTGTGACCAGAGTGGACAAAATTGTGAATGAGCACATCAAGGATAACCAGAGAACCCTCAAATGTTGTTGTGTCCAAATATGCAAATTTACAAAAGGGCGGCAGTAATATTTCCGCCTGTATCTGTATAGATCCGAAAATATCTCAAGATCTCTCTCAAGATTTTCCAAACAGCTGTAAAGAGAGATCATTTGAACAAGTGACAATAATATTGCTGCCCAAGGTTAAAATGGACAGTTTTTCCCTCCAGGTACTGAAATTACTAATTTTATCACTTATCAACAATCCCATGATGCCGCGTGGCTCCCAGGCAATGAGATCCCTTACATGGCATGTTTGCCCTCCAAGTTGCCATTATTTACAGTAAAAATTGGGCCGACCTCTATAAATAGAGACCCCTTCCCATTGAGAAAAGGAGGGGACTTGTAACGTTGCGGGTTTTTGTCAACTTGGAATTCAAAAATTCTCAATTTTTTTTTATTAAAATTATTTTATTTTATCACCTGGTGATCCTTAATACATGATCCTAACAAATACGCGGGTGTTACCATTAAAAGAACCGTACAAATTCAATTAAACACCCTTAGAAACTCATCGAATACACTCAATTACTTAAATATTAGGTCTAGCCTTGTGAACTGATTACCTAAGGCCGAAATCTAATCGAAATACCATTGATTAATCATAATAACTGTAGTTTAATAAAGATCCGTCTAAAACCAAGACAACTAATGGTTTAGATCTTGATTATCCCATACATCTAAACCAAATTGGCATAGTCACTCTCTTAGCCTAAAAATCAATGATTTAGGGTGGTTATAACCAAATCACCATTTTCATTAGAATAAGTCAGATTAATCAAATCCATAATTGTTGTACATACGAAATCTCGTTATCCAATTTATTTTAACAATGGTCAAATTAACCAAACAAGCTTTAAATTGCTCATTAGTGGACCACTGAACTCGGAACTATAGAAAGACGTTCGTCTTAATAGGCTTGACGTCCATTGCAGGATGAACAATCAAGATTGCGTGCCGAATCATTCAACTTGGACTCGTGAGGTGAACACATGAGATGTATGAATCTTCGTAGAAACTGTTAGACAATTAAGTTAGTTGTGCGCATCCAAACTTACATGAAGTTATTGCTTTCGAGCCATTACTTCACGATCAATTTTAGGGCACTAACCTAATTTAATATCCTACAAGTATCCGTACAGCCGCGACCCTGATCGATGATCGATAACCGTTGAACTGACTCTTCATCATATCCATCGATCATAGTATCTGAATTGCGGGGTGATCAAAACCATACGCAGATTATCACTAGGGACAACTATCGTATGACATAGATCGATCTGTATATCTCCTAGTGAACCCCAACAGCCAAAAATAACCTTCCATAGGGCTATAATGACAACTACTTGGTCCTTAGGGCCAATTGAACCATTTCTGGCACTATAAAAGCCCAGTTTTGGGTAGCCCCTTCACTCCATACGAATTGCCCTAGGGTTAGTGTGGAAGAGAGAAAAAGTGGAAGAGAGAGAGAGAGAGAGAGAGAGAGAGAGAGAGAGAGAGAGAGAGAGAGAGAGAGAGAGAGAGAGAGAGAGAGTGAAGCTCTTGGTGTATTCTTGTTAATATTTTTCCTCAAGCAAACCTTAACTGTGGCTTAAACCTCCGCTGAATCTTCCTTTACTTGCAATCGTGTACAAAATTTTCTTCTAACCTTTTGATTTTATAACATTAGTTGTAAATTTCTAGTTATTGATGGTATTCCCTTGAATTGATTTAGAATTTGGTGATTTTTTTCAAAAACCCTAACCCTAAGTGTGATTAGGTCGCGTCAGACCCTAATAAGTTGTGGATCATTCATTCTAGATTTTCTTTTATCAACCCTTGATAGTGTAAGATAATAATTATAAGTTGTTAGAATTTCATATGCTATTCGTTCTTGAATTGCTTCATTATTGCAACACTTAATGTTATTTGTTGTTGGTAACTAATGCGTTTGATGAATGCTTAAATAGTATGAAATTCCTAATGTTAGAACTCTTTTATGCCATTTATTAAGTGTAGTTGATGTATATTGCATTGTATTGATTTGTACATGTGTTTAATTGATATACTCTGGTATGGCATTAAATTTCCTTGTGATTATGGTTATGTATTTGATAGTTTAAATTGTTGTTGTAGTGCATTGAGCTCTACAAATTGTTTAAGTGGATGACCTATTTTGGGTTGATGATCCTAGACTTATACAGTTAATCGAGGTTGAACACTTACGACTAACAATAGTTGGAATTACACGGGATGCTTTGCACTCAATATCAGTTTTATCAAAGATTTCTGTAATCAATTGGATTAGTCTAATGCAGAGTCGATTATTCATATGCTTGATAATTGTACAACATTCAATGGAATCTATGATACTACCTTTACCATTTGATCTAAGTTTTATTCATATGCTTGATAATTGTACAACATTCAATGGAATCTATAAGATTACCTTTACCATTTGATCTAAGTTAATTCATAATTATTAATGTATTGCGATCTTACAAAGACTAATGAGCCGGACATGCTAATATAGGACACCGTGTCCAACCTGTTGGCATATATTGGGGTGATAAGCCTCCCCATAGTGACCAGTGGGCACTAATGAAGGTGACTCACCATATTATAATAGGATATATAATTGTTGGTGATATTGCTGACAAGCTGATGCGGACACAAGCGCATTCAAGGTGTACCAACGAAGAAAGAGTCAACCACAAGTGTCGTCCTTGTGGATAAGCGATTATTGAGGAGCTTAAGACCTTTTACATGTGATTGGACATATAGAAGACCTCACCTGTGGAAGACACATGTGAAGGAAGATTGGAGAAAGAAGACCGAGCGTCCGAACTTTCCCGTACTTATGTTATTTACGCGTTTTTGCTTAGTTTAGGGTATTTTAGTAATTTTATGTCTTTATTTACTTATTTTAGGGATATTTTAGTAATTTTATATCTTTATTTGCTTATTTAAGTGGGCTAAAACCCTAAAATCAAATTTTAACTATTGATTAATGAAAAGTAAACCCTTCGGTTGCCTCCTTCCTCTCTTCTCTCTAACGGTACTTCTTCTCTTCCCTTGATCTTCTTCTTCTAATTTCTTCTTATGCCCCTCCAAGTTCTTCAAGGTAAATATTTTTTTCTTTCTATTTTTCAGTTTTGGCTAATCCTTCTTCGATCAAAATCTTGAGAACCGATTTAAACCCTAAACTCCCAAATTCTCAAATCCCTAATTCGAGAAACTTCCTGGTTCTTCTGACTAATGATCTTCATTGATCGATTGAGTGTAACCATGTAAGATCGGGAGGTCTTATCCCTCGCCGGATCCAACCTAAGTAATAATTGAATTCCATATTCCATGGTTGTGATGATGGCCCGCTCCATTGCATGTTTCCTTTATGATTTTCTCAGTTATGATGATTACTGCTAGAATTTTAGATCATTTATTCTTTTTATTTCCGCTGTTTAATTATGTTCATGAGCATGTATCATAATTAGGACTGTCCCGCGTCAAATTTGGTATCAGAGCCTAGGCTTGTTTGGTTTTTGTCTAGATCGAATTATCAAATTAGGGTTTTGATTTTTAGGTTTAATTTGAAAAAGTTTCAGATTTAGAAAGTTTTCAATTTTATAAACTTTTCAATTTTAGAAAGTTCCTAATCTGAAAAATTTTCAGATTTGAGTTGTTTCTTGTTTCAACTTAATTGTGACAGTTCATAGTAGTTTTGCATTCATCGCATTCATCTTGAAAGTCATAACACCTAGTAGTCTAGTTGGATAGAGTTTGGTTCAAGTCTTCATTGTATGCCCATGAGAAGAGGTAGAGGTTTCGGACTTCAACCTACCATGAATAACGAGCAGTTATCTGAGCAACTTACTTAATTGATACAAAAGATAACCGCCTTAGAAGCGGGTCAAAAGCGTGAATTTGCCTGCCTTGAGGACTAAATTACCACCACCATGACTAAGGTCGAGCAACTAGAGGCATCCCAAAAAAAAAACTCCACTGCAGGGAATGATGTGTACTCCTAAGTGGGAGGAATTATTGAAGAACGTGCTGTCACACGTGATGGTAATGAGGATAGAGATCTTGGTAACGGTCGTGGTGTGGTGCGAGAGGCACGGGCCACATGTGATCATTAAGACCGCTATGATCCATATGAGCGTGCGATGAAGAGTGTGAGAGTTGAGACCTTGAGTTTTGATGGGCGCTTGGATCCCAAGGTATTCCTTGACTGGGTTGCTGATATGGACCACTACTTTGAGTAGTATGACATGTCGAAAAACCATCAAATGCGGTTTGCTAAGATGAAGCTTGTGGGTCAAGCCAAACTCTTCTGGACCAACACCGAGTAGGGCCCCTATCACACATTGGTATGAGATGAAAGAGAAGTTGAAGGAGAAGTACCTTCCTCTCTCATACCGTCAGATGCTCCTTGACCAATGACAATCCTTACGCCAAGGGTCAATGTCTGCCACTGACTACATCGGTAAATTTGAAGAATATGTGATGCGATGTGATATCCAAGAAGACCCTCTAGTAATGCTCTCGCGTATCAAGACGGGCCTTCGTGTGAATCTTCAGTGTGAGCTTATGACTCAGCCCTTAACGGACTTGGATGAAGCATATCAAGTTGTGCAGGAGTTAGAGCAATATCTGAAGGCTCCTCGTCGTTTTGAGTCCCGAGACTCCAGTGCTAGATCTAGTTTTTAGGAAACTAGACCTAATATCGGTAGTCAACCTAGGGCACAAGCGACCATTCCACGTAGGCCTAGGGAGGACAAGGGCAAAGGGGTTCTTGGTGCCGGTCCTAGTAACATGAGCCAAGTGAGGTGCTATGAGTGTGGCAATCTTGGTCACATGTCTAATCAGGGTCCTACGAAGAGCCGTGTGAGAGCCTTAGTTATAGGCGAGTCCCATGAGGGTGGAGATGACCAGGGTGATTATGAAGTTGAAGAGTATCACCCTGAAGGAGGACTTACCGATGAAGAAGAAGTAGATGGAGAAGCAACGTTTGCAGTAGTCAGACGTGTGCTTGCTCAGTCCAGAAGTAGTGCTGACTGGCGTCGAAGCACTATCTTCTACACTATTGCTAAGTGTGGTGAAAAGAATTATAAGGTGATAGTGGAGAGTAGAAGTTGTCAGAATGTGATTTCCACTAGCACCTTCGATCGTTTAAAACTGAAATCCACACCTCATTTAGACCCGAATAAGGTTTCTTGGGTTGACAAGACATCCTTACCTGTCACCTAGTAATGTATAGTCCCCATCGAGTTTGAGTCATACAAAGAGTCCCCGTGGTGTGATGTTTTACCTATGGATGTGGGACATGTTATCCTAGGTAGACCGTGGCTATTCGATAATGATGTCACGATCTTTAGCCGTTTGAATGTGTGTACTTTTATGTATAACGGTAAAAAGATCAAACTTAATCCCATGCCACCTGAGAATACAATAGGGAAGAAGAAGGATGAGAAGGCAAGTGAGCCTAGAGAAATGGAAAAATTCAAACCTAAGTCTCACATATAATCAGCGCAAGAGAGTTTGAAAAAGAAACTAAGGAAGATTCTATAGTGTATGCCCTTGTGGCTAGAGAGATTACACTTGAGGTTCAATCAGAGTTGCCCCGTGAGGTGACCTTGGTCCTGAAGGAATATAGTGATGTATTTCCTGAAGACTTACGGAATGAGTTGCCACCTATGAGGGACAAAACATGTCATTGATCTTATCCCAGGGTCTACTCTACCGAACCTTCCTCACTATAGGATGAACCCTGCGGAGCATGCAGAGTTGAAGAAGCAAGTTGATGAGCTTCTGCAAAAAGGTTTCATCCAAGAGAGTATGAGCCCGTGTGCCGTGCCTGCATTGTTGACACCAAAGAAAGACGGCACATGGCGCATGTGTGTGGACAACCGTGCCATAAACAAAATTACTGTCAAGTATAGGTTCCCTATACCTAGACTTGATGATATGCTTAACATGATGGCCAGGTCCACTATATTCTCTAAGATAGACCTCAAGAGTGGATATCACCAAATCCGTATACGCTCAGGAGATGAGTGAAAGACGGCGTTTAAGACGAAAGATGGGCTGTATGAGTGGTTGGTCATGCCCTTCGGCTTGACTAACGCACCCAGTACTTTCATGCGAGTGATGACATAAGCTTTAAGGTCATTCATGAAAAAATTTCTAGTGGTGTACTTTGACGATATTCTTATTTATAGTACTACTAAGGAATCACACCTTAAATATTTAAAGAAGGTTTGCAGTGTCCTTAGGGAGGAAAAGTTGTATGCTAATCTTAAGAAATGTGCATTTATGTCTAGCCAAGTTGTGTTCTTAGGATTTATAGTGTCATCTGACGGAATACGTGCAGACCTTGAAAAGGTCAGGGCCATAGTTAAGTGGCCAGAACCAAGGAACATTCATGAGGTGCGAAGCTTTCACGGCCTATCTACTTTTTATTGTCGGTTCATTAAGGGTTTTAGCACGATCATGGCTCCCATTACCGAGTGCATGAAAAAGAGAGAGTTCGTGTGGTCTAAAGCCACAGTCAAGGCTTTTAAAGAAATTAAGGGAAAGATGGTGGAAGCTCCTGTCATGTGTTTACCTGACTTTTCTAAAGTCTTTGAAGTAGCGTGTGATGCGTCTAGTGTCGGGATAGGTGGAGTGTTGAGTCAAGAAGGACACCCAGTGGCCTATTTCAGTGAGAAACTGAATGAAGCAAAACAAAAATACTCCACTTACGACAAAGAATTTTATGCGGTAGTGAAATTCCTGAGAAATTGGCGACACTATCTCCTACCGTAAGAATTTGTTTTATTTTCTGACCATGAGGCTTTGAGATATTTGCATTCTCAGAAGAAACTCAACCCAAGACATGCCAAGTGGGTAGCGTTTCTTCAGGAATATTCGTTTGTTTTGAAACACAAGGTCGGGGTTGAAAACAAATCAGCGGATGCCCTTAGTAGGAGAGTGGCGTTGCTCAACTCCTTGAGTGTAGAGGTAGTCAGATTTGAGCAACTGAAAGATGAATACCCCATATGTTCTGATTTTGGGAGTACTTACCCGTCGCTCTCTAGTGACCAGCATATTATGGGTGGATATGTTCTTAAAGACGGTTTCCTTTTCAAGGGAGACAGACTTTGTATTCCCCATATGTCCCTTCATGAATTCCTCATCTGGGAGCTTCATTCAGGAGGGATAGCTGGCCATTTTGGTCGTGATAAGACCATTACCCTCGTGGAAGATCGTTTCTATTGGCTAAGTCTCAAGCGAGACGTAGCCAAAGTTTTAGGGCAGTGTCGAACATGTCAGCTGGCAAAGCAAAGAAAGCAAAATACCGAGTTGTACATGCCATTACTAGTGCCACATGCTACGTGGTAGGACATTAGTATGGACTTCGTGCTTGGGCTTCCCAAGACTATAAAAAAATACGATTCCATTTTTATCGTTGTGGACCGTTTTTCTAAAATGGTGCATTTCCTCCCATATTCGAAGATGTCGGATGCGTCTCATGTTGCTCGTCTCTTTTTTGATGGTGTGGTGCGTCTCCATGGGTTACCTAAAATCATAGTGTTTGATTGTGATGTTCGATTTACTATTTTTGGAAGACATTGTGGCACATTATGAGAACTCGTTTGTAATTTTCTACTGCTTACCACCCACAAACAGATGGTCAAACTGAAGTGGTAAACCGTAGCCTTGAAAATCTTCTACGTTGTCTAGTGGGTGAACATGTTAAGACTTGGGACCTAATTTTACCAACTGCTGAACTTGCTTATAATGGGTCAGTTAATAGATATACAGGGTTGAGTCCTTTTGAAATTGTAAGTGGTTATAAGCCTAGAATGCTCATAGATCTCTTACCCATGACTGTTACCCAAAGGTCTTTTGAGTCAGCTGATGCATTTGCACGCCATATTCATGATTTGCATACACATATTAGACAACGGTTAAATAAGAGCAATGATGATTATAAAGTTTCAGCTGATTCTCATCGTAGAGTGCAAGAATTTTAAGAAGGAGACTATGTAATAGTGCGAATAAGGCCAGAGCGATTCTCTCAAGGATCTGCTAAAAAATTATAAGTGCATAGTGTTGGACCATTCAGGATATTACAAAAGGTTGGGTCCAACGCGTATCGGATTGACCTTCCACCTGTAATGAGCATTAATCCAACTTTTAATGTGGAAGACCTAGTCTGTGCCCATACTCCCATTGTTGATACATCGTCCCTTTCATGACCTTTTTCTGAGTTTGCTACCTAACCTCTTCCACCCCCTCCTCCATCCATTACCTATACAGAAGAAATTGAGAAAATCTTGGATGACGAGATAGTATCCACGAGAGATGGAGGTTTTCAAAAATATCTTGTTAAGTGAAAAAATAAACTATCGTCTGAATCTACGTGGCTATCGGACGACGCATTGTAGGGTATTGATCCAGATCTACTAGAGCGTTACAAAAGTTTCAACTCGTCGGAGTCGAGTTTTTCTCACCCGAGGGGAATTGATGCAGACACAAGCGCATTCAAATTTGCGCGTTTAAGTGGGCTAAAGCAAAGAAAGCAAAATACCCGAGAGAAATTTATTTGCTTATTTAAGTGGGCTAAAGCCCTAAACTCAAATTTTAACTATTGATTAATGAAAAGTAAACCCTTTGGTTGCCTCCTTCTCTCTTCTTTCTAACGGTGCTTTTTCTCTTTCCTTGATCTTCTTCTTCTAATTTCTTCTTATGCTCCTCCAACTTCTTCAAGGTAATTATTTTATTCTTTCTATTTTTCAATTTTGGCTAATCCCTCTTCGATCAAAATCTTGAGAACCGATCTAAACCCTAAACCCCCAAATTCTCAAATCTCTAATTCGAGAAACTTCCTGGTTCTTCGGACTAGTGATCTTCATTGATCGATTGGGTGTGACCATGCAAGATCGGGAGGTCTCATCCCTCGCCGGATCCAACCTAAGTAATAATTGAATTCCATATTCCATGGTTGTGATGATGGCCCGCTCCATTGCATGTTTCCTTTATCATTTTTTCAGTTATGATGATTACTGCTAGAATTTTAGATCATTTATTCCTTTTATTTCCGCTGTTTAATTATGTTCATGAGCATGAATCATAATTAGGGCTGTCCTGCGTCACAAGCCTACCATGCAGTTATAAGAATCGAGTGACGAGTCCTTTCTGCATTGATTTACTGTTGGTTGACGAGCCCTTACCTTTTTGAAATTGTCCTCAGGTGAAAATGAAGAACTCTTATCATTGAAACGATCATATATTTTGAACATTAGGTGATGAATCTTGAATTGGATCAAGGGACACTAATGAGGAGCTGCTACGTGCGCAATAAGTCACATGATTCAGTTAGTGACTCGTGATATAATAATGGTATCTTAGCTTTGCCAATATATTGTTTGAATTTGGATTAATAAAGAATTAACCAATCATGTATAACATGACATCTGTTGGTAATGGTAGTGATGGGATGGTGTTGACGGTGGTGAGTTACATTACAATAGCATATGTATTTTGTGGATGATAAAGTTAACGAAAAGTATTACAGCTGTTGTTATTCTCGGGACATATATCTGCATATCATGGCATCCATGCATTTAATAAACCCGATCATAAAACTGTTTGTTTTGTTATGCCATCATTACCTATGCTTGATTTTGTTAATAACATATGTAACTTAAGAAAATGGTACCACTGAGTTGATGGCTCACTCTCTCCTAGGATGGTATTTTAAAATGAGGCGTGTCTAGACTCTGTTGATGAGGTCTCGTACTTCCAGGCCTTGGATGGGCTAGTGTAGACCGACATGCTTCACCACAGTGTTGTTAATGGAGTGTTAGGCAGATACATACTTTTTGATTAATGTATTTTTGGACATGTATATTGGGGTCCCCAGTTGAGTGGACTCCGTAGATTGAGGTTGGATGTATGTATATTTTAGAGATTTTTGTGACTACACTTAAATTTGGATATATATTCACTATTTAATTTAGCTCTTATGATTGTCGGGGCGATCAAAGCCTTGCGTAGATCACCACTTGGGACATCTATCTTATAATGTATATCAACCCATACACGTCCTAGTGGACTCCAACAGTTAGAAACAACTTCCCATAGGGGTACAGTACCAATTACCTAGAATTTAGGGCCAAAGAAACATGTTTTGGCACTATAAAAACTCAGTTTTGGAGAGCCCCTCCACTCCACACGAATTTTGCCATAGTTTTTGGGGGAAGGAAGAGAGAAAGAGGGAAAAAGAGAAGAAGAGAAAGAGGCTCTTGGTTTGAAAGACTGCTACAATACAACCCTATGTGCTACCTTATCCTTTGTCAAATCCATCCCTACCGAGAATCGAGGTAAGTTCCACACCCCACCATTCAATTCAAGTAATCTAGTGATATATCTTTGTTCTCATTGAGTTCTCCTTCGATTTAGATTGAGAATAAGAGTTTTTCCCCAAAAGCCCTAACCCTAAGAGCGATTAGATTGCGTGAAACCCATTTATGATGTGGACCATTCTTTTAGGTTTCCTTTTATCAACCCTTGATAGTATTAAATGATGATTTTTCATTGTTGTTAGAATTTCATATGCTATTTGTGATTAAATTGCTTTATTATTGCATCCCTAATGTTAGTTGATGTTGGTAGCTAACATGTTTGATGAAATGCTTTATCAATGTGAAATTCCTACTATGAGAATTTTTTTATGCTAATTGATAAGTGATGTTGATATACGATGGATTGTATTGATATACATTGGATTGTATTGATTCGTACATGTGTTTTATTGTTATACCCTAGTGTGGTATTAATTTGTGTTGTTGATACACGTTGATTTGTATTAAAATACATTGGATTGTACTGATTCATGCACGTGTTCAAGTGATAACCCTAGTGTGATATTAAAATGTTTTGTGATTGTAATTATGTATTTGACAGATATTGCATTGTTGTTGTTGTGGATCAAGCTCTGCAAATTGCTTAAGAAAGTGGATGATCCACCTTGGGTTGGCTATTCCAAGCTTATACGATCGACCGAGATTGACCACGGACAACTGACAATAGTTGATAGTTGGAACTACACGAGATGCCTTACTATATTGTGCTGTGAATATCTATGCTTGATTGTATTGATAACATGTATAACTTAGAAAAATGGTACCATTGAGTTGATCACTCACTCCTACTTGGGAGAATATTTTAAAACACTAAGCAGATGATGTTATCGTTGCAGGTACCATTGAGGTCTTAGATGGGCAAGTGTAGATCGGTATGTTTCATCGCTGCGATGATTTGGAGTGTTAGGCGGAGACTTTACATGTTACACTTTATTCATTTTGGACTTGTATATTGGAGTTTCGAGCTGAGTGGACTCTGTTGATTGGATGGATATATGTATATTTTATATTAGTGACTCAACTGCACATATTTTTGGACTTTTATACACTGTTTAATTTAGCTCTTACGATTGTTTGGATGCCAATATAACTGTACAGAGAAATCACGCTTCCGCAAAGTAAAAGTTCACACTTGAAATATTGGGGATCAAGTGCATGCTTGACTCCTAAAATTCTGGGCATGACACTAGATTTAATACTAATTTAGTTCTAATTAAACCCAAATTAGAGATTAATAGGGGATTAACACTTACCTAGCTAACCAAGTCGACTCGAGTCCATGACTTGACATTGAACTCGGGCCCAACGAAGAAATCTGATGAAGCCTATGCCGAACTCAGCTCACGCATGACATCGACTTCTCTTAATATCAGTAAAGACCTCCAAAACTTGATATGCATAGAACATTGGGTCAGAATTTTTGAGGCTCAAAAGAATTAGAGAATATTTCTACGCTCGAAGATTTTCGGTCGGGGAAAGCTCGAGACAACTCACCTGACCTAAATTCAGTGAAAATCGGCCGACATAATTCGAGAAGTATGCTAACAATGGACAGACTTGAACTGACAACCCTCTCTTCTCTTTCCTTCTCCTTCTCCCTCCTCCCTCAGCCCTATGACAGAATTAACACTTCCCTAAGTCAGCAAAACTCAACCCACGATGATCCATATCGTCGAAATCTGCACCCTCTCTCTCATTTTAAAATCTCTCTCTCTCTCTCTCTCTCTCTCTCTCTCTCTCTCTCTCTCTCTCTCTCTCTCTCTCTCTCTCTCTCTCTGAGCTTTGAAGGGTTAAGAAAATGGTTTGAACGGGAAAAAAATGCAAAAAACTTTTATAGCCATCAAATTTCCAATTCGGTGGTCCGCAGGTACATTACCCGCGAACCAACAAGAACCAACGGTTCTATAGGTCAGACCGACATAACCTAGACTCCAGCTGGTTTATGTTTTTCATAGTTGGTCAAACTAACAAAGGCCATGTTCGCCTCACAATTAAACTCTCCGATGTTCTAAGGTTGCTTGACTGATCTCATGACTCCATTGGTCCACCTGGAGTTAAATACTTGATTTAATGTGGGCTTTATTGAGTTCCAGGATTATAGATTCAGATTTCACCTAAAATTTATAAGTTCTTCGAGTTAAACAGGAGTGCATGTGTGGTTGCATAATTTAATCGAAAAGTTTTATAAAGATGCTCGAGGACATTCAATACTCGAGTGTTAGAAGACTAGGGTGTTACATGGTCTACCTAAAACTTGAATCATCTTCATTTTTGGCATCACATCTTAAAATAAGCTGTAAAAATAGATGGACGATGTGGATATACAATGCATACATTGAGGTGGGTCCCTATGGTCAGGGTCTAACCCACATCGCTAGTTCTAGGGTCAATGCAACTTGGGTGAGACCCCAAAACTATCGATGTGAGGGAGACCCTAAACCTCGATGTATGCACTGTATATCCATGTTCATATGTTTTTTCCAACTTATCATAGGCCATGGTCCCACAAATAAAGCAGATAAAAATACTAGGTGGACTACACCACAGGAAACAATTAATGGTTAATGACCATTGAAAACCTTTAGTGGGCCATAAAAGTTTTAGATCAAGTTGATATTTGTTTTTTCTTTTCGTATATGTTTGTATGATCTGATCATTGGATGGCCAATAAACATTATGGTGGACGCTAGGAAGCTTTTAATGATAGGAGTTCAATGACCATTGATTCCTGCAGTGTGATCTACCTTAAACTTGAATCATCTTCATCTTTGGCATCATATTTTAAAATAAACTGCAAAATCAGATGGAGTGTGTGGATATACAATGCATACATTGAGGGAGCTCAACTTGAGTGAGACCCTAACCATAACATAGAAGGCTACCTCAATGTATGCATTGTATATATAATCCATCTGTTTCCAGCTTATTGTAGTCCCTGGTAAAAAAAAAACTGAATATGACCTTTATCTAAAACTTTTTGGCCCAAAAAAGGTTTTCAATGGTTGTTAACCATTATTTCCCGTGGTGTGATCCACCTAATATTTTTATCTGTCTCATTTTTGGGACCATAGCCTACCATAAGCTGGAAAAATAGATGAACGTGTGGATATACAATGATATACGGTGCATACATGGAAGGTAAGTCCTTATGGTCACGTCTCACCGATAATGCCCATATTGCTGGTTATGGGTATTGCCTAGCCTGCGCTACTCCAAGAGACGCGGTTTGGTTACTACCCCACTTGTTTCGAGCCAAGGACAAGCTGGGGCTCCGATGGGTTATCATGATGTATGGGTTTTATCCGCACTATCCATCCATTTTTTTTTATAATTTTAGGTTGTAAGTCCAAAAAATAAGTAGATCTAACTCTTATGTGGTCAACGTACTAGGGGTTAAAATCCTACTGTTGAGGGCATGTTTTCAAGCTAATATTTGTGTTTTTCCTTCAGCTACGACTACATGACCTTATGAATAGATTAGATGGAAAATAAACATCATGATGTGTGGGGTAAGTTTCAACCGCAGTCGTCATTAGCACTGTTGCTTCCTTTGGTGTGGTCCACTTGAGCCTTGGATCTATCATATTTTTTGTCACACTGAACTGATACGAAACAAATGGATGGACCGTCTGGATAAAATCCATACAGCAGGTGACCCTTAGGAGGCCCAGTTTGTCCGCGTCCCCCTTGAAACTGGACGCGGTTTGGCTAATGAACCCAGCACTAGCCTGGGGCGGATTAGGTACTATCCCTGCCTGTTCGAGCTGCAAAGGCTCCGACGGCCACTGAGGGACTACCTTGATGTTTGAATTCTATCCACGCTGTCCATCTATCTTTTCATATCATTTTAAATTATCAACCCAAAAATAGAGAAGATCAAAAGCTCAAATGAAACACACTGGGGATTAAATTCATACCGTTGAAAATTTCTTAGGTACCACATGAGTTTTGGATCAAGATGATATTTGTTTTTTCAATTCACTGGGTTTATATATGACCGTATCAATAGGTTGGATGGCAAATAGAAAACACGGACGACAGTGAGAAGGTTTCAATGGTGTGCATCCTTAGCACCGCTGCTTTCTGTGGTGTGGTCCATTTGAGCTTGGGTAAGGCTTATTTTTGATCAGATACTCTAAAATGATATGAAAATGGATGGACAGTGTGGACAGAATTCAAACATTACGGTGGCCCTCAGGCCCTCGGGAGGGGTAGTACTAGTACCTAATCCGTGCTTGCACCAGCCAAACCGCGTCACCTCTTACTGGTCTCAGTTAAAATAATAATAAAAAATTAAAAAAAACAGAAGAGAAAGAAAAGAAAAGAAAAGAGAAGAACGGAGACGGGACATCCCACGACAGAGAGAGAGAGAGAGAGGATGGATGGTCCACCGGTGAACGACTGTTGCTCGGTCTGCCATGACAACTTCAACCTTCCTTGCCAAGCTAACTGCTCTCACTGGTTCTGCGGTCCGTTCATTTCATCACCACCACTTTCTTTCAACATCCATCCCCATTCTTTCATTCTTCTCATTAATTATGTCTTTGATCCAGCAAAAACTTGGGGCTTAGATTCCGCAAGAAAATTAGGGCACTACATAGATGCATTTATTTTCTTCACTTTTCCCCCCCTTTCCATCGATTGATTATCTTGTCTAATCAGTTTTTGAGGTCGGTTGGTTCCTCTACAAATCCGTGTAGAATTAAGTTTCTTCTACACGTGCTGCGGTTGCTGAAAGTTCGAGGTCCCTAAAATCGGACCTGTCCAACCATCACGTGGTCCACCGCATGAATTTGGAGGGTTTTGTTTTGTTTTGTTTTTTTTTTTAAATTTTGTTTTCCATTTATTTTTTATTTTTATTTTAATTCTTAATGGTTGTACGTATGTTGTGTCCTATGGTGTGGATCACCTAATGATTGTATATACCTAATTTTTGGGTCATCCCATCATCATGGTGGGGATCACATTATGCACAGTCTGGATGAGATATAGACAAAATAGTTGGCCTCACCATAGGAAACAGTTAAAAATCGTTTGAAAACCTCCAGATCATGTGGTGGCCCATATGATGGTTGGATTAGTCTGAATTTTCAGGTGTCCAAAATTCAGTATGGAACACGACCACAATGAACAGGTCAGATGCCATACACACATCCTGGTGAGCCCCACCTGCAGCACTTGAAGAGTAACTTACTCTACATGGACTATCAGCGTCGTAGTTTTTCAACTATATGATGAATTTTGGAGCTGCTTGGTAATTTACCAGGAGAGTAAAACAGTACTTAGTGTGAAAATCCACATGGCAATGTCACAATTATCAATCATGATCTTTATGTTTCATGGCTAGCTATTAGCCTCCTTGTTTAGTTGGATACTGGTAATGGAGGAATTATACATTCCTTGACCTCAGTCTATGCAAGGGATGCATACAACTCTCAACCAGAGAATTGACAACATGCCTGGGTTATTCAGTTTGTACAAGGGGGGCCCATGGTTTAGTGATCTGAACTTTTGCTATTTCAGAACCTGTTGGGGATCTATGATACCTAGATACTTGCATATGCTCAGCATATCATGTTAGACACGATGCGAGACCCAATGTTGGATACTTGTAAGGTACTTGTACAGATATGTTATGACCAACCTCTTTTGCATTGGGTTCCTCTTTTATTTGTCACTACAGGTTTTTTAGATTCTAATTATGGTTTACACTCATATATGTGAGTAATTTCATAAAATGTGTCGCAATACAAACATTGTAAACCTTTAATTTCATTAAGTCTAGCATGCGACAAAGACTACTAAAAGACAACAAAATTTGGTTTATGAAACCACAAGCAAGGGCATGGTTCAAAGACTAAAAGACAATGCCATGTCCTAGATTTTGAGAAACAAAGACTGGCATCCTCCTTCCTTTCATCCATGTCCCTGTCGTGTCAATAGACATGGGCGCCCCATGCACTAAAACTCTCTATAAATGGAAGACTAAGAAGGATTGTGTCAATAACAAAGGCATCCGAAGAAGTAGACTAAATAGGCTAAATAGAAAGAAATTGGCAAAACATTTTAGGAAAGAGTGACTTGAACTCACTAAGAAACATATGGAGGCTCAATATTCTTTATTTAGCGACTAGAATCAACGAAGAAATTGGTTAGCACTTAAAATAGATATAGAACTTCCAAATTATTAGCTGATTGTTTTCATGTTGAAAACAGGGTTTAAACCCAACACTAGTCCATATTTTTCTGAAATAAAAGCTCATAGTGCATGGAAGTCTTGTGTTACCAAAGTCCAAGTACATGCATCGAATATGGCAAGGAATAGGTTTGGCAGATCCTCAAAATCTGAATTGTCAAAATATGGGTATGGCAAGAAATTATTATTGCTCATAAGCATTATATGTTAGAATTCTTTCCCAACCATATCACAATTGAATTTGTTTTCCAATGACACAGTTTACTAGAAGTTCTAATTAATTGATAATTTTTAGAGTTCAAAATCTTAGTAAATTTGAATTTCAAGTCTTGGGAAAGGGATGTCCCTTATCCTTACATGAATCTGAGTATTGGACTCAAGAAGTCCAGTTTTCTGAAGTACCCGAGTATCACAGCATGAGATCACGAACTGGCAAATGTCATGCTGACATCAGCTCATCTTGAACCGTTTTCTGGTTCGTTTCTTATTCGAAGAAACTGCAGGGTGATCTTTGGTTGGTTGGGTATGAAATCGGAATTGTCCAATCTGATTGATTGCCTCACATTTGATCAATTCCGATTGATTGTCTCACATTTGATTTGGTCTTTTCCAATCTTCCTCTTATTTTAGTATTAGTTGGACCTTTCTTTCAGTTGTCAACCATCTGGAATATTTCAATCTTCTCATGCAATTGCATCATTATTTAGGCTTAAGATCAAACACCCAGCGATATTGGTAGTTTGGAACTATTAATCTCACTGCGACATACAAATGCTTGATTACAATATGTTCCTCAACTTCAGGCCGCTTTGCTGTAAGATATAGGTTTGGTTAGAAAGCTGTCATTGTTCTATTCTAGTTTCTAAGCACATTTTTAAGAATTGGATCGGACTGGACACAAAAATGGTCTTGATTCACTTGAAACCTGGGTCAAGTGATTTAATTAAAAAAAATTATACATTTATGTTGGTGAACCTTGAACTTGTAATCTCCCTTTAAATGCCAAAATTTATTATCCACTATTCCAGAGGTGTCTTCTTAACAAGTTGTTTTAATCTTAACAAGTTGTTTTAAAGCCTGGGCCAGACCATGACCCATTTTCTCTGGGCAGTTTGGTCCAACCACCTTTTAGCTCAGGGAATATAGCCTGTGCCAGACTGCGACCCATTTTCTCTGGGCAGTTTGGTCCAACCACCTGTCCAACTAGCCAGATCTGTTTCAGCTCATGGAATATATATATAGAGTAATGGTCTCCTGCGAACCATACCGTAAGGAATTTATGTCCGAGCCTTCATGTAAGCCGTGAGATGAGGAGAGCGGCTGGGATTCAGTTGCATTGAGAGAGGGAGAGTCTTCAAAAAAAGACTCTCTCCTACACTTAATGAGACATTCTTGGAATTGCAAGTGGATTTCACGTAAAAGCCTTTCGTTGAAAGATCCTGTGCAAGGATTCTGTGTGGGGCCCACTATGATGTTTGTGATAAATCCAACCGGTCCATCCGTTTTTTGAAATCATTTTATGACATGCGACCAAAAATGAGGAGGATCCAAAAATTAAATGGGAGAGGAAACAGTGGGGATTTAGTGACCACCATTGAAACATTCATATGACTACAAAAGTTTTGTATCAGTTTATGTTCTTGGTGTTTTCATTTCATCTCAGTGAAAATGACCTTATGAATGGTTTGAATGGAATATAAACACCAAGGTGGAGCCTACGAAGGTTTCAATGGTAAGCATTCCTTTCCCCACTGTTTCATCTCGTATGGCCCACTTGAATTTTGGATCATCCTTATTTTTGGTATAATGTCCTAAAACGATATCTACAAATGAATGGACGAGTTGAATTTCACACAAAGATCACAATGGGCCCCACACAGTATCCTTTAGCGGGATTCTCATGGGAAAGGCCTTAGCAGGAAATCCGTGTCCCCTGGGTTTGGGAAATAGACTGGCTACTCCCCCACCATCGGCCAATGGCGGGTGGTCGGTGCTATGTGGGCCCCACCATGATGTATGTGTTTCATCTTTGCTGTCTATCTGTTTTTCTAGATCATTTTATGGTATAAGACCAAAAATGGGGTATATCCCGATCTCAACTGGACCACATTACAGGAAACAGTGTTGAATGGATGTCAACCATTAAAATTTTTTTGAGGGCCATAAAAGTTTTGGATCAAGATGATCTTTTTTTTTTTCCCCTTCATATGGGTCTGTATGACCTAATCAACAGATTGGATGTCAAATAAACAGTACAGTAGGCCTTAGGATGATTTTAACCATGGGCATCACTCTCCCCACTTTTTTCTATTGTGGGGTCCACTAGAGCTTTTGATCTACCTCATTCTTTGGATAATGCCATAGTATGATCTCTCAAAATGGATGGACGGTGTGGATATAATACATACATCATAGTGGAAACCACAGAACTTGGTGACGTCACTTTAGCTACTCAACCTCTCGTTAGGTAATCCGCTTCCCACTTCGAGACAGAAGTGGATAGGTTGGTGTACCACACTAGCTATATAGCTGGTGTATTAACGTCAACAAGTTCCGTGGGTCCCATCATGAGGTATGTGTTATATCCAAAACGTCCATCCATTTGGCAAGCTTGTCTTAAGGCTTGAGCCGAAAGATAAGACAAATATAAAGATCAAGTGGACCACACTGCAAAAAGCAGCTGGGGATTGAATGTCTACCATTGAAACCCTTTTGGGGGTCACAGAAGTTTCTGATCAATATGAAATTTTTTTTTCCTCTTCATTTATGTATATGTGATCTTATTAACAGATTGGGTGGAAAATAAACGTTATGGTAGGCCCTATGAATTTTTTAACGGTGAAAATCATTGTCCTCGCTGGTATTTTTGGTGTGGTCCATTTGAGCTTTGGATATGATTCATTTTTGTTTAATGGTCTAAATTGATTTTGAAAAATGGATGAACGGTGTGGATATAATAAATAAATAATCTCCTTTGAACCGTTAGTACAACTCGGAGCTCGAGGAGCGTCGGCACTTGTCTTCGCGTGACACGAATCTACACCAGCTATGTAGCTGGTGTGTGGTACACCAGCCAATCCGCTTCCCTCCTAGACGGAAGGGGCTGCTTAGGTTACTGAGTAAATTGTGTGAGGTCCACCATGATTTATGTATTTTATCTTCTCTGTCCATCCATTTTCCCAGATAATTTTATGGCTTGATCCCAAAAATGAGTTATATACAATGTTCAAATGGACCACACCACATGAAATAGTTGAATTGAACTTCTACTGTTGAAAATTTCTTAGGGGCCACATAAGTTTTGGATCAAGCTTATAATTTTGTTTTCCGTTCATCCATGTTTATATGATCTTATGAACAGGTTGGATGACAAATAAACATCACTATGGGGCCTAACAAGGTTTCAACGGTGGAAATCATTATCCTCACTTTTTTCCCCTGGCATGATCCACTTATCTTTGGATATGCTTCAATTTTGGGCTCAACCCCTTAAATTAGATGGAAAAATGGATGGACGATGTAGATGAAACACATACATCATGGTGGGGCCCACATAGCACCGACCACCCCCCATTGGCCGGTGGTGGGGGAGTAGCCAGTTTGTTTCCCAAAATCCAGGGACGCGGATTTCCTGCAAAAGCCTTTCCTACAAAGATTCATAGAAGGATTCTGTGTGAGGCCCATTGTGATCTGTGTGAAATCCAACCTGTCCATTCGTTTTTAGATATCATTTTAGGACATCATATGAAAAATGAGGAGGACCCAAAATTCAAGTGGGCCATATGAGATGAAATAGTGGGGAGAGGTATGCTTACTGTTGAAACCTTCATAGGCTCCACCTTGATGTTTGTATTCCATCCAAACTGTATATAATGTCATTTTCACTGAGATGAAATGAAAACACTAGGAACATAAACCGATACAAAACTTTTGTAGCCATATGAATGTTTCAACGGTGGTCACTAAATCCCCACTGTTTCCTCTCATGTGGCACATTTAATTTTTGGATCCTCCTCATTTTTGGTCGCATGACCTAAAATGATTTCGAAAAACAGATGAACGTGTTGGATTTATCACAAACATCTTAGTGGGCCCCACACAAAATCCTTCCACAAGATCTTCCAACGAAAGTCTTTTGCTTGAAATCTGCAATTCCAAGAGTCTCTCCGGGATAGTAGGAGAGTCTTTTTTTTTTTTTTTTAAGACTCTCCCTCTCTCAATGCAACTGAATCCTAGCCGCTCTCTTCATCTTACGGCTTACATGATGGCTTGCTCATAAATTTCTTGTGGTATGGTTCGCAGGAGACCATTACTCTCTCTCTCTCTCTCTCTCTCTCTCTATATATATATATATATATATATATATATATATATATATATATATATATAGGCATGCTCACCTATGCACACGTGTCATGGGTGTTGAATCTAAACAGTCCATAAGATGCAGAATCCCATGAAACCTTAGGAGGTGAATTATCACCCTGATCTAAGATTCTGGTGGGCCATAGCTAAGAGAAATTCAAATCAAGGGAAGAAACTGTTTGCATTTTTATGGCCCACTGAAGTTTTGGTTCAAAGTAAAAAATAGTACGAGGGGGTTTTATGAGGTTTTGTTTCATGGGGACCGTTCAGATTTTCGAGACTCATCAGATATGATGAGTTCACAAAAAAGTTCGTAGGTAGTCCGTGCGAACTGGTTCGCAGGTGTATATATATATATATATATATATGCGCACCAGTTTGCACGGAACTCGTTTGAACTTTTTTGAGAACTCATCATATGTGATGTGATTCAAAAATCTGAATGGTCCATGTGAAGCAGCACCTCATGAAACCCCTGGGCCTAATTTTTACTTTGATCCAAAACTTTGGTGGGCCATGAAAAATGAAAACAGTTTCCTTCCTTGATTTGCATTTCTTTTTGCTATGGCCCACCAGAATTTTAGATTAGGGTGAAAATTTGTCACTTGGGGTTTCATGGGATTTCCGCATCACATGGACTGTTCGGATTAGACGCCCATGATACGTGTGTAAAGGTGCGCAGGTGAGCATGCCTCTCTCTCTCTCTCTTTATATATATATATATATATATAACAAGTGTTCTTCAAGTAACACTGTAGATATGTAAAAAATGATAAGTGTTGCCCGCACCTTCATAGTTGGAGACCGTGGGCAATGAAGGTTGTGCCTTCTTAGATTTGGATATAGAACAGCTATGGAGTGATCGCACCCTCTCAATAGGAGTATGTGGAGCATTGTTATGTGAGAGGGCACAACTCTCTAGATTGTGAGCCTGTCCTGCTCACAGGAGGACGTGACTCGTGGCCAATTGAAGTTTACCCCGTAGCGAATTAGGAGGGTGCAAATGGTGCTAGTTGAGAAGGGCATTTGAGTTAAAGACATGCCATGTGTATGTGACGGCTACCAGGAAAGATTTTCCTCGTCCAATGGGAGAGTGCTATGCGTCCTTGATGGTTTGTGCGGAACAGTTTTCACCTTGCATCCTTTTGCCCAATTAGAGTGCGACATGTGTCCTGGGGGTCCCTCGCTGGACTTTGCCTATAAATACTGAGCCATACATCATTCAGGAAAGGAGAGATTTTTCATTGTTGCAGCCCTCTTTGAGAGATCCCTCTAAAAACCCCAAGACGTGTCCCTGTTGGTGCCCTGGGGAATGCAAGATCCCTAGGGCGTATTTGCTCTTGTGCCCAGGGACGCAGTCCCTAGGGTGCAGCTAGAAAGGGTGTTTGCACATTCCTATCCCACAGTGGCAAGGGGCATGTTCTTTGATTGACCTATTGTCCATGGGCTTGCAGCAGTAGCCTGTATTATTTGGGAAGGTCCTTAAAGCACTTTTAGAATGGTTGCTTGTAGGGTTGAAAATTGGACGGGTTCAGCCCGACCGACCCGACATTGGGTTGGGCTCGGGCAGGATGTATCGGGTTCGGTCTTCGGCTTGGGCTATACAAACACCAACCCAATAAAAACTTGGGTTGGGCTCGGGTTGCCCAACCCAACCCAAACCTGATCGATATATAAGTTACTTACAAATTATGCTTGAGTGCGGATTGTCTGTGTTGAAGGCATAGGAAATTCCAGTGCCATCAAGTCTCATTGGTCCACGTCATTTCCGATGACTGAAGCTAACAAGTTACGCCGGATTTCTCTCTCCCAAATGGATTGCGTGCTACACAACATGACTTTTAAAGGAGTTGTTGTCCTATATTTTAGCATCTTTGTTTAGAAAAAATGAAGTTCTTTACAATAACTACATAAATAATTAATAAAATTATAGGTACAAAAAATAATACGTGTATTGAAATATAATAGACTAATGTAATAACAAAAATATTAGCCTGTATCCACTTGGCCAACCCGGCCAACCTGATCGAGCTCGCTTGGGTTGGGCTTCGGTTGAGAATTCCCAACTCAAGGTTGAGTTAGGTTTGGTTAGGGTTGAGCACCAACCTGACCCGACCCGCCCAACTTTCAATCCTAGGTGCTTGTGCCCTGTCTGAGTGTGATCGCTGTTGTTCTCACAATAGTTGTTCGCCCCCTTTCTGGGCGAGACCTCTGTTGAGTTTATAACTGTCATTTGCGCCTTCTAGGCATGATGTCCGTGGCTCTCGGCTGTCATTTGTGCCCTCTCTGGGTGTAACTACTGTTACCTCTTGCACCCGTTGCCTGTGCGCTCTTTGGATGTGATTGTTAGCTCTCTTACAATGGTTGCTCGCACCTGCCCTCTCTTAGTGTGGCTGCTGAGCCCCTTGCAACCGTCGCTTGCGTCTTCCTGATACTTGGTTGCTGGTGTCCATACGACAGCGGCCCATGCCCTCCATAGATTGTGATATGTGCGCTTAACAGAGCTAGCCAGATGACTCGACTGACCTGACCACATTGCTCCTCCTAGAGCGCCTCTCATGCAATTATGCTAACAGCTTGACCATTTAACAGGGCTAATGCTAGGATGCTTCAATTACAAGTGGTGATTATCACTTGATTTAAGTCCTGTGCTTGCTCAGATGGTGATCAAAGCTTATTATATGTCTTTTATGAGTGCCAAACAAACATAATGAGTACTTTCTAGTATAGCATCCACGATGTCCCAAATACGCCAACAGTGCTGGGCATTGTCCATTTTTATTCATCTCATTATATAGCAACCCAGGGTTGCTTGCCTTCTATTATGCAATGTTGTGTTCTCCTTCATAGACGCAACTGTACGCTCCTTGTCTCAGAGATCCATATGCAGAACATGCATATTACCACATTCTCATCTTTATTCATCTTATATTGATGGCATTGTGGATTCTATACTAGAGAGATCATTACTATGGCAGAGTATGTAACACTTGTCATTTCACTGTGTGAGGGGTATGAATCCTTAAATCAATTAATCACAAATTTTCTGAGGTCATCTGAGTTACGCTATGTAATACTTTGAATGCAGCAAGATGTATTCAAGCATAGCATGTAGTGGCATCGATAGTACGTTCATTATCTCTTTAATATATCCATGTCATAGTCTTCTTGAGCACTCTTTCCTATAATCAAGGGTTATTCCCTAGAATATAATCAAGGGTCTTTGCCAGACCACAACCTGGAATGTAACTTGATCCCAGATTAACAAAAAGCCTTTCAATGCAAAATGCTTTCTTTTATTTAATGTTTTGGTAATGTCTGTGGAAATCATATTAATCAGAAACACATTGAAACAAGCACAGTGGTTATGGTGTTTGGGTTTCGATTAGAGGTTGCTGCTTCGAGCTTTGCAGTAAGCGTACATTTTTTTCCTTTGAAGAAAACAGCTATTCACCTGCCCAGGTTTATAGCGATCCTGCTTGTTTTGATGTCCGTTTCCTGTCGAAACTGGTATGACCATCTAGTCTGGTCCGGGTTTTAAACACTTTGGAACTGTTTGACCTGGTTGGACTGGCGTAAACTACAACAAAAATGATTTGATGGATGGTTCCATTTTAAAATATTGTCTTTTTTCTTTGATAACAAAACAATCTTATTAGAAAAGCCTACTGTGCAAGAAAGTGGAAGGATTGATTAAGGCAATGGATGGGAAGATCCTGTACAAGTAAGCTTACATTTTTTCCTTTGAAGAAAACAGCCATTCACCTAATTGACCCAGGTTTATAGTGATCCTGCTTGTTTTGATGTCCATTTCCTGTCGAAACTGGTATGACCATCTAGTCTGGTCTGGGTTTTAAACACTTTGGAACTGTTTGACCTGGTTGGACTGGCGTAAACTACAACAAAAATGATTTGATGGATGGTTCCATTTTAAAATAGTCTTTTTTCTTTGATAACAAAACAATCTTATTAGAAAAGCCTACTGTGCAAGAAAGTAGAAGGATTGATTAACGCAATGGATGGGCAGATCCTGTACAAATAGAAGGCTTAGGGGCCCCTTCCTTGGCATTGGAATCTGCAATATAGTTAACCTCTCTAGGAACTTGCTGTAAACAAATGGCCAATGATCACAATTTTAGCCTTATAACGTTGGATATGAAGGCTAATTTTCAAGGAGGATCACATTTCCTTGACACCCTAGCTATTGTTGTATTGCAAGAATCTCCCTCCAATAAAAAATTGATTCTAAGTCTAGTTGGTAACTTTGTGTAGTAAATCTGTTCTGCCAGTAATGCTCTTTATTTTAAATTACCATCACAGACTGAACGCTCATAGAATCGCTTTGGAGCTGCTGTTCTCAATGCATCATTTCAAAGAAGTTTGATTACATTATGCTTTCTTGCCTTTAGTTGCTTTAATTAAAAGTAGAAGGTTTGGTGGTGGCAGCTATACTATTACCTGCTGGAATTTCCCATTTTACTATTAGATGTTCTGGTTTTTTTTTTTTTTTTTTTTTTTTTTGTGGTGAATTTCATCATCATCTATCCTGTAGCTACTTTTGGGTGCTTTTCCTGGTCCCATTTCAGCTAATTGTATCATGCGAGTTTGGCATTACGGCTCAGCGCTTCAGCCATGTAAGTGCCCAATATGTCGTCGCTTGATAACTTTGTTGATACCTACTGAGGCTGCACTACGTCAGCGTCATGAACCAGAAGCACATCAAGTCCTTGAAAATATTGAAAAGTACAACCATCTGTTTGGTGGAGGCCCACACAGTCTCATTCAGGTGTATACTTCAATATCTTTCATCTATTTCAGTTAGCATCTTAGCATCCATTGCTTTTATTTATTTATTTGCATTCTTTACGTTTTGAACATGTGATTGTGATTGGAATGTGTGATTCTTTGAAATTTTGAAATATTTGCTTTCTTGCTGCTCCTACCCAAATTTTTTTACTTCAGAAAATCTGAATGTAGCTATAATTTGCTAGGTAAATTAGATTTGATTATTGTCTAGATCTGGTAAGGTTTTACAATCATACTTTGAACAAAACATGAAGAATGCAGCTTGGGTCGTTAGACTGATTACGAAGACATGGAGAGATATTTTTGGGAAAGATCGACTTCTCTCAATGTGAAAGACCATCACATGATAGAGAGAAAGCCCGCTAACTACATTCTTATCTCCTCCTGAAAATAGTAACACACAGCCTATCACACCCTAGCAAAGATCACAAGGAATTTGACATAACATGCAAAGATATATTGTAGGTGTGGTAGTCTGCAGGACTACAGGCATATGTACTCCTCTGACACTCCCCCTCAAGCTGGAGCATGTATGTCAATCACATCCAGCTTGGTTATGATATGGAGTTGAGCCTTTGACACATCTGCTACCTGTTCAGTAGATCTGATACATGGAATTGTAATTTCTTTTATAGCAATCTTCTCATGGATGAACTAATAGTCAACTTGGGACCTTACTCTTGCCCCGGTGGTAGACTCACAAGAGTTTCAACTCCAGGTCAAGGGTTCGAGTACCCATAGGTGGTGAAATCCCACTATGGCGTGAGTGTGTGGACTGTGGGTGTGAAAAAAAAAAAAAAACTAATAGTCATCTTTGATGTGTTTAGTTCCCCCATGGAAAACAGGATTCATAGAAATATGGATGGCCACTTGATCCTCGCATCTCACACCATTGGCTATTGAATTAGACATCCTAATTTAGTTGTCAACTTTTTAACCCTCATTAACTCACATGTGGCTTGGGTCATGGCTTGATACTGAACTTCTATACTAGATTGAGCACTAACTATTTGCTTTTTGATCTTCCATGTAACCAGATTTTCTCCTAGAAAATACAGTATCCAAAGGTAGATTGGCAAATGGCCAGATTTCCTACCCAAATCTGCATTGGATATGCATTGATGCACAAGTGCCCATGATGAGAGTAGGGAGTTCCTTTGCCTGGAGAACCTTTTTGATACTGTATGAATTATCTTTCTTGCTTTGAAATGAATTGCCTTTGCAGCATGTCCGATATCTGTCGAGTGATAGTAAGGTTAATCATTTTTCCACTAGCCATTAATAGTTTTTTGGCTCATGAAGAAGGCCCCCGTCTTCCTGGTGAAGTTTGCAGTCTGTATCTGGAGTAGTATCTGTAGGTTTACAACCAAGAGTTCCTGTTGTTCAACTTTTGTCTCAATGTGAGAGAGCATTCCATTATATAGACAGCAGGCAGTACATTCTTATCTCTTCTCCAAAGATAGTCCCATATAGCCTATTACATACTAATTAAGATTACAAGGAATTTGACGTAATATATACAAAGATATATCACATGTATGGTAGTGGATATAGGCGAACTCGTTGACTTGTTGGATGCTGAGATAGGCAAGCTCATTGACTTGCTCCAGATCCTTAGTAACATTAAAATTGACGTTTCTGGGAGGATGAAATTGTTTGGAGTGGTAATTCTTCAGGGAAGTTCTTCATTAAGTCTCTCTTCCGCTTGATTTGGGGTCCTTCGCAGTGATCCCCTATCCATCCGTTCCAGCATTGGTTTTATGGTGGCCCGCCCCAGGTTGCGGTCTTCATGTGGTTGGTTTGTCGAAAGAGGATTCTCACTATCGATAATTGGCAGAGAAGGGCTATGGTTCTTCCTAATATTTGTTTGTTGTGCATGAATAGTGGGGAGTCGATTGACCAGCTTTTTATTCATTGCCCCTGGAGTAATTTCTTATCGTTATTCCACATGGATTAGGTGATGCCGGCTATGGTGGAGGATCTTCTTTGGGCGTGGCACGGCAGCGGGATCGGAAAATGTGGTAAAGCGACCTGGAGATTGCTCATTATGGCTGTGTTTTGAGTAATATAGGGGACGAGGAATGGGTGTTGCTTGAGAAATGTTCCAGCTAGGGAGGTGGAGGCTATTACAAAAGTTAAAGCTTTCTTAGAGGACTGGGTTCGCTTTGTGTAGGCCTGTGTGGCCTCTCCCCTAGTTTGATTTCGGTTTTTCCTTTTTGTTGGGTGTATTATTCTTTTCTTGCTTCTTGTGTGACATCTGCTCTGTCCATATGCTGTCTCAGCTCATGTTAATGTAAGCCTGGAAATCAGGTAGATTCAAAACTAAAGAGGGCTACACCACAGGAAACTGTGTGAAACCCTCTTGGAGTCCACAAGAACATCAAGTTAATATCGGGTATAATTTCACACATATTATGATGCGAGCTTGTGTTATGCATTAATGATTCTTTTTCTATTCTTTAAAATGTAGTATATATTATATAAAACTTGAGATTTGATGGAATGGTAGATTGCAATAGTAGTTGATTTTATCTGACTAGAGAATTTATGCTGAATAATATGGATAATGCCAGTTACACAACTGCTCTAACTTTCTCCCCATCACATATAGACTATAACACATTTAACATGTCTTGGAATAAATCGTAGTTAGATCTCTTTTACTCAAAGCATGTTTTGTTCTTATTATTGTTATAATCTGCTCTTTTTTCCCCCCCACAGAGGTTGCGAGACCTGCCATTTTTTGTTAAAAGGATGTTAAGAGAGCTGATGGATCCTCAAAGATCTCTTCCTCTCGTTCACAGAACTCGTATGATTTTTGCAGTTAAGTTCATTCAACAGCTCATGTATATGTTTTTTTCAAGTCACTGAAGTTTGAGGTTCGATAAAAACAATTAGGGATGATAAATTATAAGCTGAATGTGTGAGTAACTGAAGGAATTTTCTGGAGTATATATGTTATATAATCCCTACAAGTATCCAAGTGAGGTGTTATTTCTGTTTCACTGCATGCTAATCACTTTTTGCATTCTCCTTTTGCTTATGTTTATTTTTATGTTTTCTTAGAGGTCAAATAAATTTTTTTTTAGCTCGACGTGGGTTTGGGCGAACGGCCAACGTTGTGGGTGTGCTCCCCACAGACATGGTTCCCCTGCTGCACACTTACCCGATGCACGTGGTTTGCGGGTGATTGCGTGCATACTCAGGGAATAGTCCCGCCTTCAAAAGGGGCGGGGACACCCTGTTGTTATTTTTTTTTAAAAAAAAAGCCATAATTTTTTTTGAGAGAGAACGATAATTTATTAAGAAGAACCCAAGCGAAAAGGATACAAGCCCAAAACCACAAAGCACTAAAAAAGGAATGGCAGCTGAAGGCGCCTTAACATACACTGCCTATTGGGTCACTAGCCTTTAAATCCTTAAAATAACTTCATTCTCCCCTTTAATGATATTGCAAAAACATCGACCATTCCTGGATCCCCAAATGACCCAAAATATTGCCATGACAAGGAGTCTCCACATAGCTTTCCGCACCTTTCCTCCACCCCCACTGTGCCAGGCCCATAAAAACTCTTCCACTGACTTGGGCATAACCCAATCCGTGCTCAAGCACGAAAGGAAGTAATCCCAAATTCTAGTGGCAAAAGGACAATGGATAAAAAGATGGCTGATTCCTCATTACCCATACACACAAGGCAAATGTTGGGCAAAATGAGTGATCTTCTCTAAAGATTGTCAATAGTTAGGATTCTTTTCTGGCCTACCAACCAAACGAATGCCGCAACTCTTGGGGGAGCTCCGTAGAACCAATGATGAGGGGGGTGACTCGGAACCGCATTAGAGGGCATCGTAGAGATGAGTCTGTAGAATGCTTTGACTGCAAATTTGCCAAATTTGCTCCCCGCCCACACAATACTGTCTTTTTGGAGGGGGTCCGGAGCAACTGAATTAAGAAGCTCCATTAACGATATAAACTCATCAAACTCAGCATCCAACATATTCCTACGACAAGGAGGGCACTAAACAATCTTCCCCCCAACCCTTGAGTAGCAATCCACCACACAGACAAGCTTATCCGGCGTGAGTCTAGCAAGTCTTTGGAACATGCCTTGGAGTGCCTGCTACCAGCACCAAATATTTATCCAAAATCTGATCTGAGAACCCATTTCGACTATGAAGGAAATGCCCCGGTTCACCAAATGTTGCATGCCCAAAATTGCTTTCCAAGCGCCCAAAGCTGTGTAAGAGGATGAATCTTTAACAAACCATCTGCCCCGCCTGCACCCCATAAAGTTTTGAAGAGTCCTAATTTTGTTATTTCTTGCAAAGAACTGTACTGGCAGGATTTTATTCTCATTTATCGTTTTCTCATCTCCTATTCTCATTTATGTTGTTCTTATTCTCATTCTTATTATTGTGTTCTTCATCTCTTGTAACCCTCTATTATTCGAAATAAAACCATTATGAGAGGGATGATGCATCTTCTCATTCTCCATCATTCTATCCCTTTCACTTCTCTCTCCTCTTTCTCCAATGTCATGTATTAACAGAAATAAAGATGGGAAAGCGAAAATTTTGCATTTTCCAACCAAAAGCCATTGAAAATTTTGCATTTTCCAACCAAATTATGGCCACTTGAAAGGTGGGTGAATTGCTATGATTTAGTAAATTAAATTGAGGCTAACAGATTTCTCTCTCTCTCTCTCTCTCTCTCTCTCTCTCTCTATATATATATATATATATATATATATATATATATATATATATATAATTCAAGTCAATCATGAGCTTGAGCATTGCTTATTCAAGTGGGGTTCTGATTTTGTTTCTTGCAGATGGTACTAACAGGCATCTATGTACTTAGCCCCATAGACATTCTTCCTGAAGGTACCACTTGCACAATGTTCATGCTGTTTTCTTCTTTTACTCATGCTGTTGTTTTCCTTTATGGGAATAACCTCTGGGCATCCCACCATTTAGCAATCTTGAATGCTGCACTCAAATTGGTCACAGAAAAATGGTCCATGATCGAACCATTGATCAGGTGGGACTCATCGTGGATGGATCACATTTGCAAATCACATGAATTGGACAATCCTCACATCTGATTTCGATGCTCTGTTTCCTGTTCAATGTTAATTGTCGTCAACATTCTTTTTGGCCATCCATTATCTGTCGTTGATTGGATGTTAAGATTGTCCAATGATATGCTTCTATGTGGAAGATCGAGTGGGGCCTGCCCAGTGAATGGGTTGGATCATAACTGGTGTTTTGTATGTCGAATTTGAATGGAGCTCATCAGAGTACTAAATTGGTGCATGGCCTTATTTTTATTTTTATTTTTCCGGTCATCAGCTTAGTTATGATTTCATGTGACCCATTTTCTACAGGGATGCTTGGCATTTTCGGTTTGTTTGATGATCTGCTCGTAGTAGTGACTGTTTTCCTCCATCTTGCTGCTATATATCGGTCTGCTCTTGTTTTCCGACATGGACGCACTTGAATTGTTACTCAAAACTTGTCACTCGTGAATTGTAATTATTGTGGAAGAACCTAGTTGCTTCGTTGTTCTTGTGTAGGCATTGCAGTAGTGAATGCTGCTTGGCTTTTCCCTTGTACTTGTGTATTGGATTGCATTAGGGAACACTGACAGGCTTTTTCATCATTCTTGTAACTTTTAACTAATATAAGGACCTAGCTGTGCCATCTTTGGCCTTCAAACAGATGACAGGTAAAGGGGTCGACAGTCCATATTCACAAACAGAAGGTCTACATGCTCGATATCTACTGTCATGGGCTATCCACACAGGATGGGCAAACAGGATACATGGAGAGTTCAAAAGACCCGGTTGAGTTGACTTGGGGACTTACCCGACTTTTCATTGACCTGGTTTGGTATTTAACAGTGAGACAAAAACATCTATGGTTGTTGCAAATATTGTAAAAATACTTGGAATGAACAAAATAAGCAGCGGATGATGCAGTTGTTATGATTTGTATTCAGCCTGGAGGTTTATTCAAGTCTTGAGAACCTAAAATCTTCTCATTAAAGACTTGGGTTCAAGCTGTGTCAATTGAGCTGAACCTGCTTGATGAGTTTCGAATGAGCTCTTGCGTTTTTTAGTGACTCGAGTTCAAAATCTCGTCAACTTTTCTATGTTTTGAGTGAGGTCATGGTTTCAGATATGTATATATACAGGCTATACAATTATGTACGTGGAGGTTAGTCTTTGATGGACGAAGATGCCACAATCCCAAAGCCTGATGGGTTGAGTTGGCCTGTGGATCGACTAACCCAGTTTGCTTTTTAGGCCAAGCCAAACGAGTGGTGGGTTGGGCTCGGGCTAAAATTGTGTGTTGCTTGAATGGGTTGGGCGTGAGTTTATTAGTGGGCGGGGCTAGTTGATTCATCTGGAAACACGAAACAAAATGATGGAAGATGAGAACATTCATCCATATTACGATATATACATATATATATATACATATATATATATATATATATATATATATATATATATATATATATATATATATATATGATGCTGCCTCCACTAATTAAGCTGGGTTGATATACACTTAGCCTCATATTCCATTCTTAAACTAAAGTTGGGTTTGTGCTGGCTAGGGTTGGGTTGGGTTGGTCGAACTCGACTTATGTCAGGATGGGTTTGGGCATGGGATATTAGGTTTGACTCAGATTGGTTGAGCTTGATACAGACATGTTCCGTATGAGATACTGGGTCATGTGTTAGGTTCGGATCAGAATTCTTAGCCCATCCAGTAAGTGGGGTTGGATTGATCCTGACCTTACCTAAACTCATATTAACCCTAGATTCTTGTATGCATTCATGTACATGCATACATGTATCCATCCACACACGCACACATTCGTACATAATCGAGTATGCATCCGTCAATCTGTACAATGATGTCCCTTGATTTGTGTATTGAAACTATCTAATTTTTACCATTGTTCATGTATGAAATTTGTTTAAGGGGAGCCACAAGCATTGATTGTTGGTGAGGTAGTGAAATGTGATGTTTGGTGAGATAAAAAGAGAGAGTTAGGGCTTGTTTGGATTTGCGTTTGCAGGTGTAATGTATTGTATCCGGTTATTGTTCATGTATATGTTTGATGGTTTTCAGAATACTTTCAACTCAACATGCCATTAACCAATGTTTGGATAGGAGGTATTATTCGGGCAAGTATACAGTTTCTTGTATGAGGCAATGTTTGGAAACGACATATAAGAGCCACATATTGTATATAAGTAAAAATATTGATAGTCTGTGTACGAGTGTCACTTTCCAATCTCTCATGCCTTGTATCCCAGGCGGGGCCTAGTGTCATGTTTGTGATTAATCATATCCATCCATCATTTTCTGATTGAATAATCCTGACCATTCATCCATTGTCATCCTGTTGGATTGACGTGTTTAATGGCATGAATGTTATCTCAAATGGTCCACCGTCCTAAAATCTTTCTCACATAACAAATGATCAAAATCGCAACTCACGGCATAGATGGACGAGGAGAATCGTTCACTACCATGTCCGCGGGCCCCATTTGGGCTACTAGCCATAGAAATTGCTTCCAAAAGTGGTCCACACATGTTGGACGTGAGAAATATGAAGAGGCGATGTGGGTCCCACATTGAGATCGCCATTCATCCACGCCGTCCATCAAATAAGAATACATTACGGAAAAATTAAAATAAAAAAATAAATTATCAAAAATTTCCCTACATCATCAAAGCATGTGTGATCGGATTATCCACCCGATCTGAATGTCTCACAAAAACAGTCCATGATTCATGGATCAATCCCAACCATGATGTTTACGAAAAAAAAAAAAAAAAAAAAGGCAGTCATTCTCCTCACACTCAGAAAGACTACAACCCAAAGAACAACCTAATACCCGCGTATAAAATCAACAATCCAAACAGCAAACGAAGAAGTGGACGGATGCTTGGTTCGTCTCCCACAGCATCAACTGGCACCCTCTCGGGGCTACCATCTTCCCCACTAGACCTGGTGCCGATTAGGGTTTGATCTGTGAGAGCAGCTACACAGTTGCCACTGTCCATTGTCGAGGGACGATGAGATGCACGAACAATGACACCTCGAGTTGTCTTTCGCACCATTCGATCGGGGAAAGTGGCCCAAATGATATAGTAAACATTCAAAAATTCTGCTAGTCACAATACTAATATGATGTAATACTCAATACTTTGACCATGAAATCTATTTATGTACGATAAAAATAGTATCAACCAACCTGGTGCTAATTTCAAGCATTCATGGCATCTTCGAAAGTCGTGAACGACTTGTGTTTGCAACTACTGAAACCGTGAATCTGAGCATTGCAATCATCCCATGTCACATATATTCCAGGATTCCTCCCCACAAACATTACATAATACTTTTGCTTCATTTCGCTGCAACCAATAATCAATACCTTCATCAGAAGTATATCGGTAAAAATAATAATTTGAAATTTTGCCTCTAATTCTACTATATAATCTTCATATTACCTATCTTTTGAAGATGTGAGCACCAAATTTCGATTCTTTGGCAAACAGGTTAGAAATTGATCACCTCAGCCAACCTTGCAAAGAAGAAGAATTGATCACGTCAACCAACAGGGAACAAATTGATCATGTCAACCAACTTGGGAAATCTCCATACTACCTTTCTATATATCCAAATACAAAAGATCATCAGTAAAACCCGGATATCAGAGACAGTATTTCAAAATTAATCTGTCAAGATTAATTCAAGACAAAAGTGTATTATTTCAAAATAAAATCATCGTATTGACATTCAGAGAACGTAACTTTCTCAATAGCAGAAACAGTACCAGTAATAATCCGAATTTTCAAACATGAAGCCGAAGTAATTCACATCATTTACACAGGACAAACATGTATCAATACAACGTTGAATCATAAACAGCAATATCAATGTATAATACAGGAGTAGATCATCGAGGTCCGAAGTGTATCAGTAAAATTGACTGAATCAAATATATCTACTTCAGTGATATCATCACAAGATTACATTTTAAAATATTAAATACAGGACAGTATCGGTAAAACCCGGAATTAGAACATGTATTTCAAAATTAATCTGTCAAGATTAGGCCATACGGGAGTTATAATAGAAATAATATTAATCTGTCAACATTAAATATTTCAACTTATATATCAAAAAGAGACATAACGAAATTTGTATCACTGAAAGTCTGAAAGCTGCAACATAATAACCAAACAATTACTACTCCATAATCAAAACTGTATTAGTGAATTCAATCAGAATTTCAGTATCGATGAAAGTCAAAACCTGCAACATAATCAAACATTACCAAATTTGATTATAGCATAATCAATATATAACAGTCCAATATTTTAAAGTTAGAATTGCTGCTCCAGCAACAAATAAATCATCCACAGAGTATTAAAGTTAAACCCCCAAACCGACCCTTCACAGACTTGAATAAAATAGTATCCACAACAAATCAGCCAAAAAAAAAGTATGATCAAAAGTAAACAGTCAACAGATATAACAAGTGGTCCATTTTCATTCCGGGGCACTACGAGGAAGGATAACTTTTATCTATCCAATCCTTCTCCTTTCATGTCTCATCTTCATAAACAACTCTGCACTAACTAAATTAGTCTGCAACACCCTTGCAGTACGCATTATGTTTTCATAAGAAAAATCATCCACCTCCTCAAGAATACCCAAAGCCGCTGCACACGCGTCATGTTCTTCCCTTGTGCCATTATAATGGTCAGGTTGTTCACGACTTCTGCCACTTCCACCATCTTGTCCCCTATATATTTACTTGGCTTGCACTTCCTTATATGGCTTATCTCAGTCCCATCTACGCGACCATGATGAGAATATGAAATGCCTTCCATTGGGCTTTTGTTATATCACTTTGCCGATTTAAGGAACCCTGACCACTGTGTACTCAGGGAGTAGGCCTCCGATCATCCTCATCAGAGGATGAGAGACGTATAGTTTAGGAAGCCTCCTCCTCCGAGTCATCATCGGAGTTCATTTTGTCACGGCTATGCAGTTTTCCTAATGTTGGAGAAGAATATGTCGTACTTGCAAATTCATCGTGGGCATAGTCATTCCCAAACATGAATGTGAGGTCGTCCCATCTTTCAATATGTTTTTCTCTCACCCAATCGGCTTAGGAGTGTGTCTGTACACACAAAGGCAAAATATTTTTATCAATTATATAAAATCAGATTGTATAAACTTGAAAAGCAAATATATGTTCAAATCTTACCACGATGTATCCATCCCAAATATCCTCTGTAGTAATAGCTATCTTATGGTCTTTGTCCCATCCAAAACCAGAGGCATTGAGCATGTCCTTGATTGCCCAATACAACCTCTTTAAGGTCCGCAGGTGATTAGAAATATGATAGTTTTTTAACAAAATGCCACAACTATCGTAGATTTCCTTAATCGTGGCCTTGTATGCTTCAGGTTTAAACTCGATATCATTCTTAAGTCCAAGGTTCACCTGTTCCACCAACGCATCAACTAAGGTGTTATCCATGCTGTTTGACCATTGAACTGTACTAACTTTACTTGAATCGCCTACACTACTCCTCGGCTGAGATACACTTTTTGGGGATGGCCCTTGGCGCGAAGGCGTAGGCTTTTTTTTTTAGGAGTTCCAATTTTTTCAGTCGGTGAACTCGGGCACTAGTTTGAAGCAACACCCTTCTTCGAAGGTAATGACTCTACATCTTTCCTCTTTAGGTCCTTGAAGGTACTCCTTAGAAAATGCATTAAACCTACAAGTAGAGAATGTTAATAGAAATATAACAGCTACAACCAAGTGATGTACCAAAGTAATGACTCATAGCCAGACATAATGACATTCAACACAAATAATAATAATAGTCGCCTGAAGATTGTGAATATATGTTAAAATATTCCTACTTTCAACTAAGCAGATCATTACATAAACCAGAAAATCTAAGTACGTTGTCTTGTGCGTGGAAGATTGTCATTCTATATTCTCTCAACCATCTCGTTTGTCTTCCTTGTCCACTCATCACGTATGTGATCCGTCACTTGAGCTAACGCTTGTCCTTCTTCCACTGTAGTTACATCTATAGGGGATGATGAAACATCCTCTGTACTACCTCCACTATCCTTAACTACCTCAGTCAGTCTATCATTACCACTAACACAGATGAAATTATGATGGACACAATAAGATATAACAATTTTCACTTACATTATAAACTTGAACTGAGGATGAGTATGTAGAATAGGAAAGTGGCCTTTTAAAATTCCAAATGAACGCTCTATGACATTTTGCAATTGTGCATGGCGATAATTAAAAAGTTCATTTTTATTGACAAACTTCCTTACAATACGAAACTCATTCAAGTGATGTCGCACACCTCGATATGGTGTCATAAATCCAGTCGAATGTGCATATCCAGCATCAATAATATAATATTTTTCTATACATTACAAGATATGTTTCAGTTATCTTTCAGACATAAACACCTATAATGTAAACAATCACCCGCTATCGCAATTATCATGTACAATAAGAAAACAGTCAGGGCGACGGGTTAGTGCATTTTGTAACACATGAGCATCGAATGCGGATCCATCCCAACTAGTAAGCACGTATACAAATTTCATATCAAAAGTACATGTGGCCAAAACATTCTGTGACAGAAATCCTTTTCTATTTCTGAAAGTTGAACTTGATTCTTTTGACAAATAAGCCAGGATATGGGTACCATCTACGGCCCCAATGCAATCCTACAATTAAAAGTGTGTCACATGATCAGTTCATTCATTAACTCTTAAGTTAAAATTTAGAAATTGCTCCAACATATCTACAATATTACCTGAAAGTATGGGCTTCACAAAGGGTTGTCGGATATTTCTTTGGGTGTGTGTAATCTAAGAAACTTCACATACTCTGGATATAGTCCGATTATAGCATCTAATACTTTGGTAAAGTTCTACTTACAATCTCACCAGATCGTGTAAAATGATGATCAATCATACGATTACGTACATTATGTCCGATAGTATGAAGAAACATTACAACCTGCTCCTCACTGCATCTCCTGCTATCGGAAAGTAGTTTCTAATCTCTCAACAGTGAACATAATTCAAAAAAATTATCCCTGCCTATCCTCGGCTTCGCAAGACACTCAGTATCGCTCTTACGAATTATTCGGCTAATGAATCTATCCCTCTCAATTTGACAATCATTGGATTTTGCTTTTATACAGTAACAACGATAATATTCAGCCGCTTCCATTACACATACTGAAGCTACAATAGTTGTTATTGCAATAGCTATTTCACTCTCAGTCCATTCACTGCCAGAGGACCTTTCATCGGAATTTTCTGCACTGTCAGAAGCCATTGCAGTTTAATGGAATTCAAAAATGATCTGAATGGAAATTAGAATAAACCGTAAATTATATATATATAGAAACATGAAATGATATTATAACAAACATTTATAAATCTGAATTGATATCCTTCAAGCCTTGGTGAATCATTTATCTGTTCAAGTTGCTGACAAACACTTCCATTATAGTCGAGATATTATAGGCATTGATAGTTTGTAAACACTTATTTTTTCAACATTGATGATGTATAGAAAGTTAAAATGAATACATAAAAGTTGAATATGAACATCAGACCACAAATGTGTAATTATGGGAATTTGAATGGAGCTTTGTTAATAGCAAGTCTTCTATCAGTTATTTTTTTAGTAGATAATTTTTTAACTTGTTGGTGAACAGATTGATACAACAAGCCTATTAACATGCAACTGTCACAAGTTCCATTTACAAATTTCGTACACACATCATTCATTAAAGACATGAAGTTACTTTAAAAGCTTATAAGTTCAAAGGTGGAAAGCCATAAATCTCTGTTAAGAGACAACAATGGAAAGGGATGAAGCTACCGCCACTAACCAATATATGTTCAAAGCTGGAAGGCATGAAGGTGGCACTGAATCTCTTAGATAATGCCACATATAACCTTGCAGCCTTACTTTAACAAATGCATTTTTAAATGTAATCAGGGAACATCATACAGTGATTAACCCATTCAGATAACAGAGAATATGATGTTGAAAATGGATAACATATTATGAAGAGAGAATCATCTTTAAAGGGCCCTTGTAAATCGATTTGGACAAAAAAAAATAGTACATTTTGCATATAAAAGGGTTTTGAAAGAGTAATACCTCTATTATAGATCAACCCGGGTGATGCAGTGCCTACTGAGAACAAAAAACTTTTCAAAAACAGATGGTTTTGAAAAGATTATACTAGGTAGGGTTTTATATAAGAGAAGAGTTTTATATAAAGAGAAGCTTTCCAAATTTCAAAATCTTCCACCCTACAGACAACTCATCTACTTGATTCAGAACAGCATGCACCTGTCCTTTCCAATCTTCTACACTTGCTAGCAAGATATCGTGAAATTCCAAGTTAGATTCGACCACATAAGATTACCCTCCCATTGACGGTATAAGCATAGAGGGATAAGAAATAGGGTGTAGACAGACAAGGGTGTATATGCCAAACCGTATACACACCATTAAGGAGTGGCCTCTTGCATCGAAGAGGGCCATACAAGATCAAACCTGAATCCGCTCATGGTTACAAGTCGTTGGATATAGCTAATGACCAATCCATTTTCCAAAAGGAAAATGATCATACCTGAAGGATCGACTTTCCTCAACACGAATGAGATGCACGAATGCCCGATTTGCAATGAGCAACGTGGTACCAAGGTTATCCTGCCCACTATATCTTAAAATGAATCTTCGGAAGGGCCCCTTTTCAGTTGGATGACGACATGCAGAAGGTTAGAGATGATCTATGGAGGAGCTGGTGTAGAAAATTGCCTGTTCTCCACATGGAGATAACTCACTGCAATGTTTTGAAAGTCGTTCGCACACGAATATAACACACTGAAGAGACTATACAGATGGAAGCCGAGCCGTTTGACAGTACATTACAATTGCAACGATTTTTTGGCTCCACACTATATTTGCGCACATGGATTTCCACGATTGGCTACTCTAAACCAAACACCATACATGTCACATAAATTCCTTTAATATCATACAATACACCTGCAAACGTGAATCCAAAAAGGTCCTTTAGTGGAATAATATGAAGTGGGCTTTGGGCTTTAGTAGTCCATGGGCTTGACCGAATTAAAGGCCCAAACAAGAAAGTGATAATGTGTAAAGTGATGCATTAAGGAAGGGTGACATAGAAAGTGAAGTCAACACTTCTCTTGGTTGGGTTAACTGATGGGTTTTTTTTGACCCATCTTCGACTGGTCGAGAGCCCTGCTCGACCGGTCGTGGGTCGTTGCTCGACTCAAAGTCCAGCGAGTGCAGACTATTTTTTTCGGGGGTGCTCGACCGGTCAAAGGAGGTGCTCGACCGGTTGTAGGACGTCAACGACAGGTCGAACCTACACAGATTCGTTTCGCGATTTTGCACGGATTTCGTGTCGCAAGTCCTTTCGCAATTGGGATGCGGAAGGGAGTTTCCTAAAACTATAAAAATGGGTCCCTAGGATTTTTCTAGGGTATGTCATGTGAAAAAAGGTATAAGAGGGTTTCCTAAAGGGTTTAAGGATATCAAAGGTGAGGGAGTGAGAGAAAAGAGAGAGAGGAAGCTTGTGGAAGAGAGCCACTGTCTCAACGCTTCTACATCCTCGTGATCAGTGAGATCCCTCTATTTTTCTTTTATTCTCTTATTGTTCATTCACTCCTGCGTGAGTGATGAAGGTTGTAACGTTCTACTTCATAGTGGATTGTTGATCTGGACGAGATCTTATGGTTTTTACCTCTTTAAGGGTTTTTCACGTAAAAATCTCTTGTGTGGTGTGTAGTTGATGCTTTGATTTATTTCATTGTTATTGTCCCATAATTCTAGTTTGTTCTGGAGGGCTAGATCCTAAGGTTTTGTGCAAGGCCCTTAACAAAGTGGTATCAGAGCCCTAAGTTCATTGAATGGGTAGGATCAATTTAGAATTATGGAAGGTGGCTCATCAAGGATGATCAGCCTCAATGGTTCTAACTGGACCATATGGAAGGCTAAGATGGAGGACTTGCTTTATTGTAAGAATCTATATTTTCTAATTTTAGGCATATCAGCAAAATTCAAGGATATGTCTGATGAAGATTAGAAGAAGTTGGACCGAAAGGCAGTGGGGTTTATTAGACAATGGTTGGATGATTCTGTATTTCACCATGTGTCTACGAAAACTTCAGTCGCTAGCCTATGGTTGAAACTACAAGGGTTGTATGAGAGGAAGACAACCGGTAATACGATTTTTCTGATAAGGTAACTTGTGAATCTCAAGTTCAAGAATGGTGGTTCTGTGGCCGAGCACATGAATGAGGTCAGCAATATAGTGAACCAACTCTCTTTTATGAAGATAGTCCTGGATGATGAATTGTAGACTTTACTTTTGCTTAGTTCGTTGCCTGACAGTTGAGAGACATTGGTGGTGTCTCTAAGTAACTCCGTGCCAGGCGAAAAGATATCTATGGAACAGGTTACTAGCTATCTCTTCAATGAAGAGACAAGGAAAAAGTCTCAGGGGTCTACTCAGCAAGAGGCCCTTGTGACACAGGAACGAGGGAGAGGAAAGAACAGGAAGGGCAGAAAAGCCCAAGATAAATCTAGAAGCAAGTCGAGTAACAGAAAAGATGTTGAATGCTGAAATTATGGCAAGAAGGCCACTATAAGTATGAATGTCGTAAGGCTAAAAATGACAAGAAAGGAAAAGGAAAGGAGAAGAAAGATGAATCGGATTCCACTGTGGTCGCTTCAGATGGCGACGTTGTAGTTATTCTTTCTGCAGATCATGATGTATATCTCACGGCTACGAGTCAGGACACTGACTGGGTGATTGACTCGGGAGCCTCTTTTCATGCGACTTCACGCAGAGATTTCTTCACAAGCTACAAGTCAGGTAACTATGGGACCATAAAAATGAAAAATTCTAGTGTATCGAAGATCGTAGGGGTCGGTGATATTTGTGTGAAGACCGATGTGGGCTGCACATTGGTTCTCAGGGATGTGAGGCATATCCTAGACCTTCACCTCAACTTGATGTCGACGGGAAGGTTGGATGATGATGGCTATGAAAGTCAGTTTGCTGGTGGGCGCTGGAAGCTCATCAAGGGTTCATTGATCGTAGCCAGAGGAAAGAAGTGTTGCACCCTTTACAAGGCACGTCTCAGTGTGTGCAAGGGTGGGTTGAACGCAGCAGAAGATTCAGGTATTGACATGTGGCACAGGCGTCTAGGCCATATGAGTGAAAAAGGGCTTCGGCTATTAGCGAGGAAGCAGCTCCTTCCAGACGTGACCGGTATACCTCTCAAAACCTGTCTTGATTGTTTATTAAGGAAAAAACATAGAGTTTCATTTATTAAAACTGTTTCTCATGTTAATAAAGTGCATGCATTAGATTTGGTTTATTCTGATGTTTGTGGTCTTATGAGGACAAAAACCTTTGGTGGGGCATTGTACTTTGTTACTTTTATAAATGATGCATGTAGGAGGGTTTGGGTTTATGCTTTGAAATCCAAGGATGAGGTCTTTGGTGTGTTTAAGTTGTTTCATGCTATGGTCGAGAGAGAGACAGGTAGATCATTGAAGTGCATCCGCACTGACAATGGTAGTGAATATCTTGGCGACTTTCATGAGTACTGTAAGTCTCTAGGTATACGATATGAACAAACGGTTCCCAAGACCCCCCAGCATAATGGTGTAGCTGAGTGAATGAATCGCACAATTATTGAGAGAATCAGATACATGTTATCCCATGCGAAGTTGTCCAAGACGTTCTGGGGAGAAGCAATGCACACGGCGGTGTATCTGATAAACAGGTCTCCATCAGCCTCGTTGAATGGAAAAGTACCTTAGAAAGTGTGGACTGGACAGGATCCATCGTACAGTCTTCTCAGGGTGTTTGGATGCAGGGCATCTGTTCACGTACCAAGGGACGAGAGGTCCAAGCTCGACATGAAGATCAGGCAGTGTATGTTCCTGGGGTACGATGATGAAAAGTTCGGTTACAGATTGTGAGATCCGATTGAGAAGAATCTCGTCAGGAATAGAGATGTAGTTTTCTTTGAAGATCAGTGTATAGAAGACATTGGTTAGCCAGAGAAGAACCAGCCTAGTTCAGGTGAGCTAGAGGACATGGATCCAGTTATTCCTCCCGTGGTGCCTGATGACGGGGGAGTACAACAAGGTGCAGAGGACGAGAGAGTTCCTTCAGAAGATGGACCAGGGGAGCAGCCCCCACTTGATCCACTTGTTGAACCATAGGTGAGGAGGTCATCTAGGGACAGACAGTCGTTCAAGAGGTACTCCCCGCATGAGTATATTATGCTGACTGATGGGGGAGAACCAAAAGATTATTCCGAGGCCCTAGTCGACGAGCATAAAGAGGAGTGGTTAAAAGCTATACAAGAGGAGATGGAATCCTTGCATAAGAACCGCACCTATGACATGGTAAAATTTTCTAAGGGCAAGAAAGCTCTGAGCAACAAGTGGGTGTTCAAAAAGAAGGTTGAGCAGAAGAATTCACAGACGAGGTTCAAGGCCAGACTTGTGGTAAAAGGGTTCGAAGTCAAGGGTAAAGAGCATATGGTGTGTAGACTGAGGAAGAGCTTGTATGGGCTGAAACAAGTTCCACAGCAATGGTACAAGAAGTTCGATTCGTTCATGTTACAGCATGGGTATGACAGAATGGAGTCGGACCACTATGTGTTCATGCGCAAGTTTTTAGATGGTGATTTCATAGTTCTGCTCTTATACGTTGATGACATGCTCATCATGAAAAAATAAATTAAGAAGATCGATAGGCTGAAACAGGAGTTGTGCAAGTCACGATGAAAGACTTGGGTCTGGCTAAACATATCCTAGGAATGGAGATAACTCGTGACAGAAGTAGCAGGAAGCTTTGGCTGTCATAAGAGCGGTATATTGAGAAAGTCTTAGAGCTGTTCAATATGAATGCAGCGAATCCGGTCAGTACTCCACTGAATGGTCACTTCAGATTGAGCGACAGGTAGTGTTCCAAGACGAAGGAAGAGGTGGAAGAGATGCAAAGGATACCCTATGCGTTAGCAGTAGGAAGTTCGATGTATGCTATGGTGTGTACACGCCCATACATAGCATATGCGGTTGGTGTTATCAACCGGTATCTTGCCAATTCTGGCAAAGAATATGGGCAGCGGTGAAGTGGATACTGCGGTATCTAAGAGGCTTATCCAGGTTGAGCCTATGCTATGGTGACGAAAAACCTATGATAGAGGGCTACATAGATATAGATATGGCAGGTGACATAGACTCCAGGAAGTCTATATCTGGGTTTATGTTCACGTTTGCAGGGAGAGCAATTTCTTGACAGAGCAAGCTACACAAGGTCGTAGCATTGTCGACGACAGAGGTCGAGTACATTGCAGTCACAGAGGCATGTAAAGAGATACTTTGGATGAAGAGGTTCCTACAGGAACTTAGCCTTAAGCAGGAGCAGCACGTGGTCTATTGCGATAGTCAGAGTGCTATATACTTGAGCAAGAATCTAAGTCAGCATTTCAAGTTGAAGCACATAGAGATTCGGTATCACTGGATCAGGGATACTTTGGAACGGAAGGTGTTACAGCTTGAAAAGGTCCACACAGATGATAATGGGTTAGACATGATGACCAAGGCTTTGCTCAAGGGTAAATTCGAGGTTTGTAGAAACTTGGTTGGCTTGAAGAAAGAGGATCCCTCCCGGGTCAAAAAGGGAAGATTTGATGGATTTTTTTTTACCCGTCTTCGACCGGTCGTGGGTCGTTGCTCGACTAGTCGTGGGTTGCACGACTCAAAGTCCAACGAGTGCGGACTATTTTTTTGGGGGTGCTCGACCTGTCAAAGGAGGTGCTCAACCGGTCATAGGACGTCCACGACCGGTCGAACCTACGCAGATTCGTTCCGCGATTTTGGGCGAATTTCGTGTCGCAAGTCCTTTCGCAATTGAGATGTGGAAGGGAGTTTCCTAAAACTATAAAAAGGGATCCCTAGAATTTTTTTAGGGTATGTCATGTGAAGAAAAAGTACAAGAGGATTTCCTAAAGGGTTTAGGGATATCAAAGGTGAGAGAGTGAGAGAAAAGAGAGAGAGAAAACTTGTGGAAGGGAGCCATCGTCTCAGCGCTTCTACGTCCTCGTGATCATGAGATCCCTCTATTTTTCTTTTATTCTCTTATTGTTCATTCATTCCTGCGTGAGTGACGAAGGTTGTAACGTTTTACTTCATAGTAAATTGTTGATTTGGACGAGGTCCTGTGGTTTTTACCTCTTTGAGAATTTTTCACGTAAAAATCTATTGTGTGGTGTGTGGTTGATGCTTTGATTTATTTCATTGCTATTATTGTCCCATAATTCTAGTTTATTCTGGAGGGCTAGATCCTAAGGTTTTGTGCAAGGCCCTCAACATCAACATCTTCATAAAAGTGACTTATGTGTGTGAAGACACATGGAGTGTTTGTACGTGCGCTCGGTCTCACACACATGCACACATATGCAGGTGCAAGGTGTAGTCACAAGTGTTCAAGAGGGGTGTGGGCATGCACACAATAATCTTGACATACTTTGGAAAAATAAAATTCAGTCTGTTACATATTATACATTAACTGAAAAGTAAAACATCCAAATTGTGAGACCTACCATGGATAGACTAGCATCTCGAAAATAGAATTGACTTTGCAATTCTAATATTTGATTAATAAATGCTTATCGTCCAGTTAGAAAATCATATGAGTGTGGGGGGCTCACTGATTTGTAAAGTTAAATTTGAGTTGTGTGCTACACGGTAGTTTCTTAAGGAGCCCGTATTGCCGTAACATTCTCTTAGGGCCTGTTTGGATTCGCATTTATAGGTGTATTGTATGGTATTAAAGGGATTGATGTGACTTGTATGGTGTTTAGTTCGGAGTAGCCAACCGTGAAAATCTATGCATGTGAATACAACGTGGAGCCAAAAAATTACTGCGATTGTAATGTACTATAAAACGACTCGGCTGCCATCTGTACAGTCTCTTCAATGTGTTGTATTCGCGTTCGAGCGACTTTCAAAACCTTATAGAGAGTTATCTCTATGAGGAGAACGGGCAATTTTCTACACCAGCTCCTCCATAGATCATCTCCAACCTTCTGCATGTCGCCATCCAACTGAAAATGAGCCCTTCTGAAGACTGATTTCAAGATATAGTGGACAGGATAACCTTCCTACCATGTTGTTCGTTGCAAATCGGGCATTCGTGCACTCATTCGTGTTGCGAAAAGCCGATCCTTCAAGTATGATCATTTCGCTTTTGGAAAATGGATTGGCGATTGGGTATATCCAACGACCCGTAACCATGAGCGGATTCAGGTTTGATTTTGCATTACCCTCTTCGATGCAAGAGGCTCCTCCTTATTGGCGTGTATACGGTCTGGCGTATACACCCCTATCTATTTACACCCTATTCCCTATCCCTCTATGCCTATACATCCGATAGGAGGGAAATCTTATGTGGTCGAATCCAACTTGGAATTTCACAATATCTTGCTGGCAAGTGTGGAAGATTGGAAAGGACAGGTGCATGCTATCTTGAATCAGGTAGATGAGGTGTCTGTAGGGTGGAAGATTTTGAAATTTGGAAACCTTCTCTTTATATAAAACTCTTCTCTTTATATAAAACCCTCCCTCATATAATCTCTTCAAAACCATTTATTTTTGAAAAGTTTTCTGTTTTCAGTAGGCACTGCATCACCCGGGTTGATTTGTAATAGAGGTTTTACTCTTTCAAAACCCTTTTATATGCAAAATGTACTATTTTTTTTTTACCTAAATCGATTTGCATGGGCCCTTTAAAGATGATTCTCTCTTCATAATATGTTATCCATTTTTAGCATCATATTCCCTGTTATTTGAATGGGTTGATCACTGTATGATGTTCCCTAATTGCATTTAAAAATGCATTTGTTAAAGTAAGGCTGCAAGGTCATATGTGGCGTTATCTGAGAGATTCAGTGCCACCTTCATGCCTTCCAACTTTAAACATATATTAGTCAATGGCAGTAGATTCATCCCTTTCCATTGTTATCTCTTAACAGAGACTCATGGCTTTTCATCTTTGAACTTATAAGCTTCTAAAGTAACTTCATGTCTTTAATGAATGATGTGTGTACAAAATTTGTAATTAGAACTTGTGACAGTTGTATGTTAATAGGTTTGTTATATCAATCTGTTCACCAGCAAGTTAAAAAATTATCTGCTAAAAAAAATAATTGATAGAAGAATTAATATTAGCAAAGCTCCATTCAAATTCCCATAATTACACATTCGTGGTCTGATGTTCATACTTAACTTTTATGCATTCATTTTAACTTTCTGTACATCATCAATGTTGAAAAAATAAGTGTTTACAGACTATCAATGCCTATAATATCTCGACTATAATGGAAGTGTTTGTCAGCAACTTGAATAGATAAATGATTCACCAAGGCTTGAAGGATATCGATTCAGATTTGTAAATGTTTACTGTAGTATCATTTCATGTTTCTATAGATATAAAATTTACGGTTTATTCTAATTCTCATTCAGATCAATTTTTAATTTCATTAAATTGCAATGGCTTCCGATGGTGTGAAAAATTCTGATGAAAGGTCCTCTGGCAGTGAATGGATTAAGAGTGAAATAAATATTGCAATAACAACCATTGCAGCTTCAGTATGTGTAATGTGAGTAGTTGAATATTATCGTTATTACCGTATAAAGGCAAAACCTAATGATTGCCACATTGAGAGGGATAGATTTATTAGGCGAATAATACGTAAGAGCGATACTGAGTACCTTGCACAGCTGAAGATGGGCAGGGACAATTTTTTTGAATTATGTTCGCTGTTGAGGGATCAAAAACTACTTTTCGAAAGCAGGAGATGCAGTATGGAGGAGCAGGTTGTAATGTTTATTCATACTATCGGACATAATGTACGTAATCTTGTGATTGGTTATTGTTTTACACAATCTAGTGAGACTGTAAGTAGACACTTTACTAAAGTGTTGGATGCTATAATCGGTCTATATCCAGAGTACATGAAATTTCTTGGATTACACACACCTAAAGAAATATCCAACAACCCTTTGTGGAGCTCATACTTTCAAGTAATATTGTAGATATGTTGGAGCAATTCCTAAAATTTAACTTGAGAGTTAATGAATGAACTGATCATGTGACATACTTTTGATTGTAGGATTGCATCAGGGCCCTATATGGTACCCATATCCCGACTTATTTACCAAAAGAATCAAGCTCAACTTTCAAAAATAGGAAAGGATTTCTGTCATAGAATGTTTTGGTCATATGTACTTTTGATATGAAATTTATATACGTGCTTGCTGGTTGAGATGGATCCGCATCTGATGCTTGTGTGTTACAAAATGCACTAACCCGTCGCTCTAACTGTTTTCTTATTCCACATGATAATCGCGTATAACAGGTGATTGTTTACATTATAAGTGTTTATATTAGAAAGATAACTGAAACATATCTTGCAATGTGTAGGAAGATATTATGTTGTTGATGCTCGCTATACACATTCGACTAAATTTATGGCTCCCTATCGAAATGTCCGATATCACTTAAATGAGTTTTGTACTGGAAGGAAGCCTGCTAACAAAAAAAAAACTTTTCAATTATCGCCACGCACAATTACGAAATGTCATAGAGCGTTTATTTGGGCTTTTAAAAGGCCGCTTTCCTATTCTACATACTTCTCCTCAGTTCAAGTTTATAACGTAAGTAAAAATTGTTATAGCTTATTGTGTCCTTCATAATTTCATCCGTATTAGTGGTAATGATGGATTAGTTGAGGTAAATGAGGATAGTGGAGATATTATAGAGGATGTTTTGTCATCCCCTATAGATGTAACTACAGTGAAAAAAGGACAAGTGTTAGCTCGAGTGACGAATCACACACATGATAAGTGGATAAGGAAGACAGACGAGATGGCTAAGAGAATATGGAATGACAGTCTTCCACACACAAGACAACGTACTTAGATTTCCTAGTTTATGTAATAATCTGCTTAGTTGAAAGCATGAATATTTTAACATATATTCACAATCTTCAGGAGATTATTATTATTACTATTTATGTTGAATATCATTATGTCGGGCTATGACTCATTATTTTGGTGCATCACCTGGCTATATCTGTCATATTTCTATTAACATTTTCTGCTTATAGGTTTAATGAATTTTCGAAGGAGCACCTTCAAGGACCTAAAGAGGAAAGGCATGGAGTCATCACCTTCAAAGAAGGGTGTTGCTTTATACCAGTGCCCGAGTTCACCGACTGAAATGTAACGTCTCGAAAAAATCCGTATAAAGGCCTGAGTACCACCTCAGGCAGAAATCACTAAGGACCAAATCCTTTAGAAATTAGCCGTGTATTAACTAAATGTTGAACTAGATTACCTGTAAAATTAGCCCTAATCACTTGAAATATGATTTGTATGACCCAAAATCTGCAGGATCGCTAACGCTATATTGCCCTGAAACTTAGGATCAATCTCAAAACCTAGTTGCTTTCGGGAGCACCATGAAACTCCGTATCGGACCTGTACTGCACGTCGAAAATCTGATTATCCCGAAACTATATAGTTATGACTGCATTACTAGACTTGACAACCACCTCAGAAATCTAGTCCTAACAGTATCCAGAAACGCATAACTTGAGCCCGGAGCGAAGTATGTGAGAAACGCGAATGTCTTTATGAAATGAACTGAACTTAAGTAAACTGAGTCGGTTCGCTTGCAGACCAAATCTAAGGATTCAGATTGTCGACATGTGACCCAATTACACCCTCGGATCTGGAAAAATTTTCAACACAGGTCAGAGTACTTGTGGCCCTAATCGAGTACCGATGACCATTGAACTGAAATTGGTCCCCCACGGTCAATCTGTAAACCCGATCGGACCAAAAACTTAGTTTAACTAAGATCCAGTGTTAGGAAGCTTAAGTCTAACCGTATTCAGCAAAGGGACCTCTAGAAGTGCTCTGTTAAATCGGAATAGATGTTATTTGGCTATAACCTAAGTATACCTGGGCCCTAGGGCCATTCCCATCACTTCTGAGCCTATATAAAGGCTTAAAACTCTCTCTCTCTCACTCCATATGAATTTTCTAACCTAGGTGAGAGAAGAGAAAAGAAAGAGAAGGAAAGAGAGAGAAAGTGTGAGGGAAGTTAGGGTTTTGCTATAGAGATCGTTCCCTACCAATCTACGTATAGAAGCACCGCGTCTGTATCGCTTTTCCGGCAATTCCGACTTCGTACTTAGATAAGAAATCCTAAACCTAATCTATTTTAGGGATTCAAATAGTGTAAGTGATGAAATAGCTAACTTATTTCATACTGTAGGTTGCCGTTGAGTCGTAGACAAAGGCTCGGTATACAAACTGAGTTCGATACTTGTTTACCGGTGAAAGGTGCGGATTATAAATTTTTAGGTTATGGTTTTTAAGGCTTTCAATGTCAGTAATGATTTATGACTGACTTGATTACTTTCACATGTGCCTAGATATAAGGTTTACCGTATATTATGTATATATATAAACTATGTTGATTTTACATGCATTCTATGTGTTTGTTGAAATATTTGAATGAGTATGAAATTATGATTTATGCTTGCTATGTTTATTGACTGATAATGCATGATTGTTGTATGTATGGTAAATCCTTTTGTAAAGGGATTTACTATAATACCTATTATAATTACTATATTATATGTATAGGATATGTGTAGTCTAATAGGTATAGAATCCCTTATATAACCTAATTTACTACTTTGTGAATTAAGGATGAAATGCTATTTTACGATACATGTGTAGTATGTGTTTTATTGAATTGCTTAGAGTAAGATCTATATTTGATTTTAGCTTTCACATGCTATCCTTGGTTAATACATGCGTATATTGTTATTTGGATCGTGTTTGGAGCTACGACGTAGTCCAAGCAATCGGTAATGGTAAGCGATTGGTGGTCGAACTGTTTAGCCACGACGAACACGCTCGATGAATCTGAGTCGTACGCTACTTGTCAGCAGTGGTTAGGCCACACGGAGTGCTTACGCCCTCCATGTCGATCGGCTCGAGTACGTTCGTACCAGTAAAGCTTGTCAAGTAACATGATTGGCCCGATGTATATTCACCATGTATGGACGCTACTACTTGAATCTAAGGTACCAAACTCACCAATGAAAACCCGTTCAACCTTGGTACCTCGATCCGCTAAGACTCATGAGCCAGACATGGTGGTATGGGACACCGTGGTCGAGCTGTCGGCTTACGCTGGGGTGACGAGCCTCCCCGTAGTGACCAGTGAGCAACCTAGACTTGTGACATGAATACGGTGGTATGAGACACAATATTCGAGCTGTTAGTCTACAATGATCAGGTGACGAGCCCTTTGTAGTGATCTCGAGCATACTCTAAGGTTGTGTTGAGGCGACGAGCCTTTTCGTAGCAACTAGAGTGTAAAGTAGGCCTACACTGATCAGGTGATGAGCCCTTTGTAGTGACCTAGAACCACAACATCATATAAGGGAGGTACCTTAGCTTCTCAATCCTGCTGTGTGAATAAACCTAAGTAAGAACCTGGTTAATCATGTGCATGCATCACATTACGTGTGCCTTTGGCATAGCAGGTCAAGCATTGAGGAAGGGTTGCATGCCGCGATCGTGAGATGAAGTCATTGAGGGAGCGCAGGTGAGGGCATGCATCATTATTTCATATCATTCTTGCATTAACAAGAGTACTTAGGACCTGATTGTTGTATTGCGTTGTCATTACTACTTGACTGAATTAATAACATGTTAACCTTTGCTTTATTATTCCACTGAGTTGATCACTCACTCTCATGTTCTGAGACGATGTTTTAAACACCAATCAGACTCTGTCTTAGTTGCAGATGGCGATGCGACGTATGAGGTGGAGCCTGACTTCTTCGACGACGAGGAGGAATTCTCGTATATGCAGTTATCTGGCAGGTTTACTTAGACCGTCTTGATCGACGAGGGCTACAAGGCTTATCATTTGTAATTGGACTATCTTTGATATTTTGTATTTTAAACTAATACATGTAATTATTCGACCTGGTAATGTTTTCATACTCTGAAGACCGGCAATGGACTATACGTTCCATATATGCTTACATACATCTCTCAGTCTTTCGCTTGCATTATTTAAATGCCTCTAGAGTATGATATACGAATTTGGTATAATCCTACTCATGTTTAATAAACTAATACAAACAACATTCAATCATCATCATATATGTTGCATAAGTGATGCTTTGAAACTCGGGAGTTGGACTCCTACTTGACCCCCGATTTTCAGGGCGTTACATGAAAAAAATTGAAATTCTTAAAAAAAAGCTTACGCCCTCGCGCAAAGGGCCATCCCCAAAAAGTGTATCTCAGCCGAGGCGTAGTGTAGACGGTTCAAGTAAAGTTAGTAGAGTTCAATGGTCAAGCAACATGGATAATGTCTTGGTTGATGTGTTGGTGGAATAGGTGAACCTTGGACTTAAGAGTGACATCGGGTTTAAACCCGAAGCATACAAGGCCACGATTAAGGAAATCTACAATAGTTATGGCATCTTGTTAAAAAATTGTCATATTTCTAATTACCTGTAGACCTTGAAGAGGTTGTATTAGGCAATCAAGGGCATGCTCAATACCTCTGGTTTTGGATGAGACGAAAACCATAAGATGGTTATTGCTACAGAGGATGTTTGAGATGGATACATCGCGGTAAGATTTGAACATATATTTGCTTTTCAAGCTTATATGATCTAATTTTATATAATTAATAAAAATATCTTATCTTTGTGTGTACAGACACATCCCTTGTAACGTCCTGAAAAAATCCGTACAAAGACCTGAGTACCACCTCAGGCAAAAATCACTAAGGACCAAATCCTTTGAAAATTAAACGAGAATTAACTAGTGCTAAACTAGATTACCTATGAAATTAGCCCTAAATCTACAATATCGCTAATGCTACATTACCTAAAAACTTAGGATCCATCTCAAAACCCATTTGCTCTCTAGAGCATCATGAAACTCTGTATCGGACCTGGACCGCACGTCAAAAGTCCAATTACCATGAAACTATACAATCATGACCGACTTGCTGGACTTGACAACTATCTCAGAAATCAAGTCCTAATAGTATCCAGAAATGCATAACTTGAGCCCAGAGCGAAGTGTGTGAGAAATGCGAATATCTCTAGAAAATGAAATGAAACTTAAGTGAATTGAGTCGGTTCACTTATAGGCCAAATCTAAGGATTCAGACTGTCAGAATCTGACCTAATTACACCCTTGGATCAGAAAAAATTTCTAACACATGTCAGAGTACTTGTGGCTCTAATCAAGTACCGGTGACCGTTACACTGAAACTAGTTCCCCGCGCTCGATCTGTAAACTCGATCGAACCGAAAACTTAGCCTGACCTAGATCCATTATCAGGGAGCTTAAGTCCGACCACATGTAGAAAAGGGGCCTCAAGAATAACTCCGTTGGATTGAAACGACCAGTATTTGGCTATAACCTAAGTATACCTTGGCCATGGGGCTATTCCCATCAGTTTTGGGCCTATATAAGGGCCTTAAACTCTCTCTCTCCCTTGCTATACGAATTTTCTAAAACCCTAAGGGAGAGAAAAGAAAGAGAAGGAAAGAGAGAGAAAGTGGGAGGAGAGTTGGGGTTGCTCCTGGGATTTGATCTCTGCTGCGCCACGTGCTTAACCACCGCTTCTGTATCACTATTCCGGCGATTTCGACTCCGTACTTGGGTAAGAAATCCAAACTCTAATTTATTTTAGATATTCAAATAGAGTAGAAGGTGCAGTAGTTAATCTATTCCATGTTATAGGTTGTCATTGCATTGTAGACGAAGACTTAACATTTAAATTGATTTCGTTACGAGTCTACCGGAGAAAGGTGCGGATTATAAATGTTTAAGTTATGGTTTTTAAGGCTTTCAATGTCAATAATGATTTATGACTGACTTGATTGCTGACACACGTGCGTAGATACGACATTTTTCATATATTATGTATATATGTGGGGTATGTTGATTTTAATGTATTCCATGTGTTTGTTAAAATGTTTGAGTGAGTATTGAATTATGATTTATGCTTGTCATGTTCATTAACTAACAATACATGATTATTTTACATATGGTGAACCCCTAGTAAAGGGATTTGCTATAATACCCGTTATAACTACTTAACTACATGTATAGGTTATGTGTAGCCTAAGTGTTTGATAAAATGCCTGAATATGAAAATGTTTGTCTAAATGCATGTAATGAGGGTATTGAGATGAGATTCTTAATTCATCTATCCATGGATATAGTATCCTTTATATAACCTATCTTATTATTATGTAAATTTAGGATGAAATTCTTATGTACGGTACATGTGTAGTAGGTGTTTTGTCGAACAGCTTAAGGTAGGATTTACGTTTGATTTCAGTTCTCACATGCTATCTTTGATTACTACATGCGTAAATTGTTATTTAGAGTGTGCTTGGGGCTACGATGTAGTCTAGGCAATCGGTAATGGTATGTGATCAGTGGCCGAATTGTTTAGCCACGATAGACACGCCCGATGAATTTGAGTCATACGCTGCTTGTCGGCAGTGGTTAGGCCACACGGAGTACTTACGCACTCCATGTCGATTGGCTCGACGTACACCTGTACCAGTCGAGTTTGTCAAGAAATCCAATTGGCCTAATGCATGTTCACCATGTATGCACGCCACTGCTTGAATCTAAGGTACCAAACTCATCAGCGAAAACTCGTTTAACCTTGGTACCTCGATCCACTAAGACTCATGAGCCGGACATGGTGGTATGGGACACCGTGGTCAAGCTGTTAGCCTACACCGGGGTGACGAGCCCACTCGTAGTGACCAGTGAGCAACCTAAGCTCGTGAGCTGAATACGGTGGTATGAGACATTGTATTCGAGTCGTCGGCCTACGACTTGGTGACGAGCCATTAGTACTAACTTTGAGTATACTCTGAGACTGCACTGAAGTGATGAGCCTTTCCGTAGCAACTAGAGTATAAGCTAGGCCTGCATTGTGGTGACGAGTCTTTTATAGCGACTTGAAACCGTAATATCGTATGAAATCAGCTAGGACTGACGATCCTAGAATGGATCATTGTTTGGAAAATGATATAAGGGAGGTACCTTAGCTTCCCAATCCTGCTGTATGAAAAGGTCTAATAAGAACTCAGTAATCATGCTCATGCACCACATTGCATGTTCCTTTGGCGTGGAAGAGCACAGCGGGAGTGTTGCATGTTATGATCGTTAGATGTTGTTGAAAGGAGTGCAAGCGAGGGCATGCATCATTATAACATACCATACTTGCATTAATAAGAGTACCTAGGACATGAGTGTTGTACTGCTTTATCATTACTGTTTGACTGAATTGATAACATGTTAACCTTTGCTTCATAGTTTCACTGATTTGATCACTCACTCCCACGTTCTGGGACGGTGCTTTAAACACTAACCAGACCCTGTTGTAGATGTGGATGATAGCAATGCTTTTGAGGCAGATCCGAACTATTACGATGACGAATTCTCCTACATGCAGTTGTGAGGCAGGTCTATGTAGACCGCTCTAATTGATGGGGATTATTAGGTTGCTGACTAGATGACATTACACATTTTGTATATTTTTAGATTTTCTATGTAACTATTTGACCTGGTAACATGATCATACCTAGGAGACTTACAATCACTTATATGTTCTATATACTTATCACAATCTTTCGCTTGTGTAATTAATTGTCTCCGGTATATGATATGTTGTTTGGTATAATCTCACTCATGTTTAAGGCACTAATATAGACAACATTAAATCATCATTATTTATGTTGCATAAGTGATACGTTGGAACTAGGGAGTTGGGCTCCTACTCGACCCCCGATTTTCAGGGCATTACACCCTTACGCCGAACAGGTGTGAGGAAAACGTATTGAAAAATGGGACGAGCTCGCGTTCATGTTTGACAATGACTGTGCCCACGGTGAATTTGCAAGTACAGCATATTCTTCTCCGATATCAGGGAAACGATGCGGTTGTGACAAAATAAACTCTGATGATGACTTGGAGGAGGAAGCTTCCCAGACTGTACGTCTCTCATCCTTTGATGAGGATGATCGGAGGCCTGCGCCCCGAGTTCGCGGTGGTCAGGGTTCCTTAAATCGGGCAAAAAGATATAACAAAACCAATGCAAGGCATTTCATGTTCTTGTCATAGTCGCATAGATGGGACTAAGATAAGCCGTATAAGGAAGTGTAAGCCGAGTGAACATATAGGGGACAAGATTGGGAAAGTGGCAGAAGCCGTGAACAACCTAACCATTACAATGGCGCGGGGGAAGAGCATGACGCATGTGCAGTGGCTTTGGGTATTCTTGAGGAGGTGGATGGCCTTTCCTATGAAATCTAAACTCGTGCTGCAAGGGTGTTGCAGAGTGATTTAGTCAGTGCAGGGTTTTTTATGAAGATGTGACATGAAAGGAGAAAGGAATGGATAGACAAAGTAATCCTTCCTCACGGTGGCCCGGAATGAAATTGGGCCACTTGTTATATCTGTTAACTGTTTACTTTCGGATCATACTTTTTTTGGGCTGGTTTGTTGTGGATACTGTTTTATCCGAGTCTATGAAGGCTCGATTTGGGGGTTTAACTTTAATACTCTATGGATAATCTATTTGCTGCTGGAGCAGCAATTCTAACTTTAAAATGTTGGACTACTATATATTGATTATACTATAATTGGATTCGGTAATGTTTGATTATGTTGCAGGTTCTAGCTTTCACTGATACCGAAATTCTGATTCAATTTACTGATACAGTTTTGATTATGGAGTAGTAATTTTGTATGGTTATTATGTTGTAGCTTTTAGACTTTCCCTGATACAGATTTCATTTTATCTCTTTTTAATATATAAGTTGAAATATTTAGTGTTGACAGATTAATATATTTCTATTATAACTCTTTTATATGGCCTAATCTTGACAGATTAATTTTGAAATACCTGTACTGATTCCAGGTTTTACTGATATTGCCCTATATTTGATATTTTGAAATGTAATCTTGCGATGATATCATTGAAGCAGATATATTTGATTCAGCCAATTTTACCGATACACTTCGAACCTCGATCATCCATTCCTGGATTATACATTGATATTGTTGTTTATGATTCAATGTTGTATTGATACACGTTTGTCATGTGTAAATGACGTGGATTACTTCGGCTTCATATTTGAAAATTCGAATTATTACTAGTATTGTTTCTGATATTGAGAAAGATATGTTCTCTGAATGTCAATACGATTATTTAATTTTAAACTAATACACTTTTGTCTTGAATTAATTTTGACAGATTATTTAATTTTGAACTAATACACTGTCTCTAATATCCAGGTTTTACTGATGCTCTCTTATATTTAGATATATAGATAGGTAGTATGGAGATTTCCCAAGTTGGTTGACGTGATCAGTTTGTTCCCTGTTGGTTGACGTGATCAATTCCTCTTCTTTGTAAGGTTGGTTGAGGTGATCCATTTCTAACCTGTTCACCATATAATCGAAATTTGGTGCCCACATCTTTAAAAGATAGGTAATATGGAGATTATATAGTAGAATTAGAGGCAAATTTTTAGATTAATAGTGGTATTTTTATGAGGATTCTATCATCGATGTAGGATCGCTATTCAAGATCACTGCAGTTCCTCTTCGGGCTTTTTCACTAACATACTTCTGATTAAGGCATTGATTACTGGTTGAAGCGAAATGAAGTAAAAGTATTATGTGGTGTTTGTGGGGAGGAATCCCGGAATATATGCGACATGGGATGATTGCAATGCTCAGGTTCATGGTTTTAGTGGTTCCAAACACAAGTCGTTTATGACTTTCGAAGATGCCATGAATGCCTGGAATTATCAGCAGGTTGGTTGATACTATTTTTATCATACATAAATAGATTTCATACTCAAAGCATTAAGTATTACATCATATTAATATTGTGATTAGCAAATTTTTTGAATGTTTACTATATCATTTAGGCCACTTTCCCCGATCGAACGACACGAAAGATAACTCGAGGTGTCGTTGTTCGTGCATCTCATCTTCCCTTGACAATGGACAGTGGCAACTATGTAGCTGCTTTCACAAATTGAACCGTAATCGGCACCAAGTCTGGTAGGGAAGATGGCAGGCCTGAGAGGGTGCCAGTTGCTGCTGTTGGAGATGAACCATGCATCTGTCCACTTCTTCATTTGTTGCTTGGATTGTTGATTTTATATGTGGGTATCAGGTTGTTCTTTGTTTTGTAGTCTTTGTGAGTGTGAGGAGAATGACTGCCTTTTTTTTTTTTTGGTAAACATCATGGTTGGGATTGATCCATGTATCATGGACTATTTTTGTGAGACATTCAGATCAGGTGGATAATCCGATCACACATGCTTTGATGATGTAGGGGCATTTTCGGTAATTTATTTTTTAATTTTAATTTTTTCGTAATGTATTCTTATTTGATGGACGGCGTGGATGAGCGGCGATCTCGATGTGGGACCCACATCGCCTCTTCGTCTTTCTTAAATCTAACATGTGTGGACCACTTTTGGAAGCAATTTCTATGGCTAGTAACCCAAGTGGGGCCCACAGACATGGTAGTGAACGATTCTCCTCGTCCATCTATGTTGTGAGTTGTGATTTTGATCATCTATTACATGAAAGATTTTAGGACGGTAGGCCATTTGGGATGACATCCATGCCGTTAAACACGTCGATCCAACAGGGTGACAATGGATGAACGGTCTGGATTATTCAATCAGAAAATGATGGACGGGTAGGATTAATCACAAACATGACACTAGGCCCCACCTGGGATACAAGGTATGAGAGATTGGAAATAGTGACACTCGTACACAGACTCAATATTTTTACTTATATCCAATATGTGGCCCTTGTACGTCGTTTCCAAGCATTGCCTCGTACAAGAAACTATACACTTGCTCGAATAATACCTCCTGTACAAACATTGGTTAATGGCAAGTTAAGTTGGATATATGTTAAAAATCATCGAATGTATACATGAACGGTAACCGGATACAATACAATAGACCCACAAACGCGAATCCAAACAGGCAACATTAAAATGGTTGAGTTGGTATTAGCAACTTTCACTCGCCAACATACAAAGGGGAAGCCGACCATTAAAATCTTCCAGATTGTGTAGGGTCAACCAGGCGTGGATACCTTCCAATCCATTCATCTGTGCAGGCCCACCAAGATGAAGGGACATTTCGAAAAAAAAAAAAAAGGTTCACATGAGCCTTGGATCTGTCTGCATTTTGGGACCCATGGTGAATAGAGGTAGCGCACCTGATGGACGGTGTGGATCTGATGCACTTCTCCCCATGTAGTGCTCCGGTGACCTTGACAGCACCTTTGGCAGGGAGTAGGTGTAACTAAAATCTTTAGGCCCATTGCAATTTGTGTGACGTATACCCCATTCATCAATTATCTCAAATCCCTAACATGAAACCAAAAATCACGTGGCCTCAAGGGGGGAGAGTGGGGATCGGGATCCCCGTGAAACATTAGTGGCCCTGTGGGTGGATTGTGTTGACGTGTGTCCTTGCAGATTTGTTCAAGGTGTGGGGGTAATATACTTGACTTGGAGTCACCATTATGTCCTTGATTTGCGATCCAAAATTCAAGATTAGAGACAATGGTTACAGAGAGGAAATCTGTTAGGCACTCACTTTGCCCGCACAACTATGCAATCTCTACTTCACAGAATTAGATGAACCATTAGAGATTGGGATTAGTTGTTGTGCACCTATGAATGCAATAGTGTGTATAATGCAATGATAATGCGATGCCTATGACAAGCGATTGCCTGGGTCAGATAAATCTACCATGACTCACCTACTTGACGAAACGATCAAATAACTAGTCAACTTAAGTTTTTGATGGGCAGTATCCAATATCTCGGCAAGCCGCGGAGCATACATTTGAGTCAATTGGGTGCGCAAATGCAATGTATGCAATGTAATGTTAATGGATAAGATAAGCAGGGGGGTTGAGAATGTGATAAATGTTACATGATGATGACGTGATAACAGACTAAACTAATCGAAGTTGGATAGATGGATAAACAGTTTTGTCGCAAGGGTAGACTTGAGTGGTTAGATTGGTGTTTTGGTTTCTCGGATGTCTGAAGGCTAGGCTTGGCTAAGTGGACTTGGGCTGGAGCTCCTTTCCTGCTACTCTTCTTCTGCCTGGTGTATGGATGGAAGGGGGGATGTGAAAGGTGGTGTGTGGAGGATTACTAGAGGAGATGTGATGGATGGAAATGAGAAGGAATGAGGTATTTATACATCTCAGGTTGGTTTTGTAGTTATTTTTTAAGAAGTCCAGGGGTAGAAAAGAGTTTTAACGCTGAAATTTGCTCCTGCCACATGATGCAATCTAGACAATTGAATCAAGGGCCATGATTGTAATTTTGGCTATGGTAGAGGACCGTTGAGTCTTTTCTTCTTCCTGCATGCTTGCCATGGAACCAGGAGAACACCATACCTCACCTGACTTCCCCTGCGGAAGTTGTAAAATTTCCGTGTGGCCGGCGACACATTATGTGATGTCGACCATATGAATTAACCCCATCTTTTACAGGGGTGACATCATCACCTTACCTAACTCCTTAAAATTTGGTGGGATTCCACATGGTAGGCAGCACATTGAGTGCTGCCCACCACATGGATGGGTCCCAAATTTTGCAGGGGGCTTCTAGGGTGGTATATTACCCCTGTTTCCCTCAGATTATTTTTTTTTAAAATTTTTTTTTTTTAGTCCTAAATTAGGCATGGGTTTGGGCCTGAATTAAGCTAAAATTTGGGCTTGAAATTAGGCCTTGTTTTAGACTGGTTGAGTTAATTGGGTTTGAGTGAGCTAGCTAGTTTGACTGTGTTCGAGTCAGGTGACTGGGTTGCTCTGATCAACTTTTCGACTCTTGGGTGGGGTGTCTATAGATGTCCATCTTTGACAGAGGTTGCGTGCAACCGAATGCCAAAGCGAGTGGATACCCCACTCTCACTAGTCAAATTTGCATGTGGTATAGTTTGTTGTCTGCCTTAATGTTTGTTTTAATTGATTGTCCGAAAATAGATAACTTACACATATCACGAGAATTTAAAAAAAATGTTACAATTGTCCCTGCGCTTTTTATGACATTATAATCAACTAATCGAAACCTTTCACACCTAATTGGTACTTGGCATTATAATGTATCTATAAAGCAGTCCTTGTGCTTTTTGCAGCCTTATGGGGATTTGCCTACTAATTGGATCTAGAATATCCTTTGCTCACACGATCTCTCTAGGAGTACTTGTTTCGCTTGATCGTCAAAATAGTTAGCTGTTCTATAATTTTTATGGCCTTACAAGAACTCACAATGTCTTGGACTCAATCAAATTTCGCAAGTATACAAGACTAGGTACGCAAAGGTGATATTTTATTTTATTCTTCCGTACAATCTTCTAATTTCAACACTTAGGTTACAGCCCATCTTTTCCACCGTTTACAGTGGTTTCTTCTGAATAGGACTTGGCCTATCATTCATATTCGCATTGACCATTCCGTACGACCATCTTGACACTGGAACTTAGACTGACCGTACTTTGCGTGCATACGGATCCGGTGAATCCGGAAAAACTGCGAGACGTCGGATCTTATTTTGAGTTGACGCTGGCCCCCACCTAGAGGAATAGAAGACCTCATTGTGTCTCAGATGCCTGATGCATTGTTTTAGGAAATTCTTTTTGGGAATTTTGAAAGTTGCCCCACCCTAGGGAGTGATACTCCATGGGGGGTTTTTATTGTAGATGATTTTTGGAATTAGTCCAGCTTGCTCGGTTGCCTCCACCGGGAATGCCAGTGGTTCCTTCCAGCGAGTTGGCTTTTATTGAAAATGCGCGAAGGGTGTTGATCCGTCTTCTCATAATTGGAAGGCTACGATCGGGATCAGTCCTTACTAGGAATGCTATTTTTATGATTTTTGAGATGGATTTGGTCTGTCGTCTCATGACTTGATGATTCTGATTAGGACTTTGATTCACTGGGGATGGTGGTTTGGTTTTGACAATCAGGCTCTACAGGGGATATTTTGAAGAATCTGGCCTCTTCTTACATGGTGATGGTTACGATAAGGCCCGATTTTAATGGAATATTTTCAGAATTTTTTGAAAAGATGATTCGGTCCATCGATTCACAATCGGAGACTCGCGATTGAGATTGATTTTTATCGAGGTATTTTTTGGATATTTTTGGAAAGATGATCCAGTCTATAGTTTCGCGATCGAGACCAGTTTTTATTGACATATTTTTTGGATATTTTTGAAAAGATGATCCAATCTGTCATGAGATTTCATGATCAAACAATCGCGATTGAGACCGGTTTTTATTAAAAGAGTTTTTGGATATTTTTGAAAGGATGATCCATTCCGTCGTTTTGTGATAGAACGGTCCCGATCGAGACTGATTTTTATTGAAATACTTTTTGAAAAGACGATCTGGTCCGTCGTTTCATGATTGAACGGTCGCGATCAAGACCGACTTTTAATAAAGTATTTCTTTGGAAAGATGATTCGGTTCATCGTTTTACGATTGAATGGTTGCGATCGAGAATGGTTTTTATTGACATATGTTTTTAACAGTTTTGATAGACAATTTAATCTTGGCTCGTGTCCACAGGTGAGATTACTTTGTGGTAAGGAGGCTTTAATACTTGCAAAGAGAGGAAAAGCATTTTAGTAAGAGGATTGGAATATTGGAGTAAGGAGAGAGATACGTTTTGGGGAGGATGACCAGGAGGACTGCGCTCCCGGGAGGCACCTCGCGAGTTGATTGGAGGACTGAAGGATGTTTATTTTGGAAATCTTATATGAATTCATTTGTTTTTGTTGTTTTTTTTTTTTTTTGGTATATATATAGATGAGGGAAAAGTGAACTTTTTATTTTTTATTTCTTTTGAAAATTGATGTATGCAACTCATGCATGAAATGAGATGGAGGGAAATGAAAAATTATACTAAGTATTTGTCTGTCTGTGTGAGCGTGGTTTGGACATATTATGCTTATAAATGTGGGAATCAGATCATCTAACTCAACTGGATGCCATATCTAGTTTTCAAATTGTTTACCAGGGTCCTGATCCCCTCAAGGTGGTGTGTAATGATATCCTAACCCCAAGATTTGAGTAGAACTTGAATGAATTCTTGACTCGTGGTTTCTATCTTTGCTCGTGTTGAATCTTTGTGTTATATGATTTTCCATGTACCTTTAAATAAATTAATTTTAAAAAAAAAAACATTATTACCTGCAATACCTTTTCAAGTTTTCTCTGTGTTCGGCTTGCTCGTCATTTTTGCATGTGGCACCCTTTCAGATTTTCACCATGCCCCTGGTATTTGATCTTGCATATCCATTGCAGCTATATTATTTTTACCCTCGGCACCCTTTCGGGTTTTCACCTCAACTATTTTTCGTAAGTGCGCTCTTTCTGTTTTGGATTTTCTTTCTTTAGCATGGCAACAATCTGCTGTTGGATTCCATTATAGCTGGCCGATTGGAAACCTACCTACCTTTATCGGAAAGTTGTTAGTATAAGAATATGACCATCCTAAGGGAAGATATGTGATTTCTAAGGAACTATTCTTTTCTGGAACTTGCTTCTCTTTTTTTCTTTTTTGCTTTTTTTTTTTGATTGACCACTTTACATGGGCTTTAATTTATTTCCCCCCCCTCTCTCTCTCTCTCTCTCTCTCTCTCTCTCTCTCTCTCTCTCTCTCTCTCTCTCTCTCTCTCTCTCTCTCTCTCTCTCTCTCTCTCTCTCTCCGTGTGTTTTTCCCCCCTTTATCTGAGCACTTACTGAGATTGGGAATGAAGTGAAATCTCAAGATGGCTAACCTTTCCTGTCGGTTATAGCTTTGTGATCATACCCATTTAACATTTGTAAGCTAGATTACGTTGTCGGCTTTGATTGGCTTTAGAAGATCCTCACCTTGCAGATTGTTGAGGCAAAGGATGCCCCCCAGGAGTACCTTACGCATTGTCAGTATACCATCTCTTGTGAGCTTGAACTTGCCCCCAGAGTCTGATAAATGCAGTAGTAAGATACGCTTCATTACCATGGTGCTGACCTTGAGGCTTTCTTTTCGTACCTGCTTGTTGTAAGCCCGATCAGTCTTTTTCTGATAACATTGTAAGAGGCTCGTATGTACATGCCCTTATTGTTTTGCCATATACAGCTGATAGTGTTGAGCTTGCTACCACTCACTTTCCTCGACTTTACTCTCCCTCAGCACTTGTGTTGATGAGGTTTCAACTTGAACAGTGTCTTTTGATTTTGAGATTCTTAAGGAACTCATTCATCTTTTGATTTAGTAAGGGCATCCTAATTGTTGATGATGATGACATGTGGGAAACCTTAGCGACTGATGGTGTTGTTTTACATGAGCATTATCACATGAGATCGGGATGCTACCTCCGTCCACCTCGCGAAGTGGTTGACTACCATGAGTGTGTGCCCATGACCACTAGATACTGTCAAGTTGACTTTCCACCGATGTTGATACCCCTTAGAGAATGGCTAGGGCTTTGCAGGTTGTAGAGTTTCGAAGCGCACACACAGATCCAATGTGCACATTCCTAGCATTTGAAGTACTTTCTGACATGTTGGCGGAAATCTATCCTTATATAGTCCTAAGTCTCCTCCATTTTTATGTGTTTGTTTATGTGCATGACACACACTCCAGCATGGAATCTAGGCATGGTCGTGGCAGCTTCTGTTTGATAAGCTTGATTTTAGGTTTCGTTGACAAGTTTTTTATTAGGTCCTGACAAGTCTTCAAAATCATTCTTTGTATATTTTCCAGGGATAAAGATTCTTAATGCGCACTTCCTTAAGAGTTTCAGGATACCCTAGGTTCACGATTTCAAATTTTATTGGGATAACATTAGCTTTTGTTTTGAACTTTCTGAGGAGATCCTCTCATTCGAGAGCTGGCTCATCATCTCCACATCATCGGCTTCGTCCAAACCTTTGAATTCAAAGTCCAACTCTAGATTGAAATCATATGAATTGACTTTGTACTCAAGCGCTTTGACAGACAAACTTGACACTTTGTTGATTAGGATTTTTGAAAAACATTTCTATATTTTTTTCTTAGGTTTTGAAAATTTTATGGCTTTTTAGAATTATGCAAATATTTGATTTTGAAATATCTAGTGCTTTGGTTTTCAGAATCTTTTGATTTTTTCGGATTTTGATTAGAAGGGATCCTGAGCGGGACTGCGTAGCGAACCAAGGGCTGCTTGATTCAGCTTGAGAAGCCAAGCATTATTCACATTGGCTTTCATTATGCCGTCACAAGGGCTACAAACTAGCTACTGTCCTGCCACATGACGCAATCCGAGCGATTGGAACAAGAGCAAGGACCATAATTTTGGCTATGGTTGGAACAAGGGCAAAGATCATAATTTCGGCTATGGAGGACGGCACTCTTTTCGTCTGCCCGCACGCTTGCCAGGGAACCAGGAGAACACCACACCCCGCCCAACTTCCCTGCGGAGGATGCAAAATCACCATATGGTGTGTGACAAAGTGTGTGCCACCCACCACATGGATCGGCCCCATCTTTTGCAAGACCTTACTTAACCCCTCCACAAATTTTGGTAGGATTCTACATGGCGGGTGGCACATTGAGTGCCACTCACTACATGGATGGGCTCCAAAATTTGCATGGGTACTCCTAGGGTGGTATATTACCCATGTTTCTCTTAGATTTGCTTAATCTAGGGTGGTCCTTAATGCTATTGGGCGTAGGTTTGAGCTTAAATTAGGCATGGACTGGGCTTAAATTCAAGCTTGAGGTTGAGCCTGATTGGATTTGAGACTAAGCTGACTGGTTTGACTAGTTGGGTTGCTTTGATCCGCTTATCGGCTCTTGGGTGGTGCATCTACAAGGCCCCACCATGATGTTTATGCCATCCAACTCATTCATAAGGTGAGTCAGACTAGGAAGAAGCAAAAAAGCCAAATACCAGCATGACCCAAAACTTGTGTGGAACCAGGAAGGCTTCAATGCTGGGCATTTCCATCCCCAGCTTTCTACATGGTCTGGCCTACTTCAATGGGTGGTCAGAAATGACCGTAACCTTTGATTTCTTTCAACGGGGATAGATGGCGTGCTCATTCTTTCAGGCATTGAAATTGAAATCGTCTCTCCTAATAACAACATCGTCTACTAAATTTTTCAAGTTACCAATCCTTGAGTATATACGTTTCCTCAACTTGCAAAATAATCAAGTGCTCCCAAAGTACTAGTCAACTTCATCTTGGGCAGTCTGATCAATGTGGACAGTTGATTAGGTCCAGCCAATGCTTGGTGGGCCACCATGCAAAATTTACACTGTTCAAGTGATCCTATCCATCAAAGAATCGGCCTTCGTTCTTTAATAGGATCACCCTTGATTTATTACCAACGTTGAAGGAGAAACAAACAGGAGATGCCAAGAAATGAAGCAAGGTTAGGCTGTAATAATAATTCCTATCATGTTCTAGGTTTTGTTGTCTCATGACTCATCCACCATAAACGTGAGATGCATTTATAGCAATTTGGACGGTCGAAAGCATGGACCCCATTGTGGATACAGCATAAACCAGAATTTTGGACCTCTTTGGACCTCTGACCATCTTATTTCTAACCGTCCCATTACCAACTAATTGTACAATATTGGCTATCTACTTTGCTCATGAATTTTGGACTTATTTCTCAGTCTTATTAATAGCAATCATTTGGATGGCTAGGATGATCAAACAGTGACTTTCAGGCTACTCTGCATCTACAATGGGCCCTAAGACTTGGGATGGTCTGGATTTCATGTATGTAAATCACAGAAACTGTGGATGATGCGCATGCAGTTATCACGAGTCTGGTATAAGGAAAATAGAAACAATCTCTAGCTATGGGAGCTTAGGTGGTAGTAATTAGAGAATCCAAATTACAGGTAGTATATGTTAATTAATTGAGTTGAAATAAATGGGGCACCACAGAATATCACCCTACATTTTCAAATTAAAGAAGAAAGAAAAAAAAAAAAAAGAAAAAAAAAAAACAATTTACAGTCACATTGATTAATGGGTATACCTTCACTTGTACAGTTATTACAACATGGTAGAAAAGAAAACATGTATCTATAAATCAGAGGGGGCAGATATATTAATTTCCTTTCAAGATCTTATTTATGAAAATGCTGAACAACCAAAAGATCAAGCCCTCAGACGCCCTTAATTACCTGAAAATTGTGGAAAGGAAGTTGTTTCATTTCATATATACAAATGCGAGTTGTAGATGCTTTTGACTCTGAAATGAAGAAGCCCCAAGCCATTCCATCCGTATGGAGATGCAGATGTGTGGGTATATTCTCATTTGAGCTTCCACCAGACAGGAGGGATAAATAATTGGAGAATGTAATAATCACCCAACATACACCTGCTTAAGAGCTTTTTCTAGTCCCGCCTGTCTTTATAGATAATATACACCAGCCTCGTCCTATTTTCATGGAACAGACAATGAATTCTTAGGCAAAACATCCAGAGTATCAGAAATTCAAAATATGCACAACAAGAATACAAGCTCTCATGTCTTGTCACGCTTTTGATGGAGAATTTAGCACAGAATAAGCAACAACTGAAAGAATGGTGGATAGTGTAAACACAAAGCTTCAAAATCACCAGTTTGTAAGATAACCTACAAGGCATGCCTGGCCTTAATGGTACACAGCACACATCCTGGCACAAAGGAGCTACCTTCATCTCCCCTTCCCTCCAGTCCATGCCACGAAGACCAAAGGTGCTTCCAATGTATTCTTTACACAAAAGGGCCAGTCCAGCCATGGGGCCATGTGGTGTCAACAGCCTCCACTGATCATGTAGATCCTATAGGCAGTTCCACAGTCCTACCTCTTTTGAATCATCCTCATCCCCATCCATGTTGGGTGGAATTGGTCCATCAACCATCACTTTGCTACTCTGATACCACTGTCACTGGTTTGCAAAACCTAACCTCAAATTTAAGTGGCACTTCTAATCTCCTTTCAACAGGACCATGAGCCAGCCTTCCTCTTTACTTCTAAGTTCACTTTTCTTAGACTAGGGATAGACGTGGGTGATGTGGAAGTAACACTTCATTATGTTTCAAACGGATTAAGTGAAGATACTGAGGAGATTGTGCAGGTTGTTCCCAAATTAGACAGCCCTCATCAATTTACAGGTAAACAGCTTTAAATTGTTGGTGTCACTTGTGTCACATACACATTAATTGTTAAGGAACCTTCTATACATCTCTAAGTTTCTATTATCTTCTCTATACTTCTAAATACATCTAGGCAGTGGTTGCAGTATCGATGATATCGGTTGATATTATGGTATTGCATCCCTCTTATGTGAAACTACTAGGGAGTGATAAAACTCCCCAGTATCACGCAATATATTGTGGTATCGACGATATGTCGCAAAATCCCCGCCCTTTGCATAAATCCCTTGATGTATCGCAAAATAGCGCTATACAAAACAAGGGTGCTATACAAAATAAAACCATACATACCTTGAAAGATCTCCTGTCTTTTCAAAATAAAACAGCCTGAAAAGGCTCTAATACTCATCTTACTTGTCTTCATCATGGCCATGTTTTAAATGAGAATTATACAATGCTCTAACAGCATATGACGCTTGATAAATTTGCACTCAAAAGTAAACCAATTAAATTGTGGGACCCACTGTTGCTAAGTCACAGTCATAAATCAGATTGTTTGAACAATGTTAACCATTGATTTGTGGACACTTGTTTGTTGAAATAGGACCATTGGATATTCTTCACTGTCCAATAAATGTCCACCAATCTGATCATTGGATGATGAAATAATCATGCTTTTTTGAGAAATGCTCCAGTGCTCTCAGAGTACCACAAATTACAGTGCTCCTAGTTGCATTGGGAAACTTAGACAGTCCAATCCATTGATCTAGACTGTTCATTAGGTCCAGTGCACATTACATGGGCTAGCCTGAAAATATTATGCTGATTTGACAAATGTTAACCATTCGATCAGCGACCTTTGATATGGACAATCATAACCATTTACACAAAACGTAATCCAATCAGCAATTTAATCCATCTATTTGTTAGGGCCCATCATGAATTGTTTTGATTCTAAATAATCACTTTAGTTAGGAAATTGTAACGATCCCATCCATGGTCTGGATCTCGCCTTGGAGGCAGTGAGATCCCATCCTTCACTGAGGTATTCGTGCGCGTTCAGCGTGCCGTTGTCAGATCGTTCTGCATTTGTTTTCATATCCGATAAAGGAGAAGTCATGATGGTTGTTGCCATTTTGGTGGTAGTGATTCAGGAGGTCACTTTGGGGGTAGAAATAATTGGAGAGGCGGTACAGATTTCAATGGTAACCATAGTCATGTTCGTGGTAATCAACAATGTACTCATTTTTGTCTTAGTAACCACACAGCTTATATGTGTTGAGACATTATTAATAAGCCTACTTGGGTGAATTAGTTTTGTTCTTTCAATGATGGTGTCGAGGGATACGTCTTCAAGCCTATCTCATCTGATTCTAGGCCCAGTACCACAAGTGGTACAATTACACTATCCAAGGAAGAATATACCAAACTTCTAAAGGATTGTTCCACTCACATATCATCATCCACATCTACTCTTGCGTAATCAGATATCCTTTGTCTTGCATCATCTAATAATGTTCCCTAGGTCAATGACTTATGAGCTTATATGACCTATCAACATAGTATATAGTCTCAGTTAGCATGGTCATCATCCATTTTGTTCTGTCACATTTGCGGATGGTACTTCAAATGACCGATTGGGTACTACTTGCCCTACTCCGTCGATTTCATTATCATCAGTACTTTACATCCCTAAAATTTCTAAGTTTTTTGTCGGTGAGTAAGCTAACTAAATCCTTGAATTGTTTTGTCCCACAATTTATCCCTCTATTGTGAATTCCAAGATCTAAAGACGGGGAGGATGATTAGTGGAGGGCATGAAATGAATGAACTCTATCACCTCGATAGTGGAATGACTAGAGCTGCATTGCGGACAAATATTTCTTCACATCAGTGACAATCTAGGTTTGGTCATCCCCCCTTAAGTAGTTTGGAGAATCTGGTTTCATTGTTATCGCATGTATCTAGGTTAGAATGTGAAAGCTTGTGAGTTTAGTAAGCATCGTAGGAAGATTAAATGGTTAAGACTCAAGATATGATAATCCATCACTTGGACCAGCATGGGAATTGGTCAAGGATGGGGGGAGAGAGAGAGAGAGAGACCTCCTCCCCTATGGATGATCAGCATCGAACTTCTACATTGATCATACCACGTAATCAAAGGTAAAATATCTTCTATTGGTTTGTAGCTTTTTAGAATTTGATGATATCTAGAAGGGGATCATTTGTTTATGGTATAGTAATATTACATAAATTAGTTTGAAAATTGAAATAGATAAACGAAACCAAATTTGAGTAGTTAACTCTTTATGAAAAAAAAAAAAAATAGATTTTTTTCCCATTTTTTCATTTTTTAATTTCTTTTTTATTTTTCAAAAAAAAAAAAAAAAGTGTGTGATCACATGAGCGATTAGGTACAAGCAATTTCTCAGGATCGCTTATGCCATTTGGCAACATTGATTTGCTTCTAAGATCGAGCACCCCGTCCTCCTACCTCTCTCGCAGGACAAGCTGACTTCCTCCACTTCAACTTCTTAAACCAGATGCCCTGATTCTATTGCTTCTGAGATAGAGCACCCCATCCTCCTACCTCTCTCACATGACAAGCTAGCTATCGCTCAAGGACTTTGGTCGTCACAAATTTGGGATCCAATTTCAACCTCTCCATGCTTTAGAGTAAAAATAGACTCCGAACAGTTGGGATGAGGGATCCATGGTTTGATAAGTTCTAGAGTCCATATATGGCACGATCTTTAAACCTAAAACTCCAGCTGGAAGTCTCGATTATCCAGCTAGCAATGAAGAATCTGCATCACCGCCTGATGCTCCATGCCCTATTTGACACACATCAATGCCCTCTTTCAGTGGTCCACGTACACTCTTTCCTACTCCGTCCTCCACTATGTTTGTTGGGGTCTGGGGGGCACTGCCAACACCCTACCTCGAAACTGTGCTCTGCAACACCTCTCAGATCATCTACCTACAGCAACTCCTCATCACAATCCTGGCTAATCTTCAAAAAAACATAGATCTCCTACATACACCTTGATTAATGTTGGCAGATCGAGCCTTTTCCTCCTGATTTTAACCCCGACAAATCTGATCTCTTCACAATTTTCACATTGCTGGATTAGAAGCATGACTTTGCCAATGCAGGATCATATTGGTCACATCACATCTGGAATCCAGATCTCTAGTGAAAGATCCCTAATCAGGATCCATTCATCTACTGATCCAAGCAGAGACCAATCCCCCCACCTGCACATGGATATTGACCGGGCCCATCCTTATGGAATTTGCTTGGATAGAGGAGGCTATTGATGTCTGATTCCGGCAGAAGGGAGATCCACATCTCCGATTCGCTCATTTCCTTAATCACAAAATTGCTCTCTAGCAGCCTGCACCAGAGCGAAGATCATTAACTAACCACTTTCTTAGACACTTCTCCCTACACCAAAGCCGCCACACTCCACTCCAAGGCCCTCTTACACCAAAGCCGCCACACTCCACTCCAAGGCCCTCCTACACCAAAGGTGCCACCCACTCCAAGGCCTTCCTACACCAAAGCCACCACAGTCCACTCCAAGGTCCTCCTACACCAAAGCCGCCACACTCCCTCGCACCATCTACAGAAACACTCTTACCCTACCTCCAATTCATCAGTCCAAACATACCTTCCTGCCTTCCAGTACACCTCCTTCCCTAATTTTGTTTCGGAGTAATCTGTCTCTGTGGTCTAGACCTTCCTCTTGCACCACTTTACAATACAACTTTCTACCCTGCAGTCTTTGCCTACTCATCCCAATCAAGAGACCATTACCATCGGATTTACTTACGCAGCTCGACCTTTGGTTCCCCCTCAGATGTCACACAGAGTGTCTGCTTCGCATTGTATACACCAATTTGTCTACATGAGAACCATGCCCATTCTTCTGTGCTAAGGCCTCATCAGGTTCATCGAGCAGCCCCAATCTAACAAAATCAAACCCCTTGATTACTGCTGATCACCGCATCCCGGGTGATAACCTCTACCACCCATCTGTGTCTCCCAAACACCTGGTGAAAATTCATTTCCGAGCATTCCTTTGGGAAGTTCTGGATGCAAAGGGTGGCGTATGCCTTGGCTGAGGTGAGACTCTTTTCAGCCCCTCTAAAATCCCTTCACCCCTTTCCATTATTAGTGAAGACAATAATTGCAACTTCCACATTATTATTTTCAGTAAAGCAATCCATATGATTCTAAGAAATAGTCCAACAGAGATACTTTCAGAGTTTCTAGTAGAGCTATGAAATGATATAGCTCTCCCTAGCTCCAAATCACAATTTCTAGCTGCTTCATAATAGAGATCTATTGGTAAATGAAAGATGTTTGACTATCAACAATTAACAAAAACTTGAAATATAATGCATCTTCAGCAATTCATTGCAAAAGATGATAACAAGGTTCCAGAAAATTGCCCCATACCATCATGGACATGGCTCTTTCATAAACAATAAAAAAAAAGGTTCCTTTTTCTCAGATTATTCAAGCAATCTCAAGTAAATATTGAATTAAAAGCAAGTGTACTGGATAGAGTCTTACGCTAAAGTATCTGCTGCATTAAATAACCGGAGTTTTCCCAGTCCTCTCCCCTTCCACGATTTTCTTTGAGAGTCAATGACTTGCTCTGCCTGAGTGCCTACTGCTGTCAAAACAAACTGAAACATCCCACTTGTCAGTGATACTCTGATGAGGCAACTAAAGATACCTATACATTGGAGGTTTGTCAATAGGAAACGAAGTCCATGATGATAATGTATTCCTAGCTAATGTTGCACTAAGGTATAATGTTGCTTTTTTCTAAGATAGAACTAGGTTGTAAGGTTTGTCTCAAACATGACAGCCTCAACACTGTACTAGTATGAATCTGCTAGACTGCTAATGCATAGATTAAGTCTTTAAAGTTCAAATCCTCATGTAAAAGAAGAGAAATTAGGATGTCGTAGCTGCAAACTCTTCAAGGGAGTGATTGATAGGTCGTTGGCATCTCCTAGAGAGAAGAATAGGTACCAAAATTAACCATGGAAAGGCAACAACGTCCTTGTAACACTAAGTTTTATTGAAACTATCTCAAGCAACCTGTCATGATTATCAGAATCAATTTTGCATCAAATATATTTTATTCGTGATATTTCCTTGGTCAAGACTTGGATCTTCATGCATTGACACAGGTCCAATTTGGATTACGTACGACTAACCCATAATTCAAGCCCAAAAGAGAAAACAGGGAAGAAAATATTTTGGGACAGAAAAAAAAGAAATTCCTTTCCTGGATAGTCAATAGGTTTAAGAAGAAGGAAGCTCCACCATGTAAGAATAGATTACGAGGCAGAATCCATGGAAAACATTATACAAATCCTGACATGAAAACAGATGCAAAATGGAAAAGCAATTTGAATCTAGTGAGATCAATCAAACAGTTCACTGATTCATGAACAAAATATATTTGTAACGTATTCTTGTCGAAATGGAATAGTAACATTTGCCCGACATGGGCAATTGATAGTGGAGGAAATAAAATTGTGAAGAACGCATTGATATGATAATCCGCATCATGCATATTTATGACTCAACCATAATCAGAAAAACACCCTATGTAAGTGATTGTATGAGAGAAATTCAGATTTAGTACTCTGTCCTTAAAAAAAAGGTAAAAAGTTCAGGAAGAACAACAGAAATGCTGAAAGACGGAGAATGAAAAGTTCAGATTTAATACGGTTTTGACTATAAACATTGAGCAACAGATATATATATATATGTAGGTGTATATATATGTAACCTCTATGAAACATCAAGAAATGAAACTTAAATTAGAGACGGTTAAAAATTTATGCCCGCATTGATAATAATGCACTTAAGTGATGTAGTAGTGATCTGATATACCAACCCTCTATCATATGACCGTTACAACCAATTCTCACTCTTAATTCAACAAGTCATTTTTCAAGACTAGTTTATTTCTCCTAATTTTTAAAAAAAAAAAAAAACCGAGTTTTTTCTGATCTATTGAAATATATGGAATTTATAACTTCAATATGATTATTCAAGTTTTAAATATTTTATTTCAAACCAAAAAAAAAAGAAAAAGAATAATTGAGTTCAAAGTGGATGTTTGCTAGCTACGGACTCGATGAAAGGAAATCCAAAAAAAAAAAGAAGAGAGAATAATACTGAGCTATGAATTTAGCTCACTATTATTAAAAATTAAAAAATAAATCTGATTTTACTCTGACCTATTGAAATATAAGGAATTTAAAACTTTAATGTGATTATTCAAGTTTTTAATATTTTATTTCAAACAAAAATAATTATAATAATTGAGTTCAAGACGGATGTTTACTAGCTATGGACTCGATAAATGGAACTCCAAGAAAACCAAAAAAAAAAAAAACTAAAAACTCTAATGCATGCATACAAAACAGCTCTAGGACATACCAGGGGAAAGAGTGTAGCCATTACTCCATAGCTCACAAGTTGAGAGAAAAAGAAAATTGCCATAACACATGGACTTCCTGAAACAGTCACAAAATAAAGATAAATTAGTAAATACCACCTCAACTTGCAAGAATAGCAGAAAAGAAACAAAATTGTTCATCAATTTTTATTTTTCTTTTAAAGGAAAGAAAAAAAAAATACCAAGAAAAAATACCCCAGTAATAAGAAAGGTTGGAAATATTACATAAACGGAAGTTTTAATAGACAGGGTTTATCCTGTTCTTGTCAAGCTGACTTGTATGACTTGGCAGTTATGAAAACATATCAGTCAGCTCAGCTAATGCAGTGAAATACTGGTCAAGTTTTACAATCAGATAAGATCATATTGATGACAACCGACGACCGGTTGACTCGGTTGAATCGTAACAACTCAGACAGGTCCTAGAACCACAGTGAAAATCAATGCTGTTGGTGGATCTGAGCATGCAACACTCAGTATTTCATTCCAAGAAGGCTTCACAAATTATTTGGACAGTGAAACAAGAGGGAGAGAGGAGCTACTAAGTACTACCAGGTCCCTCCCTCTCTCTCATTTCTTGTAATCTACCTATGTAATAATCAACCTACATAATAGTCTATTACAAAGCTCTTGTGGGAGTTTTGTGCTCTCCTTGCTGGTCCCAAGCCCGAACAAAGGAGGGCTGCGTCTGATTTGCAGCCGGGTCGAACTTATGCCATAACTCCCATCATGAATCTGAACTTTTATCGAATGTGAATGTGGGCTGTTATATAGCCCATTCTTAGGTCCATCAGAGTCTGGGCATGGAATCAGAGTTCACATGGTATCAGAGTCTGGGCATCAATCTCTCCCTTCTTCAACATTTCTTTTCTTCTCTTTTCTTTTTCCTTTTTATTGTTTTGAGATGAAAATCTAAAGTCACTGGGGGCAGATCTACACAAATCTCTTTCAACCACCATATGGTGGGCCGTGTAATTGTCTCGTGAATGTGTGAGGCACAACTTCATATAGATCCATTGTGATGGACAAAAGTGGCGTATCTTGTGTTTATGACTAGATTTGTGATCAGATTTGACAATTGGGCGGTAGAGGATGCCCAAATTAGGGCTTTGTTATGGAATATCATAGAGCCTCGGATTAGTGCAAATGTGATCATTTTCAAGACAACAATGTCTAGAATAACATGGAGTTGTATTTAGGAAAAAAGAACTTAAATTGGATCTACAAGTTACTTCAGAGTATTTTCACTCTTTAACAAGGATAGAAAAGCATAGGAGAGTATTATTCTGCCTTGCAAGGCGTGTGGGAGGAACTAAAGTGTACCAGCCACTATCTACAGATTATGAGATTGTGACAACAGATAGAGGGATTTCGTGCTACAAAATTCCTCTCTGGTCTTTGTCCTGAGTTAGAGCCTGTTCGAGCTCAGATTCTTAGAAATAGCAAGATCCCATCTAGTATTGAGCCTTTTGCCCGTGTTTAGCCCATGGTCAATATACAGGGTTCATCTTAATCGGAACATTTTTCATTTATGTCTCCATCTGATAGAGGAGATAGGGAAAGTCATGGTGGTGATCATGGCCATGGTGGCCTTTTTGGTGGTAGAGATACAAGGGGAGGTCGCTTTGGAGGCCTAAATAATTGGAGAAGCTGTGGTACCAACTTCAATGGTAGCCACGACTGTGGCAATGGTAACCGTAGTGTACTCATTGTGGTCTCAATAACCACATGACGGACACATGTTGGGATCTTATTGGTAAGCCTTCCTCGGGGAATCAAGTTTGTTGTTTTGATGATGGCACCAAGGGTCATGTCTTCAAGCCCGTCTTCTCCATTTCTGAGTCCAATACTCCTTGTGATATGGTTACACTGTCCAAGGAAAAACATGCCAGACTTCTAAAGGATCACTCCATCCATGCATCATCATCCACAACTACTCTCACGCAGCCAAGTAAAGTTTGTCTTGCATCGTTTGATAGTGTGCCTTGGGTCATGAACTCAAGAGTTTCTGATCATATGACTGGTAAGCATAGTGTGTTATCTCAATTTGCACCATCATCATCCATGTCTTTTGTCACATTAGTAGATGACACTTCAACTCATGTGTTTGTGCTAGGTACAGACTATCCTACCCCATCTCTTTCCTTATCATCAATAATTTAAATTTCAAATTTTCCTTTGAGTTTGTTATCAATGAGTAAGCTAACAAAGTCCTTGAATCATTCTCTTACATTTTATCATTCTTATTGTGAATTCCAAGATCTAAAGATAGGGAGGATGAATGGTGGAGGGCATGAAGCAAATGGACTCTATTACCTTGACCGTGGAATAACTAGAGTTTCATTGGAAATATACATCTCTCCTCATTAGTGGCATTCCAGGCTTGGTTATCTGATGCTTCTTTGTTCTTCCCTTCCTATTTAAGACCATCCAAATCATTTTTTTCTTCAACATTTCATCATCCAACTTCAACCCCAATTGAAATCAATCGTTGAGGACACAAAAACCCTAGCCAACAACCCACACGTGCGAGCCCTTAGGCTGACCATATGGACAATCGCTCAATCCTTTGATTTCTCCTTGCTTCTCCCATAAAAAACCCTTGATTCCTCATCCATAACCTTACTCTAAACCGTAGATCCCAAATTTCCTATTTTCTCTTATTTCTAAAAACCCCAATTCCAAAATCCTCAATTCTCATGAACCCTAATTTTTCGATTTTCAGATTTTCTCCTTCCTAACCGTAATCATAAAACCTACAAATTTGTCCCTTGAGTGTGGAACATGCCCATGCTAAATTGAAAGTTTCATCCTTCCATTGGGTCTAGTTTTAATTGATTTATGTGATTTCTTAGCATGCGGGCTTATGATTTAGGTTTAATTAGATTTTATTGCCTATTGTTTACTCTTAACTTGGTGGATTAGCATATTTTGTCAATTGAATTACTTTATAGACTCTTTCATAATCTCCACGTTACATGCTAGCATTAAATCATATGTCCTGCATCATTATCCCTCAAGTAGTTTAAAGAGTCTAGTCTCATTGTTGTCACATGTGTCTAGGTTAGAGTGTGAGGCCTGTGAGTTAAGTAAACAACAGAGTATCTTTTCTTCCTCATCTAAACAAGAGAAGTGAAAAACATTTTTATTACATTCGTATAACACAACTATTTTTTACAAAATATCAATCCAAGTGTTTTTTGGATTTAAAGAATTTCATATGGAAGAACAAACTCAATTCAATTAGGTTTGGGTTTTGCGTTCAAACAATGCTAGAGAATATTTATCTCATAAATTTAATTCATACCTTTCATCTCAAGACATTATTTACCAAATTCATGTGCACACACACCACAACAAGATGGGGTAGCGGAATGTAAGAATCATTATTTACTAGATGTTGCTAGAGCCTTATTATTGAAAATGAAGGTTCTAAAAATATTTTAAAGTGATGCAGTCTTAATTGCATGCTTGTTGATAAATCAGATGCCCTCATCTCTCCTAGATGGAAAGTCACCTCTCTCCGTCTTGTGTCTTCATATTCCCTCCTACTCTATTTGTCCCACTATAGTTGGTTATGTATGCTTTGTGCATCAGCTTAATCATGTTCATGACAAGTTTGAACCAAGGGCTATCAAGTATATCTTTCTTGGATACTCTCGTACCCAACGGGGATACAAATGTTATAACCCTGTCTCCCGGAGACAGTATGTGTTAGCCGATGTTACATTCTTTGAATAAACTCCATGTTTCCCTTAAGAATGAAAGTCTTTATAGTTTGAAGAAAGCTACATAACTACTTTTACCATTGGATTGGATATTACTACTGGAGTTGGAGAGATGTCTATGCAAATCAACCTTTGCAAGTTTACTCCAGACATTCCAAGCGTGGAGATGCAATACATATGATCATGACTTTTACCAATCCTCTTGATTCGTTAGAAGATCATCCTTCTTCCGAGTCCTTGCTTTCACCATTGGATGAAGGTAATCTACCTATTTCTCTTTGTAAGGGTATTCATTCATGTATGCAACATCCTATTTCCAACTCTGTTTTGTTCAATGGTTTATTTCCATCATTTTGACAATTTTTTGTCTTTATCAACTGTGCCCATTCCTCATTCTTTTCAGGAAGCTCTGAGTTGTGATGGATGGTAACGAAAGCATGCAATTGGGTGTAGATGGATATATAGTAAAATACAACCTTGATGGCTTAATAGACCATTTAAGACCTCAGTTAGTTGCCAAAGGATACTCTCAGACCCTAAAAGTCGACTACTTAGAGCCTTTTGGAATTGCGTCAGTTGTCTAACACAACACCACGCTATGCAAAAGCTTATGGAACTTAAAATTATGGCTAAGTCCCGAGGAGGGGGGAATAGGACCACTTAAAAATTCCTTGCCTAATTAAACAATTTACCAATTTTAAACAAGGCACAAGGGTCCAAGATCATAGACTACAAATGATTTAACTAATTGAGTTACTAGTCTATGGTAAGAGATGTGAAATACCAATTGTGTGCCATAATTTAAATGCCTAGCATACAATCAATTCATGCATCCATGTGTATTAACAAATCACAACACAAGCATAATGGAATTGCATCCACATAATCAATCGCAAACACAAGAATGTACAGTGGTTCGGCTAATTGCCTACTCCACTCCCGACGGACGCACTCTCCTTGAGTGTGCCGGATTTCACTATCTCAAAGGTTTCCAATAGGTTCACCTCTAACCTTTAAGATGGTTTTACAGGTTCACCACAACCTCGGTGGACCGCGTACATACCCATGTCGATGATGGTCCTGCATAAAGACCTACACGTACTCACCCGTGTTGGTGGAACACGTTTCCACCCGTGTTAGTGGCTCCTGCGGAGACTTATTAGGTTTTCTATTGGCTCACATAGAACTAATGCAGTCTTAATCCAAGGACCTAAGTACACTCCTGCCAAAGGCTCCCACGAAAACTAACACATACACACCCATGTCCGATGAATTCGGTCCTACACGGATCTACGTATACTCTGATTGGGGGCGGTCCTACACAAGGATCTATTCAAGTTTGGATCTCAAACTCAATGGACTCTAAAATAACAACCTTGTTTGATTGAGTCTCGTTGATGCGTGTTTCTTAAGATGCATCTTCTCTTCTTGAATCTGCTTCTCTTGTGATTCCCCAATCTTTGATTCGGATGCTTCAGCTTCTACGATCGGTTACTTTGACCGATGCAGCCGACGTTGCTCCTCTCCCCACCCTTCGATCTTAAGATCGAAAATCTGCTTCTAGACCCAAACCGACGCTGCCAACGCTGCTCATCTCCCCACCCTTCAATCTTGAGATAAAAAATCTGCTTCCAAACGCAAACCGATGTTGTTGATGTTGCTCCTCTCCCCACTCTTCAATCTTGAGTTCGAAAAGCTGCTTCCAGATGCAAACCGATCGGCTGTGGAGCTTCAACATTTGTAATTTTCACTAATTCAATCTCATCTTGAGACAAAAATAGGTACACTCGTTCCTTTTTTTTTTGAATTTTTTTTATGTACAATGAAAATAACTTGGTATTTTTAGTTTTTTCATCATTTTTTCCCTTTTAAAATGCCGGTTATTGTCGGTTTTTTGTTCTTTATACTTTTTTTAATTTATTTTTATGTGGTATGGCCCACGTGAGCCCCACTAAGGTGCGTGAAAGGGTGGATGTGCATTATTTTCTATGGTGTAGCCCACGTGGGTCCCACTGAGGTGCATGAAGGGGTGGATTTGCATTGTTTTCTATGGTAGGCATTTATATATTTTGCTTTTTTCTTACTATATATATATATATATATAAAAAAAATTAAAAAATAGAAGTATTGTGTAGCTTACCATACACGCTATAGAGGGTTGAATGCTACACAACATGCTACCGCTATTTAAAACACAGGTTGCACCTATGAGACTACTAAGGCAATGGGAGGATGGTTGAATCTCCTACAACTATTAGGATAGTTGTTTTCCAATTAGGGATTCACCTATATAGGTATTTTAGAGGATATAGACAAGAATATACCTATAGCTTATTATGTGTACTGTTTTTTATCTTTGCAGTTCCAAGTGCGTGATAATGTTATTTTTAACATACCCTGAAGTTTCATTGAAAAATAAGACCAATTTCCCAATGTTTCCCAAAAACAGCAACATTATGTGATACATGCGATATTTCCCATGCGATCACCGATATGTTTATGTATCCCAAGGGTGCTGATACTAACATTGGCTGTCAAAATACAGTTTTGAAGGACATGGTGGGTATAATATAAGATGAAAACCATCCACACATATACAATTAATGAGTGAAGATAAGTTCTGAGATTCTCATCCATACTTGTTTCTTATCATTCTCATCAATACTTTGTGAATTTCTCAAATAGTAAGGAATTCAACGATCTCATATGGACACACACACACATGAGTGTTCAACCTTGCACACATGGTCAATGATTCATGCTTCTACGACATTTAAGCCATCCAAAAGGAGAGCCCGCTCTCAGGATCTGGCTCAAAACAATGCTGATCCACTCATCAGGTGGGTTGTGCATGTGAAACGGTGGTCATCAAATTTATATATACAATTATTAGTGATGACCCACCACCACATGAGTGGATCGGCCCGGCTTTGGTGGCAATTGAATTTCAAGGTGAGTCCCACCTTTTGCACATCTCAGAAATCAGGCACGTGGGATCCATGTGCACGAGGTGGACAGTATTTTAACTGTCCATTGAGGCGTATGTAAACACTCCTCTTTCTCCCATTATATTTATTGTGCGTGTAGGCACATGTGCGCACATGCACATGTGTCATTGCAATCTCACAACCCTCATAGATTTTTGGAAGACTTGATTAGTCTTGTCAGCACAATTTCTGCACTTTTGCAGCAGTGAGGAAATACTTAAACAAAGATGAACAAAAGAATGAAAGTACTTCATAGTTACATGGTATATTCAACCAAATGACATCCTATCAAAGAAGAAACCAACTCGGTGACAAACTAATTACCAAAGCCTGCAAAAAAGGCCCAGTTTGATTCAAAGAAATCTATCCTTTTGTCCAATCCCAGCTCAGTGAGATTCCATTTGTACCTAACATTGAAAATGCAAGTGAGTCTTCATCAAGCAATATCAAATGTAGCTATTATGAAATACTGCTGCCAAAAGTTCTGTACATACTCGAAACAGTAATAGGCGTACATCCAGGAAAGAAGTAGAAAATTAATTGCCTTGCCAATGTATGGAATAAACTCGGCAGCATAAACCTGCATCATTATATACTAACACAGTCAAATCTGTTATCAACTCAAAATTAAAAGATTGCTCAAGAGACAGGGAGTTAATGTGCACATGTCAGCCATGTTTCATATGATAATGCTTGACAAAATATAGGATGTAATGCAGCATGTATGTTATCAGATAAGAATGGAAGGCTTGAAACTGATACAAGAGAATCACCGCACCTCTATGAAGAAAAAGGTCAACAGAAGGACTGAATAGACCTGCTCGCCAAATCCAATTATGGCCCTATTAAAAGAAAAACAAGAACCACATGAAATGCATAATTAAGCAAATAACACCATGGTTACTTCAGTGGAAAATGCTAGCAAAGAATGAAGAAGTATGAGATCATTTTTCAGAAATCAGAAACGTCGCATCTAAGCTATGAAACTCACCTCCCCAGGCCAGCTTGCCTGTCTACATGGGCTACATTTGTTGTGTTTGACAACTCACTTTGGCTTGAGGATTCTATTCCCATAGCACTAAAAGCAAGCTTAGCAATGTCATTATACCTGAATCAAGACCAATGTTTAGAGCCCAACAGTTGGATAAATGAAGAAACACATGGATATAGTAATCCATAAAAAAATAAAATAAAATAAAATAAGTTTGGGCCATCAAAGTTAAAGCTAGTAGAAATGTTATAAAATCAATGTCACATTCACATAAGGCAGGGACACAGGATACTACAAGAATGGCGCTGAAAAAAAAAAGAAGCCCAATAAATGTTTTCATAATAGTCAAACATTTAGCTTAATTAATGGCATCCCAGTTCAATCCCTACATCTGTTGTCTTGCAAGCCTTGCGCCATTTTTGTATTTTCACTGTGTTAACTATAGTTTAGATACTATTGGCGAGAGAGAGAGAGCATCCCAGTTCAATCCCTACATCTGTTGTCTTGCAAGCCTTGCACCATTTTTGTATTTTCACTGTGTTAACTATAGTTTAGATACTATTGGAGGGAGGGAGGGAGGGAGGGAGAGAGAGATCCCAAGTCTAACCAGATGGACTATAAGTTACAGTCCAACCAGCAGATAACTTCCAACATTTCATGTTTATATGATATCCAACATGCCCATAATGAGAATCACCTTTTAGAAAACTCAGCAACAGATTCGTCATAGAGCACCAAAAACGGCATGTCACTAACGATCCTCTCGTCACTCAACAACCCACACCCACCAAAAACAAAGATAAAACATGAGGGACATGGTTTCTAGTCTCCCCACAGAACGAAGAAACCCCAAATAGCTGAAGAAACCCCAGATCTCCCAAGAGATTCGTCATAGAGCATCCTTGAAATTCCTGCCTAGGCAAGATACAGTTCATGATCATGAATTCTCCTTATGATTAGCTCAGTGGATAACTCCTTGAACTCAAAATTGGTTATTCCTTTCCTTCCAGACATACCATAGAATTCTGAAGAATGACATCTTCCATAGTATCTCCTTGCGGCCTTTAATGGACTGCCATGTCGTTTTAGCAGCAAGTTTTTTTTTTTTTTTTTTTTTTTTTTTTTTTGTGTGTGTGTGTGTGTGCGCGTGAGAGAGAGAGAGAATTTTTTTCTTAAAAAATTCCAAAAGTGAGAAAGAATACAAGCCTAACACGCCACCAAGCAACTAAAGAGGAAGGGCAGTCGAGGTTGCCTTTACATAAACTGCCCAATCCATCACTTGCCGTTTAACCTTTAATATCACCTTGTTCACCCCTTCAACAACATTACGAAAATAGCGACCATTCCTAGAACCCCAGACGATCCAAAATACTGCCTTGATTAGAAGCCACCATATTGCTTTCAGAGACTTTTCTACTCAACCACCATGCCAGGCCCATAATAACTCTTCCACCGTCTTTGGCATAGCCCAGTCTGTGTGAAACCACGAGAGGAAATGATCCCAAATTGTTGTGACAAAAGGGCAATGGATGAAGAGATAGTTGATTGACTCCTCATTGCCCATGCACGCAAGGCATATATATTGAGCAGAATGAGCACTCTTCTCTAGAGGTTGTCAATAGTTAGGATTCTCTTACAGCTCACCATCCAAACAAAAGTTGCAACTCGAGGAGGGGCCCCATAGAACCAATGATGAAAAGGATGAATCAGACCCAAATTAGGAGGCAGAAAAAGAGATGATTGAAGAACGATTTAACCAAAAACTTCCCTGAAGTATTTCCTGACCAAACAATCCCATCTTCTTGAAGAAAATTCGGATTTGCCGAGTTAAGGAGCTCCATCAAGGCTATATATTCTCATCAAATTCGGCATTCGACATGTTTCTTCAACAAGGAGACCATACAATCTTCTCCCCCATCAAATTGGGCATCTATTCTAGCAACAAGTTGCCAATATAATTGTTGAAGGACCATGAGACCCCCAAATGAGAAACAAGGGAGGTCCACACCTCTCTCACAACCAAACAATGAAAGAAAAGGTGGTCCAAGGGTTCTTTCTCATTTCGACACATGAAGCACAAGGAAAGGACATATTGCGCTAATTTAAGCTGTCGAGCAAGGTATTAAAAAATGGTTACATATCGGTAATGGTGGTAACCATTATGCATTACGAGGCCGCAACAACCGTTACAGAAAAAATGGCCTGTGACAGCTTTGTAACGGCCCATTATGGGTCCAAAACAGGTTTTTTTTTTTTTTTTTTTTTTTAATGGCCATAAAGGCCATACAGCCTACATCATATCAATGACAGTAGTAGCCGCTACGGAATACCTTGTTGTCAAGTGTTAAAGTGTAAGAATTTTATTGGCCAAAGCAAAGGCCTTAACTCGGAGAACAAGAGCCTTCCAAAATTTAGGGTCTATTTGGCCAGTGGTATTAAGTTGTATTAAATGGGATTGCATTGCTAATCCCACTTTGAAATTGGGAATGGCATGTTTGGAAGGAGTGTGATATGGGATTAAAATTGACTTTATAGGCTTTGGAAAAAGAGCCGTGTGTTGGAAAGTGTGAGATGGGATTACAAATCCCATGGATGATGAATTTTTCCTTTATCCAAGTTCAATCCAAGTGCAATTTGAAAGTAAATCCCAGAATTTACTTTTTAATGCATACATTCCAAATATGGTATTAGAAAACATAGGATACACCCAATCCAGGGACAATACCTTACACATGCATTTATTGTTACTTTTACAATTCCATCCACCTTAATCTCACCTAATGCAATTGGCCAAACATGCCCTTAGCACATGGAAGGGCATCACTCTCACATTTGTCAGCACTTGAAAGAGTTTGCTGAAAACTCTTCACTTGTTGACCATTTCCACACTTTCCCATCCTCAGTCAAGCTATCAATGAACACATCACTTGACATGCTTAACAAGTTACCAAAAAGATCAGATTCCTTACTAATGCGGGGGCATTTTCACACTGGGCTCGAGTGGGGTTGCCTGTGGGATGCAGGGGCACACTCGGGGTGGGCGGCCCGTGTGAGACGGGTGACTCATGTGAGGTGGGTGGCTCGTGTGAGGCGATACCCATGTGATTTGGGGCCCATGAGGGGGGTTCGGCCGAGGTCCTAACCCATGAGATGTGGGGCCTGGGTTATGAGATAAAGGGATTGATTCGTCATGCTCTAACAATTCGAGCTTTTAGAACTAGTGGTTAATTGTCCTGAATCAAATTGATATCAGAGCAGGAGGTCTAGTGTTTGAGACTCCTCACAGGAGGTGATTAATGCGGGGGCATTTTCACACCGGGCTCAAGTGGGGTTGCCTATGGGATGTAGGGGCACACTCAAGGTGGGCGGCCTGTGTGAGACGGGTGGCTCGTGTGTGGGACCTGGGCTATGAGATAAAGGGATTGATTCGCCATGCTCAAACAGTTTGAGCTTTTAGAGCAAGTGGTCAATTGTCCTGCATCACTTACCCAATTGATTCCTTCAAAATCTGATGTTCCATACCACTCCCCCCATAATTTCATAACAATCCTAGTTTGTTTCTTCTTTATCCATTGCAAGTTCATATATCCCAAATGCCCCATTATAATTTTCCAACTTTGCTTGAGAAGTCCCCACTATTTTATATTGACACTTGGTTATTCTACTAAATTGCACTCCACACCACAAGACCCTTGATCCATTATTACTTCCCATCTATATTTGGGAAAAAAAAAATTTACGTCCCATGACTAATTTCAATTATAAACATGGGACGATTTGCATCCCATGTACTAAATGGTGAAAAGATTCCAAAAATATCACTCAAGTTACTAAATATCAATGACAGAAATACCTTCACATCAAAGATAAAGAATATGAAAAACAAAAGAAGTGTCTTTTATCTTTTAACACTTCCTGTCAAGTTTTACATATATGATGAAGACACAATCAACTTGCTGCAAAGCTAGTGAAAGCAATCCTTTGGACAGATTTATTGGGTGGTGTTATTATTCAAAATAAAGAATATGTAGGAAATCTGAGCTTTAGTGGAAACAAACAACACACATGCAACATCCACTGCAACTCTCTCAAACAAAGCAATAACAAATTTCAATGGGTTTCATGCAAAACATAAAAATAAAAATAAAAAGATTTCTCACCAGATGCACTTGATGTTGTTGCAGTAAAGAATGGCTAGACTAAAGAGTTAAATGCTCAAATTCTAAAGAAAAAAGAAGGGCTGTGTAGTGTTGGCAATGGAAGCAAAGAAGCAATAATTAGACTTATCACTGGAGCAAAAAAATCATGGGCTGCTTTTTGGCATACCGAAAAACAAGATTTTGTCCAGAGCACAATAACCAATGGTAGACCAATAATTATCAATGCACCCAGGCCAATTGGTATCACTATAAGCAATAAGATCAAATAACAGCCCCTACTTAATAGAGATTTCAAGATCAATAGCACTCTTAAGATAGAATGGGAATCCTAACATACAGAACTATTGGAAAATCCTTGCCTCAGCCCTCAGGAAGGCCTTGTATCAATGCCAAGCTCCGAGTGGTTTGTTGGAACTCAACTCGATCACAGTTGAAAACTACCATCATTCTAATGGAGTTCTTCATGCTAGTTGTCTTGTGCATCACATTAAGCTCAACATGAAAAAAATGGAATTCCCATGAGCATATTCCCTTCTAAATAGTCATGCCTTGTACATGCTACTGTCAATTGTTGTGACACGCAACGATTTGCATGATACTTATTTACCAAAAGGGGTGGGTGGGTGGGTGTATGTGTGTGCGTGCGCATGTGTATTTTATTGTTCTTGCTTATTCTCCAACATTAACTTTCTTGCTATGATTCACTTCTGGTGTCAGATTGTTAACACTACCATAGAAGACTATTGTAATGACATCCATGCAATCGTTGCCCAACCATCCATACATAATAAAAAAGATGAACCTTAAAAATAAATGTCAGAGTCAATGCACTATTCAATTGGATTAATTGATTCGCAAGCTCTTCTTAATTATTTTTAATAAGGAAAGCACATAGGCACTTTTCCATGATTATAATCATTTTAAATGGGAAAATATTTTATACATTAGAAATGTACTAAACTACCAATATGACAATCACCAAAATCATCGATGGTGAAATCATAGTTCCTAAACAAAGACTGTTAAGCACCAACATTAGAAGAAAAATTAAAAAGTAAAGAAACTTTAAAAGTTCAACGAGCATGGCAAATGTAGATTGCCTGAAAAAATATACCAGATGCTGCTTAGAACAAAGCTGAAAACATACAGTGGATAAAACCAAAATATCTGTCATATAAACATTAAAAAAATAAAAAAAGTTAGAGGCAGTTGTAGCAAAATTAACATGAAAATAATAAATTGAGACTCCTCACAAATGTTAGAAGAAGACAAAAACCATGAGGATACAATAAGGGGATGAAAAGAACAGGAAACAACTACAAATAGTTCACAACAAGCTTCATTAACCATATATGTACTTAATAAAAAATTTAAAAAATAAAAAATAAAAGACAGTTGCCACAAACAACCACAAAAGAACTTTCTTCTAAACCATTCTGTTCAAAAGTTACTTTCAAGGTTTAAGCACTACATTCAAAAGACAACACAATCTCTGTTTGAAAGAATTGATTGCTTCACAACACAAGTAAATCAGGGAATGTATCAAGATAAGAATTGCATCATAACAACTGGAAGATCGACAGAAATAGTTATCTTTCTTTCCAACCAAAAAAAAAAAAAAAAAGACGAAGAAGAAGAAGAAGAAAGACGGTACATAATAAGCTAGAACAGGATCTAGAATCATGAGACCTACTGGATAGAATTGCTAAGGGCTATCTAACCATTCATTGTTTGGTTATTTTTCTTGAACCAATTCCAATGCATAATGTATTATTTAAGCACTTCTCTAGAGAAATATGTTTATTATTATTATTATTATTATTATTATTTTATTTTAACTTTTGTGCTTTGACTTTACAGTGGCCCTTACATTATATTGTCAACAGGGGGTTTGCAGTTCACATGCTTCACATGCTACACATGCATTTGTGTATAAATTTCATTGTAACAATGAAATCAATCTTCCATGGTCATTTTAAACTTTCCATTTTCATTCAAATTGCTATGCAAGGGATGATGATGATCCAGTTTTGAGTTGTATAAACACTAACCCCTCCAAAAACCGGAGAAAGCTAAATAACTGATAATTCCTCCCAGCACAAAATCGATAGATTTTTTCTAAGGTGATGGATAGACTACTTTCCAATATGAAACATATAGATCATGCGCAGATTCAACACACAGGTCCAAGTAGGGTTTGCAAGTGGATATAAGATTTTCTTGTGTCAGCAGATTGGGAGGAGCAGTATCCGGGTGTTAATCAAATGATCATCCCTCAGCCTGTTTTGGACATGCCAAATAACTCTAGATATGAATGAGGATTTATGGGTCCCACTTCCCTTTTGATTCAATCTTATGTGGCTTGAGTAGAAAAGCTCAATTGATAAGATGAAAGCTTGGCGAGGATCTTTTAGCGCTGAGGGGTGGGCTGGTCACAGGCTAAAGATGAAACTGAAGAAGCTAAAAAGGCACATAACAGGATAGAGGAGCATCTTGGCATTTGGCCATCATAAAAGTGCCAATTCTTCAGGAAATCCACAACCTTGATTGCAAAGAAGAAGCAGCGACATTGACAACCGGTAAAAATGAAGAGAAAATCCATCAAGTTCGATTATAGGATAAAGGTCTGAGAAGAAGAAATCATGCAGGGCTAAAGATCTAGAGCAGTTAGGTTTAAGGGAGGGAATAGAAATATGAAATTCTTCCATAGAATCATGAGTACGAGGAGAAGGCAAAACAGAATTAGCAGTCTTGTTGTGGATGGTGGGGGGTGCAGTGGAGTTTTACCCTGAGCTTCTATCTGATGAAGGTTGGAATGGTCTTTGGCTTGATAATTGCAATTTAATGGCATTAATGAAGAAGAATCTGATTGGCTAGAAAGGTTGTTTGTGGAAGATGAGGTCAAGTAAGAGGTGTTAGATCTTGGAACAGATAAGGCATCTGGTCAAACATATCAAAAGAAATGGGAGCATCCATCATTGGGCCAATCCTAAGAAGGGGCAGAGAACTTGAGGGACTTCAGACCAATCAGCTTGATTGCTAGTCTGAATAAAATTCTAGTAAAAGTCCTTGTGGGGAGGCTAAGGTCAGTGTTGGAGGTTATCTCTGTCGCAGGGGCCTTTTATGCATGGTGGACAAAAATAGATGGAGCTCTAATTGCACATGGTGCATCAACTCCCGGCACAAAGTAGATAAGCCGGGCATTATTTGCAAGTTTGACTTGGCGAAACCATATGATATCATGAATTCTTGCAGCATGTGCTCAGGAGATTGGGATCCAGAATTAGATGAAGACAATGGATGTATGCTTGTGTTTCTTCACCAACTTATTTTGTTCTCATTAATTTTTTGAAAGGTTGCTATTTTATTAAAAGGCATAGACGAGAGATCTACACCAAAGAGAAACAAACGGAGCCAACTTGGCCAAAAAACTATGGATTAAAAAAAAACAAAACAAAACAAAAAAAAAAAAAAGCCTTGACTCAATCAGCCCTTGCTATAATATCCATATTCTCCCTACTAAAGAGTAAAGACTGCCTCTAGCTGCTTGCACTGATTACAAAAGCCTCTATCATTCCTTCTTGTTCAAATGGCCCACAGACCGGCAAGAAGAGCAAGCCTCCACAGCTTCCTCCCTTTGTTGCCCGCGCCACCACCATGCCAAGCGAGAAACACTTGACTAATCCTTTTAGGCATCACCCAATGCACCTGGAACAGACTTAAGGATTCTATGCCAAATTTCCTTCGTGAATACACAATGTGAAAAGAGATGGATAACAGTTTCAGCATCTCACAGGCACATAATACAACCATTGGGAATAATCATTTGCCTCTTCTGAAGATTGTCCACCGTAAGAACCTTACTTCTACCCACCAGCAAAGCAAACACCGCTACCTCCAGGGGACCACCATAAGACCAGATGAAAGCCATGGGAGCCTAAGCTAACCTGCCCCCTTGAAAGCATGTAACCTTGTATAAGGAACTAATTCAGAACTTTCTGGACTTTTCCAATCTCCAAACACAATTATCCTCATCTGATTGGGATAGGAACCTATTCTGAAGCAGAGATAGCAACCTAATCATATCCTCTAATTCTTCTTCCAATGGGTTCCTTCTGCATATAGGAGTCAAACAGTGGAACTACCAGTTGTGGAACAACACTGCGAGAATAAGATGCTCGGATCCAGTGCTAACCTGGCCAAGGAAAACCAATTTGAGCAGTCTATCACCCCATCCTCACAAAAATGGGTACAAGAACTGTCTCCTGGAATAAAGTTGACCCTTTTTTTAATCTACTTGCAACCCTCACAACTGCCTTCCAAGTAGATGAAACTTTTGTGATGGGGAGAGTCCCTGGTGAACCACCCTCCAATCATGGTTCCATATTTACATGCAATCACCTCTTTCCATAAGCTAGTGTCTTCCATCCAAATCTCCACAACCATTTACCCAGGATGGCCAAGTTCATTTACTTTAGGTCCCTTAACCTCGCTCCGCCCTCTAAAACCAATTTGCAAACCTCCTTCCATTGCATCAAATTAAATTTGTGCTTACCTTCCGCTCTGGCTGAAGATGGGAAATGGGATTCATGTCGCCTACCCCAATTAATTGGTATAAAGGCTTGGATGATGGTGATGATTCAAAGGTATTTTGGTTATATTCATGTTGCATATGAATGGATATCAGTCCTCAATTTAATAATTATGAATGCACATTCTGCAGAGAAAAATTATTTTAAGCACTATAGGTATTTCTAGATTGTGGGCCCTCTCAAGACTGTGGGCCTTCTCTCTCTAGACCATGGGCCATGTCTCATTCTCGTCCTATTTCTCCTATTATTTTCTTTCTTTTGTTTTTCTCTTTTGCCCTTCATTCCAAGGGTATTTTACGTAATTTGAGACATCGGTTAATATAAATAAGAATCCACCCACTTATTTTCTCTCCCAAATGCTTTTTTCTCTCCCAAATCCAAGGTTTCTCCTCTCCTCCCTTCTTGATCTCTCTTTTATCTCTTTCTGCTTCTTTTTTCTCTTCTTTTTGTTCTTCTTTTCAGACTTCTCGCTCAATTTGAGACTAGTTGGAGCCTAAGAAACAATTGAAAGTGATTAACGAGGAGGGATCTTACAGCAGTTTCTAATTTTCCTTAGAGTTGTTGGACATTCAGTTTTGATAAGGTTTTGGAGCGTTTTCTTCCAGTTTTTCCATAAACTGGTTTGCGGCAGCTAGGATTTGCTGGATAATTTTGTTTGGACATTTTTTTTAGGTTTTTTCATCCGGATTTACAGCAAGCCTTTTCAGGCTAGCAATCGGTTATTTGAGATTTTATTTTTTTTAAAGATTATCACAATAAGTTGATATCAGGTGGCTATAGCAGTTTTTTAAAAAAAAAAAAAAATTGATTAGAGTGAAGTCTTGATATTTAGTACTTGTGTAATTGTTTGGGATTAAATATAACTTCATCTGAGACAGTTGATCCCATCACCTCCAAGATGGAGAGGTTGATTGTTCATTCCAAGAATCCTGGGTTGCAGATCACAACTCATAAACTTAAGTCCAATAATTATCTTCCATGGTAAAAAATTGTTGACATGTTTGTTGAAGGAAAACAAAAGTTGGAATATATAGATGGCAGTATATCAAAGCCTCCTATGACTGATCCTTCTTATAAAGAGTGCAAATCGAAGAATTTCTTAGTTACGTCCTTGCTCCCGAATTCTTTGGAACTAGAGGTTAGTAAAGAATCTTTTTGCTATCTGTTGCATGTGAGATTTAGTTTACTACTTATGAATAGTATGTTTATTAGAATAACATGGACCGAATTTACGACGTTTATCAGGAGATTCATTATTTGAGACAATGAGAAATTAGTGTCTAATTAATATGCTAAGATACAAGGTTTGCAGCAGTAATTGTCTTTCTTGGATGATCTTCAATCTATTTATTCTACAAATACATATGTATATAAAAGAAGTGTTGAGGAAAAAAAGGGGGGGAAGGGGGGGGAGACATTTGAATTATAGGCAGGTCTTAATTTTGATAAAATCTTACGATTTACAATACAGTTTGCAATTCGATACAATTCAACCCTATTATGATTTGGGATACGATACCGATTTTGACAACATTGTCATATGTAATATCTTGTAAGCATGAATTTGATACTCCGCAGAATTGATGTGAAAAAATTGGGGCCAGCATTGACCATAGACTAGGCAGAGAACCTTTGGCATATCCATCAAAAGCCATTACCAACGCATTACCCTGGACTTCAGTTGAAGGCATTGGTGGAACCAAAGGTCACAAGCTACTCAAAAATCCATCAGCAGTAGATACAATCATAAGAACAGATTTAAAAGCCATCTGGACAGTCTATAATGTTTTATCAAAAAACATTGAGGATAGGGATGGTATGTCAATGACATGGAATGGGACAGGTTCAAGTCCTGGTCCTACTCACATGTCAATGAAGGTAGTTCCGTTTGCTTCTCTTCTAGAATTGTAATAGGCCATAATCCCAGCAGGAACGTCACTCCGATCTAAACCTATTATGGTCTCTGCGGTCCTTAGGGGACAAACATTCAATCCAACATTACATGTTGACCAATTATTCTTACAAGCATGTTTCATGTATAACAGAAAATAAAATAGAAAATGAACTTCCAATCAAAATATACAAGGAGAAACTGTGTTGTGCAACAGAAAATATACAGTAGAAACTTATTATATCAAGCAATAAAATGGAAATATAAATACTTACATAGAAAAGCTTAATAAGGATAAACCGCAAGGAGGAGTACAGTTTCAAAATGTCCCCAGCGCCGCATAGATCTCGTGAGCCAAAATGATGGCATTGATCAGGCAATATCCACAGCAAAATTGGGATGACTATTGAATTTAGAATAATTATACTGCAGTTGAGAATTTAAAACAGTTTAACCAAAATATGCACAAGATGAACAAGATATTCCAACATCCAATGAATAATTCAAATGTATAGGAGAATGCTCGCATGGTACAAGTACTACCACTATTAGTGATGGTAGCTGGCTATTGTGGGGCCCATGTGATGTGTGTGCATCAGATCCGCCCCATCCATCGGGGTCATCCTTTGATGTTAGGCCATGGTGCCGAAAATCAACCTGGCTAGAAAATCATGCGGGCCACGCAAGGTGGAAAATCGAGAGGGGATGCCCAACCAATAAAAACTCCCCCAGAATTTTGTGGGGCCCACCATGTCATGCATATGTATCCAAGCCATTTTTGAGAGACGCCTCCAAGAAGAAGGGTTTGCCAGTGTTCCCTACGTTGTGACCTGCTTTAGTCTTGGATCAACCTAATTGTTGGGCTCTACATTGAACATGAAGAGGCTAACATGATGGACAATGCAGAACATATGCACGCACCATGTGGGCTCCACAAGAGCTCGGCACCACCACAAGTTGTGGTCATATTGGTACCATGTGAGTGCATTTGGGTGCGGGTGGGCGCAAGTGTGTGTGTGTGTATGTGTGTGGGTATGCATGCCCCACTATGCATATAGGAAAATGATTCCATGCTAACCTTTGCATTTCAGTGCAAATGTTTTTTTGCGGGCCCCACCGTGATGTGTTGACGGCATCCACTCCAACCATCAAAAGCACCCTCCCTCATTTGGCCATGGACCAAAAAAACAGGTCAATCAATTACTTAGGTGGGCCACAAGACAGGAAACATTTGAGGTGAAATGCCCACCCTTGGTTGGAAAAGGGGCCCTACATGCAACAATGTTATTGTATTTCTCATCCTCCTAACCATCTACGTATTTTGGCCCAAGGTAGATCCTTGTTTCTTCCCTTGACTCAATTGATATTCCCTCTACCAACTGACAAGTGTCTAACAGAGCATGTTGGAAGGAAGTAATGGATGCACGAATTAGTGCCTTGTAAGAGAATGATACAAGAGAGCTTAACCTTAACCTTCTATTATATATGAGTGTTCTATATGTAACTTAGACTTGATGGAGATTCTGTTATATAAAGCAAGATTAGTTGCTTCAAGCTACAAACAAGACTACGGCATTGATTATGAAGAAACTTTTGTTCTAGTAGCCAAAATGACCATCATACAACCATAATTACTCTCTTAGCTATTCACAAATGGACTCTTTTTTCTTTTCTTTTTTTGAAAGCCACTAACATGTGGACAAGTTCCGGATGGCTGTGAAGAATGCCTGCCTTCATAGTCATCTAAGGAAGACTGTACATGCAATCTGCCCCTTTGTACCACCATGACAAGAAATCCTTGCATAGCTTGAAGCAAGCTCCTCACATATGGTTTGAATGGTTCCAACAAGTATTCTTGATGTTGGATATGTACAAAAGCTCTCATGAGTCATGACTATTCATAATTTAACCTTCAAGGTCCCAATGGGATCACATTACTCCTTTTGTATGTGGACGACATCCTCATCATGGGAGATAATCATACGATACAAATCGTGAAAAAGCTTCTCAATCAAGCATGCAAGATCCAGGATTTAGGGCCACTAATATACTTCTTGGGTTTAAAAGTTCAGTACTCATCCCTTAGGTATGGTTGTTGATCAAAAGTAGACTTGATCAACTAGATCCCCATCATTTTCTCTTATTGGTTTTACTCTTATTATACTCTCATTCTTAATTATATCGTCTTAGTCTTTCCATATATACATCTCAACATCCCCATTTCTACAATGCCCATCCAAATATCCTATACTTACGTGACCTCCTAATCACCCAACTTTTCCTCGTTTCACATAGCTGATTATTACCTCCTAATCACCCAACTTCTCCTCGTTTCACATAGCTGGTTGACACAGAGAAATCACATTCCTCTAATTCTATTTGAAATATTCCCATTAATCACTCCATCATTTTGAATTATAAGCCCAACATAAAAGAACTACTCATGTCAAGAAATCTCCTAGCATCGATTTGACCTGAAGCCTCACATTCCAAATACGATGCACTTCTTATATTTAAACCCCTAGACTCCAGAGCTTTCCTCTGGACCTCCAATTTAGCATTCGCCCCCTCTCTGGTATCGTGCACTTTTAATATATAGCATCCGCCCCCTTCCAAACAAGATGCACTTCTAATATTTAAACACCCCATTCTGCAAAACTGCAAAAATCCTTTAAAAAAATTGCAATCGAAAGTAAAAACATATAGGGAAGGATTACTAAAGGATACCTTCCTAAGAAGATCAGCCCGTTCAAGAGAAAGCACTGCCCAGTACGTTTCAACAGCTCCCGCGAACTACAGAGGGGGGAAAACTCGAATTAAAGAGGGAAAGAGATATCGTTCAAAATCCAGTCAGGAATCTACGAAGAACAGGGAAAGAGATTCACACCGGCTACAGAAGAAAAAGACCCTGTGAAGACAACAAGCCTCTCTGAAGCCCGCGAGCCATAGAAGCCCCGCCTGCTTAACGTACACCCCCAGAGCATCCATTGAGAGAGAGAGAGAGAGAATGAGTATTTTGAAATCGGAGAATTTATATGATACGACTCGTATCTTATAATTGGGCCCCTGAATCGATAATCCAGACCATTGTTCTAATTTGTGTCCCACCGTGGACAGAAATGAGTTAAAGATCTCCTAGATTCAGAGATCTTAGCGACCTATGTTGTGAATTTTTCCAGTGGCATGTGGACCATTGTTGTATTTGTCTTCTTCACGGTCACATATCCGAAGGCCGAGATGATTCTATTAGAGATTTTTGGGCATTGTACATCCACCCCGTGAAAAGGAAACGGATTAGCTACTCCCCTGCCACCAGCCCGGTAGCTGATGGTCGGTGCTCTGTGGGACCTACCATGATGTATGTGTTTCGTCCATTTTTACACATCATTTTAAGACTTAGAGGTCAAAAATAAGAGGGATATAGATCTCACACGGACCACACGACGGAAACCCAATAGTGATTAGATATCCCCCGTTAAAATCCTCCTAAGGCCCACTTTACTGTTTATTTGACATCCAATCTCTTGATTAGGTCATACAGACCCAGATGAAGTAAAAAAAACAAAGATAAGCTTGATCCAAAAATATTTCGCCCCCCAAAAAGTTTTTAATGGTCCGTGTTCATTCAACACTGTTTCCTGTAATGTGGTCAATTTGAGACCGGGACATACCTAATTTTTAGCCTTATACCATAAAATGATCTAAAAAAATAAATGGACGGCATGGATGAAACTCACACATTATGTTGAGTCCCACAGAGCACCGACCACCCGCCATTGGCTGGTGGGATTCACTTGACCCCTGGATCAGTCTGATTATTTGGCTCATATTTTACAAATGATCTGAAAAAAATGAATGAACGAAACACAAACATTCCGGTGGTTCCACGTAGCCCCTGTACAGACCGAGTCTGTCCTCGCAGCGTAATGACACCATCCGCGTCCCGTATCGTACGATTTCGATTCGAATCGATTGTTTTTTGCTTCAAGGAAACTGTAATCCACGCAGAATGCTAATAGCGTTCGCTCGCGGGACGCGGATTTCCTCCGAAAGCCTTTCGCAGGAAGTTCCTGCGCAAGGATGCTGGGTGGGGCCCGCCGACATGTTTTTTGATAAATTCACTCTGTCCATCCGTTCTTCCGTTTTTCGAGATCATTTAGGGACTTGAAATAAAAATTAGATGTATCTAGAACTCAAGTAGGACACACGAGAGGAAACACTGATCATTCAGTGAGCACCGTTGAAGCATTCTTATGCCCAAAAAATTATTGTATCAGTTTATAATTTTGTTTTTTTTCACTTCATTCCATTGACAATGACCTTATAAACGGTCTGGATAATATATAAACATCAAGGTAGAGCATAGGAATATTTCAACGGTAAAAATTTATTTCCCTAATTTTCCCTCTCGCGTGGCCCACTTGAGGTTTTTATCCACCTCATTTTTTGTCACACTCCCTAAAATAAGATCTTAAAACGGATGGACGGAATGGATTTCTCACATACATTGTAGTGAGCCCCACCCAGATCCTTGCGCAGGAACTTCCTGCGAAAGGCTTTCGCAGGAAATCCGCGTCCTCGCTCGCGTAAGATGGTGATAGCTTCGCGTCACACGTGTCAATATGTCATTCTTACTTGAAATCTGGACTGTTTATCAATGCTAATGGAAAAACTTAAACAAATTATCCTGTGTCATCAAATTTTGATAAATATATATTAACTATGGGAAAGTTTTCTCACCGTCCGTTTTTTCCGTATAAGAATGATATGAAGAATCAGTGAACAAATCAAATAAATATATATTTTGTGCGAAATGGATGAACGGATCAGATTTCTAACGTTGACTTCGTGTTTAGATCGTGCCCCGTAAGAAGAAGAGAGTTTTATACTCTAGCGGAATATAACCATGTATAATCATGTGTACAGGCAATGCACATACGGCATACTTTTAAATAAATCTCAACCGTAAAATTGTCCCCTACTCAAATTGGATGGCTGAACCAAAAATAATTGTATTTGTTATTGTTGTCCACTTTTAGAACAGCAATTAGTAAAAAACGCGTCATTGGAAGAGAAGTATAAATCACGTTTAGGATCTTTAAAGGTACTTTGAGTATATGTTGCAGAGTCAGAGCGGATGTTGATCAAAGTGTTATATGTCATAATAGTGTAATTGAGAAGCTAAAATGTAAGATGTGGTTGAGAAAAATTGGTGTAGAGGTTGGAATAGGTGTCCAAGAAAAGTCTAGAAGACTGAAGTGGTGTTAGAGCCATTGGTATCGGCTAAATGTGGAGAGGACAGGCATCAAGATGACTACAGTAAGAAGATCTGTAAATAGCAAAGTAATTCAAAAATACAAACTATTTCATACCAACTCAATCAAATAAATAAATAAAATCTATCTTTCAACAATCCTTCATATTCTTTAACATAATCAATCATTTATGTTTATAATTAGTCTTTTATATTCTTTAACATAACCAAGTAGCCAAATCTTACATTAAGAGTTGCAATAATAATTAGCTATAATTCAAGTCTACACTTATATGGTAGACGATTTTCATTACAATACAAGCATTTCTTCTTTCAAAAAAGTGCTTTGTTGGTACTTAATGCGGCCGATTATAAGTGCTTTGTATTTAAAAGTCCTTTCGTACGAAGGTAATATGTGACCCATTCTCGGATGACAAACTATATTCTCTAATAATTGCTTGATTATTTTAAAAAACATCTTATGAGTGGTTGAATAGACGACCAATCTTCTCATATCTTGGTCATATACACACAATTCTGATGTATATGCCTATTTTAGTACTAAGGGTCAAAAGTTATTCGATTGAAATTGAGCTGCATAGTCAATTTTGGTATAGCCGAAAATACTACACGTGACTGAATTTTGTTTGTGCCTATCATTGTCAATTCTTGTGAATGCCAATTAGAGCGAGCTACGTATGATTTGGATGGATTTGCATGACGTATTTGAAAATCTACAGGAATATATGAAGAAGATCATATGATGATACAGTTGGAGCACATCGAGTAATGCCACGATATTGCTTAAGCGGTCAATTAAAGAACTATCTTGCAAAAGTGGTTACAAGATATATGTTTGAAGTAGAAGTAAAAGAGCCCATGTAATGCTTAAACGATTATAATAACTGTCAGAATGTGGAAAAGATTTAAATGACTAAGGTAAGGCTATAAATAACAAAATAATTCAGTAAAAATTTTTTATCTTATACTAACCTAATTAAACTAATATTATCTTTCAATTATCCATCATTTTACATTCTTCAATGTAATAACTCTACTTCCTGCCAAATCAATTACATTTTATAGTGAATTTTTTACTTTCGCTCGATGTTTACATTCCATAGTGTAATCCGTAATGTTAATCAAGTAGCTGGTAATCTTAGTTGCAATTTGAGTCTATATTCATACATTATATCAAGTTCTCTATCTAGGGTGATGACTTATAGCCATTTTCTGCGATTGATTGTAACAATCCCTTTTTCATTTCTATTTTATTTATATTAAAAAAGTTCTTTCATATGTAAAGCAAATGTATAACCCACCATCAGAGGATAAACCTTACCCTTTGAATATCGCCTGATTCTATTTACACATTAAGATAAAAAATTCTAAGTCTTAGGCAAAATGATCAGGTGGAATTTAATTTCTTTCTAGCTTTAAACTATGGTCTCTATAATTTTTAAAATAGTGGTCAACTATATTTAGAGCATAGAGAATTGAGATAAAGAGAAATGCTTCTGGGATCCTAAACTATAGTACTAATTACATGGGTTCACTAGAGCAGTCCAGTTAGATCAATCTGAACCGCCTTATTGAGAACAAATTTCATTGACTAACATGCAAAAATCACAATGATTGGCTGATTCATCCTTCCTTGATTTGGACTTATGTTCCATACTCATCCCTTTCCCAAGCCATGGATGGGATGGTCATCATGATTGCCTACCAAAATTGATTTTTAGAATCATAAAGAAATTGATGGCTAGCCCTAACAAATAGATGGATCAAATCGTTCATTAGACCTATTTTTGTGTATATAATCTTGATCGTCTATATTAAAGGCCATTGATCAAATGGCTAACATTTGCCAGATTGGTGTAATGTTTGTCTTTTAGGCCATAAAATTTGGATTGGACCTAATGAGCGGTTTGGGTCAATGAATTGAGTTTGCCAAGTGTCACGATGCAATTAGGAGTGTTGTAACTGATAGTGCCCTGAAAGCACTGGAGCATTTCTCATAGAAAAATGCTGATATGTTTAGATGGTTTCCATTTAGGTACAGGTTGGTTGCATGTAAGGTAGCTGCTGAGCGCATGCTCATGGCTCATCATACTTTTAGTAACTCTAAGATAGTCAACCAGTCACATTTAACAATGCATGCCAGCATATGAATCGATTTGATTATAGAGCTAGTGTTATAATTGTATTATGGAATTGATGGATGGTTTATGCATTAATAATGAAGATTCAATATTATAATATTAAAGGCATAATTGATTAGGAAGACATTCTCAATGCCTCAATGTTTCTGACCGGAATCGTAATTTTCTATATTTTATACCTTTAAGAGAACCTCTCAATGAAACTAGGATTTTTTTATTTATTTATTTTTCTCTCTATATTAGTAAGGATATCACAAGATGTATTTATAGGAAAGAGAATTAGAGAAGCTTATCCATCACACTTCTCTCCTTTAAGATCTCCACACTATACGTTTCCCGCCCCAAAATTATTTGTACTAATCACAACTTTAGTGGGCCTACTGAATCACTCAATTTGGATAATTTATATTGATGATCATGTGTGGCTCACCTGATAAGAGTCTTACAGCTAGGCCTCAATTTACTAGAAGCTCACCAACGGAGGTTTGGATTTCAGTACACATTTGCCTAATTTTATCCCACTGCCTATGCAGTGTGGCATCTGTGCTGGACTGGATGGAACCTATGGGCCTGAATTCTTCCAAGCCTTTTAACTAATTATGGAAAAGACACGCACAACACCAATTCCTACTTTGAAGTGGCATACCTGCCCTCAGCCCGAGTCCATTCCATTAGGTAACTGGTGGCTGAGCCTCGTACAGGTCCTCAGCTTGTGGGATGTTGGATTGGGATGGGAAGTGGGTGGGCCCGTCTGGCCCACTTGCGATTGAACTCCTTTCCAGAATATGTCTTGCAATGCACAAACACATATGCATGCATATAGAACTCTATAAGGAATGCATATAGAACTCTATAAGGAAAAGTCCCAATCATAACTTTGGTATCTATGAAATTGTGAATCATTTCCATGTCTGCCGTTTTGGAATAACTTCATTGCATTAGAAAAAACCTGTGCACAATAAACAGAAAAGAAAAGAAAACACAGATACTCACCCCACAGGACATTGTCCAGGCATTAACTTGCTGATTGTGGGGTCCACGGGTGATAGATCCAAACCCACAAGATTTTATGGTACGCACCCAGAAGAATAACAAAGCATCATTTTTTTTTGCCAGGAGAAATAACAAACATCGTTTCTTCTACTTACAGGCAGGTGTGCATACAAACAAGGTTTTCAAAAGCTAAAACATCGTTTCTTTAAAAAGGTGTAAACAGCATCCTATTCTTACCAATGGAGCTCAAATCCCAATAGCCAAAATAATTGGACCATTATAAATGGTTCATATATGCAAGAATCCAATCGATAAACCGCTGATCAATTGACATATGCATGCTGGCAAGTGGGCCCTTTGTCATAATACATGTAATAAAAAAAAAAAAAAAACTTCAAAGGTGCATGTGGTAGCACCAAATATCCTAGGATAGATACCAAGTAGCTATAAAGCACTTTGGTAATTTAGCTTAGAAGGCTCTAACCCTTGCACACAAAGCGTACAAAGAATAGTGCCAAAATGGCTGCTTTGAGTATGACTGGCCAGGGAATCCCATAGCTTCCTTTCCGAAAAAGCCCCTTCACAAAAGGCAAGAAGCTCAGCAACACCCACAAGCTACAGAGTATCTCCCCAGGCCCGGACCCAGATGCACCAAAGACGGGTCGTGCTGGTTGCAACCGTAGCAAGCCTACCACAAGTGCCGTTGTGTGCACAAACACGAGAGTCACTCCGGGCACGAAGATTGGAGAAGAGTCGAAGGTGAACCGTCCAGGGTCGCTGTCAAGATTAGAGTCATGGATACTATTTTCATCTTTTCTCGTAACCTCAAAGACAGCTGGTGATATGCCTAGGAGATCGAGACAGAAGCCTATGGCACCGAACAACCATGCAGACACGGTGGTTATTCTTGACATTCTCTGATTGTTCCACCATCCACGAAAGGAATAACCAAAACTGCGGTATTCTACCAGAGTATATATGTTGTAAACGGCGAAAAGCACAATGGGGATCAATATTGCAGGTTCTGATACCTGCACGTGTGAAATAAGTGCATTTTTAGAAAATATGATAGAATCCATGAAGTTTTTAATGATAGGGATGAAAGCTCAATCTTGGGCATGGTCCAAAAAATGAAGCAGATCCAAATCTCAGATGGACCATAGTACTAAAAAAGTGGTAAATCGACAAATAAACATTTTGATAGAATCCATGAAATTTTTAATGATAGGGATTCAATCGTTACTGTTTCACAAGGACAAACGTGTCAAATTAACATTTTTCAAACATTTCTGACGGTAGTTAACAAATAAATTGTTCTAGATTTAATATTAGGTTTCCGACTTCAGATTCAAGACTTTAGATTCAGATTTCATATTTAGACTTGGTACTTCAGATTTAACAAACAGGCCCTAAATCTCATCCACTTTTGCCACTTGTTAAAAATAAGAAAGAGAAAATACCTTAGGAAGGAAGGTTGTGTTGGTGAGCAGACAAAAGGCCACCAGGAGAGAGTAGCATAATTCCGGGAGTGAGCGGAGGCCCCATATGGTTGGGATCATGTAACCCAAACACTGTCGGAACCATAGCTTCGTGGTCAAAGTGACAATCAATGGACTGTGCTTCCCGATGAGAATTTGTAGAAGGCCGGTGGCCCACCTCTTGTTCTGGGTCATGCAAGAGGGACCACCTGAGGGTGTACACCCAAGAAACGCTTGTGGCTTTGGAGTACAATACCTTGACTCCCAACCCCTGCCGTGTATTTTCATTCCTGTGATGACATCTTCGTTTGTGGATCCGTACACTAGGCCCACCTGCACAAACCACCTCATGAACAGTTCCATAAGATTTCCTGAAGAGAGGAATGAGGACTGGTCAGGTACAGCTTGACTAACTAGGGCTTTCCTGCCAACATCTAGATGGGATGGTTAAACTGATTTCTTACAATATCACATGCTTTTAAGGTCCCATTAAATGGAAACTTGTTATGTTTGCATTCTTTTTACTAATTTTTTTTTTTTTTTTTTTAAAATTATAAATTTCTAAATATGTAAATATATATATATATATTAACATATTCTAAAATTTTATTGAAAATTCCACCGTTTTTTCCATGTTTCCTGACATTTTTAGTTATCGGTAATATTATTGACGATATCAATATTGTTTTTGTATCCCTGGCCAGCGAAACTTGTAATGATACCGATAGTTCGAATACTGCTAGGGACTCAGCGTAATTGGTTCAGATAAGCAAAAAAATGAGCCAATTCATGCTGTGGATTAGTCCTATATACGACTAGACTGAGTATTTTTACAACCCATCGGAGTTTTGCATTTATAATCCATCAAATTGCAAAAACTTGGCCTAAGTCAATTCTTTGTAGAAGTTGCTAAAATCAGGAGCAATCCTTGGTATAGGTGAAGGGGTTTTCTTTCCTTTTATAATAATTTTTTCAAGATTTCATATTTACTTTATATTCTTTCTAACTTATTTTCCTTAACTGAATTGTATTCTATTATTCTCCTTCTTTAAAAATCATAATATTCTTCTTTATGAGCCCAATACTTCTTTTTCTCACAACATTCAATACTAGAGCGGTGAAAGCATATTCAATAAAAAACTACACTTATTTAAAGGAATTATGCTCTTGGTATTTAGGTTCTGTGCTACGAAATAACAAAATCTTAGAGGAAATAAGTCTTCCAATCAAAGGAGATTTTCTTGTTGAATTAGTAATTTTTTTCTTATTACGTCCAATGGTATCAGTTGGTCAACCTCCAATCTAATGGTCAAGATCTCCAAGTCAATGCGAATTTTGAGCTATGAACACTCCACAGCAGGGCTTGCTTGATGGATAGTTCAAATCTAATCCTTTTTTGTTATGTATATTATTTGCATCAAGGATACCAAAGAGATACATAGCTCATTCATCATTTTTATACATTGACCTTCTCTTCTAGAAACACTTTCACCTCTTCAAAAACTTGTTATGCCACTTGGGACCACTTCATTATGCTAATAAGAAGTTTTAACTGATGTTGTGCACTCGGCATCTACTCCATGCCATTAATAATGTTGTTGTGTTAATCAATCTAGTTCTTTCCTTCTTTTTTTTTTTCCCCTAAATTTAAACTAAAATTCATTTAAAAGTAGTTAAAAATTAGGAGACTAGGCAAGCCACCACGCTGACTTATCCGAGCCTTGAATCATTGATGGATCAATCAGATTACAATTCCTAGTTTCCTAACAATGTATGGAACAATTATGAAAGTGCTTTCTAAATAAGAAAACTGAAAAAAAAAAAGGAAAAAAAAAAAAGGAAGAAGAAAAGATTAGTTAGTGAAGTCTTAATTAAGGAGAACCAAGTGCATACTCACCTCTTGACCCCAACTAGTATTGAATTCGTACTGGCATCCAGAGACCTCATTAGCCGCCTTAAGGGCACTTGAAAGATCACGCATGTTAAGCTTTTCTTCACTTGTACCCAATATTATTGTAGTAACCGATTCTACGAACTCTTTCGAATATCCAAACCTTCTTTGTAGATCTTCTTTGTGCAATTTCCATGACAAAAGAATTTGAATATGAAGAAAAGTTATTAAGGTACAGTTGGGTGCACAATCAAATTGAATTGCAGTTACTAGTCTAGTAAAGATGGAAATAGAAAAATTGTAATTAACTCAGAATTATAGGTGGTATCCTCCCACCTTTTGGTAAAAAGAAATACAATTAATTTATGTATCTAAATGTGATCCAAATAGAAAAAAAGAAATTTGTGGTTCATTTCCTTACCTTTCATTGAATTAAGATTCGCCTTTTTAATTTCTTCATCATCAGGTGGAAGCCCACCATAGATGACTTTTCTTCTATGAAAGCATCCTGTCCCAGCATACAGTGGGCCTTGAATTCCAGCCATCCCATCCAACATAAGCTACACAAGGCATTGTGCAAAGAAAAATTATCAAAGATTTAATTGGAAACATGAAAAGAGAGTACATCAGACCTTTTAGTCTTGTTGTTGTTGGCATGTGTGTGGCCACAAAACCCTTGGTTGTACTATATAGAATGTATTATATAAAAAGTTATTTTCAAATCAAATTTTAAACATATAAATAGAGAGATATTAGTTCATTGTGCCAATTTTATGCTACAACATAAAAACAGAGATCTCAAGAGCTCATAGTGATCACTGTCTCAATTCTGCGTTATCATAGATTTGATTGCGCATTATAAATATTACTTGTGGCCTTATTCTAGCAATAAAAGTGCATGTAAATTCTATGGATATTTGATTATACACTAATATATGGTGATGAACTCATCACTCAATGCTAATTGCTTGTATATGATTATGAATGATCATTTGGTTCTTATTATATCACCAAGATATGCATGCCACTGATAGTGAGGCATAGTTATCAATGCCAATAAGCCTTAAATCTAAGTCAGGGAAAAAAAGTGTGATGCCTTAGGGGTTGTTTGGATGCCTGTAAGATCCAATATCAAATTGCCCTTAAGATCTCTAAGGGTTGCCCATTGAAGATTTGAAATAGGCTGCTTTTCCTGTGAGTCACAATTTATGACTGTGGATAGGGTTGTACACAAACTGAGTTAGTTCGGTTAGCTCGCCTGACTCAACTCGAAAAAGCTCGATTTCACTCGGTTCGAAACTGAGTTCGAGCTGATTTTTTGAGCTCGAAAAAATTTCAAACTGAGTTTGAGCTTGCCCGAGCTTGACTCGACTCAGATCGAACCCCAACTCAAATCGAACCAGTTCGGTGACTCGGTTACTTTGATATTGATGTTGCTCACCAAGTGTTTGATGAAATGACTCAATGAAGTGTTGGCTAGTGGCAAGGAAGGTGTGTATATGAAAAAATACCCTTTTTCTTGATTTTGATGTTGCTTACAAGGTGTTTGACGAAATACTTGTAATCAATTGCTATTGTTTTACATATAGTAAGAAATTGAAAGTGCACTCCATGTGTTTGTGAAAATGCCATACAGGCTCGATCTTGGCTTGAACTCGGCTCAAACTAGCCCGAGCTACTGACCGAACTGAGCCGAGCTTGCCATTCAGGCTCAAGGACCGAGCCGAGCCAAGTTCGAGCTGGGGTCAGCTAGTGGCAGAGTTGAGTCGAGTCTAGCTGTGCCAAGCTCAAATCGGTTCGACTCATATACAACTCTAACTGTGGATGATAATTTAATATAGATTAATTTTTAGTATAAGTAGTAGATGAATGTGAATGTGAATGCAAATGCAAATGGGAAAGTAGATATACATGCGATGTGAATTGTTTAAGCATTCATTCATTATTTATCTCACTCCCTCAAATTCGAAATTAGAGTTATTATACTCGGATACTGAATTTTGGGGTGTGACACACAACAAGAATTTATGAACATAGTTGTATGTCTCTAATATTTACACATCACAATCAAGAATTAGAACTAGAGATTAAAAAAAGCATAAACACCACTTTTTCGATTTTTTTTTTAATGGTCTTCAGAGCTTCTATTAATCCAAATCACTTCAATCTATGGTTTTAATCCTAAACACTATAGTAAGAGTTATCGAAATCTATTGTAGAATAATATAGGAAAGCTTTTTGAAAGAGAAAAGTGAAAAAATGGATACAAATAGAAAAAAAGTGACCATTTTTTTACCATAGGGGGTAACTGTCTTTATGCCCCATAACAGCTGATGCGGTCCTAAAAAACCAACCACCCGTTTCACTCCCATATTGCGTAACAGTCACGGTCGTTACCTATATGTATCATCCTTTATGACCATGTCATAATGGATAAAAAGAACCTTTGAAAAACACTTGCTGACGTAGAGGGTTAACACACGCATGCGCTATATCAACTGGTAATATGCCACTCCTTCAACTTCATCTCAATTCTCCGTGGATAGCCCATCTATCTCTGACTGCTGATTATCCTTTGCTTCCTCTTGTCGCATCCTCACCCAAACTTTCCCATCTCCAACTCTGATGAGCATTTTCTCTAGCGTCTGCTGAACCTTCATCTTCTTAATTTGAATCCTAACGAATTGGAGCTACTCACAATCAACCGATTGTGAATCTATCAACACTACCATCCCTAGACACCCTTCAATCTCCATGAATACTCCATTAATCCAAACTTCTAGTGGAAGGTCTCATATCTGGAACTAATTTGTTGGCAGAAGAGATCCCTCCTCGACTACACACACAAAAATATCGATAAAAATGAGAAAATATACAAACCACAACATATAGGTTTATGTGGTTCCCTTTTGGTAAGTCCATGGATTCACACCGATTCACTATGCTCAATGGCAAAAATGAAGAAGCTTCTCTTAATACAATGACGGCTATCTCTATCTCTCGCTCACATGATAAAATATATATTACCTCAATTGAACTAGAGTTTACATAAAAACTCCATGTGAAAATATGAAATTGCCCTTTGAGCTGAGCAGGGAGCTCAGTGTAGAGTTTGACCTACGAAAGTGATGGTTAGATGAATAGTACACCTCTGATGATCAGGCTCCATATATCATAACACAATTTATCTCCCACCCTAGAACAGACCAATCCTCCCATCTTTGAATTTGTCACAACATATCATCCCGATGTAAATTACAGGACGTGAAGAACCTATTAGCCTCCATCTGGGGGCAAAATGAGATGTATAATGTATCTTCTTTCAAGATTTTTATCACTGTATCTTTTGGATCAATGCAACACTTTTAATTTAACCAGTCCCTAATTCCTTCTTTGAAAGTTCTTAGTCTTACTGTAGCAACAAAGAAAAACTCTCATCAATTCTTTCAAAATATTTTCATGGCTTATTACTTCTAGTTCCTCCTTCGATTCCACTTGCTAAGCCCCTTTCCTTTGTTGTGATTTAGAAACCCCCTTACCTATATCCATCGCTGCATCAATACTAGATCCTCTGCCACCACCTCTTTCTATGATTTACTAATTCCCTTCACATGATACTCCATTACAACTTTCATAAAGGATCCTCATGTCTCCTTCCACATATTAATACCCATTTGTTTGTTCTCCAACCGCCTCATCCCTTCCCTATTCTTCCTCTTTGGGCAAAAATGGATTTTTTGAACACCTAATTTCCTACCTTCAAACATTTCTCCATCCAACAGCTCCACAACCTTATCTACTTATGACTCCTAACTCATTCAGATGAATGCAAATCCACAATGAATTAAAGCATTCCTGACTCTGGGGATGACGACCTTCATAACCTTCCCCAGCTTCTAAAAACTCATTTGAAGTTGATTGGAGCCCAACCATCCAGAAAACCAACCATAAATAGAATTGGATACTCCGGTAAATCAGTCACCCCCATCCCCCCTTTCAATTAATCATTTGTTTCCTTCCCCATGACTATCCTTCTTAGTTACCCCTATATTTTTTTGCCCTTTGAATATACTCTAGTTTCATTGAATGATCAACAAACATTATATTTCCATCCTTTCGAATCTCCTCTGATTCCAGTGCATGATTAGAAAATCTTGACAATGTAGGTCAGACACTGCTTTTCAAACTCCCAATTTTGAGGGTCCTTACTCTTGCCCGGGTGGTGGACTCTCAGGAGTTTCAACTCCCGGTCAAGGGTTCGAGTACCCATAGGTGGTGAAATTCCACCAGCGTGAGTGTGTGGGGTGTGTGTGCGTGGGTAAGAAAAAAAAAAAAAAAACTCCCAATTTTGAAACTTACCTTTTCCACTCCATTTTTAAATAATGAAAATACAAATAAAAACATGACGACTTGAATTTGTTTGCATGTTCCCATCACCATTTGAACCACATCGATCTCTCACTTTATATTATGTCAGACCTTCTAACAGGACTTTTTTTTATGTGCAGAGCCTTCTCATGAAACTTTTTTCCTATTCTGCCAGGCCTTTTGACCATATTTGCTCTCCTAATGTGCCCACCTTTGGTCAAACATATTTCCGCACCTCGTCTTCATGGCCTAACCTATTTTGTTTTCACTATTGGGCATCTGAAATTTTCAATCTTATCATCTTAATTTGATATTTAGATTTCATTGCTTAACTAAATATGTAAATTTTAGCCATTGTGCACTCCTATGCTCCTAAAGCAATTGTTAATTTTGTCTTTAAATCTATTTTGGTAATTGTCATTCATTGAATTAGATCTATTCTTACAATTGCCAACTCATGTTGTAACCTTCCTTGCTTGCCAATCATGCTACACGTCACTACTTGTCACTACTCTGACTTTGTTGATATGAAAGTTTTATTGTATTTCTAAATAAACATGTTAATATTCTATCATTTCAAACTCAAGTTACTCCTTGAGCCCCTTAACTTTAAAGTGGGGGTTGTTAGAACAGTTGATAGACTAGACAGTTGTACAATCTTTTACGTTAGATCCTACAAGTAGATTACATTAGATCCTAGGTTATTTTTAAGTCATATCCTAAGATTTGATAAGATGGACCCTAAATGTAAAATTTTCAACAATGTAGCCCTGAAGTTCACACTCTCCACCCCCATCCTAATGAGAGAAAGAGAGATGATCATTCAACTATGATGTATTTTTTAGTCAGATAACAAGATGACCCATGACTGATTGGTCAAATAGGTATAGTTTTGATAGAATTGCGATTCATTATATCTTTGAAAGTTTTAAAACATATAAAGAAAGGGAAAGGTGATAGTGGTTTACGTACTTGCGCTAAGACTATAAGACTTGTTCCAAACGGATCATCCTTGTGACAGTCATAAAATTCTTGTGGGAATTGCACAAACCCGCTATCTCTTTCTTTCTCAAATCCGAACAAAAGGCACATTGCATGAAGGACCACTTGTGGGTTGTTAGTACACATGTCACAGTCCACGTTCAGTATAAATGGGGCATTTGTCATTATTCCCGAGATTCTCATCTGCAAACAACAAAATAATATTAATATTTTTTTTTTGAAGAATGAAAATTAATAGTAATAATAATTTCAATAACAACATTGATGACAAGAATGTTAAGAGAATGATCACATGGAGTCAAGCTCCATGGGGCCACTGTGATGGGTGCATGATGCTCACCTTGTCCACCAAGTGCACCCTATGTTTGGCATTGGGGACAAAAAATCAAGCCAATCCATAACTTAGGAGGATCACATGTATAATTTGGGATCTAGGACGAAAACGATGGCACTCACTAATGTATGGAGTGGTGGTGTCATCATGGTGGGGGCCCATAGAGCTCGATTCCATGGGAACCTAGCATGGAGTTGATTCCATGCGGCCATTCCCATAATGATAAGAGCTTGGACCCAATACAAAGCCTTGGATGATAAGATTAATGTAGTAAATGCATCTAAGTGCTTCCAAGTGCGCCTAAGTTCATTAATGGGTATGTAGTGTTGTCTAGGCATGTCTATATACATCTAAGCACATTGTAATTAGAAATAATTTGTATATCAAGCTGTTTAACGTGCAAAAGCTTTGTATTTGATTTGGCCTCTAATAATAATGAGCCAGATCAATATAAAGCTTTGTACTTTTGACCAGAAAAGTGAGTTTAGTTGATGACTCACATTTTTTTTTAAAAAAAGAAGCCTAAAGTACACTCTAAATATATTAAAATTTGATCATATGTTGTTTCAAATCTTAAGGTTAAGGACTCTCATAAAAACTAATTGTGTGAAAAAATCATCTAAAATTACTAGTGTTATATATAGATATTCTAATTTTGTTATAGTTTTGGTTCATTTCTAACACTTTCAAGTGATGTTCATATTTTTTTCTTGCTAAATATTATTGTTAGGTGAATATGAAATTGTTAATGAATCCATGTTGGTTATGGTAGAAAGGCATAACGTGGTATGAAATCTTAGTTTTGTTGAGGTGGTGACACAAATGCTTAAAAGCTACCTGAAGACCACCAAAATTTGTCACCTCAATATTATGAATTTGGACAGAATGATGATTTTGGCACATAAATGAATAATTAGGATGATCGTTGATTATTTTATTTTATTATTATTTTTTTTTTGTGGAAAAATCGTAAGCCATTGAAAATTTCCTTTTTAGTTATCACCAATTCAACTAAGTAAATTGATGCATCTTTTCAAGAATGATGAAAGTAAGACTATTGATTGTTCCCATCATCTGACCACATCTATCATAATAATAATATTAATAATAGGGTGAGATTAAAAAAAAAAGAAGTAAAAAAGTAAAAAACAAGGGTGAGATAAAATGATAGTGACTCAATGACCATACTTATGACATAGTTGTACATCAACCTAGGCCATCAATTATTAACCAACTACATATGGAGCATAATCTAAAAATTACACTAAAAAGATCATACCAACCATTTGATTTTTTTCTCTCAGAATTTAGATTATTGAGTATCCACTTTTGACATCCACTTCATAACCATCAATAAGATGGATGGGATTGTTTAATCAGTGAGAATTTAGAAATATTCTCCATCCACAATGTGAACCACAACTGGATAGTATGAATGATCGCACATCAATGCCACATTTGAAGACAATGACCCACACGGGATCAATTATATATATATATATATATATATATATATATATATATATATATATATATATATATAAACTATTGTAGAAAAACTGTTGTTATATTATTATTATTATTGATGATATTGTTGTTGTTGTTATAACAACACTATCATCTCCATTATCATAATTATTTAAACTATGGCTAGATTCCACTAACATAATAATTACCAAAACATTCAACGCCCCTGCTTTGGAATTGTGATGGTGCTTTGGCCTCTTCTCTCTTGAAACATAAATAATATGTGGCAACCCATCTGGATCATTGTCTTTGTTTTCCCATATCACCTGTAAAATTTATAACACAAATATAAACACCAATTATGCAAAATGAATTATACAATATGTTTCATAACTTTGTCAAGTAGATGATTTCAATTCTAACAAGCGAGCCCTTGGTTCAATGCTCCATAATTTATTTGTTGGGTCCCACCATGGATGAAAATTGCTAAGAGAATATCCTTGTAGAAGATATTAAGACCCTTTTCATGCAGACATCCACTATTTTTGTACTTCTATTCCTAATTCTCTATATATAGCCCGCAAATTGAAATATTAAGATTTTTCCAATGAAGTAGATTTTTAAGACAAATCCATTCAAGTAGAACATAATAAGCCAATGGTCTTGATTGTTGCATCACAATTTGAATAGTTGGAATTGAAAATTGGTGCATACTATGCAAGATTAGGGGTGCAAATTGGTTGGGTAGACCTAATGCGTCATTGGACTGGACCAACAATCATTAGATCTAAGTCTAAAATTTACATCCATGGGTGGACATGGGATCCAAAAATTCAACTCAAACTATTAATTGGGTTAAGTATGGGTCCTCTCATAATTAATCAATTTGACTCTGCCCTAAATTTTAAATGAGTCCAGTTTAGATCAAACTAGAATAAAGTTGAATCATACCTAGACCCTTGTGAAGACCCAAGTAGTTAATTAAGCATATGATTTTTTTTTTCTTTATTTTCTTTTGGGTTAGGCTATAGCAATAGTTTACCACATTTTTTCCTAAAAGGTCATTACCCAACCACCACCGCTTTTGACAATTTGAACCATGCAAATTGTAGGCCCCATTGTCGATGTAGAATATACTAAAAGCCACACTAATTTAACTACGCTGAGTATTTGATTTTACCTATTGAATATGGACCATTAACCATTTTATTTGTTGTCATCAAAATTGCTCGTCAACACTAATTGATGGTATGGAATATTATTTATGTAAAAACCCAATTGTAATTTCTATACTCGACCCATACCTGAGCTAAACCTAACCAATGTGATAAATGGATTGGGTTCTAGGTCAAGAAGGCCCAAACCCAACCCATTACATTAATGGGTTGACTATTTTTGAGTTTGATTTGACCTAGATCCAAACATAAATTACAATGGGTTGTATTTAGGTCCAAAATTTTGACCCAAAACTTGAATGGGCTAGGTCTAGGCCCTGTCGATTAGATATAACACATTTCAACTCACAACATATAAAGAAAACATTATATATTTCATATTTTAAATGAAACATTCTTATAAAAATTTGCTACAAAATCATGCAACCAATACCTTTACTATACTCGAATGATTTCCACGTTCAATTTCATAGAAATCCATGAAATCATTGTTTAGATTACATGGGATGGATTTTTGAGCTGCCTCTGAAATTTTTTGGCTTAGTTCTTCATAATCATCCTGCATACAAAGATGAAAAGACATTTTAAAACCAATCTCCAATGTTATTAAGACAATGGTTGTAGTTGAGTTGCTTACCATAACATATGTCCAAATAGTAACATTAGATTACATTATGTTATTGTGGGTTGTGAACCATGGACATGGATTGGACCAAATGAATGATCTACATCAATGAATATCAATTGCCAGCATGTCCATTGAACATCAAAGAACAAGCCTGGTAACTGTTAGCAAAATTCCAAGGAGAAGTTTCGTGAGACTCGAGAATTCTAATGGGAGATGAGTCTTTCAAGCCATGGATATATTTTTTAGATTTTAGGATTGCACAAAAATAATGATGCCAATAGTGTCTTTCCTTATATGAGGGAGTGCAAAAATTTTTTTTAAATAAAGATGAAGATTTGTAATAAAGCAAAATAGAGAGTGGCATATATATATATAACTGGGGGAAGGTAGGAGAAATTGAGCCTAAGAATATTATTTCTGGCTTCTCAAAGAAGAGGCCTACTGTTAATCTTCCCCTTTAAGGTTTGAAGGTTTACACGTTCTAGCAATGGCATCACAATACAGAAAAATTTACCACAACATGATAGTTGTCTATGTGACTGCAAAGGCCCTAGATGAAAACAAATTGTTTTAATTTGAAGAGCCAAAGAAGAAAAATGTCAAGGGCGATTGGATGGTTGTGTTATCAATAAAAATCAAAGATCAGTCCAAATATTCCATATCAAAATCATTATAACTATCAATACTAAGAATTAAAATGGGAGGTTGGTGGGCTTTTCAGGTTTTCTTGGGTTAATTAAGGATTGCTAACCCCCTTAGCCACCAATCCACCATCCCAACTATCTTATCTTCAACACTACCGTGGTGAAATGATCCTCAAAATTTTAGGAACGCTAATCCTCCTCTAAAATTATGTTAATTATCTTCAAAATTATTTTTGAAAATAAATATTATTGATAGTATTACTAACACACACACAAAAAAAAAAAACTAATTATGGGCTTGATTAACAAGTTACTATAAAAATTAATTTATATCTCCTCCACAAGTAGCTTGAACATGGGCCTCATGGCCATTGATCCAACATTTGTGTGCAACTTCTCACACCAAACCACTGACAACCCAACCTATATTTTTGATGTTGTGCTTGGATCCAGTAACACTTAATACACAACATGTGCTTAGGTGTGTTTTAGTGTCTCATTGCATGTAAGTACATTTAAGTGTTGTCCAAATATGCTCAAGTGCATCTTGTACTTAGATGAATTTACATGTTACGCAGGGATGAACGTGATGAGGTCGATCACCATCTTCTTCAAGAATAACTACTTCGAATGCACAGAGCTTCTCTGGACTCCTCACAGAGACTTTTCAAATCCACGAGGAAATAAAGCAAGAAAATAGAAATAAATTCTAATAAATTTGAAATTTAATCGATCAATCGAAATAAACGAGTTCACAACCCTTTAAATAGGGATACCAAGCAATAGGAGAGAAATAAGAAGCAAACTAAAACTAAAACTCCTAGAAATTCGTAACTTACTATAAATAGTAAATTTACTTTTTATAGTAAGTTTCCTATGTGCCTTAACCACGTTATTCTCCTAATTATTCTCAGCACTTTTCATGTTGGACACAACTCCTAAAGCCCAACAGATGAAGAGTTATAATCAAACTAAAATTTACTATTTATAGTAAAAACGGAAATAAACATGCAATTTGACCGTCGATCTAATGGAATCTTGAAAATTCGGTGCAGGCAACCCATATAGCTAGGTTGGTTGGCTAAAGTAGCTCGTCCTATCTCAAAATCATATATGGTACGTCGAGTAACTCATTCTGGTTTGCGAGATATGCCTGTTTTATGGTTTTGATGGTCTTGATAATTTTTGCCTGTGATCGAACCTTATTTGATCCATCTTGAACATGAAAGTGTCCGTGACCTGCTCTACATTAGTCCCCTCCACTTCAAAAGAATTTGTCCTTGAGTTCTCGTACTACTTCGGTTCATGATACTCGGTCTGGTGCATCGGAACGATACTTGGATCAAAAGTTATGATTAATTTACGGTCCAACTTCTTTTGGCCCAACCAAGCTAAGAATGCATCTGTGACACATTCTACATCAGACCCCTCTGCTTGGAAAAAACTCGTCCCCGTGTTACTCAAGGGACTTGGTTCATGATTCTGAGATAACTTTTAATGTCGATGTTTATTAGCCCTTTTCTTGTACTTGGCATTAGGCTCTTGAGCTGTCACAATACATGTACTCATGCTTTCCTTGACTTAACTAGTATTGATAAGATCCTTCATTCCTGCCTTCAAGATCTGATATACTTTCTGACATTCCATCCCTCCACCATGAAGAATAAAGAGCCATATGAAATAATTAAACTTAGGTTAAGCTTAACTCAACCCAATCTATAGCCTCCTGAGACATTAAGATATCTATCCAAGTCACTTAATCCAATCCTTGCAATACTACTGTCCATCCACTGCCAATCTTCAATCAACTTCATCAAATCTTAGCATTAGCATTATGTAACACTTATTTCCTTCTCAACCACCTTTTCCATTGAATTTATCATTTATGTATTTCATTGCATCTTACACTCAGTCAGTATAAACATATGCTTTATGGCTTACTAACTTAGTTGGATCCCGCCCACTAGAAGTTTTCACTGATTGGTTATTTCCTTTGGTAAGTGGAGGGGTTAGGGTCAATTTACTTAGCTCGAACCTAAGCATGTCATAAGCTTTGTATTTAACATAACATTCCACATACCATTGTGTTGTTTGTGCACGAGAACCAATCCCTAACCCTCAGGAATAGTTAGATCTTTTGAAGCAGAGGCCGTACGATAGTATGGGTAAACCGGGTGCCTAACACTTTCCCTCTCTGTAATCGTGGCCCCTTACCCAGAATCTCTTATCATAGACCAAAAATCATCTTAGAGTTGAGAATCTCTGGATCCTCTCTCCTAGCATTTTTATAGGGTCTAGCCGACAATAGAAATGAAGTAACTGGCTAGTGTTGACTTTGATCAAATGTAATACTCTTTTAATAGCATTTGTAAAGCCCTTGAAAAAGGCACCCGTGGAAGCACGAGTTGATTCCGCCCCTAGGATTCAACATCCACATGTAGATTGTCCATTATGTGGGCCATCCATCAAGTGGGGCCCACTATTAAAATAAAATTTCCATCATATGGGGCCTACCTTCGATGTCCACCACCCATCATGTGGGGCCTACCTTTGATGTGGATCCCCAATCATATGGGCCTCACCTTTGATGTGAGTCGTCCATCATGCAATGCTCACGTTGGATGTGGGTCATTCATCATTAGGGGTTGACCTTTGATGTGGATCGTCCATTATATGAGGCTCACCTTGATATGGGTCATTGATCATGTGGGGCCTACCTTTAATGTTATTGTTTGTCATGTGGAGCCACCTTCAATATCCACCACTCCTCATGTGAAGCCCACCTTTGATATGGATCATGTTGCAAAAATAGATGTCTTAAATCTTGTCCGCGCTGCTTGACTAGTCGAGGGACTGGCTCGACTAGTCGAGGGTCCCTTCGACTGGTCGATGCCTGTTCGACTCGAAGTTCAATAGCGATGTATTTGAAGTTCCGAGGTGCTCAACCAGTCAAGGGACTGGCTCGACTAGTCGAAGGTTCCTTCGACTGGTGGAAGCCCTCCTTCGACAAGTCGAGGGTTACGCAGACGGTGAGCGGATTTCGTGCAGGCTACGTAAATTTGAAGTTGTTTCTAAGGAGGTGCGTAAGTGGGGTTTCTTCATTTATAAATAGGACTCCCTAGGGCCATTCTAAGGTATTATAAGGTTCCTAAAGGTATTCCAAAGGTTTTTAAAAGGATTCTAGGGTTACCAAAGGGTGTAGCAAGAGTGAGATTCAAGCTTGTTTGAATCGGGTAAGTCCTCTCTCTTTGTAATTTCTATTTTCATAGTGAAGATCTGTCGCTTTATGCTGTGGTTTATTTTCAAAAGGGTTTTCCACATTAAATCTTTATGTTCTCTTTTGTTTGCTTGGTGCTCTTAGATTGTTATCTTAGATCTAGATCTATGTGATTCCGCAGACCAAATCCCAACAAGCAATGTCAGAGTTATCGTTGGGACACAGATCTGAATCTTCAGGATTAGTAATAATGGAAAGTACTAGGTATGATATTGAGAAGTACTCAGGAAAAAATAATTTTGAGTTATGGAAGATCAAGATGATCAGTTCCTTAACTAAGCAAGGCGAGGATGGTGCTCTTGAAGCGAGAAAGTCTAGTATGACTGATAATGAATGGAATACCTTTGATAAGAAGGCCTTTTCCTCAATCCGTTTATGTCTCACGGATGAGGTTTTTTATAATGTTTTGAGGGAGAAAACTGCGGCTGGTTTATGCACGAAGTTAGAAGATATGTATGCGAAAAAATCCTCTGAAAATCGCTTATACTTGAAGCGGCAGTGGTATAACTTCAAGATGACAGAGGGTGGAGATCTGGAGGCCCACATCAGCAACTTTAATAAATTAGTTTACAAATTGCTAGATATGCAGGAAGTGATCAAAGATGAGGAACAAACATGTATGTTACTGAATTCTCTTCTGACATTGTATGAATTATTCAAGGACACAATGTGCACCATAAATAAAATCCCGAGTATTGATGCCGTTATCTCAGCCTTTTAAGGGAAGGTTATGAGAAAGCTAAACGACGACACAGGGGCATCTTCTGATGCACTGATTACGAGAGGCAAGAATTCTGAGCGAGATAAAGGATATTTAAGACCTAGATCCAAATCCAAGGGTAAGGGCAAAGGGAAACTTAAGTGCTGAAACTGTGGGATATTTGGATACATGAAGAAGGATTGTACCAATCCAAAAGCGAATAAAGAAAATTCAGCGGCTTCTTCAAAGGATGCCAATGTTGTCACATCTAATGAAGAGACAAGTGGTGGTAATATTCTGTCTGTGTCCATAATTGGACATGTGCACGACAATCATGCAAATGAGTAGATCCTTGACACGAGCATCATATCACATGACTCCTCATCGGAGTTGGTTCGTTAGTTACAGAGAATGTGATGGTGGATAGATTTTTATGGGCAATGACAATGCCTGTAATGTTGTGGCTATTGGTACGGTGAGCATCAAAATGTTTGATGGGATGGAGCGTATCTTGACTGTCGACAGACACGTTCCCAATATGAAGAAAAGTTTGATTTCTGTCGGTGCAGTCGAGGCTATAGGGTGCAAGTTCACCGATGCTGATGGTCTCCTTAAAGTTTCAAAATGGGTACTCATGGTTATAAGAGCGCAAAGGCAAGAAAATCTTTACAGGTTGATCGGGAACACTTTAGCATGTGGAGCGGCAGCAGCTATTGTAGATTTCATATCTTTATATATGTAGAGTGCTCGTCTGGGCCACATGACCGAGTGGGGCATGAGGTACTATCTGATCGTTATTTGATTCTAGCTTTTAAAAATTCTAATTTAGATATATGCAAGCATTGTATATATGGTAAACAATCTAGATTATCTTTTAAATCTGAAAAATATGTATGTAAGGGAGTGCTTGATTATGTGCACTTTGACGTATGAGGGCTATCGCCAGAAGTTTTCATTGAGGGTCGTCATGGTTTGTTTCATTCATTGATGATTACTCTAAAAAGGTTTGGGTTTACTTCATAAAACGTAAATCTGAAGTTTTCACCATATTCAAAATGGAAGGCAATTGTTGAAAATAGTTAGGATGAAAAATAAAGGTTTTAAGGACTGACAATAGTGGAGAATTTAATTCCACTGAGTTTAATGATTATTGCAAAGATGGAAGGATCATCAAGCACAACACGGTGCGCTACACACCCGAATAAAAAGGTGTGGCTGAGCGAATGAATCGGATTCTCATGGAGAGGGTCAGATGCATGTTAGGTAATGCTGCGTTGTGCACGGACCTATGGACAGAGGCTGTTAACACGGCTTGTTATTTGGTGAACTGGTCTCCTTCAATGGCAAATGAATGTAAAATTCCAGAGGAAGTATGAAGTGCTCAGAAAATCAACTACTCAGATCTATGCATATTGGTTGTGAGACTTACTCTCATGTACCGTTAGTTGAGAGAGATAAGCTATACCATAGAGTCAAAAGGTACATCTTTGTTGGTTATGATATTTATGTGAAAGGTTACAGGTTATTTGACAAGGTCATCACTAGCGTTGACGTTAGATTCGATGAAAGCTCCATATTCTGCAAGAGTGATCAGGAGGAGCAAAAGGAACCAAAAAGGTTGATTGTAAACGTTCAGATTGACACAAATGATACTCAGGCAGAGATAGATGTAAAGACAGAGGTACAAGATCAGGTGGAGCAACCACCTATGAGAAGGAACCCACCGTGTAATTGCAGGTTATTGACAAGATACAAAGACGACTTTAATATTACATATGCCCTCGTTACAGATGAGGGGGACCCATTTACTATTCAGGAGGCTCTCAATGAGCCTGATGCAGAAAAGTGAAAGGTAGCTATGAAAGATGAGATGTATTCATTGCACAAAAATCACACATAGGAACTGATGGAGCTTCAAGTGGGCCGAAAAGCGATCGGATGCAAGTGGTTATTTAAAAGAAAATAGGGTAGATACAAAGCTAGATTGGTAGCGAAGAATTATGCTCAGAGAGAAGAAATCGACTTCACAGAGATATTCATGCTGGTGGTTAAGCAGATATCTATCAGATTCGTGTTGGCATTGGTTGCTCAATACGATCTCGAGCTAGTACAAATGGATGTCAAGACTGCATTTCTGCGTGGAGAGTTGGAAGAGCAGATTTACATGAAGCAACCAGAGGGCTACGAAGTTAAAGGGGCATAGAAAAAAGTTTACAGGTTAATGAGGTCATTGTAAGGCCTGAAACAGTCGTCTAGGTATTGGTATAAAAAGTTTGATTCTTTCATGGTGAGTCAGAAATTTACTCGGAGAGAACACGATCACTGTGTCTATTATAAGACACCGAGTGATGATAGATTCATCATCCTAGTATTGTATATTAATGATAAGTTGATCGCTAGTTATTATATGTCTAAAATCAACGTATTGAAGACTTAGTTATCAGGGACATTCGAGATGAAAGATTCGGGGACTGCAAAGAGGGTTCTCGGCATAGATATTCATAGAGACAGGAAGAGGAGCAGGCTTTGGTTATCACAGGCAGAATACCTTAAAAAGGTGTTGATTAAATATAGGATGGACCGGGCAAAGTCAGTGAGCATTTCTCATGCGGCTCACTTCAAGATTGCTTCAGAACAATGTCCTAAATCAAATGAGAAAAAATAGGTTATGTCTCATGTGCCTTATTCAAATCCGGTTAGAAGTTTAATGTATGTCATGGTCTGTACGAGACCAGATATTTCATAAGCAGTTGGTGTTGTGAGCAAATATATGTCAAACCCCGGCAAACAACATTGGGAAACAGTGAAATGACTACTTCGATACATTCGAGGTATAAAAGACTACGTTTAACTTTTGAAAAGATATGGGCAAAGTTGATAAGGTATGTCTATTCAAACTATGAAGGAAGTATAGATTCTAGAAAGTTTACTTCAGGATACTCGTTTGTACTAGTAGGTGGAGCAATCAGTTGGATGTCAAAGCTTCAGTCCGTGGTGGCTCTTTCCACGATCGAAACAGAATATATGACAGTGATGCAAGCGTTTAAGGAAGGTGTTTGGTGAAGAGGCATGATAAATCAGTTGAGACTTCAGCAGGAGGCTATGTCGGTTAACTGTGATAGCGAGAGCGCTATCAATTTGGCTAAAAATTTTATTTATCACTCACGTACTAAACACATTGATGTTCGTCACCACTTTATCCGACATGTGCTTGAGAAGGAGGTGTAACTCTGGAGAAGATTCACACCAGCATGAATCCAACAGACATGCTCACCAAGGTCGTTTCTATAGAGAAGTTCAAGTTTCGTGCAACTTCTCTGGGCTTGGCGATGACTTAAAAGGAGACAAAGTGTGTACAAGAAGTGTTGATTGAAACTATGATGCGATGCAGAGATATGAGAAGAAGCCAAAAAGCTACACAGTTGAAGATTGAAAACATGGTGGAGATTGTTATAAAAATAGATGTCTTAAATCTTGTCCATGTTGCTCGACCAGTCGAGGGACTAGCTCGTCCCTTTGATAGGTCGATGCCCATTCGACTCGAAGTCAAGCAGCGATGTATTTGGAGTTTCGAGATGCTCGACTAGTCGAGGGATTGGTTCGACTAGTCGAAGGTCCCTTCGATTAGTCGAAGTCCCCCTTTGACTGGTCGAGGGTTATGCAAACGGTGTGCGGATTTCTCGTGGGCTGCGTAAATTTGAGGCGATTTTTAGGGAGGTGCGTAAGTGGGGTTTCCCTATCTATAAATAAGTCCCTGAGGCCATTATAAGGTATTATAAGGCTTCTTAAATGTATTATAAGGATTTCTAAAAGGGTTCTAAGGTTATCAAAGGGTGTAGCAAGGGTAAGATTCAAGCTTGTTTGAATTGAATAAGTCATCTCTCTTTGTAATTTTTATTTCATAGTGAAGATATGTCGCTTTGTGCTGTGATTTTTTTCCGAAAGGGTTTTTCACGTTAAATCTTTGTGTTCTCTTGTGTTTGGTTTCTGCTCTTGGATTGTTATCTTAAATCTAGATCTGTGTGATTTCACAGACCAAATCCTAACAGATCATCCATCATGTGGGCCCCACCTTAAATATGGGTCATCTATCATGCTAGGCTACTTTGGATGTGGGTCATTCATCATTAGAGGCCTACCTTTAATATAGACTATCCATTATATCGGCTCACCTTGATCTGGGTTAGCTATAATGTGGGGCCCATCTTTAATATGGACCATTCCTTGTATGGGCCCCACCTTTGATGTAGACCATCCATCATATGGATAGACAAATTAAAAATTGAAAAGATGGAGGACTAGGAGGCTGCCTCAACTCACTGCGCCACCTCGGTATGAGGAGGAGGCCTTCGAAGACCAAACTCAACAGAGGGGTATAGGCCTTAAAGGATCAGACTTAGCGGGCTCCAAAGATGATACAGGCCTGGAGTTAGAAACACCATCCACTCCCGAAAGTGATAAGAGATGGTAGGTACCTCGGAATCCTCCGTAGAAAACATTGGGGAGAATAAAAACAGAGAGGAGGAACCGAGAAGAACTCTATGGAACAGAGGTAGTAGGAGACCGGAGAGCAAGGTTGATGAACTAACAAGTCAGCAGAGCTCAAATTTCTTGAAAAATTAAATGGGAAAAAATGTGAGTAGCATTTATAGGATTATCCGGTGACACAATTGTTTCCGTATAGTACCGCGGGTTAACATGGGAGTCGGGGCGTCTCTTAAAATGTTGCGCCCTCCACGCGGCAACGCAGGCTTCGCCTAAGCAAAAGCCCGACTGACCGGTTGAAACTTTCGCGCTCTCTGTCAACTTTCAGACCATCTACCCTCATCTCCTATTGCTCTCCACGTTTAACGTATAAAAGGCTGATCTTAACCGTCGCGGATTGCGTCCTACCCCGCCCGTCTCCAGCCCCGAACGGTCCGTTCTGTTAATAGGCCCACTGTAATGTATCTATACATTCAAGCCGTTCATCCCTTTTCTCAGATCATTTTAAGCGTTGAATATAAAAATGAGACAGATCCAACGCTCAAGTGGACCACACCAAATAATAAGCTTGGTTGCATTAAATGCACAAGCATATTTGCCAGTTGCATTAAATGCAAGAATCATTCGTAGTGTATTACTATTGAGCGTTGGATGTGCCTCATTTCTGCGCTCGATCTGAGAAAAGGAACGGGCGGCTTGGATGTACAGATACATCACGGTGGGCCCGCCCACAGAACTGCCGGCTAGGGACGGGCGGGGGTAGGACGCAACACGCGTCCGATCTTATCGAAATAGGATTGCGTACTGAGTTAGTCAGTACGCTTTTATGGTACTGAGTAAACTTAGTTGAGCCCACCTTGAATGTATGCGGTTTATCCAATCCGTCCATACGCTGTTTCAGCTAATTTTATACGTTGAGCCTAAAATTGAAGCATATACAAAGCTTAAGTGAACCATACTACTGGAAACAGTGAGAATAATGATTTTGACCGTTGAAATATTTCCAGTGCTCGCAGTGATATTTATTTGTCATCCAACATGTTAATAAGATAAAAAAGACTTGTATGAAGGGAAATAAAAAGTATCAGCTTGATCCAAAACTTCGGTGGACCCCCAAAAATTTTCAATGGTAGGCACTCAAGTCATACTATTTCCTGCAGTGTGGTCTATTTGATCTTGGATATACTTTAGTTTTAGTATATGAAACTTAAATTAACTTTTGAAATGGATGGATGGTGTGGATCAAACAGATAAGTAACGGTGTATCCCACAGAGTTTACTAAGTACGCAATCCACTTCCGATCTTATCTAGCTCTCTAGACACGTACACGAAGTTACGTCTTATATGCGTTTCTATGTAGCTGTACGCAGATATATACAGGGAAGTGACGTTAGCAACATATCACACTACAGTCACACCCAAATGTATCTGGTTACCTTCATTTTCCGCCATTCGTTCAAAAACTCCGATGAATCTCCTGCGAGTATTTCAGGTTCCTTTGAGAAATACATGAAAGGAGCTCTCACTCCAACACTGTATTTCTTACAAAAAGGAACCCATAACTTGGCAAACTTGGAAGCTTCGATCAAAGCATAGAAGGTGACGATCGACCCACCATCATCCGAAACATAGCAAGCCAGCTTGTTAGCGGGATAATCAACCGCCAGCAATGAAATCACAGTATTCATGGTTTTGATGGGAGGTTCGAGCGAGCTGTCCGCAGTCGTAACAAACATGTCCAAAGCAGGAAGTTCTTCGAACCTACAAAGAAAAAGCAAGCAAAAAGAAATTGAAATAGACTATGTAAAGGAAGCTGCCGTTGCTAATTCATCCTTTTATAAAAGTTTTTTGTTGCTACCTCTTTAAGAAGCGGTCTGGGTATGTTTTGTAATCGACGAGGTTCCATCTGGTGCTCGTGTTCAAGACCCAGATGAAGGTGAAACAGGTCTCACAGAGTAAAGCGAGTTGCCAAACGAAGCTATGGCTGCTAAGGTTAAAGAGGCGATATAGGAGGAGAGAGATGAGGAGGAATAAGATGAGAAGATCGGCAACTCGCCTTATAATATTATTACGAGGGATTTTCTCTTGGAGAGGAAGAGAGATGGGGTTAGCCATAATGGATGGATTTGTGAGCCTTTGTATAAAGGTTATGTTCGTGTGTCCTTTATATAAAGGTTATGTTAGTGTGACGAATTCTAGAAATATTTAAGACGCTGCTGAGTCATCTTTCCTGGTTAGTTTGTTGAACGTGTGAAAACGACTTAAAAGTGTATTAAATGCAGGGATGCACATTGGCACCACCGGACTGGACCCACCATGATGGTCTGTGGACCCACCATGATGTATGCGTTTTATTCATGCTGTCCATCCATTTTGAAAGATCATTTTAGGACTTGATACAAAAAATGAGGTACATATAAATCTTAGGTGGACCACACCACTGGAAAACAGTTGTGATACTTCATGTCCTTGAGAAGTTTTTAATGATGGGCGTTCAATCAACATTGTGCGGTCCACTTAAGATTTGGATCAACCTCATTTTTTAGATCATATCATAAAATGATATGGAAGAATGGGTGGATGGCATGGATGAAACACACACATCATGGTGGGACACCAACCACTAGCAATTGGCTAGTGGCAGGGTGAGTAACTAGTGGCAGGGTGAGTACATGATCCAGGCCGTCAGTTCAGTTCGGAACGGGTCAGGTAGACAAGGTGCATTGCATATTTTGGTGTGTTTAATTATATCACACAGTTTCATGGCCTCACAATGATGTATGTATTATATCCACACCATCTATCCATTTTATGAGATCCTTCCAAGGCATGGGCTAAAGAATGAGGCATATCTAAACAGGAAGTGGGCCATAACACATAGAGCAGTGGAGATATAATATCTACTATTGAAAACTTTTCAGGGACTGCAAAAGTTTCTAGCATTTGTTTTTTCCTGAACAGCTTGGATGACATATGTATATCATGATGGCCCTAAGAGGGTTTCAACCATCACTGCTTTATGTGGTGTGGTTCACATGAGCTTTATATGTCTCATTTTTAAGCCCATGGCCTTATGTGATCTAAAAAAATTGGATGAATGGTAGGGATATAATACATATGTATATCATGTTGGGGCCCACAGAACTCTGCGACGATTATACACACCCACGCAATTAGCTTCCGATCTTCTCTTCATTCTAGTTGTGGTAAATCAAATGGGATTGGGAGAATCCCCTGAAAGCCTTAATCCAACGCCAACAAAGGTAATAACCAACCAGTAACAAGGTTTGAAGAAGTGAATTTTTCAATTCAATCTCATCACATATCATCCAATACGGTGCACCAAACAGGGCTGTGTGTCCTTTAATACAAAGGCTATTGTGATCAGTTTGTTTTTTTAAAGATAAGATTTTTTTAAGGAACTTGAGATTTTTTGGAACACTGATGAGTTACTGCCTTACTGGCCGAACCGCATCCCTCATTTTTTTTAACTCATGTCCTAAGATGTGCCAACAACCGACTGAATGAGGTGGATTTCTCACAAACATCAATAGCCCCCACCTAGCTAATGGTGGCGGGATGGAAGGAAATCCACTTCCTTAAATCAATGCCATCCATCAGGTTTACCACCCCTGTTTTGCACTATGTGCCAAAAATCAGGTAGATTTAACACTCAGGTGTGCCACCTCAAAAAAATACTCCTAAACGCTCTAAATTCCCGTGGTACGGCCTCCAAAGTCGGAAATACCCGGATTGTTGGGTAATTCTTTAATCTGCATGAGGCATGCTAGATGAATGAATTGGTGGGTAATTCTTTATTCCGGATGGGACATGCAAGATGAATAAATTGGATGGCCTATAAGCACCACAGCCAGCGTTACCCAAAACTAGTGGCGGTCGTTCCATCCCTTCTCTTAAATGTGTTTTTTTTTTTTTTTTTAGATAAATATTTAAATCATAATAATTTTGCAATAACATCGTGAAAAATTAAAATCTAGGAGATTTTAATCGTACCTGTCAAATTGTCATGATAACAGAACAACATATTCTGTCCGGGAACTAATTGGCTACCGGTGCTCTTTGGGGCCACCATGTTGTATGTGCTTCATCCATTCCGTTCATACAGTTTTACAGATCATTTTTGGGCTTGACCCCCAAAATTATAGGAATATAAATCTTACTTGGACCACTCCATATGAAAACAATAGTGATGGGATATCCACCATTAAAATCCTCCTAAGGCCACTGTACTGTTTACTTGACATCCAATATGTTGATTAGGCCATACAGACCCAGATGAAGGGAAAAAAAAAAAAGATCAGCTTGATCCAAAACTTTTACGGCTCTAAAAAAGTTTTTAATGCTCAAAGTTCATTTAACAGTGTTTCCTGTAATGTGGTCCACTGATATTGATATATCCCTTAGTTTTGGTCTCATTCTATAAAATGATCTATAAAATTATATGGACGGCATAGATGAAACACATACATCACGGTGGGGACCACATATTACTGACCACTAGCCATTGGCTGATGGCAGGGGAGCAGCCAATCCGTTTCCTGTATGTCGCAACGTGTAAAAATATCGGAAGTGGATTGGCTGGTGTACCTCGCATCAGCTATATAGCTGCTGTTGGTAGTGTCACACGAAGACGAGCGCTTACGCTCTTCAAGCTCCGAGTTGTACTATCGGTTTAAAGGAGATCAAAGTTACATGCCCTATAATAATGTATTTATTATATCTATACCGTTCATCTATTGTTAAAGATCGTTTTAGAGCATTATTCAAAAAATAATCATATCTAAAAATCATATGAACCACACCACAAATAGCAGCGGAGATAATGATCTTCACTGTTAAAAATTTCATGGGGCCAAACATAATGTATATTTTCCATTCAATCTATTCATAAGGTCACAAAGACTTGAATAAAGAGTAAAAACAAAATTCATATTCTATTCATAAGGTCACAAAGACCTGAATGAAAAGGAAAAACAAAATTCATATTTTTCATAACTTTTGTGACCCCAAAAAGGATTTTAATGATAGACTTTCAATCCCCCACTACTTTTTGTAGTGTAGTCCATTTGATAGTTATATCTATTTTATTTTTCTTCTCAAGCATTAAGACTAGCCTGTCAAATGGATGGATAGTTTGGATATAACACATGCCTCATAATTATATTGACTAAACTTGCTTACGTTAATATATCAGCTATATAGCTGAGATACACTAGCCACTCCGCTTTCAAAAATATCACTTGAAATGAGTTACTTCCCGGGTGGAAATGGATTGGCTACTCCCCCTGCCACTAGTGGTGCTCCGTGAGACCTACCATGATGTATATTTTCATCCACGTTGTTCATCTATTTTCTTAGTCCATTTTATGTTATGATACAAAAATTGAGGTATATCCCAATCTCAAGTGGACCACATTATAGGAAACGTGCATTGCATGAATGTCGATTATTAAAAACCTTTTGAGGGCTATAAAAGTTTTGGATCAAGCTAATCTTTGTTTTTTACCCTTCTTTTAGGTCCGTATGACCTAATCAACCGATTGAATGTCGAATAAATAGTACAGTGGGCCTTAGGAGAATTTTAATGGTGGATATCCAATCACTATTGTTTTTCTATGGTGTGATCCACATGAGCCTTATATACCTCCAATTTTTAGTATCAAGAACTAAATTGATCTTTAAAAATGGATAAAACACATACATCATGGTGGTCCACCATGATGTATGTGTTTCATCCATTTTTAAAGATCAATTTAGTTCTTGATCCCAAAAATGAGAGAGATATAAATCTCAAGTGGACCACACTACATGAAAAAATAGTTATCGGATATCTACCATTAAAATCCTCCTAAGGCTTACTTTATTGCTTATTTGACATCTAATCCGTTGGTTAGCTCATCTTTAGCCTCATACTTTAAAATGACTGAGACATACCTCATCTTCAGCCTCATACTTTAAAATGACCGAGACATACCTCATCTTTGGTCTCATACTTTAAAATGATCTTGAAATATATACGAAGTGCATGTATTAAACAAATACATCATGGCGTAGCCCACGGAGAACCGATCACTATCCATTGGCTGGTGTAAGGGAGTAGCCAATCCGTTTCCGTGGGAATTACTTTATGACAAACACATAATGGTCTAAGGGTGTAGGTACGTTGCGAGCTTTTCATGTGTGCGATCCTTCCCTCTCTTTTCCTTGTTTTTAATCTTAAGAACAGAATATGTCAAATCATTTGTACGATCTCTACATTCATGCCGACTTTTTTAATTCTCGACGTACCCCTTCATCATACGTCTGATCAATGGAGTGAACGGTTGTGGACGCGGATTGGCTAGTGGTCAGTGTTCTATGAACCTACCATGCTGTATGCGTTTCATCCATTTCATTTATCTATTTTTTTTTCATATTATTTTATGGTTTGAAATAAAAAATAAGATAAATCCAAATCTCAAGTGAACCACGTAATAAGAAATAGCGTTGATTAAGCTCCGGGTATTAAAATTTTCTTAGGCATTACAAATTTTCTTAGGCACTACAAAAGTTTTGGATCAAGATGATATTTGTTTTTTCCCTTCATCCAGGTGTGTAACCTAATCAATGGGTTAGATGTCAAATAAACATTACAGTGAGCCGTGGGAGATTTTTAATGGTAGGCATTCAATTAATACTGTTTTCCTGTAGTGTGGTCCACCTGAGATTTAGATCTGCCTCATTTTTTGGGTCAAGCCATAAAATGATTTGGAAAAATGGATGGACCGCATGGATAAAACAAGTACATTATAATGGAGCCCGCAGAGCACCAACCAGTGTCACTAGCCAAACCACAGCCATCCTCGGCATGGTACACTGCACAATTTGGAAGATTTTAGTGATGGTTTTAGTTGTACAATTTGGAAAATTTTAATGGTGGGTTTTAGTTGTGCAGCCCACCTGAGTTTTAGAATTTCTAGGCAACTTGCGGCGGCATTTTCATTTAATTAAGAGCTATGAGTAGGTTTTCCAATAAGTTGGGCACTGTCTGTTTTCTGGAGAGTTGAAAAATAGAATAGGCACCATTCAGTGCATATGCGGTGCTTGGAGAGCAAGTAATGTTGCGAGGAAGTCAAGCAAATGGGTCAACATAAAAAAGAGCAACAGTCCAAACAAGAGACTGTGTAGCCGCCGGATTTGATAAAAAGAGCAACGCTCTAATTTTCCGGAGAGTTGCAGAATACGAAAACGCATCATTCAGTTTTGCACCATGCAGTGCTTGGAGAGCAAGTAACGTTGTTACGAGGAAGTCAAGCTAATGGGTTAATACCAAAAAGAGCAACAGTCCAGACGGGAGACCGAGTAGCCGCCCGATTTGGTAAAAACTCTCTTAGGACGTAGTTTTACTCCCAACCACTTATTATATTTAGAGGGTGCGAATGGTCTGTCCTCAAGTCATAGAGAAATTCTGGGCCGTCTAATTTTCACTCCCAAATAAATTATTTACTACACAATACAACTTGTAAACTTGTAATGTGTGAAACTTTTTTAGATTTCATAATAATTTATATATTAGATTTATGAAATTGCCTGAATTATCTATCAGGACATCTGGAAGCTTAATGAGGCTTATAATTATAGCTAAGTCATAAATGAGAGTAAATATGATCATTTAAAAATAAATAACACTTAGGCTTTCAAGCTAAGGGATCCAATTACATAAGCTACAAATGATACAACAAGTTGAGTTAGTATTCTATGTGCAATATAAATATCTTGTATATGCATATGAAACCAATTAAATGTGTAGCATACAATTCATTCAAGCATTCATGTAATTCAATCAATTAAACTCATAAGCATGAATATAAATGTGCATAAATCACAATCACAAATACAAAAATATATAGTAGTTCAATTACTTACCTTTTTCCCTCCAGGTGAACACACACTTCTCGAGTGTACCAAATTTTACTATCTTGAAGGTTTTCAATAAATTTACTTCTAACTTTTGCAATGGTTTTTAACAGGCTTACCACAAACCTTCGGTCCTATACAAGAACCTACACATATATGCCCGTATTGATAGAACATGTACACACCCGTCTCAGTGGATCATGTTTTCACCCGTGCCGATGGCTCTTGTGGAGACTTAGTTGGTTTTCTATCGGCTAACTAACAACCACTGCAGTCCTAATTCAAGGACCTACGCATACTCCTGTCAGAGGCTGCCACAGAGACTAACACGTACACACTCATGCCTGATGGCGATCCTATACGTCTACACCCATCTCAGTGCCCTACGTACACACCAATATCCAGTTGTGATACAATCCTACACAAGGACTTACACGAGTATGGTTCATAAACTATATACTCAATCTTATACAAGGAAAGAATATACAAACTCTAAAAATAACAACCTTACTTATCGAATTGTGCTCTGTTGTAGCGCATTTTTTAGATCGTTTTCTTTTCTTGAATCCTCTTCTCTTTTCCTCTCCCGATCTTTGAAGTCAGTATTCTTCTTCTTCTTCCTTGAATCAACTACCTTACACTTGATGTTCCAATGAGGCTACCAATGTAATGGTAGTGAGGTCGAATCTTCAATAACTATGAGATAGTTGGTTCCAGTTGAATTATAAGGTAGAAAGCTTGTTTGTTGGACATTTTTGCGCACCTTTGATTGATCGAGATTGATTGAATGTTTGCTGAATTGATCGAAGATCGATTGAACTTGTGCATATGTTTTTCTTTCCTTTACACATGATCTAGCCATCACAAACTTGATGACTAAGGATTTTCCTATATAGAACAAGTCATTTAAGGTAGGTTATTTTAGACCTAAAAGAGTCTAGGACTACGATTACCAAAGCACCTCATGATTTAGTTGTTATCTTCAACCTTGGTAGTTTAAGTCTTCGAGTCTTTAATCTTCAATGTCTTCCTATGGAGGCATGATCGACTCAAGAAACCCTAACTTATGTCAATGACAAAACCAAAGCACTAACAATCTTTATATTTGTCAATTACATGACAAAAACTGACATAGACCTTATCACGCTCTATACCAATGGCAAATCAAAACAACTCAAAAATATTACATATCAAATATAAAGATTTACAACTCAATTACAAACAAGACATGACATGTAGACTCTTGTTATGCTCCCACTAACTTCATTACTTTCCTGCAACAAAATGGAACCCACAAAACAACATTCTACTTGTTTTAGTGGGACTTGATCTTTCTCTCCCTTCTTGTCAGTAAATGACAAAGAGTTAATTCCATAAATACATACCAATAAGCACAGAAAATAAAAAGCTTTACAAGTCATAATTTACATATAAGTACATATTAACAGGCGAATATAAGGTGCATATAAACGTTAAACAACATGGAGCATGTATAATATGATCATTCAAAAGATATACCTATCAAGCAATATGAACAATGATACAAATTTAAAGCTAAACTACCAGAAGACTAATGAGGCTAAATGTCCCTCGATTATTGCCAAGTTGGATTTAAAAAAATCCTGAGAATTTTTTTGCTAAAATTATTTTATTTTATCACCTAGTGATCTCTAATACTCGATCCTAATCTATACGTGGATTTTATTGGTAAAGAACCACACAAATTTGATTAATATACCGTATAAAGCTAACTAATATACATGATCACTAAAACCTTTGGCCTAAGCTTGTGATCTATTCATCTAAGGCCCAAATCTAGATGACCCACCACTGATCGATCAAATTAACCATAACTTAATGAAGATCTGTAAGACCCGTATCTTAGTCCGTACCGTTCCGTAGACTTCCGCGGTCTTACCGGTCGAATTTCGGCAACCTTCGACCCTTAGCCGATATTTACGCGTGACCCTGATTCGTATGTCGTCAGCCTGTATCGACTCAACTCAAGACCATTACCATAGCGACCGCGCCATCGATGCGGTTCCGATGCCGTGACTCGCGCACCGAGGCGATACCCTGGTCAGGAGATGCAGGCCAGCGTTCGGTGCGAGAAAAACGCAGCGCATTATGAAACCTAAGGAAATCTCTACGAGATGTCACATCAATCCCATCAATCAATCAATCTCATCACATCCATGTCAAGTACATGTCAAGTACACATCACCTTTTACCCATACCCAAGCAACCATAAAAGTCAAAAAAGGTCTTACAAGCCCATGCTTTTCTTACACAAAAGGCCATAAAAGTCAAGGATTTCTTACACACTCATCACTCACCACATCCATCACCCATCACTCTCTCTCTCTCTCTCTCTCTCTCTCTCTCTCTCTCTCTCCCTTTACAACTCTTTCTCTCTTTCTCATTTTCAAATCTCCCAAGCAAGAAAATCTCATACGTATGAGAGTTTTCCAAGCATTTTCAAGCTCCAAGTGTGGCCCACTTTCCTACCCCATCATCTCCCATCATAGCCATCCATTTCTCATATCATCCATTGAAGTCGAAGCTAAGGTGCTAAGGAATCCATAGGAGCAAGAAGATCGGACGGTGGGTGCTTGATAATGGTAGTTTTTCCTAATTTTGAGATGGGCCAAGTAAGGCCAACCGATCAATGGTTTGGATCTTACTTGGGACCCTAAGTTGTGGCCGATGGCCCACTTTGATCATCATGATCATTCATGATGGGGCCATTCTCCATGAACCCCATCATGATGTTTATTTCATTACATTTAAAGGTCATCTAGACCGTCCATATTGGTGGGGAAAGGATCTCCACCGTTGAATTCGATTTTGTTAGTTCCATGTGTAAAGGGACCCATTTTATTGTATGATCTCTTGCAAGGGAGGGCTCATAGTGGCGGAGCCCTCTATCACTCGCGTGTCCCACTCTCCATCTCTCTCTCTCCCTTTTTATTTCATTTTCTTTTATTTTTTTCATGAGATTACAATAGGGTGGTGTGGCCTTTTTGGATGGACCCCACCAAGAGGCTTATATTCTACCCAAATCATCAAGTGTGGCTCACTTTATGAGCAATGTATCCACACTATTTTCCATGAGGTGGCCCACCTAATCAGGGCCCACCTTAATGTATTTTTTTTAAAATATCCAACCGTCCAGCGTCTGAGACGCTAGACGTCTCTGCCAAAAAAAAAAAAGAAAGACTCAAAGAAAGCTTGATTTCTTTAAAGCTTTTGGGGGTGGTCCTCTCATAGGCCTCACCTTGATGTATGGGAACAATCCAAGTTGTCCATCCTATTCCTTGAACCATTTTAGGCGTTGAGCCAAAGAATGAGGTCAATCCGATGATCAGGCGGGCCATACCATAGAAAATGGTATTTCTTACCCTTCAAAGGCTTTTAGGGCCCATTTTGTTGTATTTATACATCAAAAATGCTGGACATTGGTCTTGTTCAGTGTATTTTGGGCCCTTAAATCCATTGGACGGTACAGATCTTCGAGAAGTGGGCCCCACATGTGATTTTTCTCAAAAAAAAAAATCAAAACGCTGGAGGCAGCGCCTCTACCTCTGACGAACTGCAGCAGCAGCACGCTGCTGCGTGAAGAAGGTGGACGGACGGTGGGGCAGCCACCCACGGCTCCCGCCGTGGGCCCCATCCTGATGATTATTTACCATCTGGCCCATTCATGAGGTGGACCCCCTCCTCAGGTGGGCCCCCTCCAAGTTTCAACTGAATCCAATGCTCAGGTGGCCCACACCACACGAAACAGTGAGATTGGACCTCTGCCATTGAAACTCCTTCTGTGGGCCCCAGAAGTTTTGGATCAAGATGAAATTTGTTTCCCCCTTTCATCCAGGGTTGTGTGACCTTATCAGTGGGTTGAATTTCAAATAAACATTTAGGTGGTCCCCACATGGAGCCCACAGTGATGCACAAGCCTTGCTTCCACCATCTGCTGGACGGTGGAGCCCACTTAATGCATGTGTTTTATTCACGCCACCTCCAGGCGTGCGTGTGCCCTTTGTGGATATGTGCGTGCGTGCGTGTGGGTGTGCGTGCGTGCAGCATGAGTGTGTGCAGCGTGTGTGTGTGTATATATATATATATTATATTGTATTATATATATATTATACTATATATATATAATATTGTTTATATATTATACTATATATAACATTCACGATGGTGGGCCTTCATGTGGGGCCCCACCATTGATGTAGGTGTTGTATCTAATTTGTCCATCCATTTTAAAGATCATTTTATGGAATGAGTCAAAGAATGAGCCAGATCCATAGTCCAAGTGGACCCCATCTTGGCATGATTTGAGGTCCATCCTAATGTATTTGTGATAGTTTATTGGGGCCCACTTTGATATGGATGTAAGGCTCATGGGATTGGACCATTTGATATATCCCAAGGCCCTTGGGACCAGACCCATTTGATTTATATAAGGCCTAGGGGTTTAGGCCCATTTGATTCATATAAGGTCTATGGGTTTAGGCCCATTTGATATGTATAAAGCCCATGGGATTAGGCCCATTTAAGACACACAAGGCCCATGTGATTAGATTCATTATGATGTACTCTAAGGCCCATGAGTTATGACCCATTGCAATATACCTAAGGCACATTGGTGCGGTCCATTTATGTGGCCCATTTGATGAATAAAAGGCCCATATGACATGGCCCATTTGATGTATTTAAGGCCCAATGGGAAGTACCTAAGGTCCATTGTAATGTGTGACCCCAACACCGATTATGTAACAATGTTTACGACAATCGTGCCTTAGGAGCAATGTTGGTTTGACGTCCATATTGCGAGTGTAATGCTAGTTGGATGTCCACATTACGACTCTCCTTAGGGCTCATTAATAGGCCCGTACTTTTTGTGTATAGGCCGTCTAGACCCATTTGCTTTGAAAGGATAGTGCATTATTTTATAACATGTTTACTATAGCTCTATGACTCATGATCATACGCATCATATGTATGCTTGATATGAGAGTTGACTGATCATAGCATACGCATTCGGGCAGGTTGTTTATGGGCTCCCGATTAGGCGGTGTTGCCCTACATGAGCGCACGTTACATGCAAAGATGTGCTGCATGATTGGATAGTGTGATTCATGCATATCGCATTGTGTGATATGGTTACTGTACGCCCTAGCGACATTGGGGCCGTAGCCTCCATAGACCGATCGTGGTAGGCAGGATTGGATACCGAAAATCTCGTTCTGTATGAGGTGCTATAGATATCCCTGGATGAAAGTCCCTAAACCCTTATGGTACCAAGAGGTTGCTCCAACGTCTAGACCGAGTGGGTAGATGAGCGTTGAGTGCCGATTACCAGACGGTTGCTCTCTCCACTGTGTCGTGGTCGGTTGGAAGGGGGTGCGGCCTTACCCACCCGAGAGTAGGGGGCAATGCTAGGCTGAGTCTGACCAGCTCGAGAAATGGGTCCGCTATCGACGAGTCGAGCCCGATATTGGCAGACGGATAGTGAGGTCTCTTCCACTTATCTTATTGCGCGCGATGAGGCGACGATCTGGTTTAGAGTGTACTAGACCCCGGTGATATCCCAGAGTTGAGCTGTATTGACAGTGGACTTAGATGAGGACTGTATGCTTGACTTGCATCTTGCATCGCATAGCCTTGGTACGACTCATGATATTATGGATCCATTTACATATTCCGCATTACTCTGATATTGCATGATCATATTACTACCTTGCTCACACACTTTCACCACCCTCTAAGCTTTCTCTAAGCTTATGCACGACCGTTGCGTGCAGGTGACGTTGGGGCGCAGCAGCGCTGAGGCAGGAGCGCTTTGCAGATCATTTTGGAGTTTTATTCTTCATCATTGTATTTCCTTTTATGCTCATTGTACTTGTAAAGTTTTTGATCATAGTGGAAATGTAATGGAGTTTTTTGTTGTTGTTTGTGGGTTATGCCTTTGTTTATGCTTATTACAAATCAAACTGACGTTGAAAATCCTCCTCGTATCATCCCAGGATGGAAACCTGGCGAATGGGCGCTAGGAGCCGAGAATGGAGTTTTATGGAGGCTGTCGGGGCCGGATTCGGCGATCAAAAATTTTGTGAGCCCGATTTTTGAGTTTGGGGCATGACAAGATCTAACTAAAACTAAGATAAGTGTACAAAGGAATTGAATTGACCAAATTATCCTGTGACCTTCAAATCAATGGTTTAGGGTAATAAGGGCAACATAACCATTTATGCTAATTACAAATAGCCCACATCGTGAGCTTAGGATCCAAACCTAGCTTATTGCACCTAATAATTTTTACTATTTAATTTATTCTAAAAATATATGAATTAACCAAACAAGCTTTAAATTGCTCGTTAGTGGATCGCCAAACACGGATTGACGTCCATCGCGGGACATTGAGCCGAGATTGCGTCTCGAATCGTTTTACTTGGACTCACAAGGGATGTGTCAATGCCCTTAGAAACGGTTGGAAGCTTAAGCTAATTGTTCCTGTCTCATTTTTGCTGAATTTGTGACTTTTGGACGATCATGATTCAATTAAGGACACTAATCTAAATTAATACCCTACAAATATTCATATTGCCACAACCCTGATTGATGACCGGTGATCGTTAAACTGATCTCTTATCATAACCGTTGAACGGTGTGTCCAATTATGGGGTGATCAAATCCTTATATAGATCACCACTTAAGGGCAACTATCATATATCGTAGATCGACCAATACACCCTCTAGAGGACCCTAACAACTAGAATTAATCTCCCATAGGGTTATATAACATATAACCTTACCTCTATGGCCAAATAAACTACATTTGGCACTATAAATACCAATCTATTTCACTCCCCCTCTTCCCATACAAATTTGTCCTAACAAAGGAGAGAAAGATAGAGAGTGAAAGAGGGAGAGAGAGCTTAGTTTGAGTGATTCTTGTTCTAAGAGGGAGTGATTGCTAAAACATTGCTCTATGAGCCACACAATCTGTTAAGAAGTAGAGCCATCTCTGGGGCCACCCATGACCGGTCGTGGCCTCTGCTCGATCGGTCGTGGAGCCCACTCGACCGGTCATGACTAGTCATGGACTGGCTCGACTCAAACTTCAACGAGCATCAGTTTTTTAGGTCAGAGGTGCTCGACTAGTCGTGAGCCATGCTCGACCTGTCGTGGGTTCCGCTCGATCGGTCGTGGTTACACAGATTCGTTTTCGAATCTGATGCAAACTGCGAATTTCTATGTCACCTTTTGCAAGGGTGTGAAAGGGAAGTCGCCTAAACTATATATAGGTGTCCCTAGGGATTTTCTAGGGCATGGGAAAAGCATTAGGAATATTTCTAAGGTGTGGGCAAGGGATTTTCTCTGTACTTCTAAGGGAGAGGTTAGTATTTTACCTTGTAATCTTTATTTTTCTTCATAGTGGAAGTTTGCATCTATGGTTTTTTACCTTAGTTTGGAATTTTTCCATGTATATCTTGTCTTGTGGTTTGTTTGGATTGTTTTGATCTGTTTCTAGTTTATATTTCTTCCTGTTTATCGTTGGTGGGTGAGACTTGAGATTAGATCTCGGCTCACTGTATTGTTGGCATGCTATGCAACAACTGGTATCAGAGCCCAGTTTAGTTCTATTAGGAGCGATGATGGAAGAAAGAAAAACTAGAATTGAGAAGTTTGATAGTTCAAACTTTGCCTTATGAAAGATGCAGATGGAGGATTATCTATATTAGAAGGACCTCTATATTCCTCTAGGAGCAAAAGAGAAGAAACCAGAAAAGATAACAGATTATGAATTATTTTTACTGGATAGGAAGGCTTTAGGAACAATTCGACTCTCTTTGTCTAAGAGCGTCGCTTTCAATATATCCAAGGTAAAAACTACAAAAGAATTAATGGAATCCCTAGCCACCGTATATGAAAAACCCTTAGCGTCTAACAAGATTTATCTTATAAAATAGCTATTCAACATGAAGATGTCAGATGGTGGGAGCGTGGCTGAACATCTAAACGAGTTCAATACAGTCACGAGCTAGTTGAAATCCGTTAACATTGTGTTTGAGGATGAGGACAGGGCGTTATTGATCTTATCCAGTTTTTCATATAGTTGGGATGGTTTGGTGATTGTTATGAGCAATTCTTTAAGGTCGACAAAGCTGAAATTTGATGATGTGGCCGGTCTAATTCTCAACGAAGAATCTAGAAGAAAGGCATCAAGAGTTTCAGGGGATTTTGGGAGTGCTCTAAACGTTGAAGGAAGAGGAAGATCGTTGAACAAATAAGGCAATAAACATGGGCGTTCTAAGTCGAGGAAGAAGTCTAAGGGACTGAAAGACAAAGACAGGTGTTAACATTACGGCAAGAAGGGGCACATGAAACGTGATTGCAGGGAGCTTAAGAAACAAGAAGGAAGCTGTCAAGGCGGGAAGAAAATGGTGAATCTATCTGAGGAGAGTGACACAGAGGCGTTGATCTTGTCTCTTGATGTGAGGAATGAGTCTTGGGTTATAGACTCGGGTGCTTCGTTTCATGCCACTTCATGTAGGGAATTTTTATGTGATTATGTGTCAGGTGACTTCGGGAGAGTCTACCTGGGTGATGATGAGCCATGCGGTATCGTTGGAAAGGGAGACATTCATATAAATCAGAAAGATGAAATGACATTAAAATTGAAGGATGTGAGACATGAACCGATTTTGAGAAGGAATTTGATCTCAGTGGGGCAGTTGGTCGATACCGGTTATGTGACGATATTCACTAGTGATTCTTGGAAGATTACAAAAGGTGCCTTGGTGATATCTCGAGACAAAAAGGAAGGTACTTTGTACGTGACTTCAGGATCGTATAGTTCACTCGCCGTCGCATCAACTGGAGTGAATGGACAGTTATGACATCAGAGGTTGGGACATATGAGTGAGAAAGGGATGAAAGTGCTATTATCAAAGGCGAAGCTACCAGGGCTGAAGTCTATTGACTTTGAATTCTGCGAGGACTGCGTGTATGCTAAGCAGAAGAGGGTGAGCTTCAAGAAGACAAGACGCACTCCAAAGACGCATCTGTTGGAGCTTGTACACACCGATGTGTGGAGATCGGTACAGGTATTATCTATTGGTGACTCACATTATTTTTTTTCTTTTATTGATGATGCTAGTAGAAAGCTGTGGATTTATTTCTTAAAGCACAAATCTGATGTATTTGATGTATTTAAGAAGTGAAAAGTTATGATAGAGAATGAGACATGTAAAACAGTAAAATGTCTCAGATCTGATAATGAGGGAGAATACTGTGATAAGAGGTTTGAGGAGTATTGTGCAGCAAGTGGAATCAAATATCAGAAAATGATTCCAGGGACACCACAACAGAATGATGTGGCTGAGCGCATTAATAGGACTATCCTTGAGCACGCCAGGAGCCTGAGGTTACATGTAGGGTTGTCCAAGACTTTTTAGGCAGATGCTGTGAATACTGCCTCATATCTCATCAATAGAAGTCCCTCATCACCATTGGATGGTGGACTACCAGAAGAAGCATAGACTGAGAAAGAAGTGAACCTTACACATCTCGGAGTGTTCAGTTGCACTTCATATGTTCACATTGATGCAGAACACAGAAATAAGTTGGATGCGAAGTCTACGAGGTGCACGTTTATAGGCTATGAGCAGCATGATTTTGGCTAAAGGTTTTCGGATGCAGAAAACAGGAAAATCATTAGAAGTAAGGACGTAGTCTTTAATGAAAAAGTGATGCATAAGGATAGTATGTAGGAAAATAAGGCTGAAGAAAAAGAATTCGTGGAGTAAGAAGAGTTACCGGACATGGGTGTTACAACGCCACAGGACGATCATGCATAAGAGTATTATGAGGCAGAGCCACAAACACCGGTTGTGAGGAGGTCTACTCGAGAGAGTAGACCTACGGTCCGATATTCACCCTCTTTACATTATCTATTGCTAACAGATAATGATGAGCCAGAGTGTTTTGAAGAGGCGTTACAGTCAGATACACGGGTTAAGTGGGAGCAAGCCATGAATGAGGAGATGGACTTTCTTGATTCCAATTGTACATGGGAGCTAGTCACCCTACCTAAGGGTAAGAAAGCTCTTTATAACAAGTGAGTTTACAGATTGAAGGAGGAGCACGATGGTTCAAAATGGTATAAGGCGAGATTGGTTGTGAAAGAGTTTCAACAAAAGGCAGGTATCAATTTTATTAAAATATTTTCACTTGTGGTGAAAATGTTTACAATTCGCATGATCTTGAGTATAGTGGTTATAGAGGACTTACATCTAGAGCAGCTAGATGTTAAGACAGTCTTTCTTCATGGGGACCTTGAAGAAGAGATATATATGCATTAGCCGACAGGATGAGTGACACCAAGAAAGGAGAACAAAGTGTGCAAACTGAAGAAGAGTTTATGTGGCCTGAAGCAGGCCTCGAGGCAGTGGTACAAGAAGTTCGACAGTTTCAGGTCAAGAAACGGTTTTAGGAGATGTTATGAAGACCATTGTTGTTACTTGAAGAAGTTTGATATGTCGTACATGTCACGCCCCACACCCGAAAAATCGGATTCATAAGAATCCCGATTACCGAATCTGGTGCCGACAGCCTCCGTAGTACCCCATTCTCGGCTTCTAGCATTCATATGTCAGATTCCGATCCTGGGAGCCTACAAGGAGGATTTTTTTTTTGTACATATGACTAGTAATAAGCATAACCACAAGATTACCCAATTCACAAAGGCAACATCATCATCACTTATCCACTAATATAATCGTTTGAGTACAATACTGAAAGGGAAATACATAAATAAAAATTGAACTCCATAAGACCACTGCACGCTCCAAGCTCAACACTGCTGCAACCTAATATCACCTACACGCATCTATCGTGCATAAGCTTATAGAAAGCTTAGAGGGTGGTGTAAGTGTGTGCACCAGGTAAGTGTCAAGTATTCGATACAATGCCATAATCATACGATACCGAAAAACTGGTAATCCATAAACCATACAATGTCTAAATAAGCAGAAACAGTAACAAGAGCAGGAATTATCAGAATAAGCAGAAATATTGACAAGATATAAATCATACGATAACAGAGTAAGTGGAAGTATGGACAAGTCTATAAGTTAATCAATATCAGAATACGCAATATAGAACAATTATGCAATAAGGAGTCATAAAGAACTAAAAATCAAATGCCGAAGATGCAATGCAATATACCAATCCTGCTAAATCTATCTAAGCCCTATAAGTACAGAAGTAGCAACCTGAAATGCCATATGCCTGCGGATGTAATGCAATATGCGATGCGAATGAAATGACCATGCTGGAGTGTGAAGTTGGGATGATAGTACGTAATATCGCAGGCTACGGGGTCCACCACAAGGACTTCTATCTAAACTAGTCCCATACCTAAATTTGGATAGTCAGGCTCAACGTGGTAAACTCCAGATCTCAGGTTGGTCGCGCGCCCAACCGAAATCCTTGCCGTAACGAAGGTACACAACAATTAGTTGCGCACCACCAGCCCGAGTGGATAGTGAATGAATGAATGAATGAGCATGAAACTCCTACTCGATAAGTCCACATATCAGTACGATTCCTCTCTGAAAAATCACCAGGGTCTATTACACTCCAAACCAAATTGCCGCCTCATCGCGCGCAATAAGGCGAGTGAAAGAGACCTCACTATCCGTCTGCCAATATCGGGCCCGGCTCGTCGATAGCGGACCCATTCCTCGAGCTGGTCAAACTCAGCCTAGCTTTGCCCCCTCCTCTCGGGCAGGTAAGGCCACACCCCATTCCAACCGACCACGACACAGTGGAGAGCGCAGTCATCTGGTAATCGGCACTCGGCGCTCATCTACCCACTCGGTCTAGACGTTGGAGCAACCTCTGGAACCAAGAGGGTTTAGGAACTTTCACCCAGGGATATCTATAACACCCCATGTAGAACAGATTTTCGGTGTCCCATCTGGCCATCCACGATATGCCTATGGAGGCTACGACCCTGATGTCACTAGGGCGTACAGTAATCACAACACAATACAAGATGCATGAGTCATACAATCCAATCATGCATCAATCCTACGCATGTCGTGCGCTCATGTGGGAGAACCTCCACCTATTAGGGAGTCTTATATCATCCTGCCCAATGACATATGCAAAGATCAATCACATCTCATAACAAACATGCAGGTGATGCGTATGGGCATATACCATGATGCTGTTTAGTCACATACTCATAATCGGTATCACAATCTGCCTCGATAATGTGGACATTTAACCAACATTGCCCCAAGGGATGGCCCACATAGAGCCAAACACATAATGGGCCCACGACCTCATACAAAGGCCTAATATACAACCCGATGGGCCTTACTCAAGGGTTTAATACACATCACGATGAGCCTTTCACATGGGCCTAACATAGATCACAATGGGCCTTGCCCATAGGCCATGAACACATCATAATGGGCCTTACCCATGGGCCATGAATACATCACAATGGGCCTTGCCTATGGGCCCCAAATACATGACATGTGGGCCCTACACATGGGTCTCGAATATATCAAATAGGTTATGCATCATGGGCCTAATATGCATCACAATGGGCCTTGCCCATGGGCCACGAATACATAACAATAGGCCTTACCCATGGGCCTCGACAATCGGAATCGGCGATCAACCACAATAATTGACCTCGATCAGTAATCGGCCTCGATAATCAGAATCGATCAATCGGCCATGACAAGCAGAATTGGAAATCGGTCACGTCAATCGATAATCGGCCACGATCGGTAATCGGTCTCGATAATCGTCCTTGATCGGTAATCGGTCAATCGGCCACGACACGCAGAGTCGACAATCGGTCACGTCAATCGATAATCGGCCATGATCGGCAATCGGTCACGATAATCGGCCTCGATCGGTAATCGGTCAATCGGCCACGATACGCAGAGTCGACAATCGGCCACGTCAATCGATAATCGGCCATGATCGGCAATCGGTAACGATAATCAGCCTCGATCGGTAATCGGTCAATCGGCCATGACACGCAGAGTCGACAATCGGCCACGTCAATCGATAATCGGCCACGATACGCAGAGTCGACAATCGGCCACGTCAATCGATAATCGGCCATGATCGGCAATCGGTCACGATAATCGGCCTCGATCGGTAATCGGTTAATCGGCCACGATACGCAGAGTCGACAATCGGCCACGTCAATCGATAATCGGCCATGATCGGCAATCGGTCACGATAATCGGCCTCGATCGGTAATCGGTTAATCGGCCACGATACGCAGAGTCGACAATCGGCCACGTCAATCGATAATCGGCAATCGGTCGTAGTTATATCACATAGCGTAGAGCCATCCGTCTACGGTGAATGGGGCCCACTTATTTGGGTTAACCCACTTAGAGAATAGTGCGAATGGGCCTAACAAAGCCTACAGGAAGGTCACAATGTGGACATTAAGCCATCATTGCCCATCAATGTGGACATCTAACCAACATTGCTCACAAGGAGTGGCCCACATAAGGGATTCATACGCAACGTAACGGCCACACATACAACACATCGGACCTCGCCCATGGGCCTCAAATACATCACAATGGGCACAACTCATGGGCCTCGAATACATCAAATGGGCCACGCGTCATGGGCCTAATACACGTCACAATGTGCCGCACGATAAGGGCCTAATGCACATCATAATGGGCCTCACGTACACCAAATCAGGCCTCATCATATGGGCCTCATATATACTTTATATTGGGCCTCGTGGGTATACAATTTACGGCAAGTGGCCCTTCACATACCCAGCATGGGCTGGCTGGATATCCCATTGACAGACAGCCTAGATTAAACATACCATGGTGGACCCACTGCCACTGGATGACATGGATGAAACACGTCCCAGTGGGTTTGTTGCCGCCGACAACGTGGATAAAACATATCACAGTGGGCCTGCTGCCGCCGAGCAGCTGATACAACACATATATTATGGTAGGCCCCATGATCTGGACCAGCTAGGTGAAACACTTACATTAAGGCGAGCTCCACATCCAGCGCTGGCAGGGATAAAACACATCCACCAAGGTGGTCCCACGTCTAGCTGGACAGGACAGCGTGGGGATCACACGTACAGGTGGGCTCCACCATTCAGAAATTCTGGACAGTGTGGATATATATATATATATATATATATATATATATATATATATATATATATATATATATATATATATATATATATATATATATATATATATATATATATATTAAGGTGGGCCCAGGGAACTTTGCTGACATCAGTCAGTAGTGGGACCCACTGCCTCAACTCCAACAGACAGTTGGATCTAAAATACATATTTTCAAGGTGGGCCACTCCCGCTGCCGGGATAAAAATGTACACCGGACGGTGCGAATGTACACCGGACGGTGCTTACATATCACGTGTGGGCTCCAGAAGATTGCTGACGTTAATCCAGCAACCATCTGCTGCTGGATGAATGGCAGAGGTAAACACATAAATCAGGGCAGGGCCCCACTAGCAAAATCGATGGACGGTAGGGATCAATACATACATCTACGTGGGTCCCACATGTCCTATGTGGCAACAGATGGACGACTAGAATATAAAATAAATACATCATGGTGGTCCCACATAGATGGCCCACCACTTCTAATATATAATATTATATATATTATCATTATTTTATTATTATTAAAAAGAAAAATCCAACATCTATATAGTCGGATGTTTGAACGGATTGGGGATGGAGCCCACATCAGATGGGTCCCACCGTCCTTTGTTGGATGGTGAGGACACCTCACATGCTCAAGACAGGGCCCACCGTCCAGGGGTTTGGACTGTGCGGCAATCACATACATTAGGGTGGTGCCACGTGGTGGCCCACCAAAGTTTTAGATCAACTGATATTTATTTTCCTCGTCCAGCCCCCCCCCCCCCCCCCCACTATTTGGACGGTCTGGATGACACCTTCCATCAGGTGGGGTGTAAACAAATGGACGGAGTAGATAAAATGTGTAAATCAAGGTGGGTATCCACATCTCTCACAGAGGGACGACATGAATATACAGTACATAAATCAAGGTGGGTCCCACCTGCCACACGTGTGGGGTCTCTTAAACAGATGGATGGCATGAATAATACACGTACCACGTGGTTGTGGGTCCAAGCTTGCTGACGTACTCCAGCAGTTACGTTGATGGTATGTTAGCCCAGCTAATGCACATCCGCTGTCTAGCAGATCTGGATGGTGTGGATGCAACACCTCACACACGGTGGGCCCCACATGAGCTGAAGTGGATGAACGGCGTGTATAAGCACATACATCAGATGAGGGCCCCACCGTCCTAGGTCTGGACGGTGTTGCAAAACACGTGCATCATAATAGTGCCACGTGTGCACTCAACACTTCATCAAGTGGCCCACATCCCATGCAAGGACGGGTGGTTTTCAACATACATCGTAAAAACGTCCCACCGTCCAGCAGCTGCTGGACGGTGCAAGATCAGGCCATACGTCAAGTAGGCCCCACATGTATGGATGCCACCAAGGTGGGTCTCACCCTATGTATGGACGACAGGGTTAACAGATCTGCTGGACGGTGCAAGATCAGGCCATACGTCAAGTAGGCCCCACATGTATGGATGCCACCAAGGTGGGTCTCACCCTATGTATGGACGGCAGGGTTAACAGATACATCACGGTGACCCCTGCACGGACGGTGCAGATGAAATCCCTACAGCATGGTGGGCTACTTCACCGTCCAAAGGACAATGTAAATAAAATACAAATGTCCTGGTGATGTCCTACGTCCACGGACTAGACGTGAGGTGTCCCACATCCACGGTCCAGACGATGGATGGTCTGGGTACAAAATATATGTCATGCTGGGGTCCATGTCCAGCACCGTGTGGATGGTGGACGGCCAGGACAAAATGCATACATCTCATGGGCCCCACGTACTAGGCAGCCATGGATACAACACATGTGTCAGGGGGTTCCACCGTCTCTGATGGACGGCTGGGATAAAAATACATGCATCTAGTGGGTCCAGCACCATCCCAAGGTTGCTCAACGGTGTGGATTCAACACACCTGACTGGTGGATCCAACGTCCAACACCATCTTTCAAGGTGGGTCCACGTTACAACGCCAAATGAGAAGGAGAGAGAGAAATAGAGAAAAAGAGGGAAAGATCGGTGGAAATAGGAGGGACCCCGCTACCATGGACCCCTCTATACAACACATACATCAAGATGGGTCCCACATATGTGGGCCCTCAAATCATAAATCAAGTAATAAAATCACCCACCTTTTATCTTTTCGGACTTCTTCTTCCATCAACGTATCTTAGAGCTCCAAGGGATGCATTTGAACGGTGGAGATTGATTTTGGAGAGTGGGATTGGGTGGTAGAGAGTGGGCCACACCAAGCCCTCCATGGAAGCCATGGACGTTGGAGCTCTTGGAATTGTTTGGAGAATGAGAGAGAGATGAGAGAGAGAGATGAGTGAGTGATGTGGTGGGAGAGAAGTAATGGTGAGTGATGTAAGCATGTACTTTGTTATAAGAAAATGTTGACTTTTGGGGAGGGGTGGTTGTACTTGGCATTAATTGGTGATGTGTACTTTGATTGATAGGATTGATGGGATGTTTCGTAGAGATTCCCTTGATACTTACAAAGCGCGGTGTTTTCCCGAACTGAACGCTGACCCACATCTCCTGGCCTGGGTATCGCCTCGGCGCGTGAGACGCGGCATTGGAACCGCGACGACGACGCGGTCACACTGGTACAAGTCTCGGGTCGAACCGACTCAGACCGACAGGATCCGTCTCAGGATTGCGCGCATCGTCGGTTACAGATCGCGAGTCGCCGAAAATCGATCGGAATAACCACGAAAGCCTAAGGAACAGTACGAATTAGGATACAGGTTTTACAGTACATCATCCTTATTCTGTACGTTGATGATATGCTTGTGGCTGGTTCAAGCATGAAGGACATCTCAGATCTCAAAAGATAACTGTCTAAAGAATTTGCCATGAAGGATTTAAGAGCTGTAAAATAAATCCTAAGTATGAGGATAAAGTGTGAAAGGAAAAATAAGAAATTGGTTTTGTCACGGGTAGAGTACATAGCCAAGGTACTTGATCGATTCAATATAGAAGATGCTAAGTCAGTTAGCACTCCATTAGCCAACCACTTCAAGTTATCTAAGGAGCAAGGTGCAAAGACGTAGGAGGAATGAAACTACATGGCTAAAGTCCCATACGGGTCAGCTATTGAGAGTCTCATGTATGCTATTGTGAGCACGAGGCCAGACATTGCTCGAGCAGTGAGAGTTGTTAGCAAGTTCATGAACAACCTCGGAAAGAAATATTAGGAAGCTGTGAAGTGAATCCTCAGATACCTGGTAGGTACTAAGGATGTAGGCTGTACTATGGTGGATTGAAAATTAAGCTACAAGGCTACGTGGATTCAGATTTGGCGGCAGGAGATATCGACAACAGAAGAAGTACCATAGGTTATGTCTTTACTTTGGGTAGTGCTGCAGTTAGTTGGGTCTCTCAGTTACAGAAGATAGTATCTATCAGTACGACGGAAGAAGAATATGTTACGGCTACAGAAGCATGTAAGGAGATGGTGTGGATGCAAGGTTTCATGAAAGAGTTGGATAAGAAGTAGTGCAATACACTTGGCTAAGAGTTCAGCTTTTCATTCAAAGACCAAGCATATTACTATCAGATATCACTTCATACATTCGTTATTGGAAGATGAATCGATTGCTCTGGAGAAGATTCATACAAGTGAGAATCCTGCGGATATGCTGACCAAGACGGCCACACGGGAGAAGCTGAAGCTCTATTCAACTTTAATTGGTCTTCAGGCTTGAAGATGGGGAGGTGGTGCACTTCAAATGAAGAAGACAAAGGTTTAGGGAGAAGTGTCTCCAAGTGAGAGATTGTTGAGAAGTAGAGCCACATCTGGGGCCGCCCACGACCGGTCGTGTCCTCTGCTCGACCAGTCGTGGAGCCCACTCGATCGGTCGTGACCAGTCGTGGACTGGCTCGACTCGAGCTCCAGTGAGTATCAGTTTTTTAAGTCTGAGGTGCTCGACTGGTCGTGACTCGTGGTCGTGGGGTCCGCTCGATCGATGTGGTTACGTAGATTCATTTTCGAATCTGATGCGGACTGCAGATTTCTGTATCGCCTTTCGCAAGGGTGCGAAAGGAAAGTTGCCTAAACTATATATAGGTGTCCCTAGGGATTTTCTAGGGCATGGGAAAAGTATTAGGAATATTTCTAAGGTGTGGGCAAGAGATTTTCTCTGTACTTCTAAGGGAGAGGTTAGTATTTTGCCTTGTAATCTTTATTTTTCTTCATAGTGGAAGTTTGCATCTGTAATTTTTTACCCTAGTTTGGAATTTTTTCATGTGTATCTTATCTTGTGGTTTGTTTGGATTACTTTGATCTGTTTCTAGTTTATATTTCTCTCTGTTTATCATTTATGGGTGAGACTTGAGATTAGATCTCGGCTCACTGCATTGTTGGCATGCTGCACAACACAATCCTCTGCTAAATCCACCTCTACCTGGAGTTGGAGCTAATATATCCACACCTTACCTTACAATTGAGCAATCATATGTTAGATTCCCTATTCTTATGTGGATTTCCTTCAATTTAGTATAGAAATCGAAGTTTTCACCAAATCCCTAACCCTAGGTGCTTGAAGATTGAGAAAATCTCTTCATAAGGTATGGACCATTTTTTTATGTTTCCTTTTGTCAATCCTATATAGTGTTAGATAATGATTTTTGGTCATTGATAAGATTAAAGTTGCATAAATTATTTACCACAACACGTGTGACATTCTAAGGAAGATTTAGATCCTATTTAATGACCTAACCTTACATATAACCTGAATTAATTTTCTTCGATCCTGGGCCAGTAGGGAAGGGGCCAACCACGCTTCCGCTACGCCACTCTGATCCAACGGTTGTATTAGCTGATCTAACTAGATTGAGCTCATAATATTCTACCCCCCTTAAAAATTTATTTCTACTCTCAAAGCTCAAGAATCTATGTCCTGATCCATATGTCGGAACAAGGTATAATTTAGGACCTATCCTTGACATACACTGGGATACGATCTTCCAATACATTGGTCTTCCTTTTATTGATAATGTGTATTATTGCATTAATACCTATGGTTATAGAAATGAGCCTAATCTCTATTGTAGTTGATTCCAGGGATGGGTGTGAGTTGGTGGAAAGATGCCTACTTCTACCAAAGAAGGACGCTTACTACGGTCCTGACATTATTAGTACATATAATAATGTCCTTACTACGGTCCTGACATTATTACTACGGTCCTGACATCATGTCCAGTTTAATACCTTAATATAATCTATACATTATTAGTACATAAGGAAGTTGGACAAAACAGGTTAACGGGAAAACTATCTCTCTAAGTTCATATGCACAATATGTATGCCAGAATAGTCTGTGATTCGGGACCTAATTCCTAACTGTCTATTGCCCATTTGAGACATTTCTTGGTCCTAAAAAGAAAAATCTCTATTGGCTATAGGTTCTTAACACTTCTCAAAGACGAAGTAATAAACTTTTGGTTGTAAGTTGTCAGGCCAACACGGAAGGAAAGTTGTGTAATGGGTCTGAGCCGGATACATAGACCTCTTCTGCCTTGCTATGACAGAAAATTTATCGTATCGGTTCTTAATCCTAGTCGATCCCGATCTTCTGCTTAATCAGAGCATAGATTCATTGGTAATCTACCAGGATTGAGAATGCGATTCAAACCACGAATACATCGCTTATACATAGTTTCCCTATTCCGTGTTTCCGATTGTAACAAGTCCTTAAGAAGGTAAGTCTAAGGGATTTGTTGATTTAAGCTAACATTCAATCCGAGGGATATATAAGTTTCTCTATGCATGAATAGTTTCTAAATCAAACAGCTTCCTAAGCATCAAGGGAAGTCATCGAAAGAATGAGGCTACACTCCAAGCTAATCGAGTCGACTAACTAAGTCTATCATTCAATTACCATAGCATAATTAGTCTTTTACATTCCTTAGTATAACTCATAGCCTAGTCTTAACTTATGAGTAGCGGTAATCCACTAGTTGTATTCTAAAGTCTAGGTTTATATGCTAGATGGAATTTAAGTTGTCCGGACTTAAATGTGATTGTGCTCGAGCACTACACATGGGACTATAGCTGCTAATTGCATTGCTAATCCCACCTCGGGCTTTGGGAATGATATGTTTGGAAGAAGGGTGGGATGAAATTAAAAATTAATTGTATAGGCTTTAGAAAATGAGCCTTGTGTTGGAACGTGTGAGATGGGATTTTCAAATCCCATGATGATGAAATTCCAAGTATAATTTGAAAGGAAATCCCGATATTTACTGTTAATTGCATACATTCTAACCATGACATTGGAAACCATGAGATACACTCAATCTAGGTACAATACCTTACATATGCATTTATTGTTACTTTTACAATTCCATCCACCCTAATCTTACCTAATGCAGTTGGTCAAACGGGTCCTAAATGTCCCATCATTTGGAGGTTGTGCAGGTTATGGGACATAAAAAATGTCGATTTTGTGCCCAAATGAGGGGGGTATAAGGAAGGTGAAGAGTTGTAAAGAATCGTGGTGGATGGGTGTAAGATGTAGAAGAAGACGGAAGCTTGATTGAATAAAAGTGGAGATATGAGATCATTTTACATGGTCTCGGTTACGCATGGGCTATTCTACGGTAGTTAATCTTACCCGTCGGTGACACTTGGGATTATAATATGGTTTCTAGATTCCATCACTCCCTTCCTAAGTTAGAGTGCATCAGTGTGCATCGTGTGACCATAACCCAGGTCTAGTTTAATCCAAATCATGCTCTGATACCATCAACGCCCTGAAAATCGGGGAGCGAGCATAAACTCCACTCCCGAGTTTCAACGCATCACTTATGCAACATAGATAATAATAATTAAATGTTGTTCACATTAGTACATTAAACATGAGTGAGATTATACCAAAACAGCATATCATACTCCAAAGACAGTTAAATTTTGCAAGTGAAAGACTGTGATAGATATATAAAATATATAAACTGTTGTAGGTCTCCAGACTGTGAACATGTTACCAGGTTAAATATATACATGTATACTCCAAAATAAACAAAATGCATATACATGGGTGTTCCCATTGGTGTAAAATAACAAGTGTAATAACATCTAATCAACATTCCTGTAACCCTGTCGATCAGAACATGGTCTACAAAGACCCACCTGATAGGTGCATATAGGAGAAACCCTCCTCATCATCATAAAAGTCCGACTCCACTTTGCAAGCATCGCCATCATCTGAAACTAAACAGGGACTGGTTAGTATTGCAAACACCATCCCGAAATGTGGGAGTGAGTGATCAACTCAGTGGAACTATATAGCAGAGGTTAACATGTTATCAATTCAATCAAGCAGTAATGATAAAGCAGTACAATCAAACATGTTAGATACTCTTGTTAATGCAAAAATGAAATGTTTTTATGATGCATGCCCTCGCCTACACTCCCTCGTGCGACATTATCTTACGGTCGTAGCATACTTTCTTCCCTCTGTGCTCTTCAACCTGGGGCACATGCAGTGCGATGTTATGAGCGTGATTATCGAGTTATTATTAGTCCTTTTCATACAACAAGATTGAGAAGTCAAGGTACCTACCTTATATCACTACTCAAACAATGATCCATTCTAGGGTCGTCAGTCCTAGTAAATCTCATACAATATTACTGTTCTAGGTCGCTGTAAAGGGCTCGTCACCAATCAATACAAGCCTAGTATACCTTAGTTACTACAAAAAGGCTCGTCGCCTGTCTGCAGTGTCAAGGTTAGTTCGAGGTCACTACAGAGGGCTCGTCACCAATTAGAGAAGGCCGATAGATCGAATATAGTGTCCCATATCACCATAATCGGCTCACGAGTCTAGGTTGCTCATTAGTCACTACGGGGAGGCTCGTCACCCCAGCGTAGGTCGACAGCTCGACCATGGTATCCCATACCAATATGCCCGGCTCATGAGTCTTAGCGGATCAAGGTACCAAGGTTAAAGGGGCCTTTCCACTGGAAAGTTTGGTACCTTAGATTCAAGCAGTAGCGTCCAAATATGGTGAACATACATCGGGCCAATCGAGTTACTTGACGAGGTCGACTAGCACGAGCGCACGTTGAGTTGATCGACATGAAATGCATAAACACTTCGTGTGGCCTAACCACTATCGAACATCCCAAGTACGGCTCGGATTCGTCGAACACATCCTGCCTGACGAACACATTCTCAACCACCAGTTTGAGAACTGTTACCGATTACCTGGACTATGATATAGTCCCAACAACATGCATTCATCACAAGTGAGCACATGAGATAATCAAAGCAGTAATAAACACTTCAGTCAATCCCTACAATCATGTGAGCATATTATGGAATACATAAATGGAAGAAATCATACACACAGTTAAACATGAATAAGTTATACAGTTCATGGAGGAAATCATACACACAGTTAAGGTAGTTGGGATTCATATCTCAACTGCCTTATAAGTCACACTTTACTAACTACTAACTTATTCAGACATTTTTACAAACACTTAGACTACACTTTCTAACATACATCACGTATGTTGGGCATATTACGTATTAGGGCAAATCCTTTTGCCAAGGAATTGTCGCCTATATAACAAGCATGTACCTACGACAGTTAATCATGACAATCACAAATCCAGATTCCAAATGCATACAAACATTTCAACAAACACGTCTTAAACATGTTATCATACATATGTAATTTGCCCATGAATCACATAGTAGTAAGATAGGTTACATAGATGAAACTGTAACTATGCATGAGGGGATTGAGGATCGCATCTCAACATCCTCATTAAATACACTACAACATGCATTTTCTCATTCAGGCATTTTATCAAACACTTAGGCTATACATATTCACATACATGTAATAGCTTGGTTAAACACATATTACAGCAATTCCTTCCACATAGGAGTTGTCACACATACACTAATCATGTATTTCTAAGCATCAATCATAACAAGTGCAAACCATAATTTCATATTCATTTAGGCAATTTAACAAACACATGGAATGCATTTAAAAATCAACAGAGTATATATATTTATGTAATATACGGAAGACATCATATCTAGCATGTGTGATAGCAATCAAGTCAGACATAAATCATTCATGACATTGAAAGCCTTAAAAACCATAACCTAAACATTTATAGTTCACACCATATGCTCATTAGACTCGTTACGGACTGAGCTCGTACACACTTACGTCGTCTACAGCACCACTGCCACCTATGGTACGAAATATGTTAGCCATTTGATCTATTAAACTATTTGGAACTCTACAACATCTTAGGGTTAGGATTTCTTACCCGAAAATGAATCTAGAATTGCTGAAACGGCGACATGGTAGCGTGGATTCGGCACTTAGAACAACAGGGAGGAATCCCAGTAGCAACATCCTAAATTCCCTCACCTTTTCTCTCTTCTCTTCTCTTCCTTTTCTTTTTCTCTCTCCCTAGGGTTTTCCAAATTCGTATGAGATGAGAGAGTGAGGGTTTAAGGCTCTTATATAGGCCCAGAACTGATGAGAATGACCCCAGGGCTAAGGTATACTTAGGTTATAACCAAATTGGGCTTATTCTAATCCAACGGAACATTTCTGGAGGTCCCTTTACTGAATGCGGTCGGACTTAAGCTCACAGATACTGGATCTTGATCAAGTTAAGTTTTCAGTCAGATCGGGTTTCCAGGTCGACCGTGGCGGACCAGTTTTAGTTCAACAGTCATCGAAACTCAATCAGGGCCACAAGTAGATTGATATGTGTGGGCCATATTCCCTGATCCGAGGGTGTATTTGGGTCAGAATTCAACAGTCAGAAAGCTTATAATTAGTCCGCAAGCGAACGACTCAGATTACTTAAATTCATATTTAATTTCTAGAAATATTCGCTTTTCTCACACTTTTCGCTTCAAACTCAAGTAAATCGCCTCAGGACATCATCTGGACTTAATTTTTGAGGTGATAGTCAAGTCTAACTAGGCGGTCATAACTGTCTAAGTTTATCGCTATCGGAGTTTCGACGTGCGGTTCAGGTCCGATACGAAGTTTCCAAATGCTCCCGAGAGTAGCTGGGTTTAGAGATTGATCTTAGGTTTCTAGGTAACGTAGCATTAGCGGTCTTACTCATTTTGGATCTTGTAGTTCATATTTAAAGTAGTTCAAGCTAATTCTACTGAGTATTCAGTTTAGTACTTAACCAAATTCTACCCTAATTATGACAGAATACGATCCTAGGGCCCTTTTATGCCCCATTTTTGGCACTTCTAGTTATTATATTAGTTTAATTATTTTCTAATAGTTCATCATCAAGTTTACCCCATCTCCAACCAATTTCATGAGATTTGGTGTTGTAGAAAAATCCTAAAAATGCCCGAAGCAGCAGCTGTCCAACAAGTGATTTTCGGACAGTTGTTACAACGACCTACTTTAAACTATATTAAATATTTTATTATATTATTTATATATTTTTATATGAAACTAAACTCATTTATTTTCAATCTAGTTTCACCTAAATTAAAATTATAACGAGGGAGATATGATTTTTCAAAGTTGAACAAAATGCGTAAAAAAATACAGAAAACATGCTGCCTAATCCACTGTACGGACGAGGTTTGACCAAACCGGCGAGCCCCTCACCGGTCACTGGACAGTTGAGCGAGGGCTCACCCCAGGGATGATTTCCTCACCCCTCGAGCATGCCAGAAACATGTGGGACCCACCCCGGGTCCCCCCGAATTGAGTCGTTTGGGCCCACGAGTCCGTCGAGGCATTATCGGGTCTTATTTTCAAACCGGAATGAGTTACGCGATGTACAATATATGATTTTGGGGTAGGAGAAGCTAATCTATCCAAATAAATTATCTATATCATGAGACTCTAAAAATTCAATAGTCAAAATCCCATTTTATTCATGTATTTACCATTTATAGTAAGTTTTAATTTAAGTATAATTTTTCACCATTTAAACTTTAGGATTTGTGTCTAATATAAAAGTACTTGGAGAAATTTAAAGAATGAGGTGGTGAAAGGTGAGATTGTGAAAGAAATGGATTGAAAAATGATTTTTTTGGCTTTGGAATTGAGTTATGAGAAGTTACAAAGGTGTTATGGTTGACCCATTGCCTAAGGACATCTAATTCCATGTTGGCAAAAATCTGGGGTGTTACAGATGATATCAAGGCTATCATCGAGAGTGGCTTGATGACATCGATAATTGTTAAAATTTTCACCCCTGGTTGCTGGATAGTTTTGGTCCCGTCTCGATATCATCGAGAGACCTTCAGATGATATTGAAGCTGTTATCGAAAGACCTTCGATATCATCGAAGAGTTCCACAGATGCGATTGCGAAAATGCAGATTCTGCGGATTTTGTTTCCTATTTGGGTTATACATCTTTCTATTCTTTTATAAAGGGGTGTATTCAGGATTGAGGTGTATTCCAGGGTATTATAGGGTTTCTTAAAGCTTTGTAAGGGTTTGCTAAAGAGTTTAAGGCTCTCAAAGGTGTGAGAGAGAGAGAAAGAGAGAGAGGAAGCTTGTGGAAGAGAGGCTATACTCGTAGAGGTGATCTACCATATCTCAGTGCTTCCACGTCCTCGTAATCGGTGAGACCTCTCCATTTTCTTTATTTCTCTTACTGTTTATCCGCTCCTGCGTGAGTGATGAAGGTTTAATCCAAGCGGTATGTGCTTGTGATCGGTTGTAACGTTCTGCTTTATAGTGGATTGTTGATCCGGCCGAAGTCCCGTGGTTTTTATCTCTTTGAGGGTTTTCCACATAAAAATCATTAGTATTGTGTGGTTTATGTTTTGATTTACTTCATTGCATTATTATCCCATAATTCTAGTTTGTTCTGGAGGGCTAGATCCTAAGGTTTTGCGCAAGGCTCCCAACATTTTGTAGCCTATAGAAAGTTCTAAATGATCAATCACCACTATTTCCTATGATTCATAGGAGATTTGGATCTGCTTCACTCTAGGCTCATGTTCTAAAATGATTTGAAAAAGTAGAGAGACGGACAGCACGGGTATAAAATATATAATCAAGGTGGGCTTCGTGCTAATGGTTGCACCGTCTTGAGTGAGGTCCGTGCTGCACCTAATCTGCTCTAGAAGAGCCAAAATAAGAAAGATGAATCTAACCGTCCATCTCCAACTAAAAGAAAAAACTAACCACTCATCACGCACGTCCCACTAGGATTATATGACAAACCAAAGATGGGGCCATTCCAACACCGCATGATTTTAAGTGTTAAGCATGATTTTGATTTTAAATTGTTCCATGTTTTATACACTGAAGCCCGGTGAAATGAGCACATCACCCCTACTACCACTGCAACTGTACTTTTTCATATTTTGATGAAATTATTGCTATGCGCTTGGAGCGATGTGTAGGATGATGCATGGGGTGATGTCCATTTCTATCATTATGGTATGACTTTTTATGTGTGAAAAGATAGGTACAATTTTATTAATTCAAACGACCAGTAGCTAATGGATATAAGCTAAAAGCCTATATTTGTCCAAAAGTACAAAAAAATCCAATGCAAGCATTAAGAGTGACAATAACTGGGTTTAATAATGGTTGGCGTTGTGATGTAGAGTGGGTCACAGGCAGTTTCATGGCTAAGATGGACTAGAAGAGGCCCATCGCAAGCAGAAGTGATCCGGGGACCAACGGAACTCAAAACAGACATATCTCGTAAATTGAAATAAGCTACTGAAAGTACCATATATGATTTTTGGGGTAGGATGAGATATTTTAGCCACCCAACCCTAGGTTGCCCATGCTTAATTTGCAAGGTATCCTCAGTTAGACAGTGGAAATTCCATTTTATTTTTGTTTTTGCTATTTATAATAAGTTTATCCATTGGCTTTAAGAGTTGCGCCCAACATGAAAAGTGCTTAGAATAATTAGGAGAACATCAAGGTTTGGCCAAATAGGATAGTTACTATTTTTGGCCAAAACCATGTAAGCTAGTAGAATCACGACCATCTATAAATAGTAAATTTACTATTTATAGTAAGTTGCAATTTCTAATAATTTTAGTTGTAATTTGATTTGGAAGCCTCACTCATGGCTCAATATTTCTATTTAAATCATTGTGAACTTGTTTATTTCAATCATCAATCAAATTATGAATTTTATAGGATTTATTTCTATTTTGCTTTTCTTTTCGTTTTTTTTCTTTTTTTTCTGTGAATTCAAAAAATTTCTATGAGGAGTACAGAAAAGTACCATGGATTTGGAATAGTTATTCGCTCAAGGAAGATGGTACTCACCTTACATCCTTCCCTGTGTCACCCTGGCCATTGCCCACTTATAGAAGGTCAAGAGTTCAAAGTCCCATGACCAAAGGACCATCCGTTTATTAAATAGACCTGAGAACTAAGACCAACAAACTAACCTTAACCAAAAATTTAGGCCTTAGACCCACTCCACTCTAAGTCCAGCTGATTATGTAATGGCCCTCATTAGGACGTGGTTTGGCTAGTGACGCCGCAACCAGCCAGGTGGCTAGTGGTAGGTGCTCTCTGGACCCCATCATGATGTATGTGTTTTATCCACACCATCCATCCATTTTGAAAGGTAATTTTAGGGCTTTATTCCAAAAATGAGGTTGATCTCAATCTCAGGTGGATCTCACCATGGGAAATCAATAGTGATTGAATGTCCACCATTAAAAACTTCTTACAACCCATTGTAATGGTTATTTGACAATAACATGTTGATTAGGTTATAAAGACGTGGATGTAGGGAAAAAAATCTATCAGCTTGATCGAAAACTTTTCTGGCCCCAATAAGCTTTTAATGTTCGCATCTCTGCCGCCAACTTGAGATTTGAATCAACATCATTTTTGAGCTTATACCATGAAATGACTCGGAAGAATGAGTGGATGGCATAGATAAAATATATACATCATGTGAGGCTCACATATCACCGACCAATAGACATTGGCTAGTTGCAGGGTGAGTAGCCAAGCCGTTTCCCCCTCATTATTGGTCCACTTTTTTTTCTTTTTTTTTGGAGCCATCATGTCACCATTCATGGAGACTGACCAAGCGGACGTAAAAACTGAGACATGGCCCTGGCTAGTACGTGGGAGGTGCAGCTTGAGCCAAACAAATAACAATTGATGGAACCAATCTGACAAATTTTCCAGCCTGTTGACAATTTGGATCTTCTATTTGTAAGGAGATCCTAGCTCCACGTGCACATTTATATAAGAGCTTGTTTGGACGGGCAGCGTTCATTGGAGTAGCCCGTATTAAGTTAGATTGGATAGTCAAATCTCATATTGTCCAAGCAGTTGTTTGTTTGGACGGGCCGTGGATTTGCTGCTGGATGAAAATTCACAGGATGGTGAGGGATTTAGACACTGGATCGTGGGGTTTTTGGGCATACAGTGTAATCCGGTAGGATTCAATGCTAAATAGGAGTTTTTTTGGAAACCATGATGTATGTGTTTCATCCTTTCCGTTCATGCATTTTTACAGATCATTTTATGGCTTCATCCAAAAAATGAGAGGTATATGCATTTCAGTTGGACCACACCACATGAAAACAATATTGATTGGACATCCATCATTCAAATCATCGTAAGGCCCACTGTACTGTTTTTTTGACATCCAATAGATTGATTAGGTTGTACAACCCCAGATGAAGGGAAAAAACAAAAATGAGGTTGATCCAAAACTTTTATAGCCCAAATTGTTTTTTTAAGGTCGACGCTCATTCAATAATGTTTCATGTAATGTGGTCCATTTAAGATTGGGATATAACTTATTTTTGTTGTCAGATCATGAAATGATCTGTTAAATTAGATGGACGGCATGGATGAGACACATACATTGTGATGGGTCCCACGAAGCACCGACCAGCAGCCCATCCAAACACAATCATTGTATACATTCTAAATTGCCATCTGCCCGTCCAAACACGTCATACCTGAGCCGATGGATACAACAATCCAATGAAATTACATGTAATTCACTGACACTATCTCAAAAGGCGTGCAATCTACCTTAATACTACCCAAGCCCATCCAGTATGCACGTCCAAACGCACCCTAAAGTACAAGTACCAATCTCACATGCACGTGACACGTCAATGGAGTGCGCGGGTGTAGACACTTCATTTTGGTATCCCACTGAGACGAAATGAATTTTGCCTAATTTCTGATTTTTTGCAGCTCTGTTTCTGCTTTGAAACCGTATGTACTTAGCAACCTCGTATTTTTGTACCTCATTGTAGGCATTCAAAGGAGTAAAGTAAGGTATTTCATGTGCGGCAATATATTCCATTGCATGTGTTGTGCACGCGGAAACGGATTGGTTACTCCCCCTCCACTAGCCAATGGCTGATGGTCGGTGCTCCAGGGCCCGATCATGCACCATGAGGTATGTATTTCATCCATGCCATTCATCTATTTTTCTATATGATTTTAGTGTATAATACTAAAAATGAGATATATCCCAATTTCAAATGGACCACATTGCAGGAAACAGTGTTGAAAGAATGTCAATCATTAAAAACTTTTTTGGCCCATAAAAGTTTTGGATCAAGATGATCTTTTTTTTTCCTTTCATCTGGGTATGTATGACCTAATCAACAGATTGGATGTCAAATAAACAGTACGGTGGGCCTTAGGAGGATTTTAATGGTGGATATCCAATCACTATTGTTTTTCTGTGGTGTGGTCCACCTGAGATTTATATCCTTCTCGTTTGATTGTTCGACCTCTAAAATGATCTTTAAAACTGGATGAACAGAATGGATGAAACACATACATCATGGTGGGGCCCATAGGGCACTGACTACAGCCACCGTGCTAGGGGCAAGGGAGCAGCCGATCCGTTTCCTGGGCACACGTACTCGGTCAGTTTTGAGCCCCAGCGCTGGCAAATCTGGCCAAAAAGTGATTTTGAATTCAAATTTTTGTCACGTTGGTTGTTGGCTGGAAACGAATCGGCTACTCTCCCGCCCACCGGTCAATGGCAGGTGGTCGGTGCCCCGTGGGCCCCACCATGATGCATGTGTTTCATCCATGCTGTTCATATATTTTTTCTATATCATTCTAGGGTATGATACCAAAACTGAGATATATCTCAAAAAAAAAAAAAAAAAAAAAAAAGATGTATCTCAATCTCAAGGGGACCGCATTACAGGAAACTGCGTTGCAAGGACGTCAGTCATTAAAAACTTTCTTGAGCCATAAAAGTTTTAGATCAAGCTAATATTTATTTTTTCCCTTCATCCAAAAGTGCTTATTACCTAATAAACAGATTGGATGTCGAACAAACACTACAGTGGTCCTCAAGAGGACAGTGGGATTACCGGTTTCAACCTAAACCGGTTAAAGGTCCACAGTTTTTGCTGACTATAACTGGGCCCCATCAAAACACTTATGCGGCTAAAGGCAAAGCACAAATTCACTTATCAAAGGCTCACTGTTTTTGCTGACTTTAAGTGGGCCTAATCAAAACACTTATATTGCTAAAGGCAAAGCCCAAATTCACTTATGTGGAATAGATCAACCACTGCCAGAGCATACGGTGGGGGAAGCCTAAAACGGTGCATGACCCATGTATCTTGAGCATAGCCAGAAATATTTCAAATTTTGCTTTCAGCAGGCCCAAAGTTTAGCTAAAGACACACCCCAAACTCACTTATCGGAATAGATCAACCACCACTAGAGCACACGAGGGGAAAACCAAAGAGGTGCATGACCTACGTAACTCCAGCAGAGCAGCAAACATTTCAAATATCGCTTTAGTCACCCCCGCGTCTCACCCATGAATATGGATTTACGTCTACGTCAAGCCAAAATACTGTGGCTATTGCAGTCTAATAAGACTGATTGTGGAATGCATTGAATTTGCGGCCCTACTGAGACGGTCCAATCGCTGCACAACAAAGGGAGAAAAAGAAAAAAGCGGGAAAGTGGTGGTTCTGGCAAATTGAGGACCTGGACTCCTCGCTGGAACGTATTATTATATTTTATTTTAAAATAATATTAAAATTTAATTTTTAAAATTTTTGATAATTTTTTTACATATTTAAAAAGTTATGGTACTTTTAAGTTATGGATTTTGTCTCACATTGAATTTGAAAAAGTAAATTATCTTATATATAAGATAGTATTTTTGTATAGGGCTTGAGCCCTTTTTAGAGAGCATATGAATTTGGTCCTTTGGAAGCTATGCCAATAGCCCTAATCTATGCTATTAACCACACACGCGCGCGCACGCCGAGTTGAGTTCAAATCCATATCCGTGTACGCGTGCGCGACGGGATGGGTTGAGCTAGGCTGGACTGGGCACGGGCGCAGGTGCAATATGAGTGTACTTGTGTGGGTATGTGTATGGGTACTCACAGGACTTTATGTGCGAGAGTGTACTCACATTTGCGCATTTTCGTTTTAAACCAGAGAAATGAATTCCTTCCGGTTGGTCGCCCCTGTTGAGTTTAAACCCAACGGACTTAACTTTTTATAAAGGTTGCTTACGCACTACTTCGGAGTCTATATAAAGACTATCGATTCCAGTTTATAAAATACGAAAATACTCTTTCTTATAAAACTCTCTCTGATACGGTTTTTAACATTATTACTGAGTTCATCGCTAAGTCAACTCAGCATTTTCGGATTAAACTGTAAGTAGTTCGAGCTCGTGTACAGTGAGTACACCTGGTTATAGTCGTTGTATCCTGGAAGTCGATTGCTCTGGAAACCTATTGCACTTAGTACGCTGTTCAAGGGGAGCAAATTCGATTTCAAGCCGAGTGACTCAGTCACGCCTCGACTCAATTCAATTAGTTTTTCTTTCTCAAAATTTTATTTTTCTTTTTTAGTTTTCGATTTTAATAGTCTATTTAATTCAACCAAATTTTTCAATAATCTTGAAATCGAATTTATTAAATTATATAGACTATAACTACAGTAACAGTAAATGCTTCTACTGAGTTAGCCAAAATCGAACCGTTTGCTAGACAATCCTTTAAACGGTGGAAACAGCAATTGATGTTCGTTCTGACCACTCTAAAAGTTTCATACAGTTTATCTAAACCATTTACTATAGATCCAACAAATCAAAATGAAGTAACAAATGAAAATAATTATAAAAATTATATTCTAAACTTTTTATCCAACGACCTATATGATGTGTATGCTTCTTACGTGTCTGCTAAAGACATATGGACTACTTTAGAAAAGAAATACATATTAGAAGATGTAGGCGCTAAAAAATATGTAATTGCTAATTTCCTTCATTATGAAATGACAAACGATAAACCTTTCACAAATCAGATTCACGATTTTCAAAATCTAGTTCACGAACTATCAACAGAAGGAATTAAGTTGGATGAAGTGTTTCTGTTAGGAGCGTTAATAGAAAAGTTACCGCCCTCCTGGAAAGAATATAAAAATAGAATGAAACATAAAAAGAACGGTGTTTCTTTGGAAACCACTATCGTATACATACTAATAGAGGAGACCAATAGAATCAGGGACTAAAAAGAAAATAAAAATGAGATAAATTCAAAGACGAATCTTGTGGAATCAAGTCGGACAAATAATAAGAAAAAGGGCAATTGTCATAACTGTGGCAAACCTAGATATTACGCAAATGAATGCAAGCTCAAAAAAAAGAATGCAAACAATGAATTCATGAAAAAAGAAAACTGATACAACTGTGGAAAGCCAGAAACAGGCAATAAGTCTGACATGGTAGTAACTGTGGTATCAGAAGTCTTCCTTGTAAATAACTTGGAGTGGGTGCTAGACACTGGTGCAACTAGACATGTAAGCAAGGATTGTAGCATGTTTACCTCCTACCAAGTATCAGGAGATGATGAATAGGTGTTCATGGATAATGTTAGAACGTCTCCAGTTGTAGAGAAAGGAAAAGTACTTCTGAAACTCACTTCTGGAAAGACTCTAATGTTGAATGATGTCCTACAAGTGCCTGACATTAGAAGAAACTCGGTATCTAGTTCACTTCTCAATAAGGCTAGTGTGAAGTTAATATTTGATTCAGATAAGCTTGTAATGACTAAAAATGGAACCATTGTTGGTAAAGGGTACTGTAACGATTGTTTATTCATTGTAAATGTATCCAATGATAATAATAAGAAGATATCTAGTTTTGTTTATATCGTTGAACCTTTTTATCTATGGCATAGTAGATTAGATCATGTGAATGTAACATCTTTAAAGAAAATGAAAAGGTTAGGTTTATTACCTAATATATCTAATGTAGAATTTGAAAAATGTGAAACATGTGTAAAATCAAAATTCATTAGAAAATCCTTTAAACAAATAAAAAGATCATCTGTTCTATTAGAATTGATACACAGTGACTTACGTGATTTTATAAATCACATGTCTAGAGGTGGAAAAAGATATTATAAACTTTTGTAGGTGAGTACTCTAGGTTCACTAAAGTACATCTGTTAAAGAACAAAGATGAAGCTTTAGATACTTTTTCTAAATATAAAATTGAAGTTGAAAATCAGTTAAATATAAAAATTAAAAGACTTAAAAGAGATAGAGGAGGTGAATATGAATCTTCTCAATTTAGAGAATTATGTGAAAAGAATGGAATAGTTCACGAAACTAATGCTCCTTATACACCAGAACAGAATGGAATAGCAGAACGTAAAAATAGAACTCTAAAAGAGATGATAAATGCCGTATTAAATAGTTCAGGCTTACCCTCAAATATGTGAGGAGAAGCAATTTTGTCTGCTTGTTATATTCTAAATAGAATTCCGTTTAAATCTTCTGAACAAATACCATATGAACTTTAGAAAAATCATGTTCCTAATTATAAATATATTAAAGTGTGGGGGTGTCTTGTTAAAGTGGGATTGCCTGAAATTAAGAAAAGAAAGTTGGGTCCTAAAACGACCGACTGTGTATTTATAGGGTACGCACAAAACAGTGCGGACTATAGGTTTCTAGTTTTAAAAACTAATGATAATATTGTATATCCTAATACAATTATAGAAGCTGGGGATGCAAAGTTCTTTGAGAACGTATTCCCAATGAAATCTAAACCTATAGAAATAGAAGTTAATGAATCAGATATTGCGTCTACTAGTAAAAATGCTTACGAGAAAGTAGTAGAAGAGATACAATCAAGAAAAAGTACTAGGGTTAGAAGAGAAACTAACCTAGGAGATGGTTTTTTCATCTTTTTAGTAGAAGATGATCCTACAACTTATATATAAGCTATTAACTCTCTAGATGTAACCTTTTGAAAGGAAGCAAAAAATGATGAGTTAGAATCTATTATATCTAATAGCACTTGGAAACTTGTAAACCTACCACCTGAAAACAAACTAATACATTGTAAATGGGTGTTTAGAAAGAAACTAAAATCATAATGGACTATTGATAAGTTTAAGGCTAGGTTAGTAGCGAAAGACTTTAAACAAAAGAAAGAAATAGATTTCTTTGATACATATTCCCCTATAACTAAGATTACAACTATTAGAGTCTTAATAGCGATAGCCTCTATATATAAACTAGTGGATATGTCTTCACTTTGGGTGGAGGAGTAGTCTCTTGAAAGTCTACCAAGCAGACATGTATCACTCGGTCGACTATAAAATTCAAGTTTAATGCCTTAGAAAAGGCTGGATCAGAAGCCGAGTGGCTTAGAAATCTCTTAGCTGATATACCATTGTGGCCAAAGCCTGTATCGGTCATGTCTATTCATTATGACTGTCAAGTAGCTATAGCGAAAGTAAAGAGTAATATATATAATGGAAAAGGCAGGTATATTCGACTCAGACACAACATAGTGAAACACATGTTGCGTGATGGAGTCATATCTATTGACTTTGTGAGGTCAGAAAAGAATCTTGCAGATCCTCTGACCAAAGGACTATCTAAAAGGTTAGTCAATGATACATTGAAGGGAATGGGATTGAGCCTAATATATGAGCTGCCAGTGTCGGCAACCCAACCTATACAAGTGGAGATCCCATGAGATAGGTTTAAAAGGGTAAACAACAAGACACGAGGTAGACGATTGTACTGAGTTGTTTGAGCCACTTCTATGGTGTATAGTGCGAGCAGCAACGCAGAAGGATAAGTTTTTAGAACTCTTAATGGATCCATAACCATATATTTGGTGGTGTATACAGTTGCTACATACACTTGATGAAAATCACTTATATGGGTGTGGAGGTGGAGGCCGCTTCTTATGAGAATCTAGGCGAATTCTCTAGAGAACTCATGAAATTCAGGTAATGGTGTATAATCGAAACGCACCGAACCTCAGAATCACTTGTAGAGGAAGAGTTGTGTGAGTGGCATGTACTTGTGATCTACTTTAAAAGGATTCAGATTCAAGACAATGGTGTCACCTGATTTCTGTAAACCTGTCTTGCTTATTCTAATGTCGGTTCAAGTTTATGGTGACACCAGTACCATTGCACAACTATTACGCTTTAATCCGAAAGAGTTTTATTTTAAAACATATGGGGGATTGTTATATTTTATTTTAAAATAATATTAATATTTGAATTTTTAAATTTTCTGTGATTTCCCTCCACATTTGAGAAGTTGTGGTACTTTTGAGTTGTGGGTTTTATCCCACATCAGATTTGAAAAAGTAAACTATCTTGTATATAAGATAGTCTTTTTGCCTGAGTCCCTTTCAGGGGGCATGTGAATTTTATCCTGTTGGGGGCTATGCCAATAACCCTAATCTATGTCATTGACCACACGCGTGTACGCGCGCTGAGCCGAGTCTGATTCCGTGTGTGCGTGCAGGACGGGACGGGCTGGGCGTGGGCCCGGGTGCGGGTGCGGTGTGAGTGTACTTGCGTGTGTGTGTGGGGGGGTACTCGCAAGACTTTATGTGTGAGAGTGTACTCACACTTGCACCTTTTTATTTTAAACCAGAGAGAAGCATCCCTTCCGGTTGGTCGCCCCTGTTGGGTTTAAACCCAACGGACCTAACCTTTTATAAAGGGTGCTTATGCACTACTTCGGAGTCTATATAAAGACTACCAATTACAGTTTATAAAATATAAAAATACTCTCTTATAAAACTCTCTCTAATACAGTTTTTAACATTATTACTGAGTTCATCGCTGAGTCAACTCAGCACTTTTAGATTAAACTGCAAGTGGTTCGAGCCCGTGTACAGTGAGTGCACCGGGTTATAGTCGTTATATCCTGGAAGTCGATTGCTCTGGAAACCTGTTGCACTTGGGATGCTGTCCAAGGGGAGTAAATTTGATTTCAAGTCAAGTGACTCAGTCACACCTCGACTCAATTCAATAAGTTTTTCTTTCTCAAAATTTTATTTTTCTTTTTTGGTTCTCGATTTTAATAGTCTATTTAATTCAACTAAATTTTCCAACACATATATACCGCCGCTAGAGAACATGAGGGGCAGAACTAAAGAGGTGCATGGCACCTCCAACAAAGCAAGAAACATTTTAAATACTGCTTCCTGCACCCTTACAAAGCTAGAAGGGAATTTGACTATACTTACCTTGAAGTTTAGTCAAATTATCTTGGGAGGTACCACATTTCAGATATCATAAGAGTGGCCTTCCGACAACTTTTGGATATTGTTTCGGACGAAAATGCCCCAATCCTTGGTTTAGAAGTCGTATGGTCCTGGAGTGAAGAAGAAGTTACCTTCTGTTTCAACTCCTGAGAAAGTGACGAATTGGCTACTCCCCCTACTACCAGCCAATGGTTGGTGCTCAGTGGCCTGTGGGCGCCACCATCATGTATGTGTTTCATCCATGCCGTCCATATATTTTTCCAGATCATTTTATGCTATGAGACTAAAAATGAGGTATATCCCAATCTCAAGTGGACCACATTACAAGAAATAATGTTAGATGAGCGTCGTAGACCATTAAAAACTTTTTGGGGGCGATAAAAGTTTTGGATCAAGTTGATCTTTGTTTTTTCCCTTCATCTATGTCTGTATGACCTAATCAATAGATTGGATATCAAATAAATAGTACAGTGGGCCTTAGGAGGATTTTAATGGTGGATATCCAATCACTATTGTCTTCCTGTGTTGTGAACCACGACGATACATGCAACATGATAACCACAACCCATATAACATGATAACTACGATACATGCAAACAACAACCCATATGGCCCCACATTAATGTATTTGTATAATCCATGTCACCCATCCTTTTTGTCATGTCATTTTAGGGGCAGGGCCCAAATATCAGCCTGATCCGGTGCTCGTGTGGGCTAGAAAATAGAAAATAATGGTGACTATAGAAACTTTCCAGACTCACTATGATGCTTGTTAGAAGTATAAAGTACCCAAGTCAAGACTTTTTTAGCTCCACAACGAGCTGGCCGACAAGGTGGACGGAATAGATCACCCCACGGTGGGCCTCGACTCCTATTATTTAAAAATAAACAAGTTATTGATTACATCAACCTGACAATCATGACCCTTACTACATTACAACCATGACCCTTAACACATTACAACCACGAACCTTGCCATGCTACATGGGGTCATGGTTGTCATGTTATATGGATCGTGGTTGTCATTCACAGTTGTCATCCACAGTGGGTCATGGTTCACATACACTATGGATCATTGTTGTCAACCATGACCCTTTGTGGATGAAAACCATGATCCATTATGCAAGTGAACCACAAACCTTCGAATGGATCGTGGTTGTCATGTAGTAAGGGTCGAGGTTGTCATGTTATATGGGTCATGGTTGTCATGTTACATGTGTTGTGGTTTTCATGAGTCCTGTTTGTCTTGTTATATGAGTCGTGGTTATCATGGGTCATAGTTGTCATGTTATATGGGTCGTGGTTGTCATGTTATATGAGTCGTGGTTATCACTCAGGTCATGGTTGTTATGGGTCATAGTTGTTATATTATATGGGTTGTGGTTGTCATGTTATATGGGTCCTGTTTGATATAGGTCATGGTTATCATGTTACATGGGTCGTGGTTGTCATGTTATATGGGTCATGGTTGTCATATTATATAGGTCATAGTTATCATGTTAAATGGGTCGTGGTTATCATGTTATCATAATCATCAATTTTTAGAAACTATTTTAGAGCATTACCCAAAAAATGAACCATATCCAAAGCTCAAATGTACCACACTAAAAGCAGCAGTGGGATAATGATTTTCACCATTAAAAAAATTATAGGGCTCACCATAACGTTTATTTTTCATCCAATTTATTCACAAGGTCATAAGGTCACAAAAATACCTGTATGAAGAGGAAAAACAAATTTCACATTGATCCAAAACTTTTGTGACTCCAAAAGGGTTTCAATGGTAAATGTTTAATCCCCTGCTGCTTTTTGCAATGTTCTCCACTTTATCTTTAGATCTGTCTTATTTTTCATCTCAAGCCTTAGGATGAGCATGGACAGTTTAGCTATTACACACACCTCATGATGGGACCCGCAGAACTTGTTGGCGTCAATACAACAATTATATAACTGGTGCGAGGTACACCAGCCAATCCTTATGCTACTTAGATGCGAATTAGTTACTGACAGGTTGAATAGCGAGATTCGCTACCAAAGTCACCTCATCAAAGTTCCATGGGCCCACTATGATGTATGTGGGCCCATGTAACGCCCCGACTTTTCAGGACCCGAGTACACAACTCGTTTCCCAAAAACCCGAGTGTTAACCTTAAAGGATGGTCAAATTCGAGTGTACATTTTTTTCATCAGAGTAGGCAAATGAGCGTAGTATGAACAAATCAACATAAAGGAAAATTTTATTATCATTCAAATATACAAGAAGCTGCCCATAATGACTTATACAAACCAATGCCTCTGAATTTAACAAGTACAAGATTCACAAAAATTTAATACATGAAGAATAATAGAAAACATATAAATATAAGCCGCAAAATCACGCAACTCTTCCAGGAAAATACAGTCATGCATCCTTAGCGATCGTACCCTGCTCCTCATCAAGTCTGAACATGCATATCACTTAAGCCACCTGTACTACCTGTACGGTTGTATATTTGATGGATGAGTGGCCAACTCAGTGTGAATTCTCCTCAAGATTATACACCGCCGCATTAGGTAAGAAATAGTATAAAACATTCAAACAACCAAAACAGAGTAAATGCAGTCTTATTAGGTGCATAGATGTATGAATGCAATCATCGTCCCGAGGATGCTTATCCATACGGACAGTGGGCCATCACTCATGCAATCATCGAACCTGAAAAACATCATTCAGTCAGAATCATCGAACCTGGGGAAACATCACCCAGTCGGAACAATACGTGCCATGTATGCATGATTAGCTAAGTCATTATTAGTCTATTTATAATCAGCCAATTTAGATAATCTCAAAGGTCACTACGGGGAGCACATGGCCCAGCGTAGGCCGACAGCTCGGGTATAGTGTCCCATTATCACCATCCCCAGCTCATGAGGCTACCATCTTAGGATGTTTAATGAAAACCTATCGACTAGTGGCCAATCATATTATAATATATGGAGCTTACCATCACATGGTTGCACAATATAAAACATTAAACCCATATAGAAAAAATATTAAAACAAAACCATGTAGGGCGAGTATCAAAATATGCCACATAGGGCGAATATTAAAACCATACGATAAAGACCATCCTTAAAAAGTATTGGGAACAATAACCCTGGATGGTAGGCCCATATCAGTGATCCATTTAGACCACCACTCAATAACCACTAAGTCGAAGGTCCATTTTAATCACAACCAGTCGAGTTACATCCCAAGTATGGGTGTACATTTATAAGTGAGGGTTTTTCACTGATGTACTAGTTTAAAGTCCATAGGCAATCCACAAATAATTTATGAACAATTATACAGGATGAACGTTAAGCATATAATATAGCAATTCAATTTCAACAGTGAACACATGCAATTATAAGAGAGATATCAATTATAATTTTTAATAAAGACTATTACTTAAGCTAATGAGAAGATGGAAAGCTCAAGGGGAAGAATCATCACCTTATAGTTGAATCGCTTACACCATCACTATAAAACACGTGTTCCCTTAGAATCAATTCCTACCATAAATCGTAAGGTTATATAATTAGATCCAATCTTACTCACCATTTAGGGTTAAGGTCTTAACCTAGGGTTTGGATTTTCAAGGTTTATCTTTTAGTTTTTTTTTTTAATGTAAAAAAAATTAGGGTTTTAATCCTAGAGTTTAGTTAAACGCTTAGATTCTAAGATTTGAATCCTAAGTTATTACTATTACTATTATTATTAGTAGTATTGTACAATGAATTGAATAATAATAATATTTAAATAGGGGTATTAATCCATCACTATTATTAATGATGGTTCATAAGTTCCTATTTAAGTGTATTGACATTATCTAATATTCTTGTAATGACTAATAATCTTTTAAATAATTTGAGAAATAATAATAGAATCTTCTCTAACGATAATTTAATAAGGACCAATGCTATTAATTATGTTAATAAGTATCATATTAATTCCAAAGAGAAAATTATCAATATTTTCTAATACTAATAATGAATCTAGCCATGATAATAGTTATTGTGATCTACTAGGAATTATGAACTTCTACAATCAGATCCAAACCTACATACTATCAATGTCCAGGGTATTGACCCAAAGTTTAGGTTACTTAGATCCAGGACCTTATCCTAAAATTTAGGTCTGCGATAAATTTTTAGATTTGAGCTTTGGTCGGTGTACCATATGGACTAAATAATTTACAAGATAATCATTATCATTAGTGCTATAATTTATATTAGCTAACATAGTAATGACAATTGTTATGATGATAGCTAACATCGTGATCTATTCTTATAACATTTAAGAGTAGTAAAACAAAACACTAACAGTTAATAATGAGATTATAATTATTATTATTATCCCTTTACTTATAATATGTATTATTAGTATAAATAATCTACTAATGGTCATCCATATCTACCACTATTAATCCTAACAATGATCTCAATAATGCTAATGGTAATTAAAAGAATCTCAAAGCGGAGGAAGACGTGGACTCACCTTAGTCGACTCGGTTCGAGTTGAGTTGAGCTAGGCTCAAGCACAACCACCAACACCTCATCTCCTCGCTTTCTTTTCTGTCTTCTTTTTACCTTGCTAGGATGTCCAGCAATGAGCCTGGACAGACTCACCCAACTCAAATCGGCCGGACTCGGTTCCAACCGAGTCAACTCAGCCACCAACCCGATCTCCCTTTCCCTTGTGCTTCTCTTTTCCCTTCACTTCTTCTCTTTTTCTTACTGAACCAAAGGGCCAGGGCTCGATCCAAACTAGAACCAACATGGCTGATTATACCCAGCAACTCGGACAGTTGCACATGGGACTCGGTTGGGCCGAGTCTGGTGCAACAACGCAACACAGATTCCCTACTTTCTCTCATCTTCCTTCCTCTCTTCCTTTCTCTTTCTTTCCTTTCCTTCTTTCTTTTCTCTTATTTCTATTTTAGCTGGAAAAATCCAGCGATACTTGTCACGCCCCAATCTCGAAAACCGGGCTCACAAAATTCCCGATCGCCGAATCCGGCGCCGACAGCCTCCGTAGAACCCCATTCTCGGCTCCTAGCTCCCATTCTCCAGGTTCCGATCCTGGGATGCTACGAGGAGGATTTTCAACGTCAGTTTGATTCGTAATAAGCATAACCAATGACATAACCCACAAACAACAACCAAGAGCTCTATTACATTTCCATTATGATAAAAAACTTTACAAGTACAATGAGCATAAAGGGAAATACAATGGTAAAGGATAAAAACTCCAAAACGATATACAACGTGCTCCTGCCTCAGCGCTGCTACGAACCAACGTCACCTGCACGCAACAGTCGTGCATAAGCTTATAGAAAGCTTAGAGGGTGGTGAAAGTGTGTGCTCAAGGTCGTAATATGAACATGCAATGTCAGAGTAATGCGAAATATACAGATGGATCCATAATATCATGAGCCGTACCAAGGCTATGCGATGCAAGACATGAATGGTATCGGCCACCCCAAGGCCATGCGATGTGCAATGCAACTCAAGCATATAGATCCTCATTTATGTCCACACATTAATACAGCTTAAATATGGGATATCACCGGGGTCTAGTGCACTCTAAACCAGATTGCCGCCACATCGCGCGCAATAAGGTAAGTGGAAGAGACTTCACTATTCGTCTGCCAATATCGGGTGCGACTCGTCGATAGTGGACTCATTCCTCAAGCTGGTCAGACTCAGCCTAGCATTACCCCCTACACTCGGGCGGGTAAGGCCGCACCCCCTTCCAACTGACCACGACACAGTGGAGAGCGCGACTGTCTGGTAGTCGGCACTCAACGCTCATCTACCCACTCGGTCTAGACGTTGGAGCAACCTCTTGGTACCATAAGGATTTAGGGACTTTCATCCAGGGATATCTATAGCACCCCATGTAGAACAAGATTTTCGGTATCCAATCCTGCCAACCACGATCTGCCTGTGGAGGCTACGGCCCCGATGTAGCTAGGGAGTACAACAACCATGTCACACAATGTGAAATGCATGAGTCACGCTATCCAATCATGCAGCAATTTCTGCGCGTATCGTGCGCTCATGCAGGGCAACACTGCCTAATCGGGAGCCCATAAACAACCTGCCCGAAGGCATATGCTATGATCAGACAATTCTCACGTCAAGCTACATATGATGCGTATGATCATGAGTCATGGAACTGTACTAAACATGTTATAATAAAATGAACTATTTTACAATGCAGATGGACCTGGACGGCCTATACACAATAAGTACGGGCCTAACAATGGGCCCTAAGGAGAGTCGTAATGTGGACATCCAACCAGCATTATACTTACAATGTGGACGTCAGACTAACATTGCTCTCAGGGCACGATCGTCGCAAACATCGTTACATAATCAGTGTTGGGATCACACATTGCAATGGACCTTAGGTACATCCCATTGGGCCATAAATACATCCAATGGGCCTTTTATTCGTCAAGTGGGCCACATCAATGGGCTGCACCAACGGGCCTTTGAATACATCACAATGGGCCTTTACCAAAGAGTTCTAAGTACATCATAATGGGCCTCAACCCACAGGCCTTTTTACATCACAATGCGCTTCGACCCATGGACCTTAGAATATCAAATGGGCCTACCAATTGGGCCCCATGCACAACAAATGGGCTACATCCAAATATAAGTGGTGATAGTGATTTTCACCATTAAAATTCCTAAGGCCCATTGTAACATATGTTTCCCATCCAATTTATTCATAAGGTAACATAGTGATGAATAAATGGAAACAAATATCAGCTTATAGAGAACCACTATGCCCCTTAGAAATTTTAAACGGTGGATGTCATTGTCCATTAAATTGTGGGGTCCACTTGAGCTTAAAATCTGATTCACTCTTTTTCCCCATGCCATAAAATGATCTCAAAATGGTTGGATGGTATAGATGCAACACATGCATCATGGTGGGTCCCACTGGACAATGCAGACAAGTCACATGCATCACAGGGAGCTCCACCGTCCGCTGGACGGTGGATGAAAATAAAAACATCAAGGTGGGTACCACCGTCCGCCTGGACGGTGGAAGAAAATCACATACATCACTGTGGGTCCCATGTGGGGCCCACTATCATGTTTACATGTCATACGAACCGTTGATAAGGTCACTTGGACCTGGATGAAGAGAAAACACAAATTTCAGGTTGATTCCAAAACTTATGTGGGCCCAAAAGAAACTTCAAGGGCAGCCACCCAATCACCACTATTTCTAGTTTTGTGAGCCACCTGAGCTTTGGATCGGGCTGAGTTTTGGAGGACAGCCTGCTGCCCTCAGGGCCCACACAATGGACGGTGCCGATGTAAGAAAGGTACATCAGGGTGGGGCCCACAGTTGGGCCGTGGGGCTGACGTCCGTCTGCCCACGGCGCTGATAGCTGCAGCGCCTGCTGCAGCACTCCTTCTCTTTCTTCTTATTTTTTTTATTTAGAAAAAATCTCGTTTTCCTGTGGTTTCTCACAGGTGGGACCCACGTTCGAAAAATCCATTCCGACCATGAGACTCTACGGCTTGTAACAGGTGATATGAGTCCAAAGTTTAAAATTTTTGGATGATTAAAAACACCAGGAAATACTTTTAACGGTAACCACCAAAGTTTCTTATGTTATGGCCCACCAGTTGATCACGTCAGCCTCATTCTTCGGCTCAACGGTTAAAATGTCCCATGGAATGAGATGGACGGCGTGGATGAAATATATACATCAAGGTGGGGCTAACATGGGCAACCCTTCTCCAATGCTTGGAAAGCCAACCTCATGTTTGGTTTTTTTTTTTTTTTTTTACTCCAGCAAACGTCCAGACGCTGGACGTTCATAATAAATTTTTTTTTTTAGGTGGGCCCTGCTTAGGTGGGCCACCACATAACAGACGGTGTAGGTACAATGCATATAAGGTAGGCCCCACTTCTAGACAGCTTGGTCAAAATACTTACATCATGGTGGGGTCCATCCAAGTGGGCCACATAACCTCATTATCATACAAAAAAATATGAAAGAGAGAGAGAGAAAAAGAGAGACACGTGATGATGGAGGGACCCCGACACTATGGGCCCTCCGTTTCAAGATCTACAATGTACATTAAGTGGGTCCCATTGCATGAGGACCCACCGATCAAAATCAACGGTGGAGATCCCTTCTCCACTAAGATTTAAGGTCTAGATGACCCTTTTTAATGCAATGAAATAAACATCATGATAGGGTCCATGGAGAATGACCCCATCATGGTTGATCATGATGATCAAAGTGGGCCATTGGCCACAACTTAGGGTCCCAAGTGAGATCCAAACTATTGATCGGTTGGCCTCACTTGGCCCACCTCAAAAACATGAAAAACTAGTATTAACTAGCACCCACCGTCCGATCTTCTTGCTCCTAGGGATTCCTTGGCACCTTAGCTTGGATTTCAATAGATGAGATGAGGAATGGAGGGTTGAGATGGGAGATAATGGGGTAGGAAAGTGGGCCACATTTGGAGCTTAGGAAGCTTGGAGAAATTCATACGTATGGAGCTTGGGATTTTTTTACAAATGAGAAAGAGAGGAGTTGTAAAGGGGGAGAGAGAGAGAGAGAGAGAGAGAGAGAGAGAGAGAGAGAGTGATGGATGGATGGATGTGGTGATGGGAGTGTAAGACACCTTTTGACTTTTGTAGCCTTTTGTGTAAGAAAAGGCATGGGTGTAAGACCCGTATCTTGGTCCGTACCTTTCCGTACACTTCCGCGGTCGTACCGGTCGAATTTCGACAACTTTCGACCCTTAAACAATATCGACGCACGACCCTGATTCATGTGCCGACAACCCGAGTCGACTCAACCCGAGACCAATACCATAGCGACAGCACCGTCGCCGCGGTTCCGATACCGCGACTCGCGCACCGAGGCGATACCCTGATCAAGAGATATGGGCCAACGTTCGGTGTGAGAAAACGCCGCGCGTTACGAAAATCAAGAGAATCTCTACGATGTGTCACATCAATCACATCAATCCCATCAATCAATCACCCATCAACCCATCACATGTCAAGTACACATCACTCTCACCCATTTTCCCAAGCAACCACAAAAGTCTTCCTAACCCATACCTTTCTTACACAAAAGACCACAAAAGTCTTCACATCCCATACCTCTCTTACACAAAAGCCACAAAAGTCCAAGATTTCTTACACAAACATCACTCACCCATCCATCCATCACTCTCTCTCTCTCCCTTTACATCACTCTCTCTCTTTCTCTCTTTCTCATTTCAAAATTTTTAAGCAACAAGAGAATTCCAAGAGTCCCACGTATGGAATTTCTCAAACCCTTCTAAGCTCCAAGTGGCCCACCTTCCTACCCCAAAATCTCTCATCTCAACCCTCCATTCTTCATCTTAACCATTGAAGTTGAAGCTAAGGTGCCAAGGAACCCCTAGGAGTGAGAAGATCGGACGGTGGGTGCATCTATAGGATAGTTTTTATTATTTTTATGGTGGACCAAGTGAGGCCCACCGATCCATGGTGTGGATCTCACTTGAGACCCTTATTTGTGGCCGATGGACCACATGGATCATCATGATCATTCCATGATGGGGCCATTCTCCATGGACCCCATCATGATGTTTATTTTCTCTTCAAAGGTCATCTAGACCGTCCATGTCGGTGGGGAAAGGATCCCCACCGTTGATTTTAAATTTCGGAGGTCCCACATGTTTTAAGGCCCACTTGTTGCATGATTTGTTGCTAGGGAGGGCCCATAATGACGGGGTCCCTCCATCACAAGCCGTGTCCCACTCTCCATGTCTCTCTCTCTCTCTTTTATTTTATTTTATTTTATTTTATTTCATTTTATTGCAATAGGAGGGTGTGGCCCACTTAAATGGATCCCACCTTGATGTAATTTTTATTCAAGTGGGGCCCACCTTGGACATTGAGCCCATGACACCCATCAGTGGTGGCCCACTCCTTCAAGGCCCACACTAAAAAAAAAATAAATTAACAAAAGACCGTCCAGCGTCTGGGACGCTGGACGTTTCAACAGAAAGGGAATAAAGGAAGAAAGAAAAAGAAAAGGGAAATGGTGGGCTGCTCCAACATGGCCCCACCTTGATGTATATTTTTAATCCAATCCATCCATTTTATTCTCGGGATCGTTTTAGGCGTTGAGCCGAAAAATGAGATCAATCCAATTATCTGGCGGGCCGTGGCATTAAGAATACTAGTATCTTCCTTTAAAACTTAAAAAAAATGATTTCTGGGGTCCACCAGAAGCTTGGACCTACCTGAAACTTGTTTTGGACCCCTATTTTTGTGGGAAACATGCAATGGATGGGATAGATTTGTTTAATGTGGGTCCCACCTAGGAAAACAAAATTAAAGGAAATCCATTCATGCGTTTGCTACTTGACGTCCAAAGGTGTCTGGACGTCCAACCAAAAAAAAAAAAAAGAAAGAAAGGAAAAGAAGGGAAATGGTGGGCCACTCTTGTAAGCCCCAACTTAATGCATGGATTTAATCCAAGCTTTCCACCATCTTCCTCAGATTAATTTAGGCGTTGAACCAAAATTTGGGACCAATCCGGAACTCAGGTGGGCCATACCATCTAAAATCATGAGGAGACATGCCTGAAACATACAAAAACATTTGGTGGGGCCTACCTGAAATTTGGACGTGGCTGAAACTTGGTTTGGACGCCTAATTTTGTGGAATACATGCAATGGATAGGGTAGATCTGGTTAATGTGGGTCGCACCTAGGATAAAAAAATAATTTTCTTTTTTGGCATGACTTTGTGCCATGAGTCCAGAGACGTCCACGTTAAAAAGGGTGGCCGTATTGGCCCACTTGTAGACTCCACCATGATGTATATTTTACATCTATACCGTTCATTTAATAGGTCCCCTTAAATGGTGCGTTGACTCCAAAAATCATCCACAAACTGAACTCAGGTGGGCCATACCATCCAAATCATGTGAAGACATGCCTAAATCATATAAAAACACTTGGTGGGGCCTCCCTGAATTTTGAATGTAGCTAAAACTTGGTGTGAACCCTCAAACAGGTGGGACACACGTAATGGACGGGTTGGATTACAAATAAACACTTTGGTGGGCCCTATATGGGACCCACTGTGGTATGTGTGGCTTACCACGCCGTACACAACAGTGGGTGGTGACACCCACTGTGATGCAAGTGTTTTACTCACGCCGTCCGTCCACGCCAGTGGACGGTGGCCCCCACTCAGATGTATGTATTATGTCCACGCCGTCCATCTCGTGGGCCCCTGGCCACGTGACGTTATGAACAGGTTTGGATGGCAATAAACATTACAGTGGGCCCTAGGCCATGTGATTCAATGAACAGTTTGGATGCAAATAAATAGTACAGTGGACCCAGGTTGGGTAGAAAATATACATTTCGGTGGGCCCTGGGTCTATATGACCTTATTAACAGGTTTGAATGGAAAATAAACATTTTGGTGGGCCCCTTGCTACATGGCCTTATCAACAGGTGGAATGTAAAATAAACATTTTGGCGAGCCCCTTGCCACACGGCCTTAACAATAGGTTGGGTGGCAAATAAGCATTTCAGTGGGCCCAGGATTGGCTGGAAATAAATGTTATAGTGGGCCCACATGGGAGTCTACCATGATGCATGAGTTTCATCCAAACCGTCCAACCATTTTGAGATCATTTTAAGGCCATTGTTGAGGCCCATCTTAATGTATTTGTGGCCCGCCCACTAAGGCCCACTTTGTTATTTATGGGCCCATGTGTGTAGGCCCAATTGATGTATTTGTGGCCCATTGTTGAGGCCCACCTTGGTATATATAAGGCCTATGTGATTAGGCCCATTTGATGTACATAAAGCTCATATGATTGGGCTCATTTTAATGAATTCTAAGGCCCATGGGTTATAACCCATTGCAAAGGACCTAAGGCCCATTGGTGAGGCTCATTAAGGTGATCCATTTGATGAATGCAAGGCCCATATGATACGGCTCAATTGATGTACTTAAGGCCCAATTGAGTGCAACTAGGTCCATTGCAATGCGTGATCCCTCCATGGCAAATAACGATATTTATAGTAAGTAATGCCTCGGGAACAATGATGGTTAGACGTCCACATTGTAGGTACAATGTTGGTTAAATGTCCGCATTATAACACTCCCTAAGGCCCACTAATAGGCCCATACTTGTAGTAAGTAGGCCGTCTAGGCCCATCTCAGTTATACACAGAGCCCATCTCTATATACATGTTTAGTATAAATCCATGATTCATTATCATACGCATCATATGTATGACTGATATGAGAAGTGACTGATCATAGCATATGCCTTCGGGCGAACTGTTTATGGGCTCCCTGGTAGGTGGAGTTTCCATAGTGCATGGTACACGTAGGATTGTTGCATGACTGGTAGTGTGACTCATGCACTTGCATTTGTATGATTGTGATTATTGTATGCCCTAGCGACATCAGGGCCATAGCCTCCACAGATGCATCGTGGGTGGCTGGATTGAATACCGAAAATGTTTGGTTCTAGCATACGGGCGCCATAGATGTCCCTGGGTGAAAACCCCTAAACCCGATGGTACCAGAGGATGACTCTAACGTCGGGACCGAGTGGATACATGAGCGCACGAGGGCCGTATACCAGTAGGTCTCGTCTCCCACTGTGTCGTGGTCGGTTGGAAAGGGATGTGCCTTACCCGCCTGAGTGAGGGGGAAACTTCTAGGTTGAGTTTGACCAGCTTGAGGAATCGGTCCGCTATCGACGAGCCGGGCCCGATATTGGCAGGCAGATAGTGAGGTCTCTTCTGCTCTCCCAGTTGTGCGTTCGGATAGGGACGGCAAACTGGCATAGAGTATACTAGACCCCGGTGATTATCCAGAATGAGAACTGTACTGATATATGATGAGGATTGGCATGCTTGAGTTGCATCTCGCATCACATGGTCTGGATATGGCCGATCGCATTCATATCTTGCACTGTATAGCCTTGGTACGGCTGATTGCATTCACGTATTCATCAGCATAATTCCGCATTACTCTAACCTTGTATTCTGAGCACGCTCGTATTGCGCACACACTTACACCGCCCTCTAAGCTTTCTATAAGCTTATGCACGATTGATGCATGCAGGTGACGTCAGGACGCAGCCGTAGCGTAGTAGCAGCAGGAGCGTGCAGTCGAGCCTTTGGAGTTTTGTTATTAGCACTATCTTGTATTTCCCTTTATACACCTTGTACTCAAAGTTTTTGATCATAGTGGAAATGTAATGGAGTTTTTGGTTGTTATTTGTGGGTTATGCCTTTGGTTATGCTTATTACGAATCAAACTGACATCGAAAATCCTCCTCGTAGCATCCCAGGATCGGAACCTGGCGAATGGGAGCTAGGAGCCGAGAATGGGGTTCTACGGTGGCTGTCGGCGCCGGATTCGGCGATCGGGAATTCTGTGAGCCCGATTTCCGAGTTTGGGGCGTGACAATGGGCATGGAAGACTTTTGTAGCATTTGTGTAAGAAAGGTATGGGTTAGGAAGACTTTTGTGATTGCTTGGGAAAAGGGATGAAAGTGATGTGTACTTGACATGTACTTGACATGTGATGGATTGATGGATGATTGATTGATGGGATGATGTGATTGATGTGACACATCGTAAAAATTCCCTTGAATTTCACAACGCGCGGCATTTTCTCGCACCGAATGTCGGTCTACAACTCTTGATCAGGGTATTGCCTCGGCGCGCGAGTCGCGACATTGGAACTGCAACGACGGCGCGGTCGCTATGGTATTGGTCTTGGGTTGAGTCGACTCGGTTTGTCGGCATATGAATCAGGCTCTCCCTCCTCTTTCTCTCATTTTCTTCTCCACTCTGACCCTCACACTAGTAGGGTTGTGGGACCGAGCCCAACCAACGGTGAGCACTAGCGAGGCTATTGGCATGGTGCAACAATAGTAGCCTCATCTCTCACCCTCATTCTTTTTCTTTCTTCCTTTCTTCTTCTATTTTCTTTCTTTACCTCACTCTCTTCTGCAACGTCCTAAAACCTCTGGACCGAGATAGATTCGAAATCAGGTGGTGCGGATCACATGGTGGCAGCGGCTTTGTCGGGGAAGATGATTGAGCTCCAATGGCAGGTCTTGAACGGAGGCTCCCACCTCCAATCCGTTCCCTACAAATGCTTCCTATGGGTCCTAGAAAGCTTCCAGATAAGCTCTTTCAAAGTTTGGAGAAGCTTTGGTTGGTGGGTTTGTTAACAGAAGGAAACAATGGGTTTTTCTCTCAGGCGGCTGCAATAACCAAAGAAAGGCCTATTGCTATTAGATCTTACTGCCTTTTTATCATGCCCTAAACTCCTTTAGAGTCGTTGGATAAGGACTGGATGGCCGGGATCAAATCCTGCTGTCCGGTTTTCTCAAAACAGTGGGAGGGAACCAAAATCATCCCTGGTTTTGCAAGGAATGCCCTAAGAAAATGGATGGCTGAGATTTTTCCTAAATAGAAGGTTGGGATCGGAGGATAAGGGCAGACGCGGATCGCCTAGCTGGCGGTTTTCATTTTTGGAAATGAGGTGCTTGCGGGACCTGTTTGCACCCAGGATTGTGTGCACGTGTGGTTGCATGAATGCATATAGAAGCCATTTTTTTGGCTAGAACGATCCGCCCAACACAATGGACGGTTTGGATTTCTCATAGGGTCTGTGTAGGTGGGCTGTTGATCACAAACACGGAAAGGGTCCGTTCGCTTGCTAAATGCAGAGAGAGAGAGAAGGAGAAATCTCTCTTTTATGGAAATTACGGGTCAGAGCCGCTGCTGACCGAGCTGGCATCCCCGGTGCACGCCGAATATGGGTGCACTAGGTGCACTCGCACCACGTGTGGGGCCCATCATGATGTTTTTGATCAATCCACATCGTTCATAAGGTTCTTTGGGCCTAACTGGATCCTTTGACCAAAGCAGCCGCAGATCTAACGCTTAAGTGGGCCATACTTCTTAGTTTAGGGTCCTTCTTGGGGTTCTCGTCGATCCGACGGTCGAACCATCTCGAAATCGAACATCAACTGTTAAAAGGTATTAAAGGGCCATTTGTAATGCTTTCGTCCTATATCACTAACCGATACTAATATTAATATAATTTATTATTTTTTATTTGTGTATTATTTGTAGTTACAATGTTTAAAATCTAATATACGTATGTAAATAAAATTTTAAATAATAACATACTACTATATTCATGCTATTGAGCATATACTTATATAATTTATAATATATAATTTAAAAATGTCTAATGATTTTTCTATACATATTTATGAAAGATATTTAATACTACATTAGTATTTATAATTCAATTATATACTGTAAAATTATTATCCATCATATTTAGTTAATATAATTTTTTTTCATAATATTTTATTTACATTAAATATATATATATATATATATATATATATATATATATATATATATATATATATATATATATATATATATATATATATATATATATATATATATTACTCTTATTATAATATATTTTTATACACTTCTATATGATAAGTAATTTATCAAGATACACCTATAATTTTTTTCTAATCTATGTTTGTGTAAAATAAATAATTATACTTATTAAATATTATATGTCTACTGGATGGTTTGATCCATCCATCGAGGTGATCGAAGTCGTAACAATGGGTTGCGCTGATGACATGATGGTTTGTCTCAAAGATTAACAGACGGATAGCCTAATACATAGGTGAAGACTGCTTTCAATAGTCAGATTTAAACTAGGATGAACGTGAATCTTAAGTTAGGCTTGTATCTATACTAAGTTTGGTTATATGGTAACACCCGAGTACTGGAAAGTACGGGGTGTTATAGCCCACTATTATGTATGTGCTTTATCTACACCATCCATCTATTTGGATATTTAATTTTAGAGCATGAGTTAAAAAATGAAGCAGATCCAAATATGTAATTGACCCCACCACAAAAAATAGTGGGGAGATTGATGCCTACCATGGAAACCTTCCTAAGGCTCATCGTGATTTTTATTTGAAATCCAACTTGTTCATAAGTTAACACAGACATGAAAGAAGGACAAAAACAAATATCAGCTTGATTAAAAAAATTGGCCTATTTAAGTTTTTAATGGTGGGTGTCACTCTTCCCACTGTTTTTGTGGTGAGGTCCATTGGAGCTTTGGATTTGACTCATTCTTTGGATCTTTACCTAAAATTATGTTTCCAAATGGATGGACGACGTGGATACAAAACATACATCATGATGGGCCCACATAACTTGGTGACGTAACTTCAGTAGCGAGTCTCGCTACTCAACCTGTCAGTATCCAATTCGCGTTCGCGGAAACAAATTGGCTACTCTCCTGTCACCAACCAATGGCTGGTGGTCGATCCTATGTGGGCCCCACCATGATGTATGTGTTCCATCCATGCCATCCATTCATATTTCTAGATCACTTTATGGTATGAGACCAAAAATGAGGTATATCTCAATCTCAAGTGGACCACATTGCAGGAAAACAGTGTTAAATGAACGTCAACCATTAAAAACTTTTTGGGGGCCATAAAAGTTTTGGATCAAGCTGATCTTTGTTTTCTCCATTCATCTAGGTCTACATGACCTAATCAATAGATTGGATGTCAAATAAACAGTACATTGGGCCTTAGGAGAATTTTAATGGTGGATATCCAATCACTATTGTTTTCCTTTGGTGTGGTCCACCTTAGATTTTTATTCCTCTCATTTTTGGTATCAAGTCCTAAAATGATCTTTAAAAATGGATGAATGGAATGGATGAAACACATACATCTTGGTGGGCTCAAAGAAGTGCCCTATGTTAAAGGTTGGGATGTGTATAATGCAAGGGAGAAAATCTCTCTCGCAAAGGGTAATTTTGGATTAGAAAAATAATAATCACAGAGTGTATTCTCCATTCCGCATTAAGCTAGACTCCCATCACGAAAAAATTTCAACGCGAAAGACTCCCATCATGGAAAATTTTCAACGCAAAAGACTCAAAAGACTCCTACCACTCTAGTAATCCACGCTCATTTTTCTTTCCCTCACACAAGCTTTTTCCCAATGTAAGTTGCGCTCGAGAGAGGAAATCAGATTGAGTACTCGGTTGGGCCCACCTTGAATGTATGTGGTCTATCCATGTCGTCCATCCATTTTTTTCATCTAATTTAAGGGATTGAGCCCAAAATTGAAGCATATCCAAAGATCAATTGGATTATACTATGGCCTTAATCTATACCCTTTGATCCATTTACACTACCAAAAATAGATCGTGGTTGTCATGGGTCGTAGTCGTTATGTTATATGGGTCGTGGTTGTCATATTATATGGGTCGTAGTTATCATGGGTCATGATTGTCATGTTATATGGGTCATGGTTTTCATGAGTCGTATTTATCATGTTATATGGGTCGTGGTTCTCATGTGATATAGGTCGCGGTTGTTGCATGTTCACTTCCTTTACTACCAAATAAAAGGATAGTCATTGGTACCATAGCCTTAGGCCTATAATGAGGCGATCCGATCCATCTACCTTGTCGACCAACTCACCGTGGGCCCAAAAATCCTGACTTGAGCAATGTCCACTTCTAACAAACATCACAGTGAGCCTAAAAAGTTTCAAGAGTAGGTGCCACTGTCACCATTATTTTCTATTATGTGGCCCACACGAGCACTGGATTAGGCTGATATTTGGGCCTTGGCCTAAAATGTCATGACAAAAAGGATAGGTGGCAAGGATTATACACATACATCAACGTGGGCCTCAATGTATGATCAAATTCCCGGGTCATGGTTGTAATGTGGTAAGCGTCTTAGTTTTTATGGGTCATGGTTGTTATGTTATATGGTTCGTGGTTGTCATGTTATATGGGTCGTTGTTGTCATGGATCGTAGTTATCCTATTATATGGGTCGTGGTTCTCATTTTAGGGCCAAGGCCTATAAAATGAAGACTACGACCCATATAGCATGACAACCACGACCCTTACCTCATGACAACCACAACCCATGACAACTACGACCCTTACCACATTACAACCATGACCTTTACGACATTATAACCACATGATGTGACCTATGCTACTGTACAGATATTGTTTGCACGACTATAGCATGACTTGCACTAACTTGGTGACTACATAGGATAAACATACATAAGATCTTTACCATCCATCAGACGAAACAATATATTTACACCGTGGATACTAAATTTTATTCAAATATAAATCTTAAATGGACCATAACGTAGAGAATGGAGTAGAATTCTAAGTAAAATTTCTAATCTCAATTGTTTCCCATGGAATAGCCCGCCTAGCATTTTTCAAATATGAGATGATTATTGATAGACTACAGGAGAAGGAAACGCAGGCTATATGGGTTGTGGTTGTCATATTATATGGGTCGTGGTTGTCATGTTATATGGGTCATGGTTGTAATGTGGTAAGGGTCGTGGTTATCATGGGTCGTGGTTGTCATGTTATATGGGTCATGGTTGTAATGTGGTAAGGGTCGTGGTTGTCATGGGTCGTGGTTGTCATGTTATATGGGTCGTGGTTGTCATGGGTTATCATTAACATGTTATATAGGTCGTGGTTCTCATATGATATGGGTCACGGTTGTTACATGTTCACCTCCTTTACTACCAAATGAAATGATAGCCATTGGTACGATAGCCTGTACGATAGCCTAAGGCCCACAATGGGGTTATCTGTTCTGTCCACCTTATCGGCCTGCTCGCCGTGGGCCCAAAAAGTCCTGACTTGGGTAGTGTCCACTTCTAAGAAACATCACAGTGAACCTAGAAAGTTTCAACAATGGATTCCACTGTCACCATTATTTTCTATTATGTGGCCCACACAAGCTCTGGATAAGGCTGATATTTAGGCCCTAGCCCTAAAATGACACAGCAAAAAGGATGGGTGGGATGGATTATACACATACATCAATGTGGGCCTCATTAGTTTGGTCCTTACCCATGCACAAAAAAGGGTTTTGTACGCATCACTTTCTTGGCATTAAATATGACGTAACTTCTTATACCCTAAAAAACCATACAACTACTGAAACAAGGACAAGGGCATTTTGGTCCAAGTAATTTACGAAAGTTTGTTAGAAGGTCACCCTCGGAATATTTGAAAGGTTGAATCTCATTAAGGAATTTGACCATACATCAAGGACAGTACAGTCAATTTCCCTTAGCCGAAACCGGCCATTTGACAGTTGGTTTTGTACATTACAGGCCACCTTGTGGCCGATTCTGCACATAGAGGGCCATGTGTTGGTTAGTTCCATAGTCTGTTTCACTGGAACATGAGTTGGACCAATCACAAGCTCCACTACCTTACAACTTTGCTTCGGTTTTACTAAATCTAACTCTGTGTTGAGCTTGGTTGTACTTCATCGTGGTTTAATAAAACCAAACCTATTTTTGTGTCACTGCAATAAAATCTCCCGGATGCCTATTTAAAGGGACCCACACATTCAGAAAATGAACAACAGAGAGACATAAAAAAAAAAGCATAGTGAAAAGAAAAGACCAGAGAGTGAGAGAGCCAGGGGGAAAGTAGAGAGAAACTCTAAACTTTGGCAGCAGCAGAAAAAGCTAGGAAGCCCTGTAGAATTATCTGCAACCTTTCTTACTTCTTCCTTTTTCAAACCATTTCAACCATTCTTTGTCACAAGCTGCTCCTTGCCATTATTCTGTCTCTGTCTCTTTCAATTGAGAAGTTAAAAGTCAAGATAGCACCAAAATCAACAAACTAGGGTTGGGATCGAGGATATCTAACCTTCCATTTTGCTAAAAAAGGAGATTGGGTCTCCAATTTTCCTTCTCACATCTCAATCAACTTGCATTCTAGTTCACACATACCTACACATATGCACCAACTCTCACTTTATTATGCCTTCATTTTCCTTTATGCACGCTTCTATTAGTAGGCTTTATTTCGACATCACGTGAAGTATATATGATCTACATTTGCCCCTTTGGGGGATCTTTTGTATCAGAAAATGTGATTTAAAGGAATAACTAAAAATTCATTGTTGCATCTATTCACACTTTTATCTTTCTTTAGTTACTTTTACTGTATACCTAGGCATTATAGGCTAATATAATGCTATTTATTTTCTTATCTTATTGAAAGTTCCCTGAATTCCCTTTGAAATTGAGACTGCAATATAAATGCAATAAACATAGGAACTACCTACCTTATTAGAGAGTGGGCGAACTACTGTACAGTCTGGTGAAGTAGAGACCATCCTTTGCACGAGCGAAAAAGGGTGCATAACCCCTTCCTTTTTCGTAACTGAGGCCCTTGCCCAAAATATATGGTGGAGATCGATCTAGGAGTCACTTGAGGTGAGGAATATTCAGATTCCTCATTCTCTAAGAGATTCCATGGACCCTAGTCGATTGTAGATTCTTGAGACTTTTTCTGGCTAGTGGTGACTCCCTAAGTGCTTAGATGAGCCATCCTATTGACCTTGGGGAAGGTATTAAAAAACCAAGGAAAACAAATAAGCTAACTAAATCTTTCACACCCTTGGGGTTCCGCGCCAAAGAAAACGAATGGGGTACATGTGATGCGGGAGACATTCATGACATCATTACTTCTCTTCTCAACCCCTCTTTGTTAGGCACTCCACTAGCTCGAGCTCTGTGACTTGTCGGAACCTTGCATCCTGTCTCATAAAAAAGCCTGTGGTTATTTAAGCGCTCATTCATTGCATTCTAGACATTCCACTAGCTCGAGCTATGTGAGTTGCTGGAATCCTAGATAATGTCTCATCAAAAAGCCTATAGTAGTCTAAATCATCACGCATTATATGTTAGACACTTACTGAATGTATGCTCTGTGACTTCCCGAAATCCCGAATCCTGTTACATTAGAAATTTATGTGTGTAGCTCTATATTTATTATTTTATCATACATGCCTACGCTCAGCAGCTCCAACCAATAACGGTGTGATAGGAACGCGTGAATGCTCGCATGATATTTTTCCAATATTCACAAATTCATTTTTAAGTATTGACTTATAATTAATGCAACATGTTGTTAGCTTGGATTCGTTTGTTGTTGGGGTTGGAAAAAGTGCAAAATGTTTCTAAGTTATAAAAAGGTAGGACCCAAAGTCATGGTAGCGTGGACCTATACCGTGGTATAAATTCATGGTAGCACGAACCTATAGTACAACCCAAGGCTAAGTCTGCCCCGCCTACCACGTGGATCGACTTGAGCTTGTTTCCTGCCATGTCATCCCCATGCCTCCTTGGATGGTGCAGTTGTCACATGGCATGGCCATCAACCAGTGAGAGAGTGCCATGTCATTATTAGAACCTCGAAGCAGCCTATGAATACCCCATGTGCGGCCTCCTCCTAAGCATCTTTCATTTTCATTTTCCTCATTTCACTTTCACTTTCCTTGGTTTTGAGCTCTTAGGATTGGGTGGCTTTTCTAAGGTGAAATCTATGAGAAAACACACTATTTTTCCTATCTTCAATGAAGGCACGACCATCCCACCTTCTCAACTCGGAGGAAATCGTCTCGGAGTGAGGGAAAAGCCACAACAACCCCTAAAGAGTTGTCTTTGCAACAATTGATCAAAGCACTTAGGCAGCATGATATTCGAAGTGATGGCACAACCGCTTCATTCCTCATATGATCTACACTCATTATTCTTCCTTACACTAATTGTTTGTTTATATGCTTTCTCATAGCATTCAATAACCAATGCATTAACTCAGGCTCTATATGTAGCGTCTCGATTTCCAGGTAACCAATTACATGCACACCTAGACATATACATCTACCCCACGAAGAATATAGAGAGATATTAAACATAACGGATCAGTGCAAATTGATCAAATAAATAAATTTTGGGGATGAAATTATGTTTGAGGGGGGTAGAATGTAACACCTCGGACTTTTCAATACTTAAGTATTGAAAGTTCTTGAGTGTTACCATGAAATCTAACTTAATAATTATATGTGTATAATGCCAATCTAACTATCCACCCTACATTTATTCTCCAACACAAATCTGACAATTAAAAATGATCTTCATCTATAAATCAAGTCATCTGACCGTTGATCATATGGTTTGATATATGTACCTTCCTCTAACTAAATCAGTAAATAACACTTCATCCATAATGATTTAGATGTAAGTCCTTTTGTAAGAATTGTTTATAAAAGTATATACAACCATGTAGAACCATTAGATTTTCAAAACTCACAGATCAGTAATAATTACGAAAATACTATTAACCTAGACCCCTGAATTCTAGATCACATGGTTCCCACGATTCGTTTCATATGAAAGTTTATACCAGGCCTAATTATCATAAATTAACCATATATGTCAAATTGTAACCCTTAGATCATAGTAAATTAGCTACTTGACCTCTACACCCATTCATACACTTATTAGATCAAGATTTTGATCCGTCCATCTTGTTCACCCCATATGAATATGCTTAACCCACCATTAGAATTACAATCTAAGAAACTTACACATATGAACAAGTCACTCAAATCTAACGGTATACACATCCTACCCTTAATCACTCCAAAAAAAACACCTCGTGTCTGTCCATTTACAAAACTGACAATACAATCACCTAGATACATTACTAGAATACCAACCATCAAGTCTTCCTATTTTTAGCACGTCATCTGACCCTCCATCATATGTGGATCCCCAAAACGGGTCATCCAAATATTAGGGTAATCCATTCATAATGAAGATCTTAGACCATATGTTGAAACTACCAGCTAACTTCTCTATTAAATATATGAAAGCACTATTTTAGACCTCGGGGCAATATATTCCGTTAAAAAGGCATCATGGTCATCTATAAGTGATCAAAGCCCAAATTGGACCGATAGAAAAAGCATGAAAAACGGGGGATACACGTTAAATTTCAGGCCATTTTGACAATACACTCTGATATAACAGACGTCGGAAGATGATTGGAAAACGGATGACAAATTTGTAATTAAAGGAGGTCAAGTGACTCCGTAAGGGTGAAGGTTATTTTCTAAAGATCAAATCTACTTCAGATTTGGGACCATGGGTTAGCACGGCGTGCTGAAGGCGGTGAAGGAAGTGGATCCCCCAGAAGATCACCACAAGAGGCCCCACCTATTTCAAACAACAAGCGGAAGCTGCATGCGACAACACATCAGGTGACGTAATAAGTGTTGCAAGGGGTTTCGCCCCATCTCCCTACGCCATTTGTGGCCCACCAAAGACTAGGAGTTTTCTTATCTTTTGGTCCATGGCCTAACATGGCCCTACAGAGACAATGAACGGAGCGGCTTTCCCATCAAACATCAAGCTGGATGTTACCTATTGCCCCAGCCATTCATGAAAATCAAAATTCACATACACGGTGAGTGTTTCACGGATGTTTTAGCAGTGAGTTTCACTCACACATTTTCACAGTGTGTGGCCCAATAAAGGCTCAGATCTATTTCTAATTTGGGGTCGTGGCCCAACACAACTTAGAAAAATGGATAAATGGTTCAGATCTTCTCATAGTTGTCACAATGGACCCCACCTGCCCCTTACCATTGAACTGGAAACTAAAGGCTGTTTGATTTTCCAAATTCAGTGTAAATACCCCAAAAATAGCTAATTATTACAATTTCACCTGTTTAAAATTACGATGGTATTCTTGCTTTGGAAATCGGTCCAAAATGACCGACATAAATTTATGGGCCCCATCGTCATGTATACGACATATCCGCATCATCCATCCATTTTACCAAAACATTTTGACGCATGAGCCAAAGAATGAGGCAAATCTAACATTCAAGTGGCCCACATCAAAGTAAACAGTGGGCCCAAGAAGTTTTTAAGAGTGAGTGTTTGAATCCATTTTTACTATGGTGTGGTCCACTTGAACTTTGAATCTACCTCATTTTTTGGCTGATGCCCTAAATTCATTAGGCATGATGGATGAATGGTGTGGATAATCTACATACAACATGGTGGGCCCCACATATATTTGGCAGCATCCTCGGTTTTAGCATTAGAAAAAGTAAGAGTCAAATCAACCCTAGGGAACGATACGGTAATTACACAGGGAAATAATTATATCCCATTTCCCATTCATTTACCTTTACTTTAAAAAATCAAACATGCCCTAAAAGTTTCTGCACGCTGTTATAGCGCTCGACAACGTCTGAAAAACATGTTTGGGAGAGAAATCCTTCGCAAAGAACTCCCGATTTTGGAGAATCCGGAGCGAATTTGAACCGTTCAAACTTCGTTAAGGGGAGTTCCGACTACAACCTAGACTCCAGGGAAATCAAGGGAATCCCATAACGACAAGTTAGCGGAACTCTTTCCACAATCTATGCCAGCGAAAGAAACAGATGTGCATAGGACGATCAAGTCCGAAGTTCAGGCTCTGATCTAAACCATCTAGATTGAGTGTAGCGGATCTCTGATCCCCTCCACGTTGATCAAAGAAAGATATGGAGTGTGGCCATCTCACCTTACCTAGCAACACAAGGAGTTAGATAACTAACTATCGACTTCCTTACTTAGAAACAGAAGCTGCGTAAGTCCCAGCCAATTCCATTGAGGAATGGGGACTGCGTAATGTTTACGCATGAGGGTTCCGGAAGTTTTCACTCCTATAAAAGGCTTTCCACTCCACCGTCTTGAGAATACAACAGGAAAGGGAAAGAAAAGAAAAAAAAAGGAAAGGAAAAGAAAAGCAGAAGAAAGGAAAAGAGAAAGAAAGAGAAAGAAAGAAAGAAAGAGAAAGAAAAGAAAGGAAAAAAAGATTGTGAGCTGAGTTGACTTGCTAAGTCAACCTCTGAGTTGCTACTCGACGTTAGTTCAAGATAAGAAAATGGGTTCTAATCCTAAGATTACTCAAGACCTTTAACCTTATTAGCAGATATCAATGTGAGGGTTTTATCCTTTAAGCTTACATTAATTTAAGTTCTTATGTTTATCCTGCCTTGTACATGCCTTCCTGTTATTATATCTTATCTTTTACATGCCTTGAATCTTCCCTGCAATTATGTGTTTTACCATCAATTATTTGCCTTTGGCTTACGGTATAATGTTGATCACAAGTGATCTTTTTAAATTTGTGTGGGGCCATGAATATAAGCCTTGCCCTTGCCCTATCAAATTTATTTGAGTTGGCCTTGCCACTCTCCTTATTATTGAATCAGTCATTATCTCTCTTCTTTTTTTAAGTCGACCATTGTCACTCTCCTATTTGATATATTTGCCATTGTCACTCTTCTCTATATTGGCCTTGTGCTATCTATTTTTAAAGGGCTTGGGCATATGTTTTGATATTCTTGAACTCTCATAATTCAATGGGTTTTCCTTTTCGATGCAAGTACCATGTCGAGTATCCCTCCTCTATCTATCGAATAAATATCATGGACATAATGCATTTTCGGTAGTGGCCCTGGGGCGACACATAATTCCATGTTTCACGGGTGATAGTGTACCAGTTGGTGTATGTGAATCGTTCTATATATGTGTTACATCAATTTTTTGGGAGTTGGTTATCGCAATTAGTCACTCCAATCGGGGTTGCATGATTCACCTAGTCATGTGTTGTGTCTGTCTTGGGATAACTATATAAATCCATGTTAAACGTGGGACACACCGATGAATTTTCATAGTATGGGATGCGGGGTAAGTCGGATAACTATAATCGTATTCCACGTTGTGACGATCGCTAAGTGTGATAAACCATATATACTTTGCTAGGCATACATCTCATATACATTGTTTATGCATTAATATCTCTTGTAGATGTGGAGTACAGGACGTATCAAAACATTTGTATTGCTTTTATGAATCTCTTGAATTATTATTAATCTCAAAGGATAACCATCGCTATGAATAGGGCATTGACCCTCTCCCAACCGTACAGATGATGCAGGTAATGTATAGCTTAAAAACCTAGAGGACCATCTCCCTATAGAAGGCTATATTGAAAGAATACGAACATAGTTTTATTATTTACTTTTATACTTCTGCTGCGAACTCAATAAATGTAATAAGCTTCCATCGAGATGACATTTGATTATTCTTTTTACTCTGATGAAATATAATCAATACAGTTAATTTTATTCTTGTGAATGTTACCTTCATGAATGTATTCGGATGTGATTCAAATTTATTTTTTTTAAAAAAAGGCATGATTGTCAAAAGCATCCAAATTTATACATTATTGACACCCAATTTTCTCGGGCATATGAGTATGAACTCTAGCTTTGAAAATTCGAGGCATTATACTATAGTACTGCCATGGTGATTCGAACAGACCACAAAGAGAGATACTCTTTATTTTCCAATCTAGTGCAGATCTTTGAATATGTTCCACATGCCATATTTAATATAATTCTTTAGCAATATTTCGTTGATACATGGACAAGGCATTCTCTAATATAAACACAGTGATACACTCCTTGTCTAAGAGACTAACACATGACCAGCATAGATTCCCTTATCTTGAATCTCCTCTATTATTATGGATTCACATTGAAAAGGAAAATACTAATAAGGGTCCTTACCATGATATCTCACCATGTGAGGAGGCCACAGTGCCCGAACCATGGATCCCATAGACGACCCCAAGACTAGCTTCTTTTCAGAAGGATGCATTAGGTGAATTGATATCTTCTGTATAAGTTAGAGGATCATCTTTAAGGACAAATGTATAGAATTCATCTCCTATGTTAGTTTCTTTCCTAACCCTTATACTCGTCATTAGTTCTATTTCTTTTACGGTTTCTCTTTTTACATTATTACTACTTGAAACATTGTTATTTTTAATTTCTTTAGATATAGATTTCATTAGAAAAATGTTCTTAAAGAATTTTGTATCTCTTGCATCAATGATAGTATTAGGGTCTAAGATATTAACCTTAGATTTCAAAACTAAGAATCAGTAGGCTGCACTAATTTCTGCGTATCTTATAAACATGCAGTCTATTGTTTTCTAACATAATTTCCTTTTCTTAGTTTCTGGTAATCCTACTTTTGCTAAGCACCCCCACACTTTAAGATATTTATAATTAATACGATGTCTCTTCTATAGTTCATAGGGTATTTTACCTGTAACTTTATATGGTATTCTATTTAGTATGTGACAAGCAGAAAGAATGGCTTCTCCCCACATGTTTGAGGATAAACCAGAACTATTCAACATTAAATTCATCATTTCTTTCAAAGTTCTATTTTTCCGTTCTGCTATACCGTTTTGTTCAGGTGTATAGAATGCAGTGGTTTCATGTATAATGTCATTCTATTTACAAAATTTCTTAAACTGTAATGATTCATATTCACCTCCCCTATCTGTTCTAATTCTCTTAATTTTCTAATTTAACTGGTTTTTAACTTCTTTCTTATACTTGATAAAGAACTCTAAGGCTTCATCTTTACTTCTTAGTAAGTATACCCTAGTGTACCTTGAGAAATCATCTATGAAGGTTATTTAGTATCTTTTTCCATTTCTAGACATGCGATTCTTAAAATCACTCAACTCACTATGAATCAGTTCTAGAATATCATATTCTCTAAAAATTGATTTGAATGATTTCTTATAGAACTTAGATTCTATATACACTTCGTATTTATTTAGTTCTTGATTTTAAAAAATTAAGTATAAGACATAGTTTCTTCATTCTTTTAAGAACATCTACATTTACATCCTAGTCTATTGTGCCATAAATCAAGTGAGTCAACCAAGTAAGAAAAATTGAAATTTATCTTATTAATATCAATAGAGGATACATTCAGTACAAACAGCTCATCACAAAAGTAACCCTTCCTAACAAATGTCTCATTTTTGGACAATATAACCTTCTCTAAATCGAAAACCAATTTGACACCAACTTTATTTAAGAGGGAGCCAGAAACTAAATTTTTCCTGATGTCAGGCATATGTACAACATTATTTAGTGCAATGGTCTTTACAGAAGTAAGCCTTAAGATCACATTTCCTTTTCTGACTACTGAGAAGGTTCAAGCATTTCTCATGAACACTTCTTCATCCCCTACAACTTGGCAGGAGGCAAACATGCTTCAATCCTTACAAATGTGACAAGTAGCCCTAGTGTTTTGTACCCAATGCATTGTGTTGACAAGATTCACTTTAGATACTACTACAGTTATTTCATCTTGTATGTTTTGTTTAGTTAGATTGGCCTAAGCTTGAGAAGCCTTCTTCTTGTGCTGCATTCTCTAATATGATGACCGGTTTTGCCACAATGAAAGTATTTTCCTTTCTTTTTGACTGGTTTTCCTTTCTTATTTTTGAGCCTACATTGTTCAACACAATAGCCTAGTTTTTCACAGTTGTTTAAGTATCAGCATTGATCAATAAGGTGACCTGCCTTTACACAGTGAGAACATGATTCTTAGATCCTTTTATTCTCCTGGTTTGTTTTAATGAGGTTAGCATTTGAAGTAGTGCCATTAACATTTTTCTTTTGATCCCTTATACGATTGGCATTATCTATTCAAATATGTATGATAGTGTTTTACATGAAAATTTCATTTTTCATGTGTTTCATCTTATTTTTGTATTCTTTCCAGGAGAAAATGAATTTTTCAATTAAAACACCTTCAAGGAAAACATATCCATTTTTAATCCTTCAAATATAAGCCCGTGCACTGAACTTTAATATTCAAGTATCTGATGAGACACAGGTTTATTATCTAACATAGAAAAGTTGAAAAAGGAGAAAATATCATGCTTTTTGGCACCTGCTTTTTCTAACACATATTTCTTAGCTAATACCGACCAGATATCCCTGTCTTTTTCATATGTAACATATTCGTCATACAGTTCATTAGAAAAGGAATTCATAATATAATTTTTACAATTGTGGTCATCCCTTACAACAGTTTCTTTATCGGCTTTATATTGTAAAGTATCAGATAGCATATATGATACTTTTAATGTATCTAAAACAAAGGTAAGTTTCTATTTCCACCTTTTTAAAATAGTTTTCAGAAAATGGTTCAATTTTAGATTGTTTGGCAGCCAGTTACTGTTATATTTTCCATTGTTATAGATATATAGATCAACAAAACAATTTCAAGATTGTAGAAATTTTTTAATCTGTAAATCCATAATTATGGAAATTTGAAATTGAATTTTTTAAAAAAGAAAATTAGAAATTTGAATAAGAGGAATTAAGAAAACTTATTTGATTGGAGGCATAAAAAAAATCACTTGGCATGAAATTAATTTGTCTTCCTTGGGACAATATTCGTAGTGAAACAGGAATATTGGACAATCAATCTCCAAGATACCCTCGAATGTTGTCTTGTCACACCAACATGCTTGATGTATGGAGACCCGAACTGTCAATTTATGTCTAACCTGAAGATTGAACCAGATGAAATCGTCGCAGATTCGAAGTGAGAGAGAGAGAGAGAGCCGAAATATTAAACTTGATTAAAAATTAGGAACCAAAGAAGTCCATTATATAGACTTCAAAGGTTGCCCCAAATAAGTGTGTATGCACCCGTACCAATAAACATGGTTGTTGAGCTTTTGAATGAGAAACCCTTTCCGTTTTTCGGCTCTGTTCGGAAATAACCACTCCCATGTGTGTTTCATGGCATGAAGGATCTTTTTAACGGCAATTACATTGAGCTACCATGTAGTTCCATTGGGCATTGATTCGAGATTTTGAGTCGACTATCGAACTCTAATTTTGGTAAGTATATATATTGTTCACTTGTCCTTAATATATTAGGGATGGAGATCATAGCGGAGATCGATCGGAGGTGGAGATCGGGGTGGAGATCGATTAGGGGCGGAGAGAGAAAGAGGGGTAGGAGCAGGTCGCGGACAGTTTCATGGCCAAGATGGATCAGAAAAGTACCGATCGATGATATAAGTGATCCGAACCGTCGGACCTTAGATCGGGCATATCTCACAATCCGGAATGAGTTATCGGGCGTAAAATATATGATTTTGGGGTAGAACGAGCTACTTTAGCCAACCAACCCTACTACGTTAGGTTGCGTAAGCCATATTTGTGAAATACCACTAGATAGATGGTCATTTCCCTGTTTTAATTTCGTTTTTACTATAAATAGTAAGTTTTAGTTTGATTACAGCTCTTCATCCGTTTGGCTTTAGTAGTTGCATCCAACGTGAAAAGAGCTTAGAATAATTAGGAGAATGGCTTAGTGAAGCCAAATAGGACACTTACTATTTTTGGCCAAAAACCTTGCGAACTAGTAGACATCACGACCGTCTATAAATAGTAAGTTTACTATTTATATTAAGTCGCGAATTCTAGGAGTTTTAGTTGTAGTTTGCTTCTGATTTCTTTCCTATTGCTTGGCACCCTTATTTAAAGGGTTCTGAACTCATTTTTATTCATTCATTAAATCAATTTTGAATTTATTCCTATTTTTTGCTTTCTTTCCTCGTAGATTTTAGAAGTCTCTGTTAGGAGTTCAAAGAAGCTTTGCGGATTCGGAGTAGTTATCCTCCTGAGGAAGACGGTGATCAACCTCATCACATTATCCCTGCGTCAATTGGTATCATAGCGAGAATTCCCCTCGAGCCAATGGTAAACAATGAAGATATGAATCAAAATCCTATGGACGATGATCCAGGGATTCGTTATCTTTTGGAAAGAATGAAAGCTTTCCACCTGAAGAGTCAGTTGACCATGTAAGGGCTAAAGGTAACCCTCAACCGTCTTGTGGATGCGCTACTTCCTCCTCGATCCATAGGCGGTGCTCCACCACTCATGGTAGCTCCACCACCCATGGTCGCTCCACCACCCGTGGGTACTGTGCGACATGACCTCGATTTTTATAGAGCACTACCAGTGGTAAACCGTAGGGCTACACCAGATGATTTAAGTTCTAGTGATGAGGATCTTAATGAGAGTTTTGCCCGATGACCAATCCATGGAGGAGATTATCTAGATCGTAAAAGAGACTATCGAGGTAAGACTGAACTTCCTAGTTTTAATGAGTTATTACATATAGAAGATTTTCTCAATTGGCTAGCCGAAGTAGAGAGATATTTTGATTCTATGGACATGTCAGATCATAAAAGGATAAAATTGATAGCGTTTAAATTAAAATCTGGTGCTTATACATAGTGGGAACAATTATAACTCTTACGAGCCAGCCAGAACAAGGCGCCCATCTCATCATGGCCATGGATAAAACGTCTTCTTCGACCACGATTTCTTCCCAGTGATTATGAGCAGATATTATTCCAGCAATACCAAAATTATTGATAAAAAAATAAAACCGTCATAGATTACACTGAAGAATTCCAGTGGTTAGTTACATGAAACGATCTATCAGAATCTGAGTCACAAAAGGTGGCATGATTTATAGGTGGGTTGTAACCAATAATTCAGGATCGAGTTTAGATGTACCCGGTCGGAACCATGGATTAGGGCTGAAAGTTGGGCGGGTTCAACCCAACCGACCCGTGACCGACCCGACATTGGGTTGGGCTCGGGCAGGATATATCGGGCCCGATCTTAAGCTTGGGCTATACAAACCCTAACCCGACAAAACTTGGGTTGGGCTCGGGTTGAGGGTTCAGGTTGCCCGACCCAACTCGAACCCGATCATGATATATAAGTTACTTATAAATTATAATTGAGTGTTGATCGTTTGTGTCGAAGGCACACTAGTGATGTCGAGTCTCATTTGTCCACGTCATTTCCAAGGACTCAAGCTAACAAGATATGCCAGATTTCTCTCTCAAAAAGACTTTGTGCTATGCTACATGACTTTCAAAGTAGTTGTCTTATATTTTAGCTTGTTTTTTTAGAGAAAAAAATAAAGTTCTTTATAATGAATAATCACATATATAATTAATAAAATTATAGATATAAAAAAAAGCCCTATATTGAAATTTAATAAACTAATGTAATAACGAAAATATTAACACGTATATACCCGACCAACCCCATCAACCCGACCGAGCCCGCTTGGGTTGGGCTTGGGTTGAGAATTCCCAACCCGAGATTGGGTTAGGTTGGGTTAGGGTTGAGGCATAAGAACCTTGGGTTGGGTTAGGGTTGAGCACCAACCCGACCCAACCCACCCGACTTTCAGCCCTACCATGGATGAAGCAGTTCAATTGGCGGGTAGGGTAGAAATACAACTTGCAAGAGCACCTGTTCATCCCTATCCTTCAACTCGACCCCCCATGACGGGTCCCACACAGGATCCAGTGTGACACGAGGAAAAGATCCAGTACGAGAATGTCCTCAACCTCTTACAACCACAAACCATGATACAGAGAGCGGCTCATCTAGACCTCAACGTGCAGCACCCACAACAGAAGGCCCGAGTAGGATTCCAAATCCTTATGCTCGGCCAAAGTCAAACAATTGTTACCGCTGTGACCAACCAGACCACTTATCAAACACTTGTCCTCAATATCTCGCAGCACACTTGAGTATAAACGAAGGAGGCCGCAGAAGAAGATCATGGCTTTGATGAACATGAACAAACTACTGAAGTGAGACGATTACTGTATATCCCATGAAAGGAATTACATCCACAGTGACACAATATATTTCGTACTCGGTGTATTGTCAACGGAAAGGTCTGTAATGTGATCATAAGCAGTAGTAGTAGTGAGAACATCGTCTCAAGAGTGATGGTGGACAAGTTACAGCTACTAACGATAAAACATCCTTCCCCGTACTCAATTGGTTGGATAAAAAGGTGAATGATACCAAAGTAACTAACCAATGCACTATCTCATTTTTTATTAGTAAAAATTATAAGGATCAGATACTTTGTGACATGGTTGACATGAAAGCTTGTCATATGCTACTTGGTCGACCATGACAGTCGAACCGTAATGCGACTCATCGAGGATGAGATAATGTCTACATATTCATCAAGGATAGTCGAAAAATAATCCTTGCCCCTATGACACTAGAGAACCACCCTGAAGCCTCTAAAGTGGAGGGGAGTTCCCTCTTGACCATTCAGGATTTCATAAAGGAATCCAAGGAAACCGGTAAGGTATACGCCATAGTGGTGAAGGACGAGGAAGAGGAACCCTCAAACATCCCTCCCAAGTTTAAGACAATTGTTAAATGAATTCAAAGAAGTCTTGCCTGAAGATTTACCTGATGGATTACCCCCATAAGGGACAGCAAACATCACATAAACTTCATCTCTGGGGCTAGCCTACCCAACCGTTCTCATTATTAGATGAGTCCGAACGAGTGTGAGATACTTCAAGGGTAAGTGAAGGAATTGATCCGTAAGGATCTCTTGAGAGAGAGCATAAGCCCATGTGTCATACCATCATTATTAATGCCAAAAAAAGATGAAGTTGACGCATGTGTATCGACAGTCAAGCAATCAACAAAATTACTATCAAATATCAGTTTTCAATACCACGGTTAGACAACATGTTTGATATGCTAGAAGGGGCCAAGGTGTTCTCTAAACTAGATCTAAGGAGCGGGTACCATCAGATTCATATCCGATCTAGTGATGAGTGAAAAATGGCATTCAAGACCAAGGAAGGGTTGTATGAGTGGCTGGTTATGCCCTTTAGCCTATTGAACGCACCAAGTAATTTTATGTATTTGATGAATCAAGTTCTAAAACCGTTCACTGGCTGATTTATGGTAGTATATTTTAATGACATATTGACATATAGCTAGGATAAGATAGAGCATAGGAAACATCTTAGGCAAGTGCTACAGGTCCTACAAATTAATAAATTGTACCTCAACTTGAAGAAGTAAAGTTTTTTAATTGACAACCTGTTGTTTCTAGGATTTATTGTAACATCCACAGGCATCCGTGTGGACGATGAAAAGGTGCGAGCCATTAGGGAATGGCCGATCCCGACAAACATTCATGAGTTAAAGAGTTTTCACGGGTTAACGACTTTTTATCGTCGATTTGTGTGAGATTTTAGTACCATAGTCGTGCCTATAATAGATTGCATGAAAAAAGGACCATTTCAGTGGACTGATAAAGCTAACAAGAGCTTTCATGAGATCAAGCATTGTTTGTCTACCACACCAGTCTTGGTGCTTCCTAATTTTGACAAATTATTTAAAGTTGAGTGTGACGCTTCATACATCAGAATTGAAGGAGTATTATCATAGGAAGGCAGGCCGGTAGCCTTCTACAGCGAGAAGCTCAACGAAGCCCAAAAGAAGTGGTCAACTTATGAGCTTGAGTTGTACGCAGTTGTTTAGGCGTTGCGACATTAGTGACATTATCTGATTCAAAAAGAGTTTATTCTATACACTGACCATCAATCAATAAAGTTTATTAATAGTCAAACTAATGTGAATCGTAAGCATGCTAGATGGGTTGCATTTTTATAGGAATTCACATTCGTTTTGAAGCACAAGTCAGGGTAGCAAAACAAGGTGGCTGATGCACTTGGCTATCGTACATCACTACTTGTTACGATGAGCAACGATGTGGTAGGCTTCGAATGTCTCAAGGAACTGTATGCCGAGTATGAGGACTTCAAAAATTCTTGGATGAAGTGCCAAGAAGGTCACCCCAGTGAACTTCATATACTGGATGATTTTCTCTTCAGAGGGAATTGATTATGCATCCCTCAAAGTTCTTTAAGGGAGGAGATTATTCAGGAGCTACATGGAGGTAGCCTCGGTGGACACCTTGGGTGAGACAAGACGTGAGCTTTTGTGGAAGAGCAGTATTACTAGCTGTAATTAGTACATGATGTGAAAAAAGCCGTACAACGTTGTTGTGTTTGTCAGACCTCCAAGGGGCAATCTCAGAATACGGGCCTCTACACTCCGTTACCTGTGCTTGACAGTCTTTGGGAGGATTTATCTATGGAATTCGTGCTTAGTCTCCCAAGAACACAACACGGCATGGATTCATTGTTCGTGGTGGTAGATCGTTTCTCTAAGATGACACATTTTATTTCATGTAAGAAGACCCTTTATGCAACACACGCGACAAATCTATTCTTTAGGGAGGTCGTACGATTACATGGGGTTCCCAAGACCATTACTTGTGATCGTGACACAAAGTTCATTAGTCACTTTTGATGGACTTTGTGGACTCGATTCGATACACGACTTCAATTCAGTAGTGCTTACCATCCACAGACTGATGAGCAAACCGAAGTTGCGAATCGCACATTGAGAAACCTCCTTCGCTATATTTCAGGAGAAAAGTCGAAGCATTGGGATTTGGTCTTATCTCAAGTAGAGTTTGCATTCAACAACATGGTGAACCGCTCGACAGAAAAATTTTCGTTTCAGATTATCTACGGATGAGTGCCTTGCTACACACTTGACTTGGTCCCTCTGCCCAAGCACCCAGTCACGAGCATCACAGTAGAACATATGGCAGATAAGATCATGGGCATCCATGCAGAAGTACGGACCAAGCTACATGCATCGAATGAGATGTACAAGGAACAAGCAGACAAGCATCGAGGATAAAAAGTGTTCGAGGTGGGTGACCACGTTATGGTTCATCTTCGCAAAGAGAGATTTTCGATCAGGGCGTACAACAAGTTAAAAAATAAGAAGATTGGACCCGTCCCAATCATTCGAAAGACTAATGACAACGTTTATATTATTGATCTTCCAGATGACATGGCGATCTCACGGATTTTTAACGTCGCGGACCTGACCGAGTATCATGAACCAGAGTAGGATGAGAACTCGAGGACGAGTTCTTTTAAAGTGGAGGAGACTGATGTAGAGTGGGTCGCAGACAGTTTCATAGCCAAGATGGATCAGAAAATGCCTGGTCGATGACAGAAGTGATCCGGACCATCGGACCTTAGATCGGGCGTATCTCACAATCCGAAATGAGTTATCGGCGTAAAATATATGATTTTGGGGTAGAACAAGCTACTTTAGCCTACCAATCCTGCTACATTGGGTTACGGAAGCTATATTTGTGAAATACCCTTAGATCGACAGTTGTTTCCTTGTTTTAATTTCATTTTTACTATAAATAGTAAGTTTTAGTTTGATTACAGCTCTTCATCCGTCGGGCTTTAGGAGTTGCGTCCAATGTGAAAAGAGCTTAGAATAATTAGGAGAACGGCTTGGTGAAGTCAAATAGGACACTTACTATTTTAGCCAAAAACCTTGCGCACTAGTAGACATCACGACCGTTAATAAATAGTAAGTTTACTATTTATAGTAAGTCGCAAATTCTAGGAGTTTTAGTTGTAGTTTGCTTCTGATTTCTTTCCTATTTCTTGGCACCCTTATTTAAAGGGTTGTTAACTCATTTTTATTCATTCATTAAATCAATTTTAAATTTATTAGAATTTATTTCTATTTTATGCTTTCTTTCCTCGTGGATTCGAGAAGTCTCTGTGAGGAGTCCAGAGAAGCTCCGTGGATTTAGAGTAGTTATCCTCTTGAGGAAGACAATGATCGACCTCATCACGTTCATCCCTGCATCAATAGGGTTTTTACCCATAGCGAGAGAGACAAAGGGGTGGGAAGGATTTTTAAGTACACAAATTGGTCCTCCCCCCCCCCCCACCCCCACCCCCGCGTCTCCAGCTGGGAAATAATAAGAGCTTTGAGTGGCCTTGTGATGTATGAGTTTTGTCCACACCGTCCATCCATTTTTACCTATCATTTTAGGTGATAGGACCAAATTTTAGATAGATCTAAGACTCAAGTGGAACACACCATAGGAAGCAACGGTGATTATGATTATTACTGTTGAAACTTTTTTAGGGCCCACTGTGATGTTTATTTTCCATCCAACCTATTCACAAAGTTACATGGACCTGGATGAATAGAAAACACAAATATCAACTCCATCCAAAACTTCTATGGCCCCCATGAAATTTTCAACAGTAAGAGTTTAATCCCCACTGTGTAGTCACATCTATCTTGGATCTACCTCATTTTTGGGCTTAAATTCTAAAATTATGCAAAAATATGGATGGATGGTGTGGATAAGACTCATACATCATGGTGGCCACTCAAAGCTCTTGCCCGTTCCTAGCTAGAAATGGGCGGGGTCGGACAACTTGCATCCGATTTTTACACTTTGGTACTCCCAACACGAGTTAAACATAAGACGGTCCTTATAGGGACTTGTGGGGCCCACTATGATGTATGTGGTTTATCCATTCCGTCCATTCTTTTTTAAACTTTATTTTATGGCCTAAGCCAAAAAAGGAGTTAGATTGAAGGCCTAATTAGACCACACTATAGATTAATGGTAGGGACTTAATAGCCACTATTTCCTATGGTGTGGTCCACCTGATCCTTCAATCTATCTCCTTTTTTGGCTAATGTCCTAAAATGAGCTGTTAAAATGAATGGACGGCTTAGATAAAATACACATTTCAGTGGGCCCCATAGAGCACTACACTCACAAACAGGAAGCATTAATTAACTCTTAATTTCCCCCTTGGCTAATTGTGATTTACTGACTACCAAAAGCCGTCGGGGAAGCCACCATACCACCATTGGCTTTGGTCATTTTTTTGGTAATGATAGTTTATAGTAATACAAGATTCTCATTGTACTTAGTATGATGCATGATTTGATTTTTGATTGGTACTTTATATTTCATATATTTTTATCATTCATAGTTGAGTGATCAACTTCTTATAATTTTTGTTAGTCATGGATACATCTAAAAGTTATGCAAAATCAGTTTAAGACATGCGTCATCTTTATTTATTCGAGATTATTGCACTAAAGTATTACATATTTATCAAATTTTCATAAAATTGTATCTATTGAAAAATTTATATTAAGTATCATTGCATATATTTTTGACTTTTTTGATATTTTCCCGTGCTAGGAAAAAAAAAACAACCCATGCATATAATCCTATTATAAAGTCTTGAAATCGGGTCAATAATAAGATTTTAAATAGAATACATACATTTTCATGTTTACTTCCGAACATGGACTGGTTTCCATCTCAATCATCCATTCTGTGGCCATCAATATAACAACTAGGATCATATTGGGATTTTGGCCTGCGGAATCACACAGATCTAGATCTAGGATAGCAATTCAATGACACCAAACACATACATGAGAATACACAGATTTAACGTGAAAAACCCTTGCGGGAAAAAACCACGGCACAAAGTGACACAATTCCACTGTTAAAGCATCAATTACAAGAGAGAGGACTTACCCGATTCGAACAACTTCAAATCTCACCCTTGCTACACCTTTTGATAACCCTAAAACTCTTTAGGAACCTTTGGAAAACTTTTAGAAAGCTTTAGAATACCTTAGAATAGTTATAGGGACTCCTATTTATAGTTTAGGAAACTTTCCTTTTGCACCCTTGCGAAACCGCCTCAGATTTCTGCAGCCACATAAGATCCGGACTCGAATATGTGTAACCTTGACTGAGCGAGCCAACTCCTCGACCGGTCAAAGGACCCCCTCGATCGGTTGTGCCATCCCCTCGACCATTCGAGCATCCTGGACACTAAAAAACTGAGCTCGCTGGACTTTGAGTCAAGCAATCCTCGACTAGTCGAGCTGCTCCCACGACCAGTCGAGCCTGACCCTCGACCGGTCGAGCAACCCAAAAAATGTCAGATTGAAGGCTTCTGACAACAATTTCCACCAAGTCTTTAATCTTCAACCGCGTAACTTCTTGACCACTTCTCTTATCTCTGCATCACATCATAGCTTCTTGTACACAATCTGTCCTTCTTTTCTGCCATCGCCAAGCCCAGAGAAGTTATATAGAACTTGAGCTTATCTGCATGAACGATCTAGGTGAGCATGTCTACTAGATCAAAATCCACGTGCCCAACCACCTTTGCTCCTGTCTTTCCAAAAGTAAAGATGTAGTCTTCTTACCATCTCACTGCTACCCAATATTAGTTGTTGGGGTACTTGCTCACAACACTGATAGCCTGTGAAATAATCGGTCTAATCCAGACCACGACATACACTGTTAACCGCATTCGAATAAGGATTATGAGATATCCTGCTTTTCCTCATCTGTTTTGGGACATGTTCTGAAGAAAACTTGAGAGACGCGTAGGGAACACTCTTCGGCTTTACCTGGCCCATCACATTCTTGATCAATACCTACACACAAGGTATTCCTCCTGTGATTACCAAAGCCTACTCATCCTTCAGTCTCAATGCCGAGAACCATCTTTGCAGCCCCCGGATCCTTCATTCTGAATGTCTCACTTAACCGAGTCTTTAGTACATTAATTTCAGACATGTCGTAAATGACGATCTACATGTCATCAATTCCTAACTCACCATGAAGGAATTAAACCACTGTCTAGGTGACAGGTCGAACCACGACCTCCTGCAAAGTCTTTTCTCAGCCCCTTTAACTTCGAACCGCTCCAGTTGCTTCATGTAGATCTGCTCTTCACTTTCCCTTGCAGAAGTGTAGACTCCACATTCATTCTTCCAGCTGAAGATTACATTGGCCAACCAGTGCCAAATACGGATCTAATAGACACCTGCTATACTGTTGGCGCGAATATCTCTGAGAAGTCGATCCCTTCTCTCTGAGTATAACCCTTCGCGACCAACCTCACCCTTTATATATGCCGTATCTTTCTAAAGATCCACCTGCATCCAATCGCTCTCCAGCCCACTAGAACCTCCACCCGCTCCCATATGTCAGTTTTGTACAACGAATCCATCATATCACCCATAATCACCTTTCACTTCTCAGCACCAGGCTCACTTAGAGCCATCTGAATAGAAGATGAATCCCTTAGAGTCGTCCATGTACCTCGCCGATATCCTGTGATCATGCTATGTGATTCTTCTCACAAGTAGCTGCTCCACCTGCTCTGTATCCCTGTCCGCACGTCTTAGCCTTTTTGCCCTACCCACTCATGTGGCCATGCCTAACATGCCACATACGTGTAGAGGTGAAATCTGCTATATCCACTGCAGTTCCATCTATTGAAGTGCTCCCGATCAACCTGTACAAGTTACCGAGTCGTTGCACTTTCATGATTACCCGTGTCCCCTTAGATACTTTAAGAGTACCATCAATACATGTGTACTTGCATCCTTTTATCTCAAGTACACCAAGAGAAATCAAATTCTTCTTCAAATTAGGAACGTGCCTCACATTAGTCAAGGTACGCTCCACCCCATCAACCATCTTGATACGCACTGTACCAATAACAAAACATTACAGGCAAAGCCATTGCCTATAAACACCTGTCCACCATCGCACTCCCTGTAGCTGGCAAACCAACTCCGATGAGGAATCATGTGAAAAGATGTCCCTTTGTCTAGTATCCACTCGTCCTTACGATCATCGTATGGCTGGCTGATAGTAGACACAGACAAAACATTACCATCACATCCACTCGATTCATCTGATGTGGCAGCATTGACCTCTCTATACGAAGCCTCAGAATCTTCTCTCTTCAATTTAGAATTTTCACAATCCTTTTTCACATGTCCTTCCTTCTTACAGTTCTAGCACTTTACCTTTCCCTTGCTCTTGCTCTTACCATTAAATTTGGATCTAGAACTTGAAGAACTCGTACCTTGTTCAGAATTCCTACCCCTTGTAAATAGTGCATCAGAAGATGTTCCCATGTCGCTGTTTAGCTGTCTCATAGCCTTCCCTTGAAGGGCTGAGATAACGGTATCGACATTTAGAGTTTTATTCATACTGCACATATTGTCCTTGAATTACTCAAACGACGCCGGGAGAGAATTCAATGACATACATGCTTGTTCTTCATCTTTCATTACTTCCTCCATATCCAGCAATTTACAAACCAATTTATTAAAGTTACTAATGTGAGCCTCCAGATCTTCACCATCGGCCATCTTGAAGTTATACCATTGTCGCTTCAAGTGCAGGCGATTTTCAGAGAATTTTTTTACATAGATATCCTCTAACTTTGCACATAACTTAGCCACAGTTTTCTCCCTCATGATATTGTAGAGAACCTCATCCGTGAGACATAAACAGATCGATGATAAAGCTTTCTTATCAAGACTATTCCATTCATCATTAGTTATAAAAGACTTTTGCTCCTTAAGAGCACCATCTTCACCTTGCTTGATTAAGGAACTCATCATCTTGATCTTCCATAACTCAAAATTATTTTTCCTTGAGTACTTCTCAATATCATATCTAGTACTTGTCATTATTACTAACCCCTTAGATTCAGATTTGTGCCCCAACAATTTCTCTGATACCACTTATTGAAATTTTGGCCTACGGAATCACACAAATCTATATCTAGGATAATAATTCAATGGCACCAAGCACATACAAGAGAATACACAGATTTAACGTAAAAAACCCTTGCGGGAAAAAACCGTGGCACAAAGCGACAGAATTCCAATGTTAAAGCATCAATTACAAAGAGAGAGGACTTACCCGATTCAAACAACCTCGAATTTCACCCTTGCTATACCCTTTGATTACCTTAGAACCCTTTAGAAACCTTAGAAAAACTTTTAGAAAGCTTTAGAATACCTTATAATAGTTATAGGGACCCCTATTTATAGTTTAGGAAACTTTCCTTTCGCACCCTTGTGAAATCTGCATAACCTCGACTGGTCGAGCCAAGTCCTCGACTGGTCGTGCCATCCCCTCAAGTGATCGAGTATCCCGAACACCAAAAAACTGAGCTCATTAGACTTTGAGTCGAGCCGTCCTTGACTAGTCGAGCTACTTTCATGACCGGTCAAGCCTAACCCTCGACTGGTCGAGCAACTCAAAAAATGTCAGATTGAAGGCTTCTGACAACAGATCATTTACTTAGTAGTAGTAGTAACCTAGTTGAATTGGAATCCCACTAGGTTGACGATCTTGAATCCATTGTCTACCCTTCCATTTGTGCAATGGAAGGGGGCTCCTCTCTTGACACTACAACAAAGTGCGGCATTACTGACTGATTTTTTTGGTCGCCCAACATGCACTGCTGGTAAAGGGCACCGAATATATCAATAACCCTAACCGGCCCCCTCATTTGCTATCTCTCTCTCTCTGCCCCTGTTCCCCTCTCTCCCGATTCTCCTCTTTCCCTCTCTTTCTCTCTCCCGGTCTCCATTTCCCTCTCCTCTCTCTCTCTCACCTGCTCCATCTCTCTCATTCACCTCCCTCTCTCTCTGTCCAACGCATCTCCACCATCTCTTCTATCTCGCGTCATCTTTTTACTCAAATCTCCATTGGAGCAGTCGCCCGAAGGAGGTGTTTGAGGGTGAGATTCTTTTCAGATTTCTCTCTCTCTCTCTCTCTCTCTCTCTCTCTCTCTGTCTCATTTTCCCTACTCTGCATTTCATATTTTAAGGTCCGATTCTTTTCATACATCTATCTCTCTCTCATTTTCCCTACTCTGCATTTTGTATTTCAAGATCCGATTCTTTTTAGATCTCTCTCTCTCTCTCTCTCTCTCTCTCTCTCTCTCTCTCTCTCTCTCAGATCATCCAAATGCATGATTTCATCAAACTACACAACCGTCCCAACGTAAAAGAAAGATCTCTCCTTCCATCTATCCCTTCTGTAGTTATCAATTTCTTCATCATCAACGTCATCATAATCACTTAGAAAGATCTACTGGACACGTTGAACTCAATCGGGTATTTTGGTTATTTTTATTCTCTCATTGACATAGTTACCCCATTTGTGCGCAGGTGAAAATCAGCTCTCTTCTCTTTTCTGGTTTCCGTGACTTTCTCCCTCGAAGGGTAAAATCCTCTCTGAAAGCCCTAAATTTCACTTTTTTGAATCCCTAGATCTATTATCTTGGATCTTCTTCCAAACTTTGAAACCTTATAATCATCAGTCTTCGATACTCTATGCTTGAATTCATGTTTAATCTTATGGTAACTTGATGAAATTTGTGCTTCTTTTCGTTTGATTGTCGCATGCACTCATTTCCAAGTGAAATTTTGACAGAAGTGCTATCCAGATGATTGATGAAATGCCAGATGATGATTCAGAGCCCCTAACTGCCCCCTCCAATGCAGTTAGGGGCTTTGTTTTAAGAGAGACCATCCTGGTAGAAAAATAACGCTCTTAGGATGCTACCGTTTAAATCCGTGACATCTTTGCTGTTCCAATCAGGCCCATATTGCATAGATGGGCATGCAATCAATTTTATCTCTAAGTTAACCAAAAAAAAAACTAAACATTTGCTTCAAACTTTGAACGTTTAAAAGCTCTCCAAAAAGTTGGACTCGTAACTCAACCTCGTCAACTTCCAAGATCATATATGTGCTCTTTTTTTTTTTCATGTCATTTTGAACACGTATATATAGCCTGAGCAATGACTCATTTCTTCTAATTTATCATGTTGTTGAATGTCTTTTGACTTTATCATATCAGCTTTTGAGATAAAATTACATTATGCTACAACTGTACATTGGGATAAATATGCCATTCACTTCGATTTAGTTCTCTTTGTTTCTCTGTTGGCAATATGCAGAAAGTTTGTCTCAGCTACAGATGTGCTGACATGGACAGGGAAATTCCTGCCCTAATGGGTGTCTTAAAGGCTATTTTGGAAAATGTGATATTTATCCACCAAGATGATGCCAATTGGCCACTGCATGATCCTTCAACATTGAAAAAGAAGTTTGATGAAATTTTCTCTGCCACCTGGTATATTGCAAAATCCTTGAAATCTATAAATTGTCTCTTCGAAGTTCAGGGGGTAAACACACAGTTTTGATGCACAGAGATATTTAATGGCATTATATCCTCTTTATGCATGTTGTCAAGAACCTGGATATGCGATTCGCCTCAAAGGAAAACCATGCAACTCCTTCCTCACTGAACGGATGGCAAATATCCAAAGTACAAGGACTCTTGATCCAGTGGGGCACCATGTGGCTAGGTGTTATCCAAAAAGGCAAGGGAATCTGACCGCGTTATGTAACAGCCCAAAAATGGGGGGGTCGAGCAAAAACCCAACTCCCGAGTTCCAAAATGTTATTTATGCAACATAGATATGTATGATTGAATGTTGTCTGTGATAATGTATTAAACATGAGTGAGATTAAGCTAGAACAACATATCATACTCCAGAGACAGTTAAATTAACAAGCGGAAGACTGTGATAGTATGTATAACATATATAAACTGTTGTATGTCTCCAGAGTGTGAATATATTACCAGGTTATATACATACATGTATACTCCAAAAGTAAACCAAAAGGATATACATGAGTGTTCTAAAAATATAAAATGACAAGTGCCAAGGTATCTAATCAACCTCCCTGTAATCCCGTCGATCAGCACACGCATAAAGGAGGGATCCTCCTCATCATCAACATCATCAAGTCCGGCCCCGCCTTGCAGGCCGCGCCATCATCTGCAATCACAAAAAGGTCTGGTGGGTGTCCAGGAACACCTTCCCGTAGTGTGGGAGTGAGTAGCTAACTCAGTAGAATAATAGAGCAAGGATTAACATGTTCTCAAATCAATCATGCGATAATAGTAAAGCAGTAAATCAAACAATCCTAAAATTGTTGTTAATGCAATATGACATGACGTGATGTATGCCCTCACCGATGATCTCCCTCATACGGCACTATCTTACGACCGCGGCATGTAATCGACCCTCAAGTGCTCCACATCTTCCAGGCACATGCAATGGTATGGTGATATGATTTCTGAGTTATTATTAGTCCATTCAAACAGCAAGATTGGGAAACTAAGGTACCTCCCTTATATCAATCCCAACATAGATCCTGTCTAGGGTCGTCACTCCTAGTAATCTCATACGATGTATATTTTGTAGGTCACTGCAAGGGCTGCCAGGGCTGTTGCTCGCACTCGTTGCACCGCTCCCCCATCACCTTATCAATACAGGCCTACTGTACTCTACTGCTACGGAAGGGTCGTCGCCTCCCGTAGACTCAGAATACGCTCGCGGTCAATACAAAGGGCTGTCAGGGCTGTTGCTTGCACTCGTTGCACCGCTCCCCCATCACCTTATCAATGTAGGCCGACAGCAAGAATATAGTGTCCCATACCACCATAATCTGCTCACGAGTCATAGGTGCTCACTGGTCACTATGGGGAGGTTTGTGGCCCCAGCGTAGGCTGACAGCTCGACCACGGTGTCCCATACCACCATGCCCGGCTCATGAGTCTTCGTGGATCAAGGTACCATGGTTAACAGGGTTTACAATGGTAAGTTCAGTACCCTAGGTTCAAGCAGTTATGACTCATACAGGGTGAACATACATCGGCTAGTCGGGTTACTTGACTGGCTCGACTAGCGCGATCGCATCTCAAGTTGAATGACATGAAGTGCGTAAAATACTTCGCGTGGCCTAACCACTGCCGCCAACTCCAAAACACGACTCGCGTTCATCGACGCATCGTTCGTGGCAAAGATAAGCCAACCACGAATTCGCTCGGTTACCGACTGCCTGGACTAAGTATAGTCCCAAACAATTATGGAATCACATCAGCATTCATATGAGAGTATTGGAAATGAAACACAACCATGTGAGCATGTTAACACATGTTATATCGTACAACTCAAGTAAATCATCTGACACATGCCTTTCATACATATAATGAAATTATGCATATCGCCAACATATAGGAAATCATTTCCATCAGCATATTGATTGAGAATTCAATCTCAAACTAAATCATAATGAAATCACCAAGCACATGTTATAACATACAACTTACGTGAATCATCAAGCACATGCATTTCATTCATATAATGAAATCATGCATATGGCTAACATATAGGAAATCATTCACATCAGCATATCAATTGAGAAACCAATCTCAAACTAATCCATAACATCATTTCATTCAATACATACTAATACAAGCATTAATACAAACACTTACACTACACACTTAAATCTACATATAGTATGTCGACCCGAAGTGCGCATTTAGGCGAATCTCTTCGCCAAACTAATTATGCACGCATTCTTAACATTCTAATGCGACAACAAATCATATCAATCACATCAGCAAAATATGAATGAAATCAGTACTTCCTACAAATGACTAAAATGCCCTAAATCTCATATTCTTTGCCGGTTTACGAAACAGGAAACGGACAGCATGTTGTACGTGTTAAACGGCGTTGTCGTCGATAATCTACTATTAAACGACATTGAAAGCATTGGAAACAGTCAATCAAAGCGTCTAAAATCCGCACCTTATCTCTTATAAACGTGTCGTTTCAAACGGAGCGTATACGCTTCGTCTACAGCGAATAGAGGACCTGTTTTACAAGATCTATTAACTATCAAGCTATAGAACGAAAGAAACATCAAATCAGCAACTTTCTACGGTTATTTCTTACCTGAAAATGCGGAGAAATCACCGGCAAAGTGATTAGAGCGCGTGGCTTAACCACTTGCAGCACGTGGCACAAGCAGTAGGGAATTCTCTCCCACCTTCTCTCACAAACTCTCACCTTTTCTCTCTCCCAATCTAGGAATTTTTATAAATTCGGATGGGAGAGAGGAGTGAGGGTTTCAACCCCTTTTATAAGCTCAAATGTGCCCAAAATAGGCTCGGGTACAATGTATACTTGATGTATATCCAATTCGGGGTTGTTTCGGTCCACAAGGACATTTCTGGTGGTCCCTTGGCCGAACGCGATCGGACTTAAGCTCATGCATACTGGATCTAGCATACATCAAGTTTTCAGTCCGGCAGGATTCGCAGATCGCACGTGGAGGTCCAGTTTCAGTTCAGCGGTCACCGCACGTAGATCAGGGCTGCAAGTCTCATGATATGAAATAGAAATTTTTCCTGATCCGAGTGTGTAATTTGGCTGAATTCTGACGGTCAAAACGCTTAATACTGACATGTCAAGTCGTGTGCCAGATTTGAATTTGAAATTTCAATTCTGTCCCTATTCGCACTCTTTTCAGTCCGGGCTCAATGAAATATCCTGTGATTATCGTTTGGACTTGATTTTCGAAATGATTGTCAAGTCCAGTTAGGCGATTCTAACGGTCTAAGATAGCAGGTATCGGACTTTCGACGCGCAGTCTAGATTCAATACAAAATTTCAAAGTGGTCCAGAGAACAGACCTGCTTAGAGTTTGATCCGAGGTTATAGAGTATTATAGAGTCATTGGTTCTATTCGATTTGGGTCTTGTAGAACGTATTTAAAGTGATCAGGGACTATTTCCCAGCTACTCTAGCGTTGCGCTAGCTAACTTATGCTTAGTTTCTAAAGGAATTAGTCCTAAGTGGTTTCTTTGGCTATGGAAGTAGGTTCTGAGCGATTTTTCAGGTATTTTAGTTGACCCATTGCCTAAGGACGTCAAATCCCAGATTGGCCAAAATCCGGGGTGTTACACGTTACCCATCCATTAGTTTCCTGAAAAGGTATGGTTGGCTACAACAGAGCATACTTCCCCCACTCAACCAGAAAAACTCATGGCAATTGGATGATCAGAGTTCTCCAATCACTACGATTTCTTTTTTGGAAAGGTATATAATACCTTTTCAAGAAAGAAAAAACATTTCCAAAAAAAAAAATCACTGCAATTTTTTACTGAGAATCCATCCACATGGTGGCCCACCATATTGATAGTTCACAATCACATTACATTTTCCCCACGTGCTGTGGAGGAAGTTGCAATGTACTTCTATGAAGCAAGCTGCAAATTAGCATTCTTTTGTTAATTTTAACTTCTTTTTTCCAAAAATTGAAAATGATGGTTTGCATCGGTTCACTTTCAAGGAAAGAATCTGGAAAAGCATGAAAAGAGTGCCATTTCTTGAGTTGTTGAATTTTCACTTGGATTAGAATTCAACAAATGAATGGAAACATCACAATGTGTCTGATTCTACAGCTTTTTTTCTTTCCTGAGACTATATATATATATATATATATATATATATATATATATTATAAAAGCCAGAAAATCGGATTCAAGGAAAAGCATGGATACTCACCTTCCAACACATTGAAAATATATATGGAGCATTAACTATATAATATGATTCCATATTCTCTGGCTAATTCAAGTCATCAATAGTAGATATAATGGTGAATAGCTGCAATGACAGAGCAAACAAAGAAATCTTAACAAGCTTTCCATTGATTCACAAGCAGATAAATGGAATGTAAGGTTTTAGAGCAAACATGTTTAGATACAAATATCCATATTTATGTGAGAAACTCAATACCAAATGTCCTCGTTTACAAAAAAGAATAAACAAAGGCATGTTCAGAACTACATAAGAAAATTAAAAAGAAAGAAAGAAAGAAAGAAAAAACAGTTCAAAGTTTTCTATCAAGATTCACAAGCCAATGCTAATTGCAATGAACCACCTTTGAAAAAAAGCATCAGAAAACATAGCAACATTGATGTTCCTTGATTTCCTCCAAACCAATTTGGAATCCTAATGCAGGGCTAAATCTATGACAGGTTTTAAGATAGCAACTAACAAGGGCACAACATTTTATCTAAAGAAATGACACGTCGAGCACATGCATCTGGCACGTGGATACACATTAGAATACCAGTCTCTCTCTCTCTCTCTCTCTCTCTCTCTCTCTCTCTCTCTCTTATCTTTTTTTAATCTCAGCTATATTTATCTATTGTTCACCCCCAATGTTAATTTTGACATATAAATCTAAATAACTAGATACAGCTTTTCATATTCTATACTTGCATAATATGAATCATTATTTGATAATGACAAACACTTCAATATTACCAATGAACTGCTTGGATGGGTCAGTGTATCTAGTTTTATTGGGTCATTGTAGCTAACAATTAGATTCCATGCTGACATTCCCAAATCCTCCTTTACTAATTTAAAATCAAGGATACAATATACCTGGTTTTCAATTTTGTAAAAGTTGCATGTTTCAGTGATAGACTGTTGGTCTGATGTATGGTGTGTCATAACAGCCATTACGTAAAGGTATTGGTGGCAACCGTCACATAACGGCCGTCTTGGAAAAAAAAATGACCTGTAAGGGCTGTTAAAGCTCCCTGTAAAGGTCTACCTTGTTGAAATAACTCCTTTAGTTGTTCTACCCCAGAGTTCTGTGCATCTATTTCAGGATAGGCCCACCTCTAACCAGGCCATCTCTCTCACCTTTTCTTTCATTAAACTTCTCGTTTTTCTGTTATATTGTTATCGAGAAATGCTTCTACAATGGGTTTTTTTGTACAGTTCCATGAAGTGTGCACCATAAGTGTTTTCGTACAGTTCCATGTTTCAATTCCATCCTTCATATATTCTGTCATTAGCATTTTATTTCCACCTTGGAACTGAATTATATTTATTTTGCTTCTTTCTTTGCAATATCTATGCATCCATTTCTTTGCAGCCAACTATTCGAGCATGACCTTTGATACGGGTGGGTGCTCTGTGCTTAGTCATTTTCCTGGCAATTGCCCATCCATGATCCCAGGGATTCTGTTAATAGTTTGCATTTAAATAAGAAGTATTGGTTTCCAGTATGTCATGATTGAGACTGAATAATAGTTATAGTTTTGGAATGAAGTTTAGGAATGTATGAACAGCATGGCATTCTCCTTTTTTGCATGTATCACCTAATCACAGTTAATGGATGCTTTGACTTCATATGAACTGGCCACAGATGATTCGTCAATTTGTTCTCTGCTACTTCAAACAATACAACTGTTTTTCTTTTTCCGATAAAATCAAATCATTATGTATTAGGTTTAAGTATTTGTTTTTGGGTAAAACAATGAATCTGGGTTCACTACTTGAATTATCCTTTTACTATTGTCATGAAGGACACTTGAATTATTGTCTAACAGGGAGGGTATCTTAAGAACAAAAAGGAAAATTAAAAGAAAGAGAAGATGGGATATGAGTGAGGAGCGTGGATTAGGAAAAATAAAGGAAAATTACAGTCTCACCCACTGTAACAACCAAGTTCAAATTGTGGTCCCCATTGTGAAAAATAGCGCCGAATTTCCAGTGATCAGATGATCTTAGCCATTTTCTTTTCTCTTGTTAAATTTAAGCCGCCGAATGTTTTGCTTTTAGTGGTTCACTCAACAGCCAGCAATTGGATGGTTATGATTATCAATGGGAGGGTTTTTGGTCTATACTTAACCAACAATGGGCTATATAATTTGATTGGTTTGTTTTCACAAGAATTTATGCCATGTGTATGGTGGATGAGACAACATAAAGTAAAGAGTGCTGGTGAATGGCCTGGATCTCCAGCTGAGGTTCCCAGAGCAGATTCAGGTTCGCTATCCATCTCCAGCAATGATGGAGGGAAGGTTTCTCGCGAAGACATTAAACTTGTAAGACAAGGTAATACATTTTCCCATGACTCGTGTGCTGTTAAGTTTTTGAAGGAATCATGAATGAATCCATCTTTTCTCTAAATAGGGATTTGATCTCTTACATTTCATGTTCAATCACTTGCTTGAGCACAGTACCATCTGATGAAATACCCTATGCCACCAAAGGTTCCTCTGGCCCCATACAGAATGGGATTCATCCTATGCCTGGTAATTCCTTCGCTCCATTCTTGACATTCGGTGGGTTTTAATAGGGAAAGCATGAACATACCCTGATATTCCAACAGATAAGCAATCCCAATCATGATCCCTTGCTTTTTGAAATGGCCATTTTATGCATGCAATCTTGAAATTATATATATATATATATATATATATATATGGTTCTTTTATAAAAAATAGAAAGTAGAAACTCATATTCATGAGTCTCAAATATATTATTAAATGTTTCGAAAGAATGTTTAGATCCTAAAGCATATTCTTATCTTTTGTTAATATTTACTATTTTCCTGAGCTATTGTACTCATTTGTCTTGGATTTAGACTGCCTTTGCATTTGGCAATATCTTCATGCAGTTTAGTGTTTTTTGGTCATTTGGCAAAGAGCTTGGTATTTTTGGCTTTAACATTTTAATCTGTTTGCTTAATTTTAGGTGTCCATGCTTCATTTTTAGGTATTGAAGTCTCCAATATGGATGTTCTGCTTTTGATTGCTTTACCTCTTGTTTGATTTGGATTTTGTCCAAAAGGTACCCAATGGACCCAGCCTGATCAAAATTGGGTTGAGTATGGGTTGTGTTGTGTCCTACCATCTTGGACATAGTTAAAATCAGTTTGGTACTCTTGTATTTATATTTTTTTTGTCCAAAATCAGTCAAATTAGACTGTTTATTTTCCACCAACCTGATCATTATTCAGACTGTTTATATTCAAATTCAGTCAAATTAGACTGTTTATTTTCCACCAACCTGTTCATAAAGTCAAATAAACCTAGATGGAGGGAAAACATTAAAATCAGATTGATCTAAAACTTCCGTGGCCCACAAAGCCACGCCTATCCTCGGAAACTTCTTGAGGGCCATAACAGTTTTGGATCAAGCTGATGTTTATGTTTTCCCTTCATCTAGGTCTGTGTGACCTTATGAAGAGGTTGGTGGAAAATAAACATCTTGGTAAGCCCCACATAGATTTGCGTGTTCCTGGGTAGAGATGGCAGAGGTAGGACGTAATCCGCTTCAAAAAAGAATAGGCATAGCTTGGCTGGTGACCTTAACACCAGGAAGCTATTGCTGGTGTCAAAGCTCTATGCTCCCCACTATGATGCATGTGTCCATTTTGTTATTTCATTTTAGGGGGTGAGCCCAAAAGTAGGGCAGATCCAAAAAGATTCGAAGGTAATCCCACACTATCAGGTTTCTTTAAAATCTTAACAAGAAGCGCTGATACAAATGATAAGTTAAAGAAACAAGCGCTGATACTATTGAATGAACAGTCCCGATTGATGATTGAGTGTTCCACAGGTCCTAATTCTGCATCTTCTTCTTCTTTTCTGCATTCCATTGTTTACTTTCTAATTTTTCACATTTGAAATTAAAGTAAGCTCTAGGTACTATATAAAAGAATGATTTTTTTCCTTGTACTTTATTTCTAGGTGTGATGATGTGTGTGAAATCCTAGCAAGGGGGAGCTGAAAAATGATTTCGATCGAAGCAGATCAGACAATAGCTTTACATAGATAGTATTCCATATGGGCTGGATGGTATGGTATTTTCTCATGTTTTGCAGAGGAAATGATACCAGATTTCTTTTCTTGATGTTATATAGTTCTAGAAAATTTGGGTAGAAAACCTTTCATTCATATAGGAACTTTATCGATTACCCTCTGTATGGCCATTCTATGTCAAACTTTATCATTCAAAACATCCTGGTTGACAGGTAAGTAATTTGATCCGCTTATTTCTAATATACCATGAACTTTAGTACCATGGACTGCAGTCTGCAAGTCTTGATTTGTCTTCATATTCTGTAGTGAATGTTATATGATGGAAATTGGACTCACTGTTTTACGTAAAAGATTTATGACTCTTCTTTTTTCCTGGCAGGTATTTGATATCAATGTACAATTACATTATTACTTTGTGGAATAAAACTGCAAATCCCATATAAAAGAGAGGATATGTGGCTATTAGAGTCTTTTTTCTTCACTTTGAAACTGGACTTTATGAAGGATGCCTTTTCTTAGGTTTGAGACATGTCTTACCATTTCTTACTTAGTTCTTTTTTTTTTCCTTTTTTTTTTTTCTTTCCTTTTCTTTTTTTTTAACACTTGCACACACACGCACGCCGTGGTGGAATTTCACCACCTATGGGTACTCAAACCCTTGACCCGGTGTTGAAATCTTTACTAAGTTCTTACATTGTTCTCTTCATCCTTGTTTGAAACATTCATTGACAATCAACTATTGACTTGTGAACAACATTGGCAAAGGCCCAGCAACTATTGCTCGATCCACAAGAAAGAATATGTTCTCAGTCAAGTTAACTTGGTGAAAGGTAGTGTAAGACCCGTATTCTATACCGTACCATTTCGTATTCTTCCGCGGTCCTTCCGGTCGAATTCCTGCAATCTTCAACCTATATTTGACGTTTATGCTCGAACCTAAGCCGAGTCCCGTATATCAGAGTCGACTCAACCCGAAACCTGTACCTTAGCGACCGCGTCGTCGCCGCGGTTCTAACGCGGTGACTCGCGCACCGACCCGATACCCAGGGTAGAAGATGTAGGCCCACGTTCAATTCGAAGAAAACACCACGCATTGCAAATTACGAGGAAATCTCTACGAGATGTCCCATCAATCAAGTACACATCACACATCAAGTCAAGTACAACTAACCCATGCCATGCCCATACCTCTCTCTTACACAAGCAACCCAAAGTCAACTCTTTCTCACCCTCTCTCTTACACACTCATACCATGTCAAGTACACTTCACATCCATCACCCATCCCTTTAACCCATCATCTCACTCCTTCTCTCTCATTTCCCAAGCAACCCAAAAAAATTTCACACGTCCAAGCTCCTTCTCCCAAATCCCAATTGTGGCCCACCTTCTCATCTTCCATCTACACCTCTCATCTCTCATCCACACTATCAAAGGTCCTTCATCCACCGTCCAAAGTGAAGGCAAGGAGCTAAGGAGACTAGGGGAGCAAGAAGGAAGCCAAGAGGTGGGTGATCATCCTTCATTTTAATTTTTAAGGGTCCATTTGTTGTGGGACCCACTTGATGTATGTGTTTCAATCATATGAGGGACCCATAGTGGCGGGGTCCCTCCATCTATGCCGCTTATTTCTCTCTCTCTCTCTCTCTCTCTCTCTCTCTCCCTCTCTCTCCCTAGAATGTAGTGGGCCCCACCAAACCATGTTAAATCTACTCCATCCATCAAATGGTGTGGCCCACCACATTTTAGGTAAAATGATATTTATTTTATATGTATGTATATATGTACATGCATGGTGGGCCATGATCATGTGGGACCCACCTTGGTGAACGTGGACCACGTGCATGTGGGACCCACCATGATGCAGTGTTTATCCAGGCTGTCCAGCGTCCAAGGACGCTGGACGGGCGTGGTGCACATGGAGTGCGTGTACTGACGAGCTTTTAAAAAAAAAAAAAAAAGGAAATAATGGGCCACTCATGCAGGCCCTAACTTGATGCATGTATTCAATCCAAGCCTTCCACCATCTTCCTCAGATCATTTTAGGCATCGAGCCAAAATTTGGGACCAATCCGATTTTTAGGTGGGCCATACCATCTAAAATCATGTGGAGACATGCCTGAACATATAAAAGCACTTGGTGGGGCCTGCCTGAAATTTGGTTGCATCTTAAACTTGGACTGAACGGTCCACCACGTGGGACACACAACAGACGGATTGGATCACCTTATTGTGGGCCCCATTTTTAAAAAAAAAAAGAAAAAAAGAAAAAAAAAGGAAGAAGCAGCAATTGTTGCTATGCTAGGGACGTCCAGCGTCCAGCGCTGGTGGGCGGACTGCCTGGCTGGGGCTCATGGCCCCAGCTGTGGGTCCCACGTGACACCTTTCGAACATCCACACCGTCCATTAGGAAGCCCCTTAGGGCAGTGGGCCCCCTGCCAAAAATCAGTTGTATACGGATCTCAGGTGGGCCATATCATCTAAAATCATGTAAAGACATGCCTAAAACATATAAAAACACTTGGTGGGGCCTACCTGAAATTTGAAAGCAGCTGAAACTGGGTCTGGACCCTCAACCAGGTGGGACACATAATGGGTGGGCAGATTTGTGAAACACATTTCAGTGAGCCCCACACCCACCCCAGGTCCAAGGGACCTTGTAAATAAGTTGGCTGGCAAATAAACAAGACGGCGGGCCCCCTCGTCCAGGGACCTTATGAACGGTTTGGATGTAAATAAACATTATGGTGGGCCCTAGTATCACGTGACCTCATGAGTAGGTTTGGATGGCAAATAAACGTTATGGTGGGCCCCCCCTGGTCCCACGTGACCTCATGAATAGGTTGGTTGGCAAATAAACATCACCGTGGGCCCCTGGCCCACGCACCTTCTGAACAGATTGGATGAAAATAAATATTGTGATGGGCCCCTGGTTCACGTACCCTCACCAAGGGTTGGATGACAAATAAATATTATAGTGGGCCTAGCCCCTTCCGTGGTCGTTGTGACCTTTCAACAGGCTGGATGATAAATAAACATTTTGGTAGGCCCCTTGCCACATAGCCTTATCAACAGGTGGGATGTAAAATAAATATTTTGGTGGGCCCCTTGCCACATGGCCTTATCAATAGGTTGGATGTAAAATAAACATTATAGTGGAGCCCTTGCTCATGTGGTCTTACCAACAGGTTGGGTGACAAATAAGCATTTCAGTGGGCCCAGGATTGGATGGAAAATAAATGTTATAGTGGGCCCACATGGGAGCCTACCATGATGCATGAGTTTCATCCAAACCGTCCAACCATTTTAAGATTATTTTAAGGCCATTGTTGATGCCCATCTTAATGTATTTGTGACAAATAAGCATTCCATGTGTGTAGGCCAATTTGATGTAATTGTGGTCCATTGTTGAGGCCCACTTTGGTATATATAAGGCCTATGTGATTAGGCCCATTTGATGCACATAAAGCTCATGTGATTGGGCTCATTTTTAATACATTCTAAGGCCCATGGGTTATGACCCATTGCAAAGTACCTAAGGCTCATTGGTGAGGCTCATTGAGGTGATCTGCTTGATGAATGTAAGGCCCATATGATACGGCCTAATTGATGTGCTTAAGGCCCAATTGGGTGCAACTAGGTCATTTGCAATGCGTGATCCCTCCATGGCATATAATGATATTTATAGCAAGTATTGCCTAGGGAACAATGATGGCTAGATGCCCACATTGTAAGGATGACGTCGGTTAAATGTCCGCACTGTCATTCTCCCTAAGGCCCACTAATAGGCCATACTTGTAGTAAGCCGTCTAGGCCCATCTCAGTTGTACACAGAGCCCATCCCTATATACATGTTTAGTATAGATCCATGATTCATTATCATACGCATCATATGTATGACTGATATGAGAAGTGACTGATCATAGCATATGCCTTTGAGCGAACTGTTTATGGGCTCCTTGATAGGCGGAGTTGCCCTATATGAGTGCATGGTACACATAGGACTATTGCATGACTGGCAGTGTGACTCATGCATTAGCATTTGTATGATTGTGATTATTGTATGCCTTAGCGACATCAGGGCCATAGCCTCCACAGATGCATCGTGGGTGGCTGGATTGGATACCGAAAATATTTGGTTCTAGCATACGGGCGCCATAGATGTCCCTGGGTAAAAATTCATAAACCCGATGGTACCAGAGGATGACTCCAACGTCGAGACCGAGTGGATACATGAGTGTGTGATGGCCGTATACCAGCAGGCCGCGTCTCCCACTATGTCGTGGTCGATTGAAAAGGGATGTGACCTTATCCGCCTGAGTGAGGGGGCAACTTCTAGGTTGAGTTCGACCAGCTTGAGGAATCGGTCTGCTATCGACGAGCCGGGCCCGATATTGGCAGGTGGATAGTGAGGTCTCTTCTGCTCTCCCAGTTGTGCGTTCGGATAGGGACGATAAGCTGGCGTAGAGTGTACTAAACCCCGGTGATTATCCAAACTGAGAACCGTATTGACTTGATGCTCTAGGAGCTGCATTGATATGTGGATGAGGATTGATATGCTTGACTTGCATTCTGCATCGCATGGCCTGGATGTGGCCGATCGCATTCACATCTTGCACTGCATAGCCTTGGTACGGGTGATTGTATTCATGTATTCATCAGCATGATTCCGCATTACTCTGACCTTGCATTCTGAGCACGCTTATATTGCGCACATACTTACACCACTCTCTAAGCTTGCTATAAGCTTATGCACGATTGATGCATGCAGGTGACGCCAGGACGCAGCCTTAGTCTCGTTGTCGTTGGAGCGTGCAGCCGAGCTTTTAGAGTTTCCGTATTTGTATTATCTTGTATTTTTCTTCAGACGCATTGTACTCAAAAGTTTTTGATCATAGTGAATTTTGTAGTGGTGTTCTTGTGGTTATTGTCCGTGGGTTATGCTTATGTTATGCTCATTACAAATCAAATGGATATTAGAAATCCTCCTTCTAGCATCCCAGGATCGGAACCTGGTATATGGGTGCCGGGAGCCGAGAATGGGGTACTACGGAGGCTATCAGCGCCGGATTCGGTGATCGAAAATTTTGTGAGCCCGGTTTCCGAGTTTGGGGCGTGACAAGTAAGAAGTGAAGTCTGAATACGTTCTCTTCTACTGAATTTACCTCTTCATTCTTCGCAGAAAGATATCATTCCCCATATTTCTTGCACTAGTGGTCTTCATGCATTGGGGTCCTTGCCTCTAAATTGGTCTCTTTATGATCTTCTGCACAAAAATTTACTTTTGGTTAAATGGCCACACATAATTTGTTGGGATGCGTGTTTGACATGTCATATGTTCTTTGGGTTTCTGGGCTTTCGTTAGCTAATTGGATATTTTTACTTTTGTTGTTTCTATACTTGAATATTTTTTAGCCTAGACTTGAACACAGTCTCGTGTGTCATGTCACTATTATGAATTCTTTGATTCTTTTAACCCTTTTATCATATTGAACTTAGCAGTTCAGTATTTATCCTGGAATGGGTCCCTGGTAGGTTCAGATGTTACTTGGTTTTAACTTTTTTTTGGATCAGTCGTAATCTAAGGTTATTTTCTCATTTTTAGATGATACTTAAAACTTTAGTCTCTATGGTTTAATTTTTTATTGCATTTCAGTGAATTCTATGCATTAATTGTGAGTATATCTTCATTTGGTTGTCATGTGAGTTATTTGCATTTGGCTGGTCTATCCATATGTACAAGAATACTTGTCTTGAGTCTTCTGACCTTTATCGTCTTATGAAAGAAAGCATTCTTTTAGCACTTCTTTTGCTTCATTTTTCTGCTCTGCTCTGTTCTCTGTCTCATAATTGTTGAATGTTATTAATAAAGCTAAAGAAAATTGTAAAAAAAAAGAAAACATTAAATAAGAAGCAAAGTAGACTTGACACATCTCAATTTGTCTGTTGAGGATAGGAAGTCATGGGAAGTGATCCCCAAATTAGAGTTCTTGTTTGGGCTCTGCTATTTTATTGACTGCTGCTAATTTATATTTTCATTCTTATAGGAAAAATTTTCCTTAAAATGAAGGCAGCAAAGGGAAAGGGGGCTACGAAGAAGGAAACCAAGGAAGCTTTGAAGCCAGTTGAAGACTGGTTGATTGAAAGCTCATGTTTATTATTGTTAATCCTTCTCCTTCTTTTTTTCCTTATGCTTTGAGACAGGATTAAGTGGGCCTGGGTTGTATTATTAGAGTAGTTCTTTCACCTGCAACATTGTAAATAAGGTGGTGTAGAGAGATCTTTTTACACTTTTTCTTTTGCTTTAACACACTAGGTTCTAGCAGTTCATCAGATGAAAACTAAGGATTGCTTACAATTATTCTATACCAAAAAAGATTTTGAATTAAGTTCTTGTGTGCTTTATACATTTATATTTGTACACATTACTGATTTACCTGCAATCGTTTTTTTTTTTTTCCCCGGGGGGGGGGGAATTGAAACAACAAAATTACAATGGTTACAGATTGTCGGTAACCATAGGCAGCTACGGATTTTATTCGTAGCTAATGATCATTTAGGGGCGGCTTGCAAAACTGCTAGTAAAAGGTGATGGCCGTCGGCAACACCTTTACCGACCGAGCCTTTGCCCGCAGTTGCGAGATCGCCAGTGAACCCTTTTGCTGGCAGTTTTTGGGACCTTTGCTGGCGGTTTTGACTGCCGGTAAAGGCCCATTTTTTTTTTAAAAAAACCATAATTCCTAAGAGTTCACATTTTGCCACATAGTGCCTTTAGGAATCAAAATATTTAGGAGTGCTTTTTGAGGAATTAAGTTGCATAAATGACTTCTTTATTTTCTTTAGAAAGGTACAATTGAAAACTGTGAGGCCTGATGTGGTTGTCGTTGAAGCCCTCCAACAAATGCATCCGCGATGATTACCAAACAAACTAAAAATCATGGTTGATCCATATTTTTTGTTTGTGTGATCCATGAGCAATTTTTATTTTTATTTCTTTTGTTATGACAACAAAAAGTTATATTTTTAAGTTAAGTTGGTTTGGAAAACACTTTTTCAAAAGTAACCTAAAGTTGTTTATACAAAATTTGCTTTTAATTTTTTTTACTTTTCTACTCTGTCTCTCATCTTCGCACATGATGAATAATTGATATTAAAGGTGGTCCAACATTATGTAGGGAGAGGAACAATTGTTAACTTAATATTGCCTCCCTTTCAAAAGAAATTATCCTTAGGCGTATTCTGAAGGAGTTTAAGACCCCTGCCATTTTTGTTATGGGGCCTTTTATTGCAAGGATCTTGCCAGGCAACATATTCATGACCTGGAATTACCAACTGGTACCCACCCTTACCATAGTCCGATTACTAGTATTGGTACCAATCTTAATCGTGATGCTGGCCCCCATTGGTCTGTGTTGAGATTAATTCCATCAAATTGGCTTCTTTGATTTTCCCCTCCCTCTAGAATCGTCTGGGGAGTAATCTTTATGGTTGATAGCCATGGGCCTCAGGATAAGAGCTTACTTATCTTGCTTTTTAACTCCCTCTAGAATTGTCTGGGGAGTAATTTTTTGCTACAGTTGTTGGTACTGTGATTGAAGTACAAAATGAAGACTATTGTATGGCTATAAATAATACTATAGACTCTTATTGAGCATGCGGCTTCATGCCCGCACCTGCATTCAAAGATTCCTTTTATCGGTGGTAAGGTAGAAACTGTTGGTTAAGTACAAGAGAGCTCCAATTGTTGGGCTTGGTATTGTCCAATCAAGGATTATTGTTTCTTCTGAATTGGCCATGTTGATCCCTTCCACATTTCATCCATAACCCATTTTTAGTTGGCCAGCGTTCATCATCTTTCTTCCTCGTTGGGTAAGGTGTAGGTCTTTCCCTACTTAGGTTTTCTCTCTGGTATGAAGTGAGGCTTTTTAGTGTGGGATTCGTTCTTCCTTTGTCACCCGCATGATGGATGATCAACATTAAAGGTGGGGCCCACACAATAAACAGTCAACATCAAAGGTGGGGCCCACATGATGGGTAGTGAACATTGAAGGTGAACTCCACATGATGGATGGCCCACATCAAGGTGGGCCCTATATAACGAGTCATCCACATCAAAGGTTGGTTCCTAATGATGAATGGCCCACATCCAAGGCGAGCCCCATATGATAGAATGCCCATATTGAAGGTGGGGCCCACATGATGGACAATCCGCATCAAAAGTAGGCTTCACGCAATGGGCAGTGGACATTGAAGGTGGGGCCCACATGATGGACGATCCGCATCAAAAGTAGGCTTCACGCAATGGACAGTGGACATTGAAGGTGGGCACAACATGGTGAATGACCCACATCAAGGTGGGGCCCTACATGGAAGATGGTTCACATCAAAGGTCGGCCCTTAATGTTGAATGGCCCACATCTAAGGCGGGCCTTGATTGATGGACAACCGACATCGAAGGGGTTTCACACGATGGACGATCAAAATTAAAGGTAGCTCCATTGTGCTGGATAATGGATATTGAAGGTGGGCTCTATATGATGGATGACCCATATTAAGGTGGGCCTTACATGAGGATAGTACACATCGAAGGTTAGCTGCTAATGATGAATGACCCACATCCAAGGTGGGTAATAGATGATCCACTTCAAAGGTTGGCCTTGAATGATGGATGTCCAACGTACAGCATGATGGACTACCTCCTCCACGCAAAAGGTGTGCTCTGCATGATGGAAGACTCACATTTGATGTACAACATGATGGACAACCTCCTCCAAGGTGCGCCACATGATGGACAACCCACATCAAAGGACGCCCTCACAAGATAGATGGTCCACATTGAAGGTAGGCCCACACGGTGGACTGTTTACATTGAAATACAGGCAAAGGTACATAATAACGGCCTACATAAAAATTGGCCTCATATAATGCCTGGGAAATATTAAGGATGGACCAATCAAACACGAGGGATAAGTAATTGTGTGATGTTGGAATGCAAGCTTTTTAACTTTTTAGTTGGGAAGCATGTTGTTTACTGCGCATGTAGTTATATGCTGAGTAAGTGGAAACCAAGGTAAGGGCGTGTTTCTAAACAATTTAAGAAGTGCTCCATGAATATATTTTTTTAATTCAATATTGCCTCGTGGCAAACAAAGATTTTTATTGTTCAGGAATAAATAACCTAACTTTTAACGTGCGAATCTTTTTTGGGCCCACCATGATCTGTGTTACATTCACACCATTCATCAACTTTTTTATATCATTGATCGTAAAAAAATATGCACATCCAAAGTTCTAGTTGACCGCAACACAAAATATAGTGGGAATGAAACAACTACCGTTAAAACCTTCCTAAGGTCCACCGTGAGGTTATTTGACATGTAACTTCTTTATATGATCACACAGACCTGGATGAAGGAAAAACACAAAAATCAACTTGATTAGAGCCTTCTAAGGCCCTAAGAATGTTCAACAGCAGGCACTCAATTCCCATTATTGCTTGTAGTGTTGCCTACATGAGCCTTAGATCTGTCGAGATTTTGGTATTATTCCCTAAAAAGTAATAGAAAAATGGATAGACAGTGTGAATAAAACATATATATCAAGGTAGACCCCATGGAGCCCCGGAGACGACTGCCTGTCTCTCGATAGATCGTGACGGGGACAACCCCCGATTTGCTGGGGAAGCGGACCGTGTGGTGTGACACAAGCCAACTTCCATTTGTGTTGACCTCACCAAGTTTTGTGTGGCCTACTATGATATATATGTTATATCCACACAGTTCATCTATTTGGCGAGATTAGCATAGAGCATGAGCCTAAAAATGAGTCATATTAAAAGCTCAAGTGGACCATGCCACAAAAAGCAGCAGGGAAAATGATTCCTACCACTGAAACATTCATAGGGTCCACCATTATGTTTATTTTCCATCCAAACTTTTCATAAAGTTATATAGACCTGGATGGAGGGAAAAACCAAATATCAGATGAGTCCAAAACTTCTATGACCCCCAAGAAGGTTTCAATGGTAGATGTTTAGTCTCCATTGCGTTTTGAAGTGTGGTCCACTTGAGCTTTGGATTTGTCTCAGTTTTTGGCTCAGGCCTTAAAAAGTTCTCACCAAATGGATAGACAATTTTGATGTAAACCAAACATCATAGTGGGGCCCGCTAAACTTGTTGACCTCAACACACGACAGAGGTCACCTGATTGGCTCCCCATGCAAATTTCCTACTTAAGCTGCAGTAGGGAGTAGGCTAGTAGACAGGGCCCTACCTTGATGTATGTGTTTTATCCATGCTCTCCAAGTATTTTTTTCAAATTATTTTATGACATGAGCCCAAATTTGAGACATCCAAATCTAAAGTGGACCGCACCACAAGAAAACAATAGTGATTGGACACCCATGTTAAAAATTTTCTAGGGCCGTGTGACTTGGATGAAGGGAAAACACAAATATCAACTTCATTCAATACTTTTGAGGTCCGAAGAAACTTTTACGGTAGGCGCTCAATCACCACTCCCCTTGAGAAATGAACCTTCCTCATTTTTTAGATCATTCCCTAAAACGATGTGGAAAAATAGATGAATGACTTGGATAAAATATTATGATGTGGGCTACACAACACCATTCAATAGCTAAGGGCTACTAGCATTGTTGGTACACAATTTAGATCTACTTAGGTGGGTGGGATCCTTGACTATGAGGGCCCATCGTCACGTTTGTGACTCCATCCATGTTATCCATTCATTTCGAAAGCTCATTCTTGGGCATGATTAAAAATTTCTTGAGAGCTACAAAGGCTTTGGATTAAGATGATATTTGTGTTGTCTCTTCCTATATGTCTTTTTGACCTTATTAATAGGTTAGATGGTAAATAAACATTTCTGTAGAATCCATAAAGTTTTTAATAGTATGGATTTAACCTCGACTGTTTTCAGTAGAGACAATGGCAAATGTGTCAAATTAACGTATTTTACACACACCGGCCAGGTTGTTCTAGACTTAATTTTCTAACTTCATATTTAGACTTTAGACTGCGATTTCAGATTCAAGCTTCAGACTTCATATTAAACGAACAGACCTAAGTAAGTCACCTGAATCAAGTTACGTAAGGTAACTCACCGCCCAAAGTAGGCCTGGGTGCACTTGTTGGACGGGTTGGATGTTATTCACATGGCACGTGGGCTCACAAATTTCGACTTAGAGGGTACTTTGGTAATTTCATCTCCTTGGAATGTCGAGTCGTCCAGACATTATTTACCAAAATACGAATTCGTGAATGTGAGGAATTTTGCCGTAAAAATAGCAAAAAAGAGAGACTGACCCCACCTCCCTATCTTCTCCACACAACTCCACACAAAATCTCTATCAACAGAGCCTATTTCTCTTCTATTCTCCTCTCAAAAATTCCAGAGGTGGTTCTGTTCTGCAAAATGGCAATGAAAGCTCCCATCAGTGGGTTGAGCTTGGCAGCTTCTCCATCTTCTTCCTTACAGGCCTCTTCCAATACCCTTGCTTTTGTTAGCAGACCTCTCAAATCGTCCTTCTTCAATGGTGGAGGTATGCCCTTTTGATAATTTCAGCTCCTTTTTTGTCCCTTTTTTTCCCTTTTCTTTTCTTTTCTGCTCCTTGGGTGTAAGTGAAAAAAAAGGTTGTGATTTTCTTGGAAGAGGTGCACTAGTGCTCCTTATTGTGAGGTTTCCTACAAGAACTGTACATGTTGGGCAACACTGCATGATCTCGACCGTTTACTGGGTGGGCCCTGCTGTTGATTATCTGCTATTGGAAGGTGCTTCTGATTGCACGATCTTACCTGTCCGATTGATGATATACGAGTGGACGTTAGACAAGAACATTGTGGAGAGTCAGCATTGAGTGACCCTCCCCAATTTGTTGGGATCAGGTTTAGATGATGATGATGATGATGAATCAGCACTGAGTGACCCACCTATTGGATGGGCAGAATCATCCAGTCCATCATGGTGGGCACACATGATGAATGGTCCGGATTGGTTTGCCTTTATGGTATGTGTGTTCTCAAAGGTGTTTGGCATTGTTTCAGTCTCATTGGGTTAGTTGCATTTGGAAGACTAGTGTAGTGTGGGTTCCATTTCATGGAATTATTATATGGAAAATGTGGAATTATATGATGAAATATCAGAGAACGTTGGTTGGTGTTTGCGATGAAATCGGATTGTGTACTGAGTAACTCGGTACGCTTTTATCGTACTGAGCAAACTCTGTTGGGCCCACCATGAATGTATGTGGTTTATCCACTCCGTCCTTCTGTTTTTCCAGCTCATTTTAGGGGTTGAGACCAAAATTGAAGCATATACAAAGCTCTAGTGGACCACACCACAGGAAATAGTGGAAATGATGTTTTCCACCATTGAAATGTTCCTATGGCCCAGAGTGATATTTATTTGTCATCCAACAAGTTCATAAGATCAGAAAGACATGGATGAAGGGAAAACACAAATATCAGCTTGATCCAAAACTTATGTGGCCCCCAAGAGATTCCCTTTAGAATTAAATCAATTCCCATACTAGATGGAAGTCCTACCTTTCCTAGGTCCTATCTAATAATGTTTTATAAGATCTAATTGACGGGTTGTGATTTAGTCTTGAATCTGAGCATAGTTAAATATTCAAATTCATTAAACTCGTGATTGATTAGCACTATTTTGTGCTTTAAATTATTCTAGTTAATCCGTTGATGATTTCGTTACATCATTTTAGGCTAGGCCATCCGTTCGGCATCAAATTGTGGTATCAAAGCCTGGGTCTAGCATAAGACTCTCATGTTGCATCTATGTTAGGTTTTCATATTGCTGTGTCTAGGGTTAATAGTCTTCCCATTCTCATCACATTGCATCTAGAGTCTTTAGATTCCCGGTTTATGTCCACTCGTACTGGGCATGAACGATTTTGGTATACACCCCATGATGAATTTGGAACAACTTGCCGAGGCTATCAATGTCATCAATAACCGTTTTGCGGTCATCGAGTCTCAAAGTAGAATCATTAGTCACCAACTGACAGCCTTCAAGAATGAGACCCATACTCGCATGACCCAGTTGTAAGCTTTTCTCCTGGAAAACCCCGACAATGGGGAAGATGGTCAATCGCAAGCGGAAAGTGAAGTTGGAGGATGTGGAAGAGTCTGTGGCTGAGGTGTCGACCATGGTGGGGTGCGTACCTAGCCACCTTGTGGAGAGTACTTAGACCACCATTATTCCAATGATTGGGTAATGAAGAGTGGGAAGATTGAGGCCCCAAACTATGATGGTCGCTTGGACCCAAGGCCTTCCTCAATTGGCTTGCAGATATGGACAATTATTTTAAGTGGTACGATATGTCCAATCGTTGACGGCTGGTTTCCCAAGATGAAGTTGGTGGGCCAAGCCAAGTTGTTTTGGACAAATATCGAGCGGAAGATAGAGAGGTCTGGAGATGATCCGTTATCACTATGGGCCAAGATAAAAGAGATCTTGAAGGAAAAGTAAATTCTTCTCTCTTACTGTCAGAAGCTTTGGGATCAATGGCAATCCTTTCGTCAAGGATCAATGCCCGTGATTGATTACATCGACAAGTTTGATAAATATATGATGTGTTGTAACATCGATGAGGACCCGTTAATAACTCTTTTTCGTTTTAGGATGGGCCTCTGATCCGAGCTTCAGCGTGAGCTCATTCTTCACGGCGTCAACACCCTAGAACATGCCTATTAAGTGGTGGAAGAACTTGAACGGTATCTGAAACCGCAATTCATGAAGCGATTCAACTCTTGTGAATCCAACATCAGTGTCATTCCCTGGGAGCTAAGCCTAATCTTGGGAGTCAATCCAAAGCCCCAACTAGTTCTCAACCCAACAACAGAGATGTGAGGGACAAATGTCTAGCTAGTACCAATTCGAGGGGAGGTGAGCACACACGGTATTACAATTGCCGATGATATGGTCTGTCAAACAACCAATTGATCTAAAGGCGCGAGCTTTTAGAGCAATTGGTTGTTTGACATGGTATCAGAGTGAATGGTCAAGTGTTCGAATCTTGGGAGCAACAAATATGCATCCGTTAATATATTCTCCCACGGGGGGCAAGCTCAGCTCGTTTATGGTGTGAGTGTGAGTGTCCCTCTTCCAGGCCCGTTCGTGGTGTGAGTCGAGTGTTCCTCCACCCTTGCCCAGTATGTTTCCGTGCAAAGTTGTTGGAGTGTTAATTCCCTTGATATACATTGATACACCATCCTCTAATGACTCCGATACCATGTCAAATAACCACTTGATCTAAAGGCTCGAGCTTTTAAAGAAAGTGGTTGTTTGACGTGGTATTAGAGCGGAATGTCTTTTGCTCGAATCCCGGGAGCAACAAAATATGCCTTCCTAATATATTCTCCCACGGGGGGGCTGTTTATGGTGTGAGTTGTGAGTGTCCCTCCACCCTTGCCCAGCATGTTCTCGTGCAGAGTTCTAACCCGCACGTGCAGGGGAGTGTTAGAGTGTTAAAGTTCCTTGATATAAATTAATATGTCATCCTCTAACGGCTCAAGCTTTTAGAACAAGTGGTTGTTTGACATGGTCAATTCGTATACCAGTGCCCTACGAAAGAGCGAGATAAAGCCCTCGTAATTGGTGAGTTTGATGAGGATGCGAATGATCAGGGTGATTGCGAAGAAGAATATGAGCCCGAAATCAATGCTAGCGATGGCGAAGTTGAAGGAGTTGAGACCGTGCCACTTGCAGTTGTCAGATGCGTCTTAGCCCAGGTTAAAGAGTGATGATTGGCACAGGAATTCAATTTTCAACACTTAAGTGTGGCGACAAAAACTACAAGGTGATAATTGATAATGGTAGTTGCACCAACGTGGTCTCCGCCAGTGTTCGAAATATCGGTATCGTGTTACGTATCGCACCCTTGGGATACGGATATGTATCGGTTATCGCATGGGATATGTCGGTTGTATTGCGTAATGTATTGTTGTTGTTGGAAACGTGGGGAAACCTTGGGAAATTGGTCGTATTTTTCAATGAAACTTCAACGATTGTTTAAAAAGACATCAATACACGCTTATAAATCAAAACATCACAAAAAACAAGTGCGCATAATAGGTTTTCTTTGTATGGTGTCTTAATCTATGTGTTATCTAACTGAATTGATGTAAGTATATTCAAAGTCTATTCATATAATTTATAAATGTAAGGCGACGTGTGGAAACACAAGCAATACATTCAAAAGCAACAGAAGAATCACTAGATCAGGTTACATACATGTTTGATTTTATGTTTGGACATAATGATTGCAACTGATTTGCGTGAAATTGGGAAATATTTTTTTTTTTTTTCAATTTTTTGTAACTTGGCCCATGTCCTCCAAATTTAGAAAGCAAAACTTCCAATCCAAGCATAAAAAATCATGAATTTCTAACAATTGGACACTGATTTAACATGATTTACAGAAAAAAAAAGAATGATCGAAAATAAAAAATACTCAGTGGATTGAACATGTGGGATATATCCCACTCCTTGTGCGTTTTGTATCGCACAGGTGGGATACAAGATATATCGTGGGATATATCGGCTGATATCGTCGATATTTAAAACACCGGTCTCCGCTAGTACTGTAAATCGCTTGGTTTTGAAATCTGTTCCTCACCCTCAACCCTATCGAGTTTCATGGGTTGATGTGTCGTCAATACTGGTTCTTAGTGTTTTGTTTCCTACAATGACACGCTATGGTGTGATGTTTTGCCTATAGATGTAGGCCACATCATTTTGGGTAGACCTTGGTTGTACGACCGTGATGTGACACTACTTGGCCGCTCAAATACGTGTTCATTTATATATGAAGGTAAGATGATAAAGTTAAATCCCCTTTCAACCAAGAGCATATTAGATAAGAAATATGATGTCAAGAAGAGTGATCCTAAAGATGTGAGAAATTCCCAACCCAAGTGTCTCCACGTAATAAACACTAAAGAGTTTGAAAGGGAGACTAAAGTTGATTCAATGGTGTATGCCCTTGTGGCAAGGGAGGTCACACCCGAAGTTAGCGTAGAGTTGTCACCTAATGTGAGTCCGGTGTTGGAGTTTAGAGATGTTTTCTCAGATGACCTATTGAATGATCTTCCACCCATGTGAGACATTCACCATGCTATTGATTTTGTGCTCAGGTTGACTTTATCAAACCTTCCCCGCTACCGAATGAATCTCATTGAACATGCAGAGTTAAAGAGGCAAGTTGATGAGCTTCTTAGAAAATGGTTCATTCAGGAGAGTTTGAGTCTTTGTGTTGTGTCAACCCTCCTCACGCTTAAGAAAGATGACACTTGGCGCATGTGCGTGGACAATCGGACCATCAAAAAAATCATGGTCAAGTATCGGTTTCCTATAACGCGTCTTGACGACATGTTGAATATGATAGCCAGTGCCATGATTTTTTTTTCAAATTCGACCTCAAAAGCAGGGATCATCATATACGTATTTGCCCAAGAGATAAATGGAAGACGACCTTCAAGACGAAGGATGGGCCATACGAGTGATTAGTCATGCCTTTTGGCTTGACTAACGCTCCGAGTACATTCATGAGAGTGATGACCCAGGTGTCGAGGCCCTTTATGAGTAAGTTCCCGGTGGTATATTTTGACGACATCCTCATTTATAGTACCTCCAAGGAACAACATCTCTACCATTTGAGGTAAGTTTGCAGGGAATTATATGCCAACCTGAAGAAGTGTTCTTTCACGTCAGTCTCCCATAGACCTTTAGAGTCTCCAGATACATTCGCACGCCATATCCATGATTTGCATAATGAGATTAGAAAACGAATTAATAGTAACGAAAAGTACAAGATATTTCCCTACTCTCATTGCAGGTTTAAAGAATTTCAATTAGGTGACTATGTGATGGTTCATATAAGGCCATAATGGTTTTCGCAAGGGGCCATTAGGAAATTACAAGCCTGTAGTGCTGGTCCTTATAAGATATTGAGAAAATTGGGCTCTAATGCGTATATTGTAGATCTTCCACCTGATATGGGCATTAGTTCTACATTCAATGTGGAAGATCTTGTGTCTTGTAAGAATCCAACAACTTCACCCTTTAGCCCTTGTTTCGACCCTCACATTGACCCAAATAGCTTTCCCGACTTGTCCCACGAATCATGGCCTTTGCTGGATCCTTCTTCCCAGCCTTACCTCCTCTACCATCCATACCTAATAAAAGAGAAAAGATTGAAGATATCTTGGATGAGCAAGTGGTTTCTACCAGACACACAGGATACCAGAAGTATCTCGTCAAGTGGAAGAACATGCCGGACTCAGATTGTACGTGGATCACAGAGGCAAAGTGATGTTTTATTTAAACTAACCTGATTTAAATTGATTTTAAACTCGCAAGTTTACAAATTAGGTGTAAATACAATACGTATTACGAGATCATTCCCACGAGGACTGGTTGTCACAATTCGAATTTTATGATTCTTCTTAACTAATCCAACAAATAGTTTAGCTAGTTATTAAGTAAAATAACAAAAATCAATGAAAAATAACTGAGAACAAGAAGGAAAATTCACTCAAGGAGAACACTAGGACTTTTAAATCCACCCCTAATTATCCTAACTCTTGTTTTACTTGTTAATTCACCCTAATTCAGATTGATATAAATTCAATAAATAAAGCACAATCTGTGTCCTTGTTTAGGCACACGGGATGTATAATTCCCTTGAAGCACAAGTGATTTTTCCCTTAACATCAATTGTTCCTAATGCATGCACATCAATTGTCATGTATATATAGACATTAAGAATCAACCAAACCACTTAGATCCACATCCACCATCTAATATCTTAATTATGAATCACAGAAGATGAAATTGAGAAAAAATCTCAAGGATCACATCTTTCCATCCATGTTCAGGCATGAATAGATGTAAATTCCTATTTCTTTTTTTGTAGGAAAACTTGTTCATAGTCAGACACAAGCACACCTAGAATAAGATTCGAAACAACATCCATATCTAGACTTTGGGTAAGCTCATAGATTTGAGAGGTATGGAGTTTTCATTTAATCATAATAGAGAAAGAAATAAATCAATCAATTCTGGATGAAATCAACAAATAACAAGAATCATTCAAATTAGGGGCTTCATCTCAGCCCTAGCGAAGAAACTAAAAATTCATGGGATATAACAGAGATTCAATTGGAAAGAAGAAAAACATAATTGATAAGAAGCACATCCCTTACACGACCCTCTGATTTCTTTCAATCTGTGATGAATCTGTCAACCCCAACACCGTCAAAAGAAAAGCAATATGTTTTGGAGTCCCCTTCTCAAGCAATCTCTCCTTTTCTTTCTTCCTCTCTCTCTCACGTCCACAACTGGACCCCTGATCAGATGATCTACTTTCTCTCTCCTTTCTTCTCTCTTTATAGCCTGCTAAGGGCAGTGGAAATTTACGCACGAGGAGGCGGTGCGTAAGAAAAAGTCGGTGGAAATCTTTTTTCACTGCTCCTTCCGCACGTGCAGCCAAGAAACAACGTCCCAACTCCCCTCTTTCCTTTCTTTCTTTCCAAAAGATCAACGTCCCTTGGGAGGATTTTGGCTAGCCTACACGATGGACGGTCCGGATTGTCGAATCGATCAGAGACGATGGGGCCCAAAATCCCAGATTTTCTGCTTTTCACGGATGCAGGCTCTGTTCGCAGGCGCTACACTGAGTTCTCAGTGGAGCCCTCTTAGGCTGTTGTTTTGAAAATCCACACTGTCCATTAGATTCATCTCGAAAAACCAGTTAGAATTGACTGGTTTTGGGTTGGATTCGGTGTGGCCCACATGGTTTTCTGCTCTGCTGTCTGTCTTGCGTTTGGACGATTAAAATCTGATCTCTGCTTTCATTTGAAATACCACCACCTAGGCCTGAGTGAGAGGGGATGTGTGAGTCTAATGGATGGTCCGGATCGGACCGTCGATGCACGATGGTGGCCCACAAGACCCAACCAATGGCTCTGTTCACAGCAACAGAGAACGGCTATTGCCGTTTTTGAATCTTTCGGTCAAGAGACGGTTTGACCGTCTTTGTGTAGCCATGCACGGCTAGTGCACTCTTGCATTATGCACACCTAACTCAGGTGAGGTCCTCTGTGATGTTTACGAGCAATCCAATCCATCCATTCATTTTGTCTCTCCATTTAAGGCGTTGAGTCCAAAATTGAGGCATATTAAGAGACCAGGTGGGCCCCAAATCGATAATTAATGGGCTGATCTGACCGTTGGACCACTTCCACACAGATCCAATGACTGAAATTCGACGTATACGGTTAATTTAGAGTCCTCAGGCCATATATAAAGTTTTGAGCCGAACGGATGGTTGGAACCTTGTGATCCTGCATTCTGAACTAATTTCGGGCCACTTGAGCTTCAATTTCTCGATTTTCTCGGGTCTCTGGTATGTAAATCCGTCGATCTTGGTCCCCTAGGGTCTGTCCCTTGCTTTTGGTGTCATCAGAGCGTTAAATCCATGCTTTAAGCACCCTGTTTCAGTCCAAGCTTGTAAATACACCTTGCATCACAAACACGATTAAAATAAGGCATTAAATAGTATTATGTTCATAAATCAGGTAATAATTGGGGTCTAATATGCAATATTCGACCCTCAACACAAAGCTTCAGAGGTTAGATCCGGATCTCCTTGAGCATTACCGTAGCTTTTTTTCGCCAGAGGCAAACTCTTCTAAGCCGAAGGGAGTTGATGAGGACATCCGAGCACCAATCAGAATATACCAGAGGAGGAGAGCTCCCGTTTCTTTATGGCTAGGTGATGCATGTAGGGGGCCCCGTGGACCCAATTTAAGTGCATAGCCCGTTGAAGGCTCCACATACATGATTATGCATCTTTGAAATCCCCACATTGGGAAGATACATGTGGGCTACTTAGTTGGACCATTTCGACCGTTGGATCATCGTCATTGGACATCTTGATCGTGGGCCATGAAACAATTTAGTTTGTTTATATGTTTCGTTATTTTTTGTTGGTTTACTGTATAATTTTGTTAAGATTAGGGAGTTTTGACTAAATTTTATTTCATTAATCATCTTTAAGTAATTTTTATTTTATTTTTTTTAAAGCTGGGAGCGTATTTTTGTAAAAAGTCTTTTTTGAAACTATAAAGACTTGGACATCCCCACCTTAGCCTATTATTGGATACGAAATTTTTTTAAAAACAATCACTTTCTCTTTGCTTAGAGATGAAGCAAAATCTCCCGTGATTAGAGTGGTCTGAAGCCATGGAGTGATTCCATCTTTATCTATCTTTCTTATTTTCTTCTTTCAAAGTAATATCTACACTTTTCTTTTCTTTTGTCTTCCTCTACTTTCCTCAATTTCTCTCAATCTTTCTCTACTCTTTTATTTTCTTTGTTTTCCCTAAAATCCATCCACAATCTCCTCCAAAATCCATATAAACCTAGGCCTACTTACACTGTACCACTGTACGGACCTCCACATGTGACCATACAACCTTATAGACAAGACCATACAACTGTCCGTACGGCCAACCCATCTCCTCCCTATTTCCCTCTTTGATCCTTGCTCATTTCTCTCTAAAATCCATAACCCCAAGCTAAAAACCTTCAAATCCAATCTTAGAACCTAGATTTCCCAAAACTCTAATCTTAAACCCTAACCCTAAATCGTCCTAAATCTCAGAACTCTAATTTCCAAATCCAAAATTCCCAAATCCCAAAACCCTAGTTCTTAAACCTTTTAACAAACTAAGAGATTCCCTTTAGGATTCGATCAATTCCTATGCTAGATGGAAGTCCTACCTTCCATAGGTCCTACCTAATCATGTTTTATAAGATCTAACCAACAAGTTGTGATTTAGTCTTGAATTTGAGCATAGTTAAATATTTGAATTCATTAAGCTTGTGATTGATTAGCATTATTTTGTGATGTAAATTGTCTTAGTTAATCTGTTGATGATCTCATTGCATCATTCTAGGCTAGGCCATCCGTCCTGCATCACTCTGAATGTCAATCTTGGAAAATACTCGAGAGAGGTTGAGCATATATAAAATGTCCTCAAGTCTCGAGATAGAGAAAGTATACTTTACGGTGATTTTCTAGATGGCCTCACATTTGCCAGGAACCATCTTTCTTCAGGATCCACATGGTAAGAATTGCTCATCGACTCATGCTCTTGCTGTCATCCTTTTCTGTAAGAGTTCTTCCACTTGTCTTCTCAACTCATGCTCATGTGCACTTATAAGGTGATGAGCAATATTTGGTAAATTGATGCCCATAACCAAATTTGCTTGGTGTTGAATGTCTCTCTTGGGGGAAGGTCAACTGGTAAACTCTTCATGAGGGGGGTCTTGGAAATCTTCTAGGACATTGGATACCAAATTTGATGCAGGATATGAAATTTAAGTATGAGATGCAAGAATTCAGGCTTAGATAATACCAATTCAGAAACAAGTATACAAATTCCACATACCACATGGCAATCCAAATCATTCAATTAAAAAGGGGAATCTATGCGGGTCCAGACCGACATAGGCTAGGACTGGACCAATAAAAATTATAAGCCAAATGATGTCAAAGGGAAATAAAAATCAACCATACATGCATAAAAATCAGTCCCTAATCCAAGGGATTTTCCAATTTCAATTCAAGGAACCCTAGGGTTCAAAAAAAAGGGCAAATAAATTAGGGCTAATGCAAACTAAGGCTAGGGTTTAGGAAATATAAATAGAAAGAGGAAAGTCATAGGAAAACCTGACTCGGAGAAAGCTCCTGCGTGCAAATGGTGACCTGGGGCTGACGTACGTGCACGGGTGGGCTGGCCGCACGTGTGATGGAAGCCCGCTTCCCCAAAGTGACACCTAGGACTTGGTCGGCCAGGGGAGATCTCGGGGTCTTGGAAATCTTCTAGGATATTTGTGTGAAACAACCCAACTTGCCAAACATTGTCAAACATTGTAACCTAGTAGTGTAAATTAAAGATGTATGGTTCCCTTTTTCACTGCTTCACTTCGATCTTGGGGGTCTCTCTCTTGTCAAATCGGCATTTGGTTACAAATACCATGTGACCTTTACGGATGGTTGCACCTGAACCACCTAGGTCTAGGTTTTGAAGTCTAATGAGGAAGTTTTTTCTACCATTAAGATTTTTCATAAGATAGTCACAAATCAGTGTGTTATTTTTCCTTTTTATTTTTTATTTTGTTTAAGATGAAGTTTGATGCAAAATAAATAAATAAATAAGTTTGTTGCAAAAATTAAAACCGTATGTTCTAATAATTGTGGAGATTGCATTCTATTTTTTTCCAATCCCACTTGACAGAAAATGAAAAATCGAATCTCAACTTCATTCCCTTGTACTCCTTAATAGAATGGAATAGCTGAGAGAAAAAAGCATGCATCTCCTAGTATGTAGCTTGTGTACCTCTTTGGGAGATGAATGTTTTGAAGTGTTCAGATAGATCCCCTTTTTTTAATACCCCTCCAAGGTGTGTGTGTGTGTGCGCGCGCGCGCGTGCGTGTGTGCATGCAGGCGGGCGGGCGTGCATGTGTGTGTGCGTGTTTCCTATTATTCATCGTGACAAGTTGGACGCCAAAGAGGGATACAAGTTCTATTGTCAGGGGGTCCTTGGCAAACAATTCATTTCAATGGATGTCACATTTTTTAGGATGTCCCCTTCTATATATTCATCTTATATCCTCCTAGGTGAACTAGATGCAACCTCATCGTTTGCTACCTGCTGGAACAGATTCCTTTTCTGCTATTCTTCGATCTTCATTGTGAGTTGATGAGCATTTCAACCTTTAAGACAAGGTGGATGCACTTGGTCCTTAATTGGCACACACAGCCCATTGATATACCATACAATGGACTGCTCGGCTGTCTCCTTAGAGTGATTTTGGGCCAACATCTGGTAAAATTCCTTTGTGTACTCATGTATGGACCTGGTCTCTAGATGTAGTTGGTGGGGTTGTGACAATAAAGATCGCATGTATTCATTGATAGGAATCGACAATGTGACTGATCCTTCATCTTTTCCCAAGATCTGATTTTATTTTTTTTTCCTTTCCCAAATCAATGCCTTTCTGCCTAAACTTTTATCCATTGAAAAGCAAATTCCACCTCATAAAATGGTACGGTGTGTGCAAGCGGACTGAGGAAGGGGGCGTGGGGATAAAGAAAGTCGGAGACCATGAACAAGGTCCTATTGGGAAAATGGTATTGGAGATTTGGCAAGGAGGAAAGTTTGTGGAAGTAATGGCTAGGAAGTACAATGTTGCGGAAAGGGGGTGGTGGACGAAGAACTCATGTTTGTAAAAGGCGATGGGGCTTTCTGCGGGAGGTGGAAGGGTTAGGTTCCAGAAGGATGTGTGGCTAGGGGGGAGGGGGGAGAAGGTTGCAAGATGATTTCCCGAGGCTGGCTTCAGTTTCCATGGATTTGGAAATTCCTATAGCTCAATGATTTCTGTCTTTCAGCTTTGGAGGAGTGTGGCTCTCCCTTTGTTGAAGGAACTTACTAGTGGAGATGGAGGAATTCATATGTTTGTAGCAACTCTCTGAGTTAGTGCTTTCTTCAGATCCAGATTCGTTGGTGTGGCTTGGGGATAAGTCTTGGTGCTTTTCCGTGCAATCCTTCTACATGATGCTTAGTGGGTCCCCTTTGGAAGCGGTTAGCAACTTAGCATGCACACATTGTATCTTTGGTCCTATGGAGTATGGACCACCCCCCCCCCCCCCCCCCCCAAAAAAAAAAAAAAAAAAAAAAAAAAAACAAAAAAAAAAAAGGTAGTTGCTTTTGCATGGCTTGTGGGGTGGAGCAAGGTGCTAATGATCGATAATTTGCAGAAGAGGGGATGGTCCTTAACAATGTTTGTTCGCTTTGTTAGTGGAGTGAGGAGTTGTTGGACCATTTTCTTTGTCCATTGCTTGTTTGCAAGGGGGTTTTGGAGAGGTTCTTGGGAATGTTTGGGATGGCTTAGGTGATGCTGAAGTCTATGACAGATTTATTTTGGTTGTGGCAGGGGGGTGGAGTTGCCAAGAGAGGTAGGAGAATATAGAGGTTGGCTTTGCTTGTCAGAGTGTGGACGCTATGGGGGAATAGGAACAATTGGTGCTTTTGTAATCTAAGTGGGAATGTTCCAGGGGTTTTCAATAGGGAAAAAAATGATATAATAGAATGAGCTTCGTTATCATCCACTTGCGTGGTTGTGATCTCTCTTGTAGCAGTTGGGTCAGCTTGTGATTCTTTGGTCTTTTGGATGGTCATTCAATAAAACAGTAACCTTTCAAAAAAAAAGAAAAAAAGAGATAATTATAATAATAATAAATTAAAAATGCTATCTATTGAAGTAGAGCAATGCCCTTTAGTTTCACTGCAAAGAACTTCACTTTCCCATCATCTAGCATATCTTTAAAGAATTGGTTAAGACTTCCCATCCAATCAATGAACTTGCCAGGCTGCAATCTTCCATGAAATTCACCTGCTTTGACATGGGCCCCAAAATCTCCGTTCTTTTATAAGGTACGAATAACCGATCCTTTACCCATTCACCCCCAATTCTGACATCAAGTTAAACTCCTCTATCTTGCCACCTCCCCCAGCATCCTTAGATAGATGTGGCTGCGATCGTGGTCAGACTTATGATTACTAGCATTGTCTCGACCTGTTGGTGATAGTTTTGCTCCCTCATGAGTTTATCACTGTTCCACTAGTTGCATTATTGTATCGTTGTCTGCTGTTGGAGATGTTGGAACGCGTCGTGCCTGCCTCTTCCTCCTCTACCACTACCATGTGTGACGTGTCCCACGTGCAGCCATCACAACAGCAATTACATGATTGTTCTCTATTGTCCAGCAAGGATCTCCTAGATCAACTTGCTCTAATACCACTTTGATATCACGTGACACAAATAACCAACGTATCTCAGGTGTATACGGGACAGTACAAGAAGTTTAGACTTTAGACTGTTGAATTTTACCAGCCTGTAAACATTCTCACCGCGTTTGCTTAATAAAAATATTCCGAAATAACAATATAGCTATTCTCTTAGCACAAATTCACGATTTGTAATCAGAAATCACCAAACAAATCAAAGGAGACCCACAAAGGCAATGAAATACCTTGCTTCGGCAGAATACTTTAAACAACATCTTGGAGCATGAAATTTAACAAGAAGTAAACCAGAAGAGGGATAGACAAGCTCAACCCTAGAAATGAGTCTCCAAAGATCTTTAGTTTTCAAAGAGAGTAAAAAAGTCCCAAAGCCACACATCCCTCGTTTATGTGTTTGTTTAGTAGTTGAACCTTAATGAAGGGTAACCATCTTATTTAAATTACCAAATGGTGAGGTTTTATCACCAAGCAATCTTTGCCTGCTACTCAAATAAGAGGACTCCTTTTGTCAGGCCTTTGATCAAACCTTTACTGTCAGTGTGTCATGTATGACCCAACAGTCCAATTGATGAGATCTCTTCACAAATATGCAGCTCTCTGCATATAAATGACATCCAACAGCTCCCAATCAGAATATGGATCTGTTTCAAATCAAAGTGGCATGTTTCGTTATTGGCTATATAAATCAGAAGGATGTAGGGATCGAGAGAATGCCTCTAATAGAATTGAATTTTGACGAAGTGGCAATATGCCTCGGGGGTGTTATATGGGTAAATGGCAATATGCCTCAAGGAGAAATTTTGTAACACTGTTATTCAACTGGTTATGCTTTGTGGAAGTAGTGTTGGGCAATTATGTCAATAAAACTGATGGAGAAATTTTGTAACACCATTATTCAACTGGCTATGCTTGGTGGAAGCAATGTTGGGCAATTATGAAGCAATACGAGTAGAGAATGATTGTTGGAGAGATGAGGATGCTAATATGGATGTATGAGGTGACTGTGAAGGATAGAATCAGAATGAAGGTCATAAAAGCAGCCCATGTGCAAAATGGCAATATACCTGTGGATTGCTGTGTGAGTGCTCTGTATGTCAATAAAATTCAAGTAGAAATTTTGGGCCCTACAAATGTTTAAACGGTGGATGTCATTATCCTCACTGCTTCCTATGGTGCGGTCCACTTGAGCGTTGGATCTGCTTCAATTTCAGACTCATGCCTAAATGAGCTGGGGAAAAAACGGACACATGGCATGGATAAAACACATACATCACGGTGGGGCCCACAAAGTCTTGCCACCATGGAGGTGGGTGGTGACCTGGTCACCACTCAATTGGCATTCACATCTATAATGGTTCCCACAATCGAACAGTCTAACTTTATCGTGCAGGTCCCAACATGTAGAACATTTTGAGCGCCTGCGTTTCAACCATCCCCAGTGGGGTGTCAGAATACATAACACTATGGAATTTCAACAGTGATTTTTACTGTTATTCAACTGGCTATGCTATGGGGAGTAGTGTTGGCAGTTATGAAACAATTTGGGTAATGAACTAATGATTATTGGAGAGATGAAGATGCTAAGATGAATGTGCAGAATGACTAAGAAGGGTAGAATCAAGAATGATGTCGTAGAAGCAGCCCATGAGTAAGCCTAATAGGAGGATGGAGAATAGATTGAAATCATTTGGCCATGTGCTAAGAAAACTGGAGGTGGTTCAAGGAGATGAACTTTGGTAGGGATGAAGGGCTCTTAAGGTGGATGATGGGAAGACCCATGAGGACTGGGATCGAGGTGGTGAGCAGGGGTATGGAAGCTTGTTCACTCACTAAAGATAGGGCCTTAGATTCACTAAGACTGTAATTTTGGTGAAATAGGATAGATTTACTAAAACTGTAATTTTGGTGAAATAGGATTCATAAAGCTGACCTCAAATAGTTGGAACTAGGCTACAAAGAAACTCAGAGAATATACAGATTGGTTTTCTATGAACATACATGTCGATGTGTATCTGGCACCACAATTTTCATAAGTGGTGTGCCTTGGTTACCAAGGATGATGAACCAATGTTCTATTTGTATTGAAAGATACATGCTTTTTATTTGAACCGATGACTTACAAGAACTTAGGAGATTTTGCAACATGTTTCTTGCTTGTAGTGGGAGCTCTAAAGGCTACAGGGGTAGCCATTTCGAACAGAACAAGGTGCAATGGTGGGGGTGCACTTGGTGCCCAAATGAATCTTTTTGACCGGTTTGCTAGAGTTATTAAGGTGAGATGTAGGGCAGGCATTTTCATGAGATCATTTTATTGTACTATACATTGCTTGCAGCTTTGATTTTTCGATTCATTTTCTTACTAAAAATACAATTTAGTATCTCTCTCTCCTAAGTGTAGTCATATGCAAATGCGATCATAAGTTCTGTAGAAGACCCAGAAAAGATCTTGGAGCAAACTGTGCTTGAAATGAATGATGACTTGACAAAGATGCGTCAGGCCACTGCACAGGTACTTTTCATATTTTCTTTGGCACTACTAGATACCCCACGTGCAACATAGCTCACACATCAGTGCTGATTTCTCTTGTTGCTAGTTTTCACTATTTCTATATTCAAAATTGCAATTTCTTTGTTCTTTTTTAAGGTTTTAGCATCTCAGAAGCGGTTAGAAAACAAATACAAAGCTGCACAGCAAGCTTCCGACGAATGGTAACACTGCATCATAGTGTTAAGTGTGCGAGATCTAGGAATATTGGTTTTCATGTAATCCTATCTTTAATTTTATTTAAGAATAGGTACCGCAAGGCACAACTTGCACTTGAGAAAGGACAAGAGGATCTTGCTCGTGAAGCTCTCAAGAGGCGTAAATCTTATGCTGTAAGTATTTCTCATATAGGACAAAAAAATGGTGGTTCAGTTTAATATTGTGGTGGACAATGGATTTTTTCCCCCCTCTTACACACAATGTTGGCGAGAAACTTGCATGGGACATTTTGCTTGCTCTTGTAACTCAGTTTATTCCAATTTTCTGGAAATATCTTATTCAAGTGTTTAGCATGGCTGATCAACTTATGCGTAGCTTTTACCTGGAATCTGGAGTCACTAATATTGAGAAAAGCTTTGATACTTTGGCAGAGTGTGATGATGGATGATATGCAGGCATTAAAATTACGTAGAAATTGCATGCGTGGCATGCAAATAAGTCAAATTAAACTGTCCAAATCATGGACCCCAGTTTAGATGCACCATGAACCAAAAGTTAAGTTTTTTTGATTATCTGACTATAAGATTGGTTAAAAGTAAAAACTGAAAAAATATGCAATGGTCCTATTTCAACAAACAATATCCATGGATCTGAGGTTAGGATTGTTCATTCTGAGTGTAACTTGGGCAACAATGGATTCCATAGTTTAGCTGGTTTAGTTTGAGATAGTGTATGCCAATTGTATCATTTTTGAGTGCCCAAGTGTTAAGTGTCATGTACTGCCTAATTATCATATAACTCCCCACAATATTCTTGCATGTTAGGCCCCACGTACGTTTTTTCTTCAAATTGTAATGCAATACTTCCAGATAAGAAGAAAGGAGCTTCAGAAGGCCCTTTCTTTTTGTAAAAAGAATGGGTGGAAGCTTAGATTTCTTTGCTTCTTTTTCAGGCTTTGAGGGTGGGTGTGTATTGGTGTTTTTTCCTTTGGTGTTCATTTGTGTATTTGTATTTTTAGGCTGCAACCTTTTTCTTTTTATGGAATAACAGTTAAAAAGAGAAAAAAGAAGACGACCACTTCCAGTTCTGTTTCAGTCCCTATGCCTCATTATATGCTCCTCACTTATCCTTTCCCTCGGGTTCTTTTTGAGACCTTGGTTTTGTCAAACAACCACTTGATCTAAATTTTCAATCCATTAGAGGATGTTGTATCAATGTATATCAAGGGATTTTAGCGCCCCCCCCCCCCCCCCCCCCCCGGGAGAATATATTACCGAGGCATATTTGTTACTTTCGGGATTCGAGCACTTGACCTTCCGCTCAATACAATGTCATTTGAGCACAATCATCAATAAATGTGACAAAATACTTATATCCGAAAAGAGATAACAGGAGCAGGCCCCAGACATTAGAGTGGTCAAGCTCAAAAGGCCTACATTTCCTGTCAGATGAACTAGGAGGGAAGACAGTCCGGTGATGTCTGGAGAACATGTCTCACAACATAAGGTTTTAGATACAATGATTGAAGGAAATAAGAGCTTTAATCTGGACAAGGATAGGTGCCTTAAGCGACAATGCCAGCTGGACACAGACTTCCTATCTAAGGATAAAGCAATAGTTCCTATGACAGGTGCATCATCTAGGAAGTAAATGTCGTCACGTCCATGGCCCCCACCAATCATCCGCTTCGTTTGGAGATCCTGAAACACAATGAGAGGGAAAGAATGTTACAAAACAATTCAAGGATTTCGTAAGAGAAGTAACGGATAGTAGATTGAGAGGAAAACTAGGAACATGTAGAACCGACGACAAATGCAAGGAGGAAGAAAGCTTAATGGTACCAATCCCAGATACAAGGGTTTGGTTTCCATCCATAACAGTGACAAAATGTGACCGATTGGAAGGAAGATAAGAATTAAACAGGTGAGGCTTACCAGTCATGTGAGAGGTGGCTCTAGAGTCAATGATCCAGGACAAAGGAGACGAGGATACATGGAGAACAGTACCTGACTGGGCTACAACGACTTTGGAAACATCAGGATTATTACAAATTTGGAGTCTCATGAAGGCATCATAGATCTCTCAAGAGACGAGGACTGTATCACCTGAAGGAGACTCCCTTGATGTTCTCCAATTATAGGTTGTGAAGCTGGATTAACGGCAGAAGGTACACTACTAGCCAAAGGTGCACTCGCAAGTTTCCAGCACCAATCAATAGAATGATTTGTGCCCCCACAATAAATGCAATTGCGAGATGCATCACGGCTGCGTCCACATCCACTTCGGCCACGGTAGCCACCACGATTGATAGCACGGCCTCAGGCTTGATTGCTATACCCGAAGTCATGGGCACGCCTAGGTGTTCTAGATGCATGATTGAAAGAAGATTGTTCACCAACTGCGTATGCATAATTATCAAATAATACGGAGGTTGATGTGGATGAGGTAGCAACACACTGGACCATATCATAAATTGCTATCAAAGGGGGAAGAGGATCCATTACAATAATCTGCTCACGGACACCTTTATATTCAAAGTTAAGACTAGAAAGAAACTGCATGCTTTGGGTTTCTTCCCGTCGTTTACAAACAAGATCATAATCTTTTTTGGACATGGACGAAAGAGGATGATAGAGATCCAACTCATCCTACATACCTCGAAGCGCAAAAAAGTTCTCCTTTAAAGATTGGGAATCCTATTGAAACTCACTAATATCTGAAATCAACTTAAAAGCTCTTGATAAATTCCTTGCTTCTGAATACATGTCATGTAGGGTATCTTTCTTCTTCTACTTTTTTTTTTTTTTTTTTTTTGCAGAAGATAGGAACAAAACAGAGTTACTGATAGACAGATCTATACTGTTAAGTGACCAAGCCATTACTTGGTAGTTCTCCTTGGTCCAACTTTTGCAATGTCCATATGTAGGGTCTAGAGCATTATCTAATATGTAGGTGAGTCTATCTCTTCCTCCCAAAAATAATTTCATGGATTGAGCCCACTGTAAATCATTATTACCATTCAACTTGACGGTTGTAATCAACAATGGGTGCAAATCCAAAGACCCCACACCAGATCTGGAAGAATTTTTGTCATCCATATGATCCACAAACACTTAAGGAGGATTATAGCAAATAAGAACAATCTTTGGATTATCCTGGACAATTTTTCACACAATAGAGGTCCCAAACAATGGGCTACAAGTCCAAAAAGAAGAGAAAAGTCAAGAACCAGCAGGAAACTCCACAAAGAGGCTAGCATAGGCACATCACACTTCTAGAAAATGAAAAAGGAGCACACTAGGTATACACCAGATCATGCGTTGTATGTCCAGGGTCCACAGGGGGCTAAAGACGGTGGAGCTACACCTCTAAAGTGGCCGGTAAACACCAAAATACCTACACTTAATAAGAAAAACCCCCATTGATGCCTTCGCATGGTAAACCCAACCAACCTTAGGGAGAAATCCCCCAAAAATCCTTACTGATTTGGGAGAGATCGTGAAAATATGAAGATTTGGGGTTTTTTTCGCCAAACTTGAAAAACGGCCCAAACATGCTTCAAATCAGCTTTAAAAATCCTGCAAAAATCACCATCATTCCTTTAAAATCAAGCTCTACCAAATCATGTTCTTCTCGATGCAAAACTGTCTATACAGTACATACAGTTGCTGACATCAGCAGGCCCTGAATCAATGTGAGGTCTCTGTGCTCTAATACCATGTCAAACAACCACTTGATCTAAAAGCTCGAGCCATTAGAGGATGGTGTATCACTGTATATCAAGGGACTTTAACAGGTTTTAATGAATATTAGGTGCCTAATGACTACCCAAAGGGCAGCTATTTATTTTCAGTTACACTTAAAGAACATATGACTTCTGTGGCTGCATTTTGTTTTAGGGTTGCTGAAAACCGATTTAGCAAACAGGTTTTACAGACTCCTAATATCATCTCTATTGTGGGGAAAGTATTGGCTGTTTGAGCAGAAGAGATTCTGGTAGGCATTCTGGTCATCAGGTCAAGCAATTCATCAACTTGTTGTTTTGACTGTGTATTTGACAACAAACCCAATCTTGTCATTAATATTCTAATTCTGATTCCTTTGGGCAATTCATCTCTAGTTTATCATTAAATTCTTTGATAAACTATAGTCTGAATTTGATTGTTTCAGTTTTTCATGGTATTAATGTCAGCTTTTCTATCCTTTTTCTATTATAAATGCGGGGAATTATTGTTGGGAAGCGCGAAAGATGAGCCCTCAAGATCTGACGGTCTACATGAAGTTTGGGACCCTCACAAAACAGAAGAATGGTGTTCCAATGGCCCGCCTATCTACTACTGGAGCAGATCGAACTATTCACACCTCTGATCCTACGGTATATAGTGGCCCGGATTGCAATCTATGGATCAAATCGTCCCAAGGACAAGCCAAAATAGACAGATTATAGCGCACTCTATTTCTCTCTGTATACTCTCGTGTTTCGTATGATTCGATGCGTTACATGAGAGAAGCGCACTCCCTTTTATAACAGAGGAAGGAGAGTTTGAGTGAGATTGAGATACGGCCACACGTAAGCCGATCACATCCTAACAGAGGAAGGAGAGTTTAAGTGGGATTGGGATAAGGCCACATAATCCGCTCACATCCCTATCTTCAATTAAAAATCAAATTCATATTTGAATTTGAAATCTAATTGAAGGTAATCGTACCCACTAGTGATTGCTCACAAGTGGGCCCCACTGTTCTACGTCCAACATCTCCCACTCAATCACATTGTGGGATAGGCACATAAATCTGTCCAACTAACTTGACTTATAACAATCAAATACCAAACATCGCGATCAAAAGAATTAGAGGCGTGGGACCAGCTGGATCACCGAAATCTTCTCACAGGTGTTTAAGTACTAAGTGACCACCTAACTAGTACTCAATAACCCAAGCTTTGCAATGCCTGTCCTAGTCCGCATGACCACACCGGATGGAGTTAACTCCCGATCTGGAGTACTCGGCTAACATACGCACTTATCCAACTTATCGAGTTATTCTGAAAATTTGATTTTTCACAAACTTCGACTAAAACCAATTCAAAGCAATACTTATATATATATGTGTGTGTGTGTGTGTGTGTGTGTGTGTGTGTGTGTGTGTGTGTGTGTGTGTGCGCTTTTTAAGAAAAATATTGTTTGCAAAAATAAAAACAACTCGATACTGCCAGCGGATAAGTCTTCAAGTGCGTATTTATAGTTTTAGAAACTTGGTGTAGCTGTCACGGGATCTTCCCCACGCAGATGTGTAATTTGGAATTAATCAAGCCGCTTTCCTAGCGTAACCGAGTCTGGCCAATCAAGGACCTTTCATCATTGTACACTAAAGTAGCGACACTCAATCTCATCCTCGTATACATAAGAGGAGAGTAGCTAAGGACACAAAGAGTCACCTACGGGATTGGCTACTCGCACGTTGCAATGATTAGATCGTATCAAAGCAATCTGTAGGTAATAGGTCCCAGCACGTGGCTACAATCCACGTCGTAAAGTAGACAATACTAGGTGAATGTCGGGTCTACAATACGCAGGTTATTCTATATGAGGTACGACTCCTCTCATAACCTCATAACTTGGCTTTCAATTCAGGCCATAACATTGATCGCATGTAAAGGAATAATGCGATTATGTTATTCGACTTTATCAGTCTCATCTACAATCTTTATAAGATTGTAGGCGGATACGACTCACTCATATCCTCATCCTTTATTATTCACAATAAAGGGAAGTTCATACCTCAATGTATAAACTTGGCCCTAAATGTACCTCTCTCGTACATTCAAGGTTGGTCAACCCGTGCGAGTGGGTGACCGGCCTGCCGACAAAAATAGAAATCCTACATGATCTCAAGGTAAATGCTGATGATCTTTATACCTAGTAATATTAGTGTTCAATACTCAATAAATGGAATATATTATTCATTAATGAAAGATCAAAGGTACTACAAAACAAGTACATCAATCAAGTTCTCCTCAATCCCATCTGCCTGACGTGAACCTGAAATAGATCTCTAGCTATGGGTTTCGTCATGGGATCAGCCACCATCTCCTTGGTAGGAATGTAGCTGAGGGCGACCTTCTTATCTTTCACTTGATCACGGACGTAATGATACTTGATCTCAATGTGCTTAGATTTCTAGTGGTAATTAGGGTCCTTGGCCAAGTCAATAGCGGAAGTATTGTCTATCTTCAGCGATATAGGTTGACGAACACTTGGTACAACACCCAGACTCAATAGAAATCTGCGAGCCCATACACACTCCTGAACTGCAGCACAACATGCAATGTACTCGGCCTCCATGGATGAAAGAGTTGTGGATGTCTGTTTCTTACTTGACCATGAGATAACACCTCCTCCGAGTAAGAAAACATCGCCTGAAGTAGACTTTCCCTCGTCGGCGTCATTACCCCAAGCAGCATCAGAATATCCTTTGAGCTCGAGGCTTGTGCCTTCATAACACAACATTAGGTCTTTTGTTCCTCTGAGATAGCGGAATATACGTTTGACGGCTTGCCAATGAGACTGTCCCGGGTTACTCTGATAACGGCTGACTATGCCAACTGCATAGCTAATATCTGGTCTGGTGCAAAGCATAGCATACATTAAGCTTCCTACTGTGCTCGCATAAGGTACTGAGGACAGCCAATTTCTCGGCTTCAGTCTGGTGACACGATTTCCTGTATAGCTTGGTAGCTTTATCCATAGGGGTTTCAACAGCTTTTGAATTTTCCATCCTGAACCGCTCTAAGATCTTTTGTATATAGGTTGCTTGAGATGAGCCTAAAAATTTCTTAGGGCGATCCCTGATGATTTTTATCCTAAGAATAAAGTTGGCTTCACCGAGGTCTTTCATCTCAAAGTTCGAAAAAAGTCAATCTTTAGTCAATATTAACAATTCATCCAATCGGCCGAGTTAGAAGATAATAATGCATCCTGATATGAATCAGGTTCATCATCATCAACCGCAACACAAGAGAATGTTTTCCCCTCAATATCGAAGTAACTTCGGGGAATCAATCCTCTTTCGCTTCGACGTAATTCAGGAGCCTGCTGAGATGTCCTCCCACTGTCCTGACGAACTATAGGAGCATCATCATCGTGTAGAGCAGAACTCTCACTCTCCTGAGATACATCGAGTATTTCAAAAAGTTCTATTGGAGCCTTTTGCTTCATTCGGCTTGGGTATCTATCTTCAACGAAGGTCACGTCTCGGGATTCTATCTCAATCCATCGTCCATGGTCCTCATAAACTAGAACGTATCCCTTTAAATGTATGGGGTACCTAATAAACACGCATTCAATGGTTTTACTATCAAGTTTATCTCTATGCGGAGTAGGTAGCAAAACATATCCCAAAGATCGTAGGTTGGCTAGAGAAGGAATCTTCCCAAACCACATCTCATATGGAGTCTTAGGAATGGATTTGGATGGAACTCTATTAAGGACGTAGACGGCTGTTAATAGTGCGTCTCCCCAGAATGTGGTAGAGAGATTGGCTTGTGCCATCATCGATCTAACCATGTCCAATAGTGTTTTATTCCTTCTCTCTTCAACACCATTTTGTTGTAGAATGTAAGCCATTGTGTACTGCCGAACAATTCCAACGTTTTCACAATATGATTTAAACGTTTCAGATGTATACTCGCCACCTCTATCTGATCGAAGGATTTTAATCTTTTTCTCAAGCTGATTTTCCACCTCAGCTTTATATTTAAGAAAACAATCAAAAGCTTCAGATTTGTGTGAGATGAGATACACATATCCATAGCGCGAGTAATCATCAATGAAAGTGACAAAGTACTGACATCCGTTTCTGGCATGTACATTAAAGGGTCCACAGATATCTGAATGGATTATCTCTAGTATGCCCTTGGACTTAGCCGCTTTGGGAAATGGTTTCTTCGAAGTCTTCCCAGACACACAATGTTCACAAAATGGCAAATCAACTTTGGATAAGGAGTCTAACAGACTAGAACGTACTAGTCTTGTCATACGATCCTTTCCTATGTGACCTAACCTCGCGCTCCATTTTTGAGATTCAGATACTACAGTTTCATTCGACATAGCAGATAAAGCAAGATGGGCATTATTACATTCTACGTCTAGAATAAATAAATCTGAAATTAAATTACCCCATGCAAAGATGAGGTTATTCTGTCTCAAAGAAACTCTTGTCCCGAAAAAACGAATATCAAAACCATCATCTAATAACCTAAAAACAGAAATTAAATTCCGACTCATCCCCGGTGCATAAAGAGTATCACGGAGGATTATTGTTCGCCCTATGCGCGTACGGAGATGGGAAACATCAATCCCTAGTACGTTTTCAACAGCGTTATTGCCCATGTATAGCTTGTAACTCCCCTTGGCTACAAGCCGAAATTCCTTGAGTCCTCGACGACCACTTGTCACGTGCTTTGTTGCGCCGTCTTTTTATGGGCGCACTGTCGAGCATAATCGCCGGAATTTCTACAGACAAAGCAGACTACATTTGTCTTTTTCTGCTTCTTCTTTTCATTCCCCTTCTTGAGATTTGGAGCAGGTGTTGTGGACTTCTGTTCTTGGTTATTCTTCTTCGCCTTCTTGCGAGCTTTAGATCGTTTATTGTTAGCTTTCCGCTTATGGGTCTCTACTACAAGGGCCTTGGCCGAACTTGGTTGAATTGCATTCATTTCAACCTCACGTACCAAGTGGCCACAAAAGTATCTGAACGTAGTGATAGAATCAGTATGGTTCAGAATTCTTTTGATTTGGGCCCATAATTCAGGCAAGGAACGGTGCATGGCTATAATCTTCTGATTTTCAGTCAATTTACAGCCAACATTCCTAAGGGCACCTATCATTTGCTTCATCTTACGAATATGATCTTTGATGGGACAGCCGACAGGCATCCTATACTCCTGGAATTCTAATTCCATTGCCCTAACTCTCGCATCTGACTTCTGCGCATAGGCATTTGTTAGTGCTTCCCAGATTCCCTTAGCGGTTTCATGCACTTCATACGTAGGTATGAGTTCTTTGTGCATAGTGCTAAGAAGAACATTACGGGCTGAACTATTATGTTTTCGACACTTATTGTAGCGAGTCATCGCAACCCTATGTTCTTGTAAATTCTCGTTTTCAGTTAAGATAGGTTTCTCTTGAACTACATCGAGTGTGTGAGATATGTCGTCCTCGTCCAGAAGGCATCGCACCGCGCGAGACCAGTCTTCGTAGTTGTTGCCGTCGAAATGTTGTCCCTTGAGCTGTTCAGCGATTAACACTTTGGTGGCCATCTATACATTGCATGAGTATCACTACTTAGCTAAGATCTAAGGTATTGACACTAATCATCAGCATTTATACGTGTTATACAAATTTTCATAATAAAAAAGTAGTCAACACATCTTAATGAGATCTGAAAGTCCACATACCCGAATGGGCGGTGTAGAACAATCAAGTTCTCAATTTAAGATGAAATTGGTACTTTTATAAAATTATAATTGTATAACATGCAACCTTCCATTATTGGTTGCATGCATCATTTGATGAAGAAGAATAAACTCTTACTCAGGTTATATACAACCTTTATTTTAGAGAGCATCTAAGCACTAAGTTTTATAATTTCTAATGAAAAATGTAGGGGGCTAAATTCTAAACACATCAAGCCGAATATTCTCATACATATTCACATCATCATCAGAAAGAAAAAAAAGGTGCTAAGATATGAAGAGAGTTCTATCTTCACTTGTGATCATGACCATTAGTGATGAATCCGATATTTACCGTTAATGTTCAATATTGATGATTGATCCTATCATCAACATTGATCATCATGGTAAATGATCGTTTCGATCACTAATGATCTTTGGATTAGCAGTGAAGAGAATGATATAAAGGAGATCATATTCACACACATGTATATGTTCATGTCATAAACAAAATACGTGAAATATACATATCACTTGCAAGAAAGCCTTAAGGTTTTTTGTTACTCCAAGTGAGCAACTGGAACATAGTTCAGTGATCTAACAGTTGATATTATGGGCCCCACTTTGTATATCTCATATACTAATAATCATGTTGATGTGATATTAATAGGATTATTCATTGTGGGAAATATTTATTTTAGGGGCAGTCCATAGTGAGATTAACAATCTCAACGGTTTAGATCATTGAAAAATAGGCCCATTTGGTCAAAACTGAAAAACTGAGCAGTGTGGCAATTCATGGGCCCATCATTTCACAAGCATACATGCATTCATTTCACACAACACTTCACTTGTGCATCATTATGTATTTATCATGTGTGCATCATCATTACCAGGTGAGCGGCCCTTATCCCATGTACACATGCCACATTGATATTGGCGACATGAAAAGCAGATTGCAGATTTAGTAAACTCCTTTGAGCCAACCTCAAAAGTATGTGGTTTATCCATGCCGTGCATCCATGTGGCCTACTTAATAATTATATTTGTCATAAATTCAAGCTCACTAGATGGATGGACGGTTTGGATACAACACATACCTCGTGAGAAGTCCTATATGTGTTGCTGACGTCAATTTAAAAGCTATATATATAGCTATGCGTTGAGAAGACTTCTTATAGCACATGGATACAACACATGAATTGCTGACGTACATGGATACAACACATGAACTGCTGACGTACATGGATACAACACATGAACATTTTATACCATGTTCAATCTGCTTCCCACGTGTGCAACAACCATGGTAAGGTGTACACTAGCCAATTAGATCTCCACGTGTACAGTAGCTATGGCATGATCCTCTGATCAAATGCACATCAGCCAATCATGTTTCTCACATGTACAACAGCTGATCGTGTACATCACAACACCGTGTACATCACAACTTGGACATCTTTAACAGTGTACATCAGCAAACGTGTACATCTCAACAAGTGTACATCTGAACAACGTGGACATCTTTAATAGTGTACATCAGCCAACGTGTACATCACAATAAGTGTACATGAGATGTTGATATTAAGATCTGTACAACTGTACACGTGTTGATGTACATGAGATGTAGATACGTGTACATGTTATAACATCAACCAACATGTGTACATACATGTACATCTGCACAACAGCAATATTTTAGGTGGCGGAATGCTCACCTACGATCCAGGTCGTACATACACCATTTGATCCTTTCATCACACCTGATGAGTCTTATACCTCTGAACGGTCTACTTGAAGCAGAACCTCATGAAATCCCCTGGTACTGGTTTTTACTTCGAACCAAAACTTTGGTGGGCTTGTAAAAAATTCAAACAGTATCTTCTCATGATTTGAATTTTTTTTTGCTTTGGCCGACTAGTATCTTAGATCAAGGTGAAAATTCACCCCTTGAGGTTCCATGGGATTTCGCATCTTATGGACCGTTTGGATTCGACACCCATGACACGTGTGCAAGAGTGCGCACGTGCATAGGTGAGCATGCGTTTATTTAAGTACAACTATTGGCAGATATATATGAGATGTATACGCATGTATTCCAATTCAACAAGAAAGGATGGGCCAGTTACCTTTTTAGATGAAAATGATCGGAGATCCGCCGTTAAATGCTCTGATACCACTGTTGGGAAGCGCGGAAGATGAGCCCTCAAGATCTGACGGTCTACACGAAGTTTGGGACCCTCACAAAACAGAAGAACGGTGTTCCATTGGCCCGCCTATCTACTACTGGAGCAGATCGAACTATTCACACCTCTGATCCTACGGTATATAGTGGCCCCGGATTGCGATATATGGATCAGATCGTCCCAAGGACAAGTCAAAATAGACAGACTATAGCGCACTCTATTTCTCTCTGTATACTTTCGTGTTTCGTATGATTCGATGCGTTACATGAGAGAAGTGCACTCCCTTTTATAACAGAGGAAGGAGAGTTTGAGTGAGATTGAGATACGGCCACACGTAAGCCGATCACATCCTAACAGAGGAAGGAGAGTTTAAGTGGGATTGGGATAAGGCCACATAATCCGCTTACATTCCTATCTTCAATTAAAAATCAAATTCATATTTGAATTTGAAATCTAATTGAAGGTAATCGTACCCACTAGTGATTGCTCACAAGTGGGCCCCACTGGTCTACGTCCAACAATTATAGGACCCTTGGATATACTTAGGTTTCAGTTCTGACAAGTGGGAACCACATTGCAGTAATCTAGACCACTGGAATGCCATGTCCTCCCATGGATGGCTAGGCCCCCAGGACCTCCCATAGTGCAAAATCCTATTAACCAATCTTGGGACTTCAGTTGACTGTGGACCATTCAGTGCTCTTCTTAAGCATCAACATGTGGGCTACCAATTGAAAGGGTTTGTCCTGCTGAGGAATTTTTGGGTGACTGCCGGATAGGATGCTCCAGTCCAATGGTCTGGACTATGGAACCCTGTCATCTACTTTTCAGAACATAAAACTGAAGTATACTGTACAAATGCCTGAAGTCAAGGATTCTATGCCTCACCAAAGTATACAAAGCCTCAAGTTAGGGATTCTATTTCTCCATAAATCTTGGTTTACACATTGGACAAATGCAAGTGAGGCAAGACCTGAAAGAGAGAAGACTATTTGTTCAAAGTATTTGAGCAACTAGTAGAAGAAATGAACTGAAGAACTCCTCAATAGTCCCATTGTTACCCTCCCGAGGAAAATAAACACCCTCTAACCCGCCAAACAACTCCAAGCTACTCAATGCCTCAACGTTGTTTGGTTTTGAGGAGTTTTGTCACTGAGTAGAGTTGTTGTGTAAGTTAGAGTCTTTATGTAAAGTTGAAGGGTGTGCTGACTGCTGAGACTCGAGAAGGGCATTGCTACGTGTGAGGTTTTCCAGCTTCCCCCCAGTGGGAGACCACTTAGTTGCCATATCCTTCTAACCAGGTGCCCTTGCTGCTTCAAATTGTGTTCCTGACTTGCACTACCGAAAGGAAGTCTGCACCCGGGCTTCTCTCTAGGAAGCCCTAACATTGCACTCACTTTGCCAATTTTGAGGTAAGTCATTGTAGAGTGACCAAAGAGAAGTTACTCTAGGCTTAGGATAATTTATATGCTCCTGTTTCTTAGCTATTTATCTTGTTAAAGTTTTGAAGCAGGTGCTTCCCTGCTTCCACACCTAAATCTATTGTTGCTTCACTTCATGCTTTGTGCAACTATAGGAAACTGTTAAACCATGTTGGCTCCTCGAAGGCTAATTGTTGGTACACCATCCTTAACAATATCATCCTTATTGGGTCACCTCTGACCAATGTCTAAAAAACGAAAAGCAACCAATTGAAAATCTAAATGAAGCATAAGGCAATCAACTGTGAACCTACATTTGACCTAGCAACTCTATTGCTAATTCAAAGAATAGTGTGTGGGGGTGTGTTAAAAGAAAAAAAACAAAAAAAAAAATAATAATAATAAATAAATTCAAAGAATAGTGTAAAGGTAAGGAAAAGGAAAGAATACTTAAATGTGCATTGTAACCAATGACAGTTGGTGTGGACTTCATCTCAAGCCAATGAAAGATGATGGGATTCGTTCAATCATTTCATAATGTGAATTTCAAGTGCCCATTTTGAGGTGCGTGTTGAGATTCCTACCCATTATTGGGTGGTGGTGGTAGATATAGAAAAATTTTAGAGGACATCAGTTGATGACAAACAACATCATTCGTTATTCATTGATTTTGTTTTGATAATTTTTTATCTGTTGATTGTAATCAGAGTTACCTAATAAATGGAGAAAGTCATTATTGAACATTTATCATGAGTCCATCACCTTATAATATTAAACATCAATAAAAACTCAGAAGTAGAGGAACCATAAATCATATATTAAATATTAAAAAATCATTCACCATTCATGAATCATGCAATACGGTCATCATTAGTCTATAAGGGTAATTCTGCAATGTTATTATGGATAGCAAAGCTAGCTTACGTATTTGATAAGCAGTCATAGATACTCCAAAGCTAATCCTGTAACAGTTCGACTATCAACTTCTCCTAAGTTCTCTTCCCATCTTCATCAATACCATTGTCGTATTTCACAGTTGTGGGCATTTGGGTTCATCTAGGCTCTGTTTTCTTAATTGGGTCATGGTACCAAATATGTCTACCCTATTGGCTGAAATGGGCATATGCTATCATATTAGCCAGTAGTCAAGTACTAATACTTGATATGGGAGTGAAATGGCCCACTTCAAAGATCGCTAGGCATATTGGCCGGTATTGCTACCAGTATGCTCCCATGTATTGTGTCATTTCCGATACGCTGTAAGAGGTCATTTGCATGTTTCCCAAACATTTTTCATGTATTTTCTTCATATCAACCTCAGAGGAAGGTTAGGAACTTATTCTTGACTAGATCGAGGTTTTATTTTTAGTTATATATATATTTTTTACAGATGGATAAGATGTGTTAAAAGACCAAAAATAAATAAATTATGTGGCTATTGTTTGGTTTGTTTCTTTGCTTAATTAAATCGCTATTGTCCATCAAAAAACAATAGGAAAAGAGTCAAATTTTCAGGAGGAAGGGAATCACTGATCGGAGTACTTTTGAGCTAAATTATCCACTATATCTACACATATTAGCTTCCCTACCACATGCAAAAATCCTACTGATATGGTTTCCTTTAATTCCCTAACTTTCCCTACACATCTAGTAAAGCACCAAGAATTATCCCCAGATGAAGTTGCCCCTGTAATCACATTTGCTGAATCTCCTTCAATAATCAAGGATGGGGTATTAGTTGGAGCAATTTCTTTGAATCCCTGCCACAAAGTTCACACTTCTGCTCATTGGACTTGATGATCCCCGATGGGTCACTCAAAAAACACCACCCATTTGATGAGCTACCATCGAAATTAAGCTTCCACACCCCACTTAGAGGCATTTCCCAACTTTGGTGGAAGGCATTTGGAATCCCACTCCTGCCATGACCTCAGCCCACCTTCTCATGTATTTCCGATAAAACCCTTTGAATTCTTTCAATATGAGAGTCCAAGAGATAAATCAATTTGTTGGCCACCTTGGGAATGCCATTACATTGGTTCCGGAAAACTCTATTGTTCCGTTCCCTCCATGCAGACCATCATATTGCTGGAAGAACAAAATGCTAAAGAGTGCCACCCCTTTCTGTCCTAGAGCCGAAGCTCCAAAGCATGAATGAGATCACCAACCGATTCTGGCATAACCTAGTCCATTCCATACAAACTTAGGATTGAGTGCCAAACCCCCTTAGGAGAAATCACTGTGCATGAGAAGATGAGAAACATTTTCCTTGTCTCTCATGCAAAGGAAGCAGTTGTTCAGTATTGTTCTTTTGCCTATTTCTCAATTATCATGTGAGGCTTTTGTTAGGGCCAGCCACCCGACAAAAAGCAACATCCTTAGGAGGATGCCCAAACTTCCAAATCACTTTTGAGGCTTTTTGGACTCCCAACCCTGAAAACTGCCTGTAGAAAGAACTCATAGCAAAAGTGCCAAGCAGTTGCCATTTCCAAATCCTCTTACCTATGCCAGCGAGAGGAAAAAATAAATATGCAAGAATAGCATGGAGAGAGATGAAAGCAATCTGAGAGATTTCTTCTAAAGTAAACATTCCAAACAACCAGACCCTCAAGAAACAGTGGGCCACTATCACATCCTTGTCCCTGCACACACTAAAAGGGCTGTGAAATAGACAAGCAAAAGGTTGGGCAGACCGCCATTGGTTTTCTTAGAAATGTGCTTTAGAACCATCACCGACAACCAATTGAATCCCCTCTTTGAGCAAGGCATCAGTTCTTTGAATAGTCTTCCAAGATGCTGGAACATATGAAGATCTAATCTAAGGTTCCCATCCATTGGTACTCATGCCATTTCTTGCACAAATGACTATTTTCAAAAGCATGTCGTTATCTACCGAAAACCTACAAAGCACTTTCTTAAGAGGGCAGTATTCATCCTCCTAAGATTCTTATTTCCTGACTCCCCTAATCTTTGGGCTTGCAGACATCTTTCCAACACACTAAGTGGTACTTGTCACAGGAAATGCTTTTGGATTTTCTCATTCTCCACAACACTTTCTGGACAATGGAGGAGAGACATGAAGGATGCGAGCATGTTTGAAAGGGCTGCCTTAATCAGTGTGATTCTACCACAGAAAGATAAGTATTTAATTTTCCACACTGACAATGTCATTTTCCAATCTCTTTATGACTCAGTCCCACAAAGTTTTATTGGGTTTATTAATAAAGGGTGGGAGACCAAGGTAAGTGGAAGGAAACGAACCAGCCCTACACTCCAACATGGATGCAATACTCGCCACAATGCCTGCCTCCGACCTGATTGCCAATTTGAACCATCTTAGGATCATCTTGAGATTCTTGACCTTAGACATAAAGGATCAGGGAAATGGTGTTGTCAGTGACACGAAGATGTGGTATTTGGAAACTAGATCTGTCCATTTATTTGGTGATCAAAGCACAAGATTTGAGTGTGATTCGACGAAGCAAAGAGGGCTCATTTGATGGAAATGTCTATAATGGTAAAATATGAATTAGAATCGTGCATATTAAACAAATAAATTGCAATTTTCACACATTAAAGAAATATATTATACGCTTTGGGAGCGCTACCCCTTCTCCAATGACAAAATATGTTCACACAAATGCACAACATTCTTTCCAAGGAATATTCCTATACACCATTGAGTTCATGTCAAAAACACAATAAGTAACAAAAAAAAAAAAAAAGAATTGCTCCTATATGGTCTGGTATGGAACCAATGTGCCCCGTATTGTAATCACAGCAGGCCAGCATGCTCTCCCACTGATTTTCAGAACCTTGATTGGGGTAGGGAACTTTGTGTTTGGATTGCTTTATAACTTTCAATGTGTATCAGTATATCTGTCCACTTTCTCGACCATGCACTATGTCCATCCGTGTTTGCTTATGGAGGAATATAACAAAGAAAAACATATTTCCTTTAAATAATTTGGATGTGGGCAAATGTAATTAGAAATATGCAATGCCTTGTGATGCTTTCTCTACTGTCTTCTGTTACTTTTAATTTGCTTGCTTTGTTTTACAGGATAATGCAAACACTTTGAAAACACAGCTGGATCAGCAGAAGAATGTTGTTGAGAATCTTGTCTCCAATACTCGGGTATGTTTTTTTTTCCTATTTGTTTCTCACAAAATTCACACTAATGAGTCCTACCCATCCATCACAGAAGTTGATTATGTTTCAGCTACTTCATTCTGTGGAACTATCTTTCTTCTTTCTTCCATTTTTTACCCCTTTTATGTTGATTCCTTCTGCATGGTTGCAGTAGTTACTTTTATTTTATCTACTTATCTTTTTTCAACTTTGCTGGGTATGCAAAAGAAGAAAACAGATGATTTTTTTAATATTATTATTATTATTTTTAAAATTTTTTTTTTTTCCATAGGAGTGGCCTACAGGGAAACCAAGGCTTTTAATTAAAATTCATTAAAAGCATACTGTCGAGTGACATGCTTCTAAGTTTAAAGGTCAAAGAACAATTAATACAGAGTATATCTACATGGCTTCCCCACTTATTTTCTATGACTATTAGTTCATATTAATAGAGTCAGCCATGACCCATGATTGATCATTTACCTATGTTTGAATATAAATACACATTCCGTGCTTGGTGTTGTGGCTCATTTTATTGCTAATTGCATTTGGAATGATGTGGTTTCCTTCACTGTCTTTGTCCACTACTACTATTTAGAAAAGGACGCCCCTGCATTTCAGGGAAAACTTTCAGGAAGCCCCTGCATTTCAGGGCAAACTTTCCTAGATATTTAAGAAGCTTTCTTATTTGTTTAACTTTGATTGGAATTTCCAATGCAATCAAGGGATCACAACTTGCCAAAACCAAGTCGACTTGGTTTCGATGGTCACCTTTCCAAGTCAACCCCCAAAACATGCACACATGACACGTCCCAACTGAGTTGAAACATCTCATAAGTTGTAACTATTCTAGTCAATCATGAAGGAGTTGTCTCGATTCCAGTCCTCAGGTAGCTCACTATCAAAACCAAGTCTCTTAATAAGTTGAATGCGATGATCTATACCTGCTCATTAGTTATAATACCAATATTGTTTGTCATGCAAAATGGATCTGTACCCTTGGGAAAAAAGATTGGCTTTGGGGGTTGGGTGTGGGGGCTCCTGGTTTGTACCCATTGGCTGCCGATGGACTACTCAGGCTACTGTTGTTGAGAGATTGTGAGATGGATCGGGAATGGCCCCCTTGGCGGCCTTCCTCGGGCATTGGATGGGTAACTCAACTATGGTAGGAACAATGGAATACAAGTTTAAATAGAAATAAAGCATTATGATGTACAAAAGGCTTGTTTGGCACTTAATGCGCTAGACCTTAACTGTTTTTGAATTCCCCTTTGTGCGTATCATACAATACTTGTACTAAGGTGCAGTACTGGGTGTGGCTGCATTGGCATATGAGTCATGTTGTTAATCATGTACCGCAAGATCCTTGCTATTTTATGCTGCCAAATACTTGAGTATGACAGTAACGTGTGCTGCTGGTTCTTCGTTGTGCCTAGTGGTTTGCCTGGCAATTGTTCCATTTTCCTACTTTGCCTGCTTGCACTTTGGGGAGTGAGTGTAATAGTTGGATCGGGGGTCATACTAGGTGGAACCGTCTTTGCATGTGAGTGGGGTGTATTTGAGCCTCTACCATGGCCAGTTCTAAGAGCCTGGTAAAAGAGGACGTCTGGTGGCTGCTGATTGTAGAACTTATGCCAATATTCTGTTTAAAAGCTTACTCCAAATACCTGGGAGAAAATCTTCGATGATGATATTGTTTATCATGCATCGGCTTTAAATAGCTGAAGGTTTTGGTGGTGATAATGATGATGATATTGTTTGTCTTGCATTGTTCATATCAGCTAGTTTTCTTTGTTGAACCTCATCACTGCTTATCTTTGCTTGAAATACCAAAGAAACCCTGATTGGCTTTGCTGCTGTTTCTCATGTAGGATTGCATCTCTGTTGGTGCATGAAATGATTATTTTCTTGATACCTTAGGCCCTGCTTGGTGATATCAGGATATCTTTTCTTCCTGGAATGGGTGGGTTCCATGGTGACAGCTTAGCTTGAACCTATTGCTTGCAGGTTCCCAACTGAAAAAATAAGATCAAATGACATTCCGCTCTTAGCTTAGTATCTTTGTAGCTGATATTTAGGAGGGGAACTGAAAGCTGACATGCTCAGGCCAGGCTGTCTCCTTTGGGACCCAACCATACCAAGAAGAAAAGATATCATGATATCTGCCGCTTATGACTTCTATCTTTTCTTTCCCTCATGAAACAGAGCCTTAGCTATTGCTTTTAACTGCTACCATTATTCAATGTTCATGCATGATGTCTCAATGTCGATGGCAAATGTAGGTTTACTATATATATTCGCTTGGACAATTTGCATCAAAGTGACTTACTATGAGAAGTTATGATTGATTATTGAACAAAATCATTGTCTCCATTGGACTGATGCTGCCAACCTGTCATGCATAACTAGCAACATGCATCTTGCTTCTTACCTTGTAGTAGCCATTTCTTTTGCACATGCGCTGCTGCGCATTGGTAGTAGAAACGGCGGTTTTGAGTGGAATCCAGTTGTTTTAGAGCCTCATGTAGTTGATGTAGGTACCCATGTGTAGAGGTTGCTCAGGCAATGTGAATGAACATGTCCTGGTATATTGTATTAGGATGTGTTTCAGATCATTGGAACAGGAAAGGAATTGAAAAATAGAATGAAATGCAAGCTGTTGGAACTACAAATGGACCAGGAAGTATCAAAATGGTACCCTATCATTCATTGATCTGCTCAGAAGGATTCACAGATGAGTGGAAGTTTAAAGAATGAGTTCGGCCTTGATTCTTGGTAAAGGCCTATACCAATGACAGCTGTACTGAGATAGTGGGCACCATTGAAACCCCGATAGAGTATGGGTCAGAGAAGGGAAGCCCAAAAGTTGTTGAAAGTAAATGGATGGAAAAGGATCCAATTTCTCATGATCCAATCTCTCCTATACAAATTTTTCTAACGGTAGATACCAGAAGTATTCATATCTTGCCACATGCCTTGCTGGCTTAGCTGAGGAACATGTTGGAGGAATTTTGAATCAGAATATGCTGTGTTATGCTCCCGATTAGTCAAATCACCAGCATTGAGAACAAGCTACCAGCACTGAGTTTCCTATGTTGTTCCAAACTCCATTATGATTGCTTTCTTATTGTTTCGATTTTTTAGATTCATAGGAGTTCAGTGATGCATTGTGTTAGCTTGTGTGTAAAAGATTCATTGGATTCCTTATCTCTGCAGCTTTTGGAGAGCAAGATACAGGAGGCCAAGTCAAAGAAAGACACTCTCAAAGCACGTGCCCAGTCTGCAAAGTTTGTCCCAACTCCTAGTTGTTTTCTTTCCATCAGCAATATTAGAGGAATGCTATTGCACAATTTCCCAAGTTAAAAAGTTTCCCATGGACACATGGTAAGCACGTACAAGATCTGGATATCTCATCTGGTAGGGCCACCATATGTGGGTCATGGCCCAAGAATGGTTCATGAACCCTAGCGCTCAGTTTGAGGAGGACCGACATCCTTCGGCCCAACTGATTTTTGGCCAGGGACTATATTCGGTGTGGCTGACTGAAGAGGTGGTCTGGATCTTATACACATTTGCTTTGTTCCTCCATGGTAACTTTTGGACAGAAACATGTGTAGCAAATCAATCGAAATCAGCATTTATCATGATATGGAATTGATTTTACTTTCCTACAAGTACTTGGGACTTTTTATACTCAAAGACATGTTTCGTTGTTGCTTTAGGACTGCAACAAAGGTGAATGAGATGTTGGGAAATGTCAACACGAGCAGTGCTCTTTCAGCATTTGAAAAGATGGAGGAAAAGGGTGGGTTTTTTACTTTTCTTTTCTTTTCCTTCAACTTCTCTCCAATCCAATGTGTTGCCCTCCTGATCAAACCAGCATGATTAAATCATGTCAAGAATCAATATTAGGAACATAGTAGAACTAGGCAGTATACCATATGCATGTAATATGAACTTGTAACCTTAATGAATGTGATTTATGAACTAAAGAGGTCATAATCATCTAAGCCTTGTCCCAACTTATTTGGGTCAGCTACGAGAATTATTTCCTTAGTTAAACCGTAGGTCACTAAGCCATTTCTTAATACTTCCACTCATGTCCCTCTGGGCCTTCCCCTTCCCCTTCCCCTTCCCCTTCCCATTCCCCTTCCCCTTTTATTTTTATTTTTTAAAAGGCTTCCCCTTACCCTTTTATTGTATTTTTTTATTTTTTTTTTCGAAAGGCTTTCCCTTGCCCTTTTATTTTATTTTTTGAAAGGCTTTCCCTTGCCCTTTTAATATATTTTTTTATTTTTTTGAAAGGCTCTCCCTTGCCGTTTTAATTTATTTTTTATTTTTTGAAAGGCTTTGCCTTGCCCTTTTAGAGCTTTCAACTTGAACCCACTCACTCCTTTATGCGCAGTTCTTGGCCTCCGTTAGGACATGACCAAACCATCTGAGTATACTTTCTCATCATATTACCTATTGACACTACTCTTTTCCCTTGAATGCATTCATTTGTAATTCTATCCTTCCTTGTCTTGCCATTAATCCATTTTAACATCCTCATTTCAGCTATATGCTCATCCTATGAACATATTGGTTCTTAACAGCCCAACATTCTGTCTCATTGATTATGGTTGTTCTTATAACCATCCTATGAAATCCCCCCTTCAATTTGATTGGTACATGGCAATCACATAAAACTCCGGAGGCATATCTCCATTTCTCCCACCCAGCTTTAATTTTATCAGCATCCTCAATGTCACTGCTCTCATGAATTATCAACCCAAGATATCGAAACCGGTCATTTTGGGGTAATTCTTGGTCAGCAATATTAACTAATTCCATATTCCACTCATATTTGTACTAAAATTGCATCCCATATACTCTGTTTTAGTCCAGCTATTTTAAATCTCTTAAATTTTTAAGCACCCCTCCACAGTTCAAGCCTTGTGTTTATGCCTTCCCTCCTTTCGTCAATCAATGCTATGTCATCTGCAAACAAAATACGCCACAGGAACTCTGTTCATAAATGCCTCATTAGCTCGTTCATAACCAATGCGAATAGATACATGCTCAAATGTCAACCCCTAGTGTAAACTTATGGAAATTGGAAACTTAATATGAGGCTTCGCCGACTGAGTACATAGGTCCCTCACAATCAATAACTCTCTGAATTTTCATTCAATTAGGCCTTGCTCCAGCTTCTTTAGGGGTATTTCTTCCTTGGTAGCTCAACACAAACATGGGTCTGCATTCCTATTCAGTTCCCTTACAAGTAGGACTGCCCTCTTTCTTTAGATCTCTTGACAAATAAAGAATTCTCAGATGAACTACTATCTAATGTTAGTAGTGCTGAGCTGAACTTATCAAACCGGGATCTAGGATTTCTCTGTTAGTGGTCCTCAACATTTGTTACTGGTCTCTCATACATTTCCGTAATCATGTCAATAAATCTCCTTGAGACTCCTTTCTTTCCCACACCCATCAGTTTCCAGATTCTCTTGGGAGCCTATCGTATCTTTCTTGAAGTTAATATAGACTGTGTGGAGATCCTCCTCTCCTTATGTTTATCCATCAGCTAAGTTTTTTTTTTCCGATACATTCGTCTCATGCCATAACTTTTGCTTGATTGTTCTCCCGTAAAATGTCATAGTATGACATATAGGTTTAATCCCATGGTAACGCAGCTATGTTTATCTCCTTTATTCTGGTAAGCAGGTACCATGGTACTTTTTCCATTCATCTAGCAATTTCTTCTATCTCGCAATCTTGTTGAACAACTTTGACAACCAAAATTATGAACTAAAGAGATGTGAAGGATGTCCCAATTGGACAAAAAAAGAAGAAGAAAAATCCCTAGTCTGCTTCATGTTGCTCACCTGTTAACAAAACGGGGTTGGTTACATCTTTGTTATGTGTATGCGAAACCAAGATTTAGGAAAGTTGTATTATTACTTCATCGTGATTTGATCACATACTTTAGGAAAGTCGTATTATTACTTGATCGTGATTTGATCACATACTTTTTTATGTTATTAGATTGAGTTATCAAACATCATTTGGTATTGATCTCAGCATGTGGATTTTGGAAACAGTGGGTCCTTCCGTGAAGGTCAGCTAGCTGTTTGTTGTTTTGCCGGATCTTTTCCTGAAAAAGCACTTTTTTCATAATTTTCTAGAAAGACAAGACATTTGCAAACCCATTTCACATGAGGAATCCTGCATAACAACATACAGGCTGATCTGTCATGGCAGGACCCACCAAATGTTAAAAATTTCTGGAACTTCTGAAAAACAGTTCTCTGAAGCATGCCGAACATCTCCTTAGGTTTACACATGATGTACTTGATAGTGTTGAACAACCGACACACACTTGATTCTGAAGCCAAAGCATGATGGGGCAATTATTTATGATCTGATTCTTCATGGACAGTGTTGGCTATGGAGTCCCAAGCAGAAGCTCTTAATCAGCTAACCACCGATGATCTTGAAGGAAAGGTAGCTTAGCTTCCCTTTTTTCTGAGCACCATTTTCAGTTATTTCTATTGCTTTGAGTTCTAGAAATATCAAAATTCATTCCGTAAATCTCACCTGTTCTTTTGCAGTTTGCACTGCTAGAGACCTCATCTGTCGATGACGATCTTGCACAATTGAAAAAAGAATTATCAGGGAGCTCGATGGTACTGTCTCTTACTCTTCTTTGATTAAACTAAAGGCCAAAATATGCATTGTTTGATTGAGCATTTTCTTACCAAATGACCTGTACATGTGGGACCCACCTTTTGGCTTTCCTGGTTGTTCATGCGGCAGGTGAATGGTGGATAGTTGGACCTGCCCATCTGATGATCCCGAATGGTGGATAGTTGGACCTGCCCATCTGATGATCCCAACTGTCCCCCATTAAATTCGGACCATTTTGGTTGTAATTCCCCTTTGTCATCAAATACCCAGGATCATATTTTAAGGGAGATATTTGGTGTGGACCATCATGTGACAAGGTCCACTTAATGAACGCTTCGGTTACCAGGTTACCAGAAAGGTGGGACTGACCTGAACCACTGCTGACTGCTGTTTCCTTCAGCTGATTTTCAAATGATCCCTTTTAACTAGAAAGCTTCAAGCTATGGAAACTTGCATTGAATATTCTAATCTTTGTCATATTTCTCTCATTTCTTGAATAGAGGGGAGAGCTTCCGGCTGGTAGAACAGCAGTTAGCAGCACGAACTCAACATTTCCATTTCGAGATGTGGAGATTGAGGAGGAGCTAAATGAACTTCGGAGAAGGGCCAAGGACTTTTAGATGGCCTTTTTTACACTGAGAAGCATCATCAGTCCTATGGTTGTCCTAGCATACAAATGGTTGTATGGCATGGGAAATCCGATGTATCCATTAATGATTGCCAGGCTATCTATTTAAAAAAAAAAAAAACATAGATGGTTATACATTCAAAGATGGAGATTGATTGATCAAATGATGTATAATCCCCATCTCTGTGGCCATGTCTGTTCAAAAGATGTCTAGGGCAGTGCATTGATGTACATATATGTACGAGTTAATGGTGATTTCTTTTCTTCATCTAGAATGTGCTGGCATGTTATGTGTACACATGATACACGGTACATTGTGTCCAAGTTTCATCTATCGATGTCATGGGGCAATGTGGTTGTATCGTGTGCCAATGATACAACAATGTGTGGGTTGCAATTCAAGCAACCTGTATTCAATCTTTGAACCCAACGGCTATGATTGTGGGCTGCTTAGTGAGAACATGTCTCCTGCATGTGATGTGAGATTTCTCCTTTGGCATTACCGTTAGGACCAGGATGGTACACCATGGATCCATGTGCGGAAGTACATTTGACGAGCTGACCAGCATTATATTTTGGACTAGTGCAGAGGATTCTTGATGGGCAGCGCAGATATCACACGTTTCATGTTGGCACATGTGCTTGCTGGTAGTATTCGAACATAATTCATATTCCTTAATGTGGATTGGAAGGCTATAAGACCAAGCAGAACCTGCTTACTTCTCAACTGGAATAACCCGGTCGTATTTATCTAACATTGACAGGAAGATTGGAAGAAGAAATGAAAACATGATTCCTCTGAGAGTTGTTAGAATAATTGGCAAGAGCATACGCAAAATGACTGCTTTTCTTGTAACATACTGAATAGAAGTCTACAACTCAAGCAAATTTGAAATTGCATGTGGTGAGCCCGTGGGCTATGCGCAAGCTTAGTAGAGTGTGGAATGAAGGCTGTCTTAGGGGGTGATTAGGACCAAATAAAATATATGCTCATTAAAACACAATTGCTTAACTTAAATTAATATTTAAATTAAACTAAGACAATTAACTCTAAGGCTTTCAAGCCAATAGAGAGTCCAATCACATAGACTACAAATTATATTATAATAAAACAATTAGTTTATAAACATGATAATTTACATGTGCGTGTGGAATGTGCTATCTATCAACTCTCATTCATCTAAATATGCATATATATAATTAAACATTCAATCATATATACGTAATTAAACAAGTGCTCAAATGTAATCTCAAACACAAGCATGTATAGTGGTTCGGTTTCTCAACTCTATTTTCAGCGGACGCACTCAACCCATGAGTGTATCAAATTTCACTGTTAGAGGTTTTAAATAAAGTTCACCTCTAACATTTACAATCCTACATAAGGAACGAGTCCTTTAGAAACTTATACGGTTTTCTATAGGCTTATCACGAACCTCGGTCTTAATTTAAGGACTTACGTTTACTCCCGTCGAAGGCTCCCTCAGAGGTTAACACGTACACACCTGTATTCAGTGGCCTACACAAAGACTTGATTTAAGTCCTACACAAAGACTTGATTTAAGTCCTACACAAGAACCTAATCAAGTTTGGCAATTCAAACTATACACTCAATCTTACACAATGAATGTACATGGACTCTTCAAAATAACAACTTACTTGTCGAATCGAGCCCTTTTTGTAGCGCCTTCTTGAGTTTCTTGATCAATTCTCTCTTGTGATTTAATCAGCTCACATTGCTCCCCCAATCATGATGTCGATGCATTACCAATGCCTCAGTTACAAGATCAACGCCTTGCATGTGATGCTCCTTTGAGGTGACCATGGTGATGAGAGATTGAGTGAATCTCTTACAACTAATGGAACGTTGTAATTCCAGGGGATTCAACCATATGGCTATTCTAGAGGGTTTAGACAAGGATATGACTATAGTTTCAAGTTTAATATCTAGAACATGGTGAGGATCAAATTTATCTTCAACATTGAGGTTGGAATTATTTTTCAAGTGTGAATTACAAGGAAGATAACATATATATCATGGACTTAGAAGCTTAGGATAAGGGATTTAATCATAGAATCACGTGCGCTTCTATTGCATAAAAACTCATCCAAATGCCTAAAAATCGAATACCCTATATATAAAATTTGAGCTTTAACGGTAAAAAAGCGAACAAAAAATGGCTCTGTCAATGGCATCAAGCAAGCCCAAGTCCTTGATAGCATCGAGAAAATTATGATTTCAACTGAAATGTTGATGTAAAGTTTACACACTGCTACCTAATGTCATCTTGTAGTCTTCGATGACATCGAGGGGACCCTTCAATGGGTCCTCGATGCCATCGAGAAACTCAAATAAATGATCACTAGTTGTTGGAGAAATATGAGTTACCTACTCAATCCTATCAAGGGGATATTTGATGTCATCGAAGACCCCTCGAGGACTGCTCGATAAGATCAAGCATTAGTCGAAAAACTATTGTTTCGGGCATATGATTTCGCAGTAGCTTTACACCTCTTCTAAAGCCTTACTTATCATATTTCAATTAGGCTTTTAAAGCTAAGAGATGATCAATGAGGTTTTCTATTAAGTCAATATCATCTAGAGGTTCAAAGGCCGTTTTAGGTTAAGGGTTAGGCTTACCAAGGTACCTCATTTACCTATTTTTTGCTCCTTGATACTTGTCCTCTTGTATCTTCGGTCTTCAGCTTCCAATGGCTCAACCAACTACATGACACGTGGACTCACGTGATAGACAAACAAGATGCAAAAATCAATTCACTTACGAAAACATGAGGAAACTTCAACAACCAATACCAAGCATTCGAGGGGGGGGGGCATGTCTTCTTTGTATAACATATTAACTAACTTCCAATTTGCAAGCATAAGAATATGTTGGATTTACAAGGATGCATGCCATACAATAGAACCCTAATCTCAGCTCCTAAATTAGTGTAAGGCCCTAAAAACTGAATGTAATAATTTCTAACGACGTCACCACCTTCTCCCATGTGAGAAAAGGAGTACCATGTTATGGGTCTCTTTATGCGTACCATATTAAGCTTTTGTAAACCATGTAAATTAGTGTTCCCTGGGACTACCATATTCCAAGATACGTATTATATTTATAATACAACCGGATTTAACCTTATTTAGATGTATTATGTATTATAAGAAGAGAACATTCCTGCTTTCTTAATGCAATGAAAATTATTCTCTAATAATCTAAGTTCTCTTCTTCTTAGCTTCATTTTAACTCGGCTACACATTTTATCTCCCTTGTTAAGGATTTCCATGACAGGCACCAACCACGTTCTAATTGAGAGAAATAGCAGATGGACATAATGACTTAAAAATAATCTTCCTTCTCTTAATTGCTTTACATGCTTTCAAAACATCCACATTCCTCCCCTTCTTTTCATATCTCGAATACACAAAATAATATATACTATGTATAAAGTGAATACCTTTTGGCCATTTTTGCCTGTGCAAATAGTTTTCCTAGAACGGATAACTATGTATACTAAAAAGGGCACAAGAAGATATTTTAACAGAAGTTTGGGGTATTTGGAGCTAGAAAATGTGGTTGTTCGATATATGGTTGAAATGTCATCCGCATTAAATTTTAAATGGCTTAGATTTTACCTACTAAAAGGGGTAGATTTATGCAAATAGCTTGCTCTCCTCTTCTTTGCGTGTAGTTAGCCTTGATGGTTCCACTATGTAGTTGTGAAACAAAGGCCATGTAGAGTCCACCATGATGACCGTATGAAATACATTATGTGCATGTATTTTAGCACTTTATTCTAGGAAGTCAGCCCAAAAAGAGGTAGATCCAAAACTTGAGTGAGCTACAACATTAGGTAGGGATGGGTTACCCACCACTGAAAACATTTATCTTTTCTTTGTGTGTAACAATGTACCCACACCCCTTCCCTTCATTTCTCTCATTTATTTTCTCTCTTACTCTCCCTGTATATGCCATACCCTACTTCTAATTACTTTTTGGGATTGCTAACTTCTACCTTCATATTTGCTTGAATTGTACTCCCTCCAACAAGAAAAAAAGACAGGAAGAAACCCTAACTGAATGCTAACTTCTACCTTCAAATTAGCTTAATTTAATACCTAAACGTATGGAAAAATAATGCATATGAAAGGATAAATATGTAATATTTGAGTCTCAACCCCTGCTGCTATACATAGGGTGCCGACCGCACCTAGACCCAACCCAAATGGGTCCCACTGCACTGACATGGCAACATGTGACAAAACACCACTGCCCACGTGACAACATGTGGGACTTACAACTCTGGCCACATGGACAGAGTGCGGGGCCCATGCCGTTGTCCACATGGACAGCATGTGGGGCCCACACGTCTGCTACTTGGCAGCACCCCACTCCTTCGTGTGGTCCACTCTTCTCTTTGTCAGATTCCAAGGCGGGGTCCATCTCAATGTATCTTTTGTCGAAATTAGATTTAGACCATGTACACCACTAGATTTTAATCAAATTTTGAATAATACCTTTATTGTTCATAAGGGATAGATTGAATGGCTCAGATCACATGATACTAGAGCGAGACCCACCCAACAAGATCTCTCTCTCTCTCTCTCTCTCTCTCTCTCTCTCTCTCTCTCTCTCTCTCTCTCTCTCCACGTACAAGTGACGCTAGGGGGTGGGCGCACTCCCCCTCCTTGTGTAAAAAAGGGTTTTTTCCAACCGTGAATCCCACCTTTTACCCACATCTTTTCTGAACGCTCCCAAACTTTACTTTCCAAAATTGAACCATTATGTACGGACACACTATTTGCGGATGGAAATACTCTTGCATTCAAGGTGCCACTATGGAACTCTGTCTTGTCCATGGTGGCACCATCCAATACCAAAAAAAGGCCAAAGGTCATAGCTAAAGATATATGGCTACGGATTATAACCATAGTCATTGCTTCTTTAGCAAAAAGTACATACAACTATGTATAATTGAGCGAGCCTAACATGAAATTCAGCGAGCCTAACATAAAATTGAGCGACCTAACATGAAATTCTATGAGCCTCAAAGGAAATTGAGTAAGGCTATCATGAAATTCAACGAGCCTCAAGGGAAATTGTGTGAGGCAAATATGAAATTGAGCGAGGCTAACATGAAATTGAGCGAAGAAAACATGAAATTCAACGAGCCTTAAAGGAAATAGAGTGAGAATAACATGAAATTCAATGAGCCTCAAGGGAAATTGAGCGAGGCAAACACGAAATTCAACGAGCCTCAAAGGAAATTGAGTGAGGCTAACATGAAATTCAACGAGCCTCAAGAGAAATTGAGCAAGACAAACATGAAATTCAACAAGCCTCAAGGGAAATTAAGCAAGGCAAACACGAAATTCAACGAGGCTAACATGAAATTGAGCGAGGCAAACATGAAATTCAACGAGCCACAAAGGAAATTGAGTGAGGCTAACATGAAATTCAACGAGCCTCAAGGGAAATTGAGCGAGGCAAACATGAAATTGAGCGAGGCTAATATGAAATTCAATGAGCCTCAAAGGAAATTGAGACAAACATGAAATTCAACGAGCCTCAAGGAAAATCGAGCAAGGCAAACATGAAATTCAACGAGCCTCAAGGGAAATTGAGCGAGGCAAACATTAAATTCAGTTATGCTAACATGAAATTGAGCAAGGCTAGCATGAAATTCAACAAGCCTCAAAGGAAATTGAGTGAGGCAAAAATGAAATTCAACGAGCCTTAAAAGGAAATTGAGCGAGGCTAACATGAAATTCAACGAGCCTTAAGGGAAATTGTGCGAGGCAAATATGAAATTGAGTGAGGCAAACTTGAAATTGAATGAGCCTAACTTGAAATTGAGCGAGGCTAACATAAAATTGAGCTAGCTTCAAATGAAATTGAGCGAGGCTAACTTGAAATTGAACGAGCCTAACTTGAAAATGCGCGAGCTTCAAATGACATTGAACGAGCCTAGAATGAAATTGAGTGAGGCAAATATGAAATTGAGCGAGCTTCAAAAGAAATTGAACGAGCCTAACATGAAATTGAATGAGCCTAATATGAAATTGAGTAAGGATAACATGAAATTCAATTTCATGTTAGCCTCGCTCAATTTTAAGTTAGGTTTGTTCAATTTTATGTTAGCCTCACTCAATTTTCTTTGAGGCTCGTTGAATTTCATGTTAGCCTCGCTCAATTTCATATTTGCCTCACTCAATTTCCCTTGAGACTCATTGAATTTCATGTTTGTCTCGCTCAAATTTCTTTGAGGCTCGTTGAATTTCTTGTTTGTCTAGCTCAATTTCCTTTAAGGCTCGTTGAATTTCATTTTGCATTGCTCAATTTCCCTTGAGGCTCGTTGAATTTCATCAGAGTCTTACTCAATTTCCTTTGAAGCTCGTTGAATTTCATGTTTGCTTCGCTCAATTTCTCTTAAGGCTCATTGAATTTCATGTTAACCTCGCTTAATTTCCTTTTAAGCTCATTGAATTTCATGTTTGTATCGCTCATTTTTCTTTGAGGCTCGTTGAATTTCATGTTTGCCTCATTCAATTATTTGTAGTTGTATGTATTTTTTGCTACAGAGAAATAGCTACGAATTATATTCGTAGCCATAGAGGTAATGCACAAATCTGAAGGGGTATTAGCTACGGCTATAATCCGTAGCTAATTGTATTTAGCTACAGCCAACATAGAGTTCACGGTGGCACCATGGATAACACGGTACCACCATGAATGCAAGGGTATTTTTCTCTACAAATAGTGTGTCCGTACAGAATGGTTAGTTTTAAAAAGTAAAATTTGAGAGCATTCAGAAAAGACGGTAGGTAAAAGGTGGGATTTACAATTAGAAAAAACCCTGCAGAGAAAGATTTAAGGGAAAGAAGGTTGCCCGGTGTATGTAACGTTTTGTAAACATGCCACACAATCACAGGTCCCACATGCTCGGGCCACACGATTCAAGGCTTTCATAGCATGCTCACAACAAGACCACAGTTAATATTTGTTCCATGATTAAAGGATTTGTAGATTGGAAGATATAAGCCTTGTTTGTCCATAAAATTGAGTGTGCACCTAACAATTGTGCTCATGCGATTCCATATTTCAGGGTGCAAACATCAAGTGTGTGTACCACACATGTACACTACATATATGTATGATCTACTATAATCAGATGGTATCATCATGATGCTCATCAAAAGTACATGGTAAGTGAGATATATCACTCCTATAATTATGGACCATAGATGCATGCATAAATAATCATGATTTCACATATAATTTAGCAAATGAATCATAAGATCTAGATAAAGCAACTAAAATCATGAATAAAGCATGGCCATCAACATTCTAAGTCTTGGATTTAGATCTGGATCATTTCTCATAATAAAACTACGAAACTTGTAACATCTCAATACTGATGTATCAGGAAACAAAGTGGACGGTGATCATCAGATGGATCATCCGATCTAATAGTCAAGTTTTACGATACTGACAATCTGTCTGTTAGATGAACATTTTAAAAGTAAATTTAGTAATCCAAAGGTCAATCTTCAATCTAGATGGCCTGGATCAACGACCCATGATGTGGATTGGTGATCCGACGAGTGGATCGTCACATATCTGAGTTTAAATATATAGTCTAGATGGCCAATCTGATGATGGTTATGAGTAAAATAATTGAATATACACAAACATACACACTAAAAATTTCTAAATATATTATATTACAAGGTGAGACCCAAGAAGGGTTCATTGGTGGATGTTTCCATCCCCATTATTTCCTGTGATGTGGTCCACTTTGGTCTTTTGTCTACCTATTTTTTGTGCTCTTATCCTAACATGAGCAGAGACACAGGAACACACAAACATCATAGTAGGCTCCACAGGCCTTTGTGTTACAGGAATTCCCTGCCAAACAACTAGCGTCCTTATTGTAATACACACCAATAAACCAAAAAGAAAGAGAAACCTTCCTTGATCATTCTGGTGCATTGTCCAAAGAGGAAGCTGAGGGTAACTTTCCACAGTCATAGTGTATGGCATCAGCCAACTTGTTATAGATCAACCTATAGAAGATCTTCTCCCTGATAAACTTCATCAGCCATCCCGAGCTTTCTTGTTGGATCCACCCCGAAAGGTAAGCCCCAGCAATCAACCCAGATACACGCCACCTTCGCTCCTTCACGTACTTCTTCAACCCTTCCTCAACCCTCTTTTGCTCAAATTTTCCATTTTCCAACAACGAATTCCTGATATTCCGACCTAGGACGACTGCATCCTCCAATGCCGAACAACCACCTTGGGCCAAATCAGGTGTCATTGGATGCATGGCGTCACCTGCAACTGTAACGGTCCCCTTACGTGCATTCTTGAATATGAGATCCCATGGGAGCCTGAACATGAGTGGAGCTGATGTTAACGTAGGCAAGTCGGAATGTCGTACTACATCCAAGTATACTGGTGGGAAGTTCTTGGCCAAGTTTTCCAATACATACTTTTGAATCAGCTCAGGGTCCCTGGCCCATTCTCCTCCTGCAATTTTGATTGTTTAACAATCTCACTTATTTACAATGTGGGATGAATTGGTTGTTAGGTAGTAAGGGCCTATTTGGATAGCCGAAAAAGAAAAGAAAAGAAAATTGATTGACTTTTTTGTAACAGCACATTTCACAATGTTTGGTAGCAAAGAAATATTGAATTTCAAAAAGCAATCATTACTCAAATAATATAGTCAAATTCTAATGCCCATGATACAAGGTAACCAATGTGAGAGCTTTACCATATTTCTACTTACTATCCAAACAAAACCCAAAGATGAACTTGTAAGGATCAATGTCTCATGGAAACATTGGTAAGTCGTCATTGGATAATTTGTTGGACATAGGCCAGTGGGGCCCACTTGTGGGCAATCACTAGTGGTGGGTCTCACGAGATTTAGCATTTTTTTGTTAATTATTTTTTTTCCCTTGGTTTGAAGTTGAAATACAAATTTAACTTTAAATAAAGATTTAGATGAGAAGATAAAGATAAGACTGGATAATCTCATTCCCTATAAATGGAAGAGGTTGTCTAGTAAATAATACATCAAGCGACAATGAGAATAAAAATACAAAATTGAGATATTGATATTTGTCCATCTAGTTTGTCCCTTGAACGATCTAAGCCGTAAATCGTAATCCAGGGCTATCTATACCATAGAATCAGATGAGTGATTAGACCCATCTGCTCTAGTAGTGGTTAGGTGGACCGCTACATCTGGACCGTTCATTATCGGCTTTGTGGAGGTCTCATATTGTGTAGACTGTCAGATCTTGAGGATCCACTCTTCCGCACAAACATTCATAATTATTATAGTTTTTATTTATTTTCTTTTCTTTTCCTCTATCCAAAGAGAAATTTTCAATTACATTAGTTACACAAATAGATAAACAGAAGTGGTTTTCTACCGTTATGTGGGATTTATTATAAAAAGGTGGGTGAGACTATAAACATTTGAGTTGTGGTCCCATTTCAATTATCCAAATAGTTAATTTAACATGATACATAGCAGATGATGGCTGCCTCAAACTACTTAAGATTAGAATATCCTAAACTTAGCCTTAAAAGCTGTTAGGAGACTGTCAATGTTCAAAGGAAAAGATTAAAAGGTCAAGGGTTATAATATTCCAACCTAAGATTTGTTTTTAATATCCCCCACCCACGGTGAGCACACCATATAAATGATTCAGATAATTGAAAATAAACTCAAATCCAATGCCTCTAGTTGTGACCTATCCTATATCTAAGGGGAGATACTGTAGGAAACCATGTGGGAAAATCTTGACAGAAATTACTTTATTAATAATTGTTGGAAAGAGACCTGAGGTTTGCTACAATACATCCAAGCGAAATTTTTAGCATGTGTTGGGAATTTAGCGAATGGATCTAGATCATTTTCAATGACGCAAATCATTCAGTGGATGGGCCTCACAATGGATGAGGGATAAAAAATAAATAAATAAATAAAACTATCAGATTGAAATATCAAAATGAGAAATGCTCAGAGCACTATAAGTTATAGTGCTCCTAGTTGCTTGTAGTTGCATTGGGACACTTGAATTGTCCATTTATCTAGATTGTTCATTAGGTCGGACGAACATTTCATGGGCAACCATGCAAGCATCGCACCAATTGAAAAAAATATTAACCATTCAATCAATGGTCTTTAATACTGACGATCAAGATCATTTACACAAAAAATGGGTCCAAACAACAACTTAGTCCATCTATTTGTTAGAGACCATCATTTATTGTTTATGATTCCAAAAGATAACTTTTGTTAGGCAATCATAGCCATCCTATCCATCTCTTAGAAAAATGATGGCTATGGAAAATAAGATCTAATCAAGGATGGATTGGGTGATCGAATCAGTGCCATTTTTGCATGGTAAGCTAAGGAATATGTGCTCGACTTAATGGACAGTTTATATCAATTGATTAGATTGTCTAACTAAATTTGGGTAACTAGGAGCACTATAGCTTATAATGCTCTAAAAGCAATGGAGAAAAGAGTAGTCTTATTACAATATTTCAATTGGCATTTTTTAAAAATATTCCCCATCCATGGTGAGGCCTATCAAATAAAGAGTTTTGATCATAGAAGGAATAAAATCTAATGGCTAAAGTCATGGGGTATCCTTTTGCAATAAGTCAGATGTATTCTAACAAAATTTAAGAAAACTCACCATTCATGGATGATTTATAGGTGATGGCCCAATAAATATCTTTATCAGTTAGAGGAACGAAAAGACCTCTACCACCGTCACCTATGAATTGTTGGACTTCGTGGTTAAGCCCATGTCCTTCAGGGAATATAGCTAAACCGCGCACAGCTGCACGACCTGAATGAACAGGGGCAGAAAGTCCTAGCCATTGCGCGATTACTGAATGCACTCCATCACACCCTATTAAAACCTGCCAAGCATGTTGTGAGCGAGTTTTACTACATGGGACATGGAACCCATTGGCAATGTAACTAAAAATGGCATGTTGATATTGTTAGTACCAGTGTATCATATTCCTTTGATTCTTGGACCCCATACACCTTTTGTCTTTATAAAAGGGATGAGGGAGCTAAGTCCATTTTGGTATGACCCAAGTCAGACCCATTTAAATACTAAGTTTGGATTGGGTCAAATTGGGTTGATTTTGAGAGGACACGAACCCAACCCGCTTAGTAATTCGAGTTGAACTTTTGAATCCAAACCTGTCTCATAAGTCTAGATTTTAGACCAAGACCCACTAGTTTTTGACTCAAGTACTACAATGACCCATTGGGTCGACCCAACCCATTTGCACCCTAGAGTTTTTAACATATCACACCCATAACCCTCTCCTTTTCAAGCACTGCCAAATAACTCCATCCATTTTCCATATATGATCATAAAACACCCAACGTTAACTTCCATTAGAGTTCATGAAATGATGCTTTTGGACCTGAATTTGTGATGACAAGGGAAATGACTATTTTGTCCCTGTGCAAACTTGAAAAGTTTATATATTTTTATGTGAGATCCCACTGCCTGCAAAGTGACCCTCAGCATAGCAAAATGATACAGACCATCCAATGGCAGGCTAAACAATGCATGCATTGGTGAGCCATACAAGGCATGCAATCTAAATTATTGATCCTTTTTATGTTTGCATAGGGATACAATGGAAATTTCCCTCCTATCTACGAAGTCAAGGGAAAAAATATCATTTTATAGAGTCATTTAATGGTCAACAAATTCTTTAACAATCAACTTTTACAGAAGTTAACCCAAGGGTGTTTTATGACTGTCTATGGAAAAAAAAGTGGGGTAATTGGACAATACAAAAGAGAAGTGGGTTATTGGACTCTCTCTCTCTCTAAGGAAAAAAAACCAAATTTCTATGCTTAGAGCCGTAAGTTATTTTAAGTGGTTCAACACATTTTAAATGGCATTTCACCAAACTAATTTTTATCACATAAGCTATTAATTTGTTTTTATCACTCTAATAAATAGCTTATCAACACATTCCCAACACACCCTTAACAACCATTGATCTTCCTATGCCCCTTAGATGATTCCAATTATTTATTTATTTATTTTTAGAGTAAACAAGACAAAAACGATTGACATTCTTGCAGCCATTCATGGACACGCATGCTTCAATCTAGACTCTTAAAACAGTGGGCACACCAGAAGATGAGGCCTAAGTAGCATCAAAATCAGACCAATCAGACATTTCCTAATCAAATTCAAAGTGTTGTCATTCAAGTAAAGCTTACTTTACACCCATGCAGCGGTTCCCTCAAATTGGTTGGTCTAGATTGATGTACACGTAGGCCATAGGCCACAAATATGGTGGTTGCATGCATGCCTATGAGTTTTGGGATTCAAGTAGGCCCCTTGCAGCGTATCAAATAGCAGCTCCCTTTTAGAAAAGCTTAGGAATTCACCTTGGTTTTGACAACTTGTTCACCATCCATGTGTACAACATAAACAGGCGAATCTTGTAGTGTTTCGGTGCGGATGGACATGAGCTTTGATGAGAACCGAATTGTCGCGGTAGGAAGTTCCTCAGCAAGTGCCTTCAGCAATGCTCTCCTGTGCACTGGCCTGACTTCCAATCCTTCCCTGCATTTCCCAAACATAATTCAAATCTTTTTCCCAACCTTCGATATAGACCCATGACATGTTGACCATCATAAACATGCCAATGCCCAAAAGTCAAGTTCCCTTCATAAGGTGGACCACACATGTACTGTGAATAGGTACTTGATCATCTTATCTACTTGTCCATTTTGCTAGTGTACATGTGGCCCACTAATGAGCATAATGCTCTTATTTTTTATAGTCTATGACATGTTCATAAAGGCCCATGTGAGGAATGGCCAAAATACCAAGTTGGCTGTAAATCACTTCTTCAGACTCTCCTTGCACGAATCACCCGAGAACTTGGCATTCCCTTTTTTTTTTCCTTCCTCGTCTTCCTTTTTTACCTGTCTAAGGTTCCAGCGTAGGAAACCTGTTGGGTTGCTCCAGTGACCACGTTAGTTATGGATCCCCTGCATAGCAAGGCCATCAGCTGTTTCAGAAATTGAAGTGCCATTCGTCCAAATAATCACGCTGTTTCTGGGCAAAATGTCAAACGTCCAAATAATCGGGATTTGGGCTCCCAGTGTTAGGTTATGTTTCACAGATGTAATCCAATTTAGGATCAATGTAATCTAATCTACAGCTGTATGTCGATTACATTACGTCTGTGTAAACTATCCAAACACCGAGTACAAGGCTGGGTGTGGTTTTTTTGATTTTGTTTTTGTTTTTGGTTTTTTTTTTTTTTTTGAGAAGTGATCATATAGCAGATTGTGTGTGTGTGTATTCTTCTGCTGATGAATTACTTGTGTATAACATTCGATATGTCATTTGGGACGAAAACCTATAATTGGATATAGATTTAGATAGTTGCGGATTACATTCGATACATCACTTGGGACGAAAACCAGGATGGTACATTCATCAGTTGGGCTACATCATTGAAATCAATGGAACCAATTGTCTGGCTCAATTTATATGTGTGGCCCTCCAAGATGAATGGGCTGTTACAATTCACAGTCCAGCTCATCTTCACAGTACAGTCCACTCTCTTCACGGTTTGGATGTTCCATTGAGGTGGCTATGATCTTAAATAAAAATGATTTACGTTAGCACACAATGTTGTATGTGGTCATCTCCCTCCCTCTAATAGAAACATCAATAATATTTTACTGCAACATTCCTAACATTATTACAAGCAACTTTTAAGGAGACAAAAATTCTAAAACTCCATATTCTAATCAAATTCGGTCATCAGAATAGTCAAAAAACCTTCTATTTGTCTCTTATTGAGATCTCATCGCCACGTATCATTATTTGATTCGCTAGATCTGAGGCAGTTAGATTAGGCATAAACAGATACATGCCACAACCCAAAAATCACACCATTCAAATGATCCTAGCCATCCATCAGAGCACTAATCCCATGAGTCTTGACAAACCCTGTCGAACTTTTCAAAGGCCCGCTTGTAATCGTAGGCAGTTCTCCATGGATAGGATTACTGGATTTATGAGGTACGCCCCATTCACAGTAGGGCTTACCAGATGAATGGTTTGGATCTCATGTGCTCATTAATTCTTGTTGGGATATTGAATGCTTGGTAACTAACCTAGGGCATTTGGGTACCACTAAGAATGAATTTTAAACCATTTTCTCTCAAACCAATGGCTCAATTTGAATTTAATAATCTGGTCCACTCAGGTGTATGGTAAGCTTAAAATTTCAGCTGAATCGTTTCCCATGATACCGAGTTTCATAACTTACATAGCATGTGTAAACACGTGTGAGAGATGGTCAATCCCGGAAGTAGATTGGCTGGTGTACCTCACACCAGCTATATAGTTGTTGTATTGGCATCAACAAGTTCTGTGGGTCTGATCATGAGGTATGTGTTATATCCAAACCGTCCATCCATTTGACGAGCTCGTATTAAGGCTTGAGATGAAAAATAAGACAGATCTAACTATCCAGTGGACCACACTGAAAAAAGCAGTGGGGGATTGAACGTCTCCCATTGAAACCCTTTTTGGGGTCATTGAAGTTTTGGATCAATATGAAATTCGTTTTTCCTCTTCATTCAAGTCTTTGTGACCTTATGAACAGATTTGATGGAAAATAAACATTATGGTCAGCCTTACGAATTGTTTAATGGTGAAAATCATTATCTCCACTGCTATTTGTGGTGTGGTCCAGGTGATCTTTGGATATGATTCATTTTTTGGATAATGCTCTAGAATAATCTCTAAAAATAGCATATCCATTTTTTGGATAATGCTCTAAAATGATCTCTGAAAATAGATGAATGGTGTAGATATAATAAATACATCATTGTGGGGCCATGAAACTTTGATCTCCTTTGAACCGTTGGTACAACTCGGAGCTCGAGAAGCATCAGTACTCGTCTTCGCACAACACGTACCTACAGCTATGGGTGTACATCAAGTTGAACCGAGTCGAGCTGGGCTCAGCTCGGCCACTAGCTGACCTCAGCTCGAACTCGGCTCAGCTCGGTCCTCGAGCCTGACTAGCCAGCTCGGCTCGGTTCGGTTAGCAGCTCGGGCCAGTTCAAGCCGAGTTCGCCATTGCAGCATTTTCACAAACACCCTGACTGCACCTTCAAGATCTCACTGTATTTGAGACAGCAGCAATGGTTTTACAGGTATTTTATCAAACACCTTCTAAGCACCATAAAAATCAAGAAAAAAGGGTGTTGCTTTCATATACATACCTTCCTTGCCACCAGCCACACTTCTTTGAGCCATTTCATCAAACATTTGGTGAGCAACGTTAATATCAAAGTAACTGAGTCACCGAACTGGTACGATCCGAGTCGAGTCGAACTCATTTTCCGAGCTAAAAAATCAGCTCGACTCGGCTCGAACTCAACTTCGAATCGAGCGAGCTAGCTCGGTTCGGGGTGTGGGGTACACCAGCAAATCCGCTTCCGTCAATCCCATCTTCCCAACCTCTTATTATTTATTTATTTATTTTGAAAAGGGACAATTGCTTTCCCAACTCATTCACCTTTATGAGAAATGAAAAACAGGTGGCATCCAAACGGATTTAATGAGAGATGATAGAAACGGACACTATCCTGGGGCTAGATGGCAGTAAAGGGAGGCCTTACTTCTGGAAAGGAGTATAGATGGAGGTGAGCTTGTGAGAGACGCCAAGGGCATCGAGGGCCCGCCAGGCATTAGGGGTTAGAGTTAAGGCCGCACCAGTAGCTCGTAGCTCGTGTGACCTCTCGAGAATCAGCGCCGGGATGCCTACCCTCTTTAAGGCGACGGCCGCAGCAAGACCCGCAATCCCTGCTCCCACGATCACTACTTTGTGGACTGTCATTGTCTTCTCGCTCAACGTTGAGTCCCCTCTCTCCTTATCATATATTTATGGACGAAAACGGATCCTCTGTTTGCGTCAAGCAGTAAAATGACCGACATTGCTGACTGGCATGGACGAATGACGATACAGGAAAACAGAAAAGTCGGGAACCGATTGGCCACACCCTTTACACTAGCCCCGTGGCTGGTGTTCGGTGGTCTGTGGGCCCACCATGATGTATGTGTTTCATCCATTCCGTTCATACATTTTTTTAAGATCATTTTAACCCTTCATCATAAAAGTAAGAGTTAAAACTTAGGTGGACCACACCACAGGAAAACAATAGTGGTTGGATATCCATCATTTAAATCCTCCTAATGCCCACTGTACTATTTATCTGACATCTAATCTGCTCATTAGGTCTTAAAGACCCAGATGAAGGGAAAAAATAAAGATCAGCTTGATCCAATACTTTTATGGTCCCCAAAAAGTTTTTAATGGCCGAGGTTCATTCAACACTGTTTCCTATAATGTGGCTCACTTGAGATTGCGATATATCTCATTTTTTGTATAATATCATAAAATAATCTGTAAAAATATATAAATGACATGGATGAAACACATACATCATAGTGGGGCCACAGACCATCGAACATCAGCCATTGGCGGGTGGCGAGGGAGTAGCCAATCCGTTTTCAGAAAAGTCAGCAAACGGAGGACCGGACTCGTTTCTATGAGCCCGTTTCAAAGGTAGAAATTAAATCTTCAAGCTCTGCACCTGCAGCCAAAGTTGACAGCTGTTTAGGGCCTGTTTGATTTTCATCGTTTCACCTGAAAACGGTGAATACCCTGAAAATTGGAAATGGGTGATTATTACCGTTTCACCTGTTGAAATATTCATGGGAATTTTATATCTTGGAAACCGGTTCAAAAATAGGAGTGGCTATTTTAGGACCTAATCTTGATGTATAAGATATATCCGTTCCATTCATCCATTTTATCACAATATTTTGAGATATTAGAAAAAAAATGAGTCAGATCCAACACTCAACTGGCCTATACCAAAAGAAACAATGGCCCTAGGAAGTTTTTAATGATAAGTATTTAATTTGGCCCTTGCTCTTGCCCAGGTGGTAGACTCTCAGGGGTTTCAACTCCCGGTCAAGGGTTCGAGTACCCATAGGCACGAGTGTGTGGAGTGTGTGTGCGTGTGTAAAAAATAAAATAAAATTGATAAGTATTTAATTCACATTTTTCTATGGCGTGCTCCACTTGAGCTTTGGAAATGCCTCATTTTTTGACTTATATCATTAATTCATCTAACATAATGGGTGAATGGTATAGATATATGATATGCATTATGGTGGGACCCATAAACATTTCACAATATTTAGCATTTTTACCTAAAAAAGTAAGCCATCAAACCAATCCCGGGGAAGAGTGTGGCCACTGAGGAGAGAAATATTAAATATTTCCCTCCTTAATTGCTTGTTTTTTCTTGGCAGCTAACTTTTTTGGTGTAAAAAAGCAAATATTGTGAAATATTTGTGGATTCCACCATGATGCATATCATATATATGTATCGTTCATTCATTATATTAGATGAATTTATGATATAAGCCAAAATACGAGGCATATTCAAAGCTCAAGTGGACCATGCCATAGAAAAATGTGAATCAAATATTTATCATTAAAATTTTCTTGGGGCTATTATTTCTTTTATTATGGGTTAGTTGAGTGTTGGATCTATCTCTTTTTTTTTTTTTCATATTTCAAAATGTTGTAATAAAGTGGATAGAAGGGATGCAGATTTCGTACGAAAGCCTTTCGCAAGAAGTTCCTGCACAAAAATATTGTGTGGGGCCCACCACTATATTTTTGAGAAATGTACTCTATTCATCCATTTTGTAAGATAATTTTATGACAAGCTACAAAAAATGAAGTGGATCCAAGACTCAAGTGGGCCACACGAGAGAAAACAGTAGTAATTCAGTTAGAACCATTGAAACATTCTTATCACCATAAAAGCTTTGTTTCAAGCTAAATTTTCTGTATTTGCACTCAATTCCTATGTTAATAACCTTATAAACAGTTTGGATGACATATAAACATCAAGATGGAGCCCAGGAAAGTTTCAACGGTAGGCACTTCTTTTCCTAATTTTTCCTCTCGTGTGGCCCACTTTAGTTTTGGATCCATCTCGTTTTTGATAAATTTTTCTAAAATGAGTTCACCAAATGAATGAACGGAGTACACTTCTCAAAAACATGGTGTTGGGCCTACACAGCAGTCTTGCACAGGAACTTCCTACAAAAGGCTTTTGCAGTAAATCCGCATCCGATAGACAGAATAGATATGTCATATACATTAAGATGGGTCCTAGAATAGCAATTACTACTTTTAAATCAGTTTCCAAAGTTGAAATTGACGTGAATATTCAAACAGGTGAAATGGTAATAATCACCCAGGTTATTTACGAAACGATAAAAATCAAATAGGCTATGCCACCTGCCATGCTTAGAATTATGTTATAAAATAAGTGATTTTATATAATATATAGTGAAATTTAAGACTATGGACCCCACCTTTTATCCACTAGGTTTTATGAAGCAATTCAAACTTCCTCCGGGAACTTAGACCTGCTCGTACAGACATCAAATTTGAGGACAAAAATACCCCTCTCACATAAACGAATTGAGTACTCTTCCTGCCACCAGCCAATGGCAAATGGTCGGTGGTCTGTGAGCCTCACCATGATGTATACTTTTCATCCATGTTGTTCATATATTTTTCTGCATCATTTTATGGCATGAGACCAAAAATGAGGTATATGCAAATCTCAAGTGTACCTCATTACCGGAAACAGTGTTGAATGAGCATCGACCATTAAAATTTTTTTAAGGGCCTACTGTGATGTTTGTGAGAAATCCTCCCCGTCTAAGTTCATTCATAGGGTCACAAAGACCTGGATGAAGAAGAAAAATAAATTTCATAATGATTTAAAACTTCTATAACCCTTAAAAGGTTTCAATGGTAGACGTTCAATTCCCCATTGCCTTTTATGGTGTGGTCCACTTGATAGTTAGATTTATCTTATTTTTCATCTCAAGCCTTAATATGAGCTCGCCAAATAAATGGACGGTTTGGATATAACACAGACCTCATGATGGGACCCATAAAAGCAAAAAAAAAAAAACCCTTTATTTTATTATTATTTTTTTTATATATAAGGAGAACTTTTTATCCCTTACATTTTTCTCTAATACATAATTATGTAAATATGGATATATAAGTATATAAAAATATTTTTCTATCTTTTAATTCATTTCTTTGCCTATTTATTTAACAAGCATATCTAGAATGATTTACTTAACGTACCACATATGACTTTGGCTCCACTCCTTGAACTGCCTCATATTTACTCAGCCGCGTTATGCATTGGTTGGACCGAAGTCGAGTTCAAATCATGATAGGATTCTGTTTCGGCAGTTGCTCGATTTCGGTCACACAGAGCATGGGTTTGTTCGGTACGAATTAATTCTCGGTCAAATTGAATGAACTCTGAAATTCATCATTCGTCATTGGAGCTTTTTGTGCACTTTCGGTTGGAAAATTGAGCGAGCATTTCCACCGAAATTGAATCTGCAGTAGGCCTGAATCAAGACCCCACATTTCCATCGAAATTGAGCGAGCCAAACTAAAAATTGAGCAGGCCAAACTGGAAAACTGGAAATTGAGCGGGACAAACTAGAAATTGAGCGGGCCAAACTGGAAATTGAGTGGGCCAAACTGGAAATTGAGCAAGCCAAACTGGAAATTGAGCAGGACAAACTGGAAATTGAACGAGACAAACTAAAAATATAGTGAGACAAAGTATAAAGTTCATTTCATCATCTACCAAAATTACAAAGTATGCTATACATCCACCTATGCACTTCCAGAAAATATACATAAAATTTTCAAATATGTGCATTTCAGTCCGAGTTCTTTCTCTAATCACGATAGCTTTAAGAGGGTTGATTCGAGGGATGGATTGATAACCCAATATAGTTTTAATCGACCCTTTTGTAGTCAACCTATCCCTCGAATCAACTCTCCCAAGGCTATCGTGATTACAGAAGGAACTCGGACTGAAATGCACAAACATGAAAATTTTATGTACTCCAAGATTACTGTAAACCTCAATAATGTATATCCAACTGTAACGCCCTGAAAATCGGGGGGTCGAGTAGAAACCCAACTCCCGAGTTCCAACACATCACTTATGCAACATATTTGATGACAATTGTACGTTGTCTGAATTAGTGCATAAAACATGAATGAGATCAAGCGAATTCTGCAAACATAATCCAGGGGCAGTTGTAATACGCAAGCGAAAGACTGAAATGAAATTGTAGCACATATAAACCAAAATAGGTCTCCGAAATATGTATGCATTGTAAGGTCAAAAGTGCAAGTCAATAATTACAAGTATTGTTTTCAAAATACAAAATGTCAAGTTCCACTACAAGTATAAGCCCTGAAGTCCCGTCGATCAGAACGATTTATGAAAACCCGCCTAAAAACTGCATATAGGAGAATGCATCCTCGTCATCATGAAAGTCCGGCTCTGCCTCGAAAGCATCGCCCTCATCTGCATCTACAACAGAGTCTGGTTGGTGTTGCGAACACTGTCCCAGAACGTGGGAGTGAGTGATCAACTCAGTGGAATCATAAAGCAAAGGTTAACATGTTATCAATTCAATCAAGTAGTAATGATAAAGAAATACAACAATCAAGTCCTAAGTACTCTTGTTAATGCAAGAATGACATAAATTAATGATGCATGCCCTCGCCTACGCTCCCTCAGCGACTTCATCTTACGATCACGGCATGCCACACTCCCTCAGTGCTTGACCTGCAAGGCCAAACGCACACGTAATGCGGTGCATGTACGTGATTAGCCAGGTTCTTACTTAGGTTTATTATTACAGTAGGATTATGAAGCTAAGGTACCTCCCTTATATCAATTCCCAACAATGATCCATTTTAGGGTCGTCAGTCCTAGTAAATCTCATATGATATTATGATTCCTCTACATAGGGCTCGTCATCTCAATGTAGGCCTAGTTTATACTCTAGTTATTGTGATAAGGCTCGTCGCCTCGGCACAGGCTCAGAGTATTCCCGAGGTCACTACTAATGGCTCGTCGCTAGGTCGTAGGCCGACAGCTCAAATACAGTGTCCCATACCACCGTATTCAGCTCACGAGTTCAGATTTCTCAGTGGTCACTGCGGGGAGGCTCGTTGCCCCAGCATAGGCTGACAGCTCGACAACGGTGTCCCATACTACCATGCTCGGCTCATGAGTCTTAGTAGATCGATGTACTAAGGTTAATGGGTTTTCACTGGTAAGTTTAGTGCCTTAGATTCAAGCAGTAACATCTATACATGGTGAACATAATCGGGCAAATCGGGTTACTTGACGAGCTCGACTAGCACGAGCGCACGTTAAGCTGATCGACATGAAGTGCGTGAGCACTCCTTGTGTCCTAACCACTACCGACAACCGAAGTACGGCTCGGATTCACCGACACGTCCTATGTGGCGAAAACAACCTCAGCCACCAAATCAAGGCCTGTTACCGATTGCCTGGACTATAACATAGCCCCAATCACGTTTAATTACAACGAGTAACCATATGAGATTATCAAAGCAGTAATGAATAAATGATTCAAATCCTACAATCATTTGAACATTTTATTACATACAATATAAATATGAATTCTCAACCATGCATTTCATAAGTAAAACAGAGCAAGAATGTAAGCCTCATGGAGGAAATCATACACATCATTGAGATAGTTGAGAATCCCTTTTCAACACCCATATAAATTGCAATTTACTAACTACTTACTCATTCAAACATTTTTACAAACACTTAGACACACGTTCCCACATACATGACGTGTGTTGGTCACAACGTATATTAGGACGAATCCTTTCATCAAGGAGTTGTCACATACACAACAATCATGTATTTGCATTCAACAATCATGGCAAGCACAACTCATAATTCCATGCTCATTCAAACATTTCAACAGCCATATAAAATGCATCATATTCACATAGTAAATACACGTGTGTAAATGACAACAGGCATCCTACCTAACGCATGCGATAGCAATTAAGTCAGTCATAAATTATTACTGACATTGAAGGCATTGAAAATCATAATCTAAATGTTAAGGGTCAAATATTGCATATTAGACCCCAGATATTGTCTGGATTTACGAATATAATGCTGTCTAATGGCTCGTTTTCTCATTCTTGTGTTGCAAGGTGATTTTATGAGCATGGATGAAAAAAGGATGCCAAAAGCTTGGATTTAACGTTATGATGATCACTAGGGCATGGGACGGACTTCAGATGACCAAGATTGACGGATATGCACGGTCAGAAATTCGAGAAAATTAAGAAACTGAAGCTCAAGTGGCTTGAAACGCATCCAGAATGCAAGATCACATGGTTCCCGACATCTGATCGGTTTGAAACTTTATACATGTGATAAGGGCCATAAATTAACCGTACATTTCAAAATTCAGCTCTTGGATCACTATAAAACTGCTCCAACTGACTGATCAGCTTATAAACCGTTGATTCTGGGCCCACCTGATATCTGGAATTGCCTCGAATTTGGTATCAATGCCTTAAATGAGGAGACCAATCAGATGGTTGGATCAGATTTCGCAAAAACATCATACTGGACCCCACTTTAGATTGAGTGTGCATAGTGCACATGTGCACTAGCCGTGCACGTGAATTCCCAAAGTCGGTCAGCGCCGCTGACCGACGTTTCCTTCTAAAAAAAAAAAAAAAAAGTTACGTTCGCGTAATGCACGGCCGCTGGCCGTTTTACGAACGGTTGTGGGCCCCACCCATGATATGTATGGATCATCCAAGCCGTCCACCGTGTAGACAGCTGCGAGCACTACAAAACCATGTTTACACTTTTCATCCACGCAAGCACATGTGTGAGATACAGGGGCCACAAAAGGGCTGCCCTGTAGCGTTCAAATCTGATCTTTTTGTGATATCTTCTCTGGGACACGCCAATGGATATTCAAAACCACCTATTCTTGACTGAAATTTCGTTCTGAATCCAATGGATGGGGTGGATTTTTCAGAAAATGCTTTTGTGGGTCCCACCGATCACAACAGTGAAATGGTGCGAAAGGTTTCGCACATCCGCGAAAACTGACTTTTTCAGGCAGTTTTGGCCCACCATCTTTGATCATATGGCAGATCTGAACCGTCTATCATGTAGAGGACCCAAGAAAGTCCTAAAGAACGGTGTTTCTTTGGAATTTCAGCGCGAAAAGTGGGGTGTTTCGAGGCACCGAACTTGGCTGCGAAAAAGCTTTCAATGGGCATGCATAGCTTTCCAAATCCGATTTAAATCCGATTTTCACCACTCCAGCAGCTATATAAGGAGATTTTGGACGTGGGGAGGGGGGATTCAGGTCTTGGGAGGAAGATTCAGAGCTGGGAAGGAAGGCTCAGGTCGGACGTCTGCAAGAGAGAGAGTTGAGTTTGTTTATTTCTTTTATTTTTATTTTATTTTGTTTTGAGATATCTAGCCTATACATGTTGGGCTAAACCTCCTAGCTAGGGCTAGGAGGTGAAGCTTGTATTGAGATGGGGATTTGATTTTATTTTAATTTTAATGCATGAATTGACGTTGATTTTAATTAATTATTATGGGAATGTTTTAGGTTTTTAATGGTCTGTTGTGACTGAAATTACAATAGGTCTATAATGGCTTTGAATCTTTTCGTTCTCTTTAATGTTTATGATGTCAGGAAGCTCTGTTGTTCACCATAGTCTCCTGGGCATGGTTGGATGTCGGTACCCTTCCTAACTCTCATACATGTGATTAGGTGGCAATTAGTTTAATTCTGTTGTTTTTCATAGTCTTTTGGGCATGGTTTGGTGATGGAATCCATTCTAATTCATACACCTTTCATCTCTTTGAAAACTAGGTCAACGGCAGTTCAGTAATTTTCATGATTTTTGATGCAAGCATAAGTTCTCCCTGATCTCTACAAGTGGATCCTCTGAATCCCTAGTTTCCTATCTCTGATTTTTTTCCTAAGTTTTAGATTAATTATTCTACAAGTATTCCACCATTGCTAATTGATTTAGAATTCATCTTAGCCTAGTTCTAGTTCTAGTTAGTTTTAGATAACGTACAGGTATCAGTCCCTTGGGATTCGACCTCGGTCTTACCGAGTTTATTACTACATCACAACCCTGCACTTGGGGAGTGAACAAGTTTTTGGCGCCGTTGCCGGGGGCTGTTGGATACGTTTTCTGAAATTAATTAGTTTTAGGATTAGTTTAGGATTAGATTTTCTTTTTAAAAATTTTTAATTCTAGGTTTAGAAGCTTAGTTATTTTCCTTATTAGAAATTTTTCCTAACTTTAGAAACTTTCTATTCTTCCTTCTATCTGATTTTTAGAACTAACTCAATTTTTCTGTTTTGTAGGAAGCTTCCAATTTAGTAAGCTCTTTCTAATTCTTTTTTCTTTGAAATTTCTTCTTTTCCTTAGAAATTAATTTACTTTTAATTAGGACTTCCTATTCTTAGAAACTAACTTATTTTGTTTTGCAGATTCTTAACCTAGGCCTCCAAATTTGGTAACTTCTTTCCATCTTTCCCTTTCATTTTCTAGATTTCTTCTTCTTTTCTTTTAGGTTTAAGTTAGAATTTGAGAGCTGAGTGTGTTTTATGCCCCAGTGGGCACGCGACAACACTCGACGTCTCGTGACTGAAGGAGGATTAGTTGAGGGGTTGACTGTCCATCGCAGGACTAGACACCACTTGAATTCTCCTGAGTTAGAAGACATTATGGCTGAAAATCAACCTCAAGTACTACCCCAACCAAGGGTTGAGGAAGTACATGATGAGAATGAGGTGTATCAGGTACCCCCGCCTCGTACTTTATGAGATTATTTACAACCGGCGGGGGTGAGTACGCCCTTATGCATGATTTTTCCTGAGAATACAGGACATATGGACATCAAGCCAGGGGTTATCCAACTCCTTCATAAGTTCCATGGGCTTGAGTCTGAAGAACCATACTTGCATCTGAAAGAGTTCGATGAAATCATAGGCACCTTATACTTTCCTAATATATCTGAGGATACTATTAGGCTGAAACTCTTTCCATTTTCCTTAAAAGAAAAAGTCAAGACGTGGTTACATTCACTGCGTCCTAGATCCATTTGCACATGGAATGATATGCAGAGGGAATTTATAAAGAAAATTTTCTCACATCATAAGACAATTGCCCTCAGGAGAGCAATCATGAACTTTGTCCAAAAGGAAGATGAAACATTCTTCCAATGTTGGAAAAGGTTCAAGGATCTGGTTAATGCATGCCCACAACATGACTTTGAAATATGGCGCATTACAAATTTTTTCTATGATGGGCTAATATCTTCCATGCGCCAAATGGTTAAGATAATGTGTAACGAAGAATTCATCAATAAAAATGTCGACGAGGTATGGGATTACCTCGATAGTCTCGCTGAAAAAACACAATCATGGGACTATTATCCAAGGACGAACACTACGTTTAGGCCGACTCATTCAAAGGAAAAAGGAGGAATATATCTCCTGAAAGAGGATAATGATCTTAACGCTAAGGTGGCCAATCTCACCAGAAAATTTGAGGCCATGGAAGGAAGGAAGGAAAAGGTTAATGAAAGTGTTTGCGGCATCTGTGATTGCAACATTTATACTACTAAAAATTGTCCTTCAATACCTGCCTTTCGAGAAGTATTGAATGAACAATCGAATGCCATAAATAACTATCAAAGACCTTTCAATGGACCACCCTCTAATACTTACAATCCTGGCTGGAAAAATCATCCGAATTTTAGTTGGAGGAACGGACAAACTGCTACCCCTCAAGGTTTCTTCAATCAAAATCCAAATCAGGAAAAACCTCAAGAAGAATCGGTTCAAATTTCCATACAAGAGTTGGCTCGGACAATGCAAGGAATTTCAGATTTTATGTAAAAAATAGATTCACGTATGACGGATATGAAAAAAGGGATGCTCCCTGCACAATCACTCCCTAATCCGAAACGACAATATGAGACAGGTAATCCCAGCTCTTCAAATCAAATGGGGCATGTTAAATCCATCACCACTCTTAAGAGTGGGAAGGTTATTGATAAAACTCTTCTGGTTAGGCCCGAAAAGCCTCAAGAACCAGAAGAGGACAACAATGATGGATCTAGTGGCGCTCCACAAAAATTTGAACCGGAACCTCTAGAAAAGCCAGTTGCTCCGTTTCCCCAACGGTTGGTTGAACCAAAACGTCTATCTAACTCTCAGGATATCCTAGAGGTGTTGAAACAAGTGAAAGTCAACATTCCTCTGCTTGATGTTGTAAAACAAATTCCTTTATATGCTAAATTTCTAAAGGACTTATGCACTACCAAACGACGGAAAAGTGTTCAAAAGAAGATCTCCTTGACTGAGAAGGTGAGTGCCGTCCTAAAACAAGATGTGCCGCAAAAATTCAAAGATCCCAGTTGCCCAACCATATCATGTGTAATCGGCAACTATCGAATTGATCACGCACTTCTTGACTTAGGAGCAAGCGTCAATCTGATTCCCTACTCGGTATACCAACAGTTAGGTTTGGAGGAATTAAAACCCACTCGAACCACACTACAACTTGCTAATCGTTCTGTTCGTATACCAAGAGGGATCATCGAGGATGTGTTAGTCCAGGTGGATAGATTCTACTACCCTGTTGATTTTATCATCTTGGACACCGAACCCATCAATGAAACGAGCACTCAGATTCCCGTCATCCTTGGTCGCCCATTCCTGTCCACTTCAAATGCAATTATCAATTGTAGGAATGGTGTTATGACTATGTCTTTTGAAAATTTGACATTAGAATCGAATATCTTTTTCAATAACGGCAGCAACTTAGAGGATGATGACGATTTCCACGATGTTAACATGATTGATTCTTTTGTGGAAGATAGAACACCTCTCACCTTATCCTCTGATCCTCTAGAGACGTGCCTGGCCCACTCCCATGATCTTGATGATGATATAATTAGGGAGACGTGTGCCATGCTGGATACTGCACCGGTACTTGAAGTTAACCGGTGGAGGCCACAAATTGAAGAATTGCCCTAAACTGATGTAGTGCCTCTACCGTCTAACCTCAAGCCACCGAAGCTTGACCTAAAATCTTTGCCCTCTGATTTAAAATATGTCTATTTAGGTCAAGATGAGACATACCCGGTGGTAATCTTTGCCCACCTGGAGAAAGAACAGGAGAGTATGCTGATATCTACTCTCATTGAGCATAAGGGAGCTCTTGGATGGACGATAGCGGACCTCAATGGAATTAACCCATCGATTTATACTCACCGTATATATCTTGAGGAGAATGCAAAGGCTGTTCGGTAATCACAACGTAGATTAAATCCAAACATGAAGGAAGTAGTTAAGGCCGAGGTTCTCAAACTATTGGAAGTGGGGATCATATACCCCATATCCGATAGTCAATGGGTGAGTCCAACTCAGGTGGTTCCTAAGAAGTCCGGGATCACCATCGTAGCCAATGCCAATAATGAACTCGTGCCGACCAGAGTTACTACTGGTTGGAGAATGTGCATTGACTACAGGAATCTGAATACCGTCACTAGGAATGACCACTTTCCTTTGCCCTTTATAGATCAGATCTTGGAAAGGTTAGCTGGTCATTCCTATTACTGTTTCCTTGACGGGTATTCAGGTTATAATCAGATTGAAATCGCCCCTGAAGATCAGGAAAAGACCACATTTACATGTCCCTATGGCACCTTTGCTTACAGAAGGATGTCATTCGGGTTATGTAATGCCCCTGCCACCTTTCAGCGATGCATGATGAGTATATTTTCTGACATGGTGGGGAAATATTTAGAGGTCTTCATGGACGATTTCTCTGTGTTCGGTTCATCTTTCAGCGAGTGCTTAGCAAGTCTTAAATGTGTGCTGAAAAGATGTGAAGAAAAAAATTTGGTACTTAACTGAGAGAAGTGTCATTTTATGGTTTAAAAGGGAATTGTCCTTGGGCATATCATCTCGTCCAAAGGAATCGAGGTAGATAAGGAAAAAATTGATCTTATCTCTAACCTACCTCCACCCAAGAATATCAGAGACGTGCGATCCTTTTTAGGACACGCAGGCTTTTATAGACGATTCATAAAGGACTTTAGTCTCCTCTCTCGTCCCTTATGTAATCTTCTTCAAAAGGATACACCATTCGAGTGGACTGAGCAATGCCAAGAAGCTTTCACTAAGCTTAAGGGCATGTTAACCACTGCACCTATCATGCAGCCACCCGACTGGAGTCTTCTTTTTAAACTTATGTACGACGCCTCTGATTATGCTCTTGGAGCGGTTCTAGGCCAAAGAAAAGATAAGCGGCCTTACATTATTCACTATGCAAGTAGGACTCTAAATCCTGCCCAAGTGAACTATTCGACTACGGAAAAGGAACTCTTAGCCGTAGTGTTCGCTTTGGACAAATTTAGATCCTACCTGATCGGATTTAAGATCATCATCTACACAGACCATGTGGCACTTAAGTATCTTCTTTCTAAGAATGATTCTAAGTCCCGCCTGATACGATGGATCCTTCTACTCCAAGAATTCGATTTAAAAATTAAATACAAAAAGGGAGTAGAGAACGTAGTGGTCGATCATCTTTCTCGCCTTAATACCTCTGATTCCCTTGAGACGACCCATATCAATGATATGTTCCCTGATGAACAACTATTTAGAGTCTCTCATTCACCTTGGTTCGCTGATATTGCTAATTATCTTACTACAGGTTTGATACCGACACATTGGACATCGCAAGATAAGAAGAAATTCTTTACCAAGGTGCGTAACTTTTTCTAGGATGATTCATATTTGTTTAAATATTGCCCAGACCAAATCTTAAGGAGATGTGTGCCAGACGATGAGCATTAGAGTGTCATCTCTTTCTGTCACTCACAGGCCTGTGGTGGTCACTTTTCTGCTAAAAAGACCACGACCAATATTCTACAGTGTGGCTTTTACTGGCCCACTATGTTCAGGGACACTCATGAGTTTTGCAAAGCTTGTGAGCGTTGTAAAAAATTGAGAGCATTGTCCCATCGAAATATGATGCCTTTGAATCCCATCCTTATCATTGAAGCATTTGATTACTAGGGCATTGATTTCATGGGACCATTCCCCCAATCATTTGAAAATCTATATATTTTGCTCGCCGTAGACTATGTCACTAAATGGGTCGAAGCAATTCCGTGCCACAAAAATGACCATCGCACGATCATTAAATTTTTGAAAGAAAATATCATGTCGCGGTTCGGAACGCCTCGAGCCATCATTAGTGACGGGGGCTCACACTTCTGCAATAGACCATTCGAGAGTTTAATGAAGAAATACGGTATCTCGCATAAGGTGAGCACCCCATACCATCCACAAACAAGTGGACAAGCTGAGATTTCCAATAGAGAGATCAAACATATCCTAGAGAAAACGGTTAACCCTGATCGTAAGGACTGGTCAATTCGATTGACCGATGCCTTATGGGCGTACCGTACTGCTTTTAAAACTCCTATTGGAACATCTCCTTTTAGACTTGTCTATGGAAAGGCTTGTCATTTGCCTGTGGAATTGGAACATAAAGCATACTGGGCAATCAAAAATCTAAATTTCAATCTGGACAACGCTGGCTCGTTACGCAAACTTCAATTAAATGAACTTGAAGAAATCCGGAACGATGCATATGAGAACTCGAGAATTTACAAAGACAAGATGAAGGCGTTTCATGATCAACATATTCTACGGAAATCATTCACGCCAAGTCAGAAAGTCCTTTTGTACGATTCTCGACTCCACCTCTTTCCGGGTAAGCTTCAATCTCGTTGGACCGGCCCTTATATTGTTGTCACTGCTTATCCTCATAGGGCCGTCGAGATAAGAGATCCCGACAATGGCAAGGAGTTTAAAGTAAATGGACATCGATTAAAGCCATTTGTCGAGACATTTGATTCAGAGGACATGTCCATGCCTCTGATTGCTCCTGTTTACCAGGACTGATCTCCTAGTCTGATGGAGGTATAGGTAGGTTTATCGCTTTCATAGGACTAGGATTGTTGCTTTATTTGTCTAGCTGAAGACGGTAAATTTAGCGCTCCTGGGAGGCAACCCAGCTTTTCATTTCATTTTTCTAGTTAGATGATTCAATGTTTGTGGGTACCATTACTGCAAACCCTCACGAGATTACAACTCGTCCACTAGGGGTAACCTAGGGGTTTAAAGGCTTGTTGCATACGTTAAATGTAATCGAGAGCACCTGCGAAAGTGGTATAGGTAGGATTTTCTTTTTATGATTTTATTTTTATTATTTTATTTTTTTGATTTCTCTCTTGTGCTGACTCGCTTGTACGTTGAAATTTTTAGAAAAAGCCTTCTGATTCTCTGTTCCAGGTACTATCATCCCATCACTTCTCATTTACTTTTGTTGTTCCATGTTTAGATCTTTTACATTGAGGACAATGTAGATTTTAGGTTGGGGGTGAGAGATTAGGCTTCCTAATCAGTATTTTCTTGGTCTTGAGCAAAATTTGTGAAAATTGTGAAAAATTTTTAAAATTTTTTTGACATTTCTTGTAAATTCAATGTGATTTTGACATCTATCTTTGATTTAGAATTACGAGATACGTGATGTTGGTAATTTATGACTCTTGGATTTAGCTACTTGATAGATTCCACAATTGAGTTTGAATTATCAATCCATGATTAGAGATTTTAAACATTGATTGAATCATGATTTCAGGACACGTCTTGCTTACACATTAAGATTTCAGTTCCATATCGAAGGATTAACTTGGTAATCACTAAGCACGAAAGGAACCAGCCTGAAATATCTTGCCATCATGGTATAAAAATTGAAAAGGTTGGATAATTAATCTTCACCATAGGTTTGCTCCCTATAGGTTGAGAGTTAATTCTCCATGAATGATATGTGAAAAAGAGTTAGGTGTACGATCTTCACCATAGGTTTGCTCCCTATAGGTGAGGATTTGATTCCCCTTCCTTGGCATTACTTTGAATAGAAAAATCACAAGTTAATAGGTTAATCTATGAGGCAAGTTTTGGATTAGGTTTTGGTTGTCACGAATTTTCTTGTTGGTTACCAATGATATCATGAAATTGACGATTGGATCTCTTAATGATAATAAGCCGAGATTACACTATACATCCATGGATCTCAATGTTTAAAATTTTTTTAATTGATGGATTAATACTTTACACTTGATTATGAAGTCTACCGTGCACTTGAGCTCAGGAGAAAATAATTCCCAACATTCATGAATTTTAAATTTCTTATATCCGAATTGTTTTTCAAGAAATCACTCGAGTTCATTCTTAACTTATTTTTCGCATACTTTGCTCGGGACTAGCAAAATGCTGGTTGGGGGTTGTGTTGAGGGTCAAATATTGCATATTAGACCCCAGATATTGTCTGGATTTACGAATATAATGCTGTCTAATGCCTCGTTTTCTCATTCTTGTGTTGCAAGGTGATTTTATGAGCATGGATGAAAAAAGGATGCCAAAAGCTTGGATTTAACGTTCTGATGATCACTAGGGCATGGGACGGACTTCAGATGACCAAGATTGACGGATATGCACGGTCAGAAATTCGAGAAAACTAAGAAACTGAAGCTCAAGTGGCTTGAAACGCATCCAGAATGCAATATCACATGGTTCCCGACATCTGATCGGTTCGAAACTTTATACATGTGATAAGGGCCATAAATTAACCGTATATTTCAAATTTCAGCTCTTGGATCACTATAAAAGTGCTCTAACTGACTGATCAGCTTATAAACCGTCGATTCTGGGCCTACCTGATATCTGGAATTGCCTCGAATTTGGTATCAACGCCTTAAATGAGGAGACCAATCAGATGGTTGGATCAGATTTTGCAAAAACATCATACTGGACCCCACTTTAGATTGAGTGTGCATAGTGCACATGTGCACTAGCCGTGCACGTGAATTCCCAAAGTCGGTCAGCGCCACGTTTCCTTCTCCAATTCAAAAAAAAAAAAAAAAAAAAAAACAGTTACGTCCGCGTAATGCACGGCCGCTGGCCGTTTTACGAACGGTTGTGGGCCACACCCATGATATGTATGGATCATCCAAGCCGTCCACCGTGTAGACAGCTGCGAGCACTACAAAACCATGTTTACACTTTTCATCCACGCAAGCACATGTGTGAGATACAGGGGCCACAAAAGGGCTGCCCTGTAGCATTCAAATCTGATCTTTTTATGATATCTTCTCTGGGACACGCCAATGGATATTCAAAACCACCTATTCTTGACTGAAATTTCGTTCTGAATCCAATGGACGGGGTGGATTTTTCAGAAAATGCTTCTGTGGGTCCCACCGATCACAACAGTGAAATGGTGCGAAATGTTTCGCACATCCGTGAAAACTGACTTTTTCAGGCAATTTTGGCCCACCATCTTTGATCATATGGCAGATCTGAACAGTCTATCATGTAGAGGACCCAAGAAAGTCCTAAGGAACGGTGTTTCTTTGGAATTTAAGCGAGGAAAGTGGCGTGTTTCGAGGCACTGAACTTGGCTGTGAAAAAGCTTTCAATGGGCATGCATAGCTTTCCAAATCCGATTCAAATCCGATTTTCACCACTCCAGCAGCTATATAAGGAGATTTTGGACGTGGGGAGGGGGGATTCAGGTCTTGGGAGGAAGATTCAGAGCTGGGAAGGAAGGCTCTGGTCGGACGTCTGCAAGAGAGAGAGTTGAGTTTGTTTATTTCTTTTATTTTTATTTTATTTTGTTTTGAGATATCTAGCCTATTCATGTTGGGCTAAACCTCCTAGCTAGGGCTAGGAGGTGAAGCTTGTAGTGAGATGGGGATTTGATTTTATTTTAATTTTAATGCATGAATTGACGTTGATTTTAATTAATTATTATGGGAATGTTTTAGGTTTTTAATGGTCTGTTGTGACTGAAATTACAATGGGTCTGTAATGGCTTTGAATTTTTTCGTTCTCTTTAATGTTTATGATGTCAGGAAGCCCTGTTGTTCACCATAGTCTCCTGGGCATGGTTGGATGTCGGTACCCTTCCTAACTCTCATACATGTGATTAGGTGGCAATTAGTTTAATTCTGTTGTTTTTCATAGTCTTTTGGGCATGGTTTGGTGATAGAATCCATTCTAATTCATACACCTTTCATCTCTTTGAAAACTAGATCAACGGCAGTTCAGTAATTTTCATGATTTTTGATGCAAGCATAAGTTCTCCCTGATCTCTATAAGTGGATCCTCTGAATCCCTAGTTTCCTATCTCTGATTTGTTTCCTAAGTTTTAGATTAATTATTCTACAAGTATTCCACCATTGCTAATTGATTTAGAATTCATCTTAGCCTAGTTCTAGTTCTAGTTAGTTTTAGATAACGTACAGGTATCAGTCCCTTGGGATTCGACCTCGGGCTTACCGAGTTTATTACTACATCATAACCCTGCACTTGGGGAGTGAACAAGTTTTTGGCGCCGTTGCCGGGGACTGTTGGATACGTTTTCTGAAATTAATTAGTTTTAGGATTAGTTTAGGATTAGATTTTCTTTTTAGAAATTTTTATTTATAGGTTTAGAAGCTTAGTTATTTTCCTTATTAGAAATTTTTCCTAACTTTAGAAACTTTTTATTCTTCCTTCTATCTGATTTTTAGAACTAACTCAATTTTTCTGTTTTGTAGGAAGCTTCCAATTTAGTAAGCTCTTTCTAATTCTTTTTTCTTTGAAATTTCTTCTTTTCCCTAGAAATTAATTTACTTTTAATTAGGACTTCCTATTCTTAGAAACTAACTTATTTTATTTTGTTTTGCAGATTCTTAACCTAGGCCTTCAAATTTGGTAACTTCTTTCCATCTTTTCCTTTTATTTTCTAGATTTCTTCTTCCTTTCTTTTAGGTTTAAGTTAGAATTTGAGGGCTGAGTGTGTTTTATGTCCCAGTGGGCACGCGACAACACTCGACGTCTCGTGACTGAAGGAGGATTAGTTGAGGGGTTGAGTGTCCATCGCAGGACTAGACACCACTTGAATTCTCCTGAGTTAGAAGACGTTATGGCTGAAAATCAACCTCAAGCACTACCCCAACCAAGGGTTGAGGAAGTACATGATGAGAATGAGGTGTATCAAGCACCCCCGCCTCGTACTTTACGAGATTATTTATAACCGATGGGGGTGAGTACGCCCTCATGCATGATTTTTCCTGAGAATACAGGACATATGGACATCAAGCCAGGGGTTATCCAACTCCTTCCTAAGTTCCATGGGCTTGAGTCTGAAGAACCATACTTGCATATGAAAGAGTTCGATGAAATCATAGGCACCTTATACTTTCCTAATGTATCTGAGGATACTATTAGGCTAAAACTCTTTCCATTTTCCTTGAAAGAAAAAGCCAAGACGTGGTTACATTCACTGCGTCCTAGATCCATTGGCATATGGAATGATATGCAGAGGGAATTTATAAAGAAAATTTTCCCACATCATAAGACAATTACCCTCAGGAGAGCAATCATGAACTTTGTCCAAAAGGAAGATGAAACATTCTTCCAATGTTGGGTAAGGTTCAAGGATCTGGTTAATGCATGCCCACAACATGACTTTGAAATATGCCGCATTACAAATTTTTTCTATGATGGGCTAACATCTTCCATGCGCCAAATGGTCGAGACAATGTGTAACGGAGAATTCATCAATAAAAATGTCGACGAGGTATGGGATTACCTCGATAGTGTCGCTGAAAAAACAGTTTGGTTGGCTGAATTAGCTTCTCCTACCCCAAAATCATATGTGGTACGTTAAGTAAATCATTCTAGTTCAGGAGATATGCTTGTTAAATAAATAGGCAAAGAAATGAATTAAAAGATAGAAAAATATTTTTATATACTTATATATACATATTTACATAATTATGTATTAGAGAAATATGCAAGGGATAAAAAGTTCTCCTTGTATATATATATATATATATATATATATATATATATATATATATATATATATATATATATCCCAAACTGTAGCGGTAGTGCCGCGGCAGTCTAGTTTTTTTTTTTTTTTGATGTATTGCTTTTATGGGTCCCATCATGAGGTCTGTGTTATATCCAAACCGTCCATCTATTTCGCGAGCTCTTATTAAGGCTTGAGACAAAAAATAAGATAGATCTAACTATCAAGTGGAACACACTGTAAAAGGCAGAGGGGAATTGAACGTCTACCATTAAAACCCTTTTAGGGGTTACAAAAGTTTTGGATCATTATGAAATTTGTTTTTCCTCTTCATCCAAGCCTTTGTGACCTTATGGATAGATTGGATGGAAAATAAATGTTATGGCGGGCCCTACAAAATTTTTAATGATGAAAATCAATTTTCCCGCTGCTCCTTGTGGTGTGGTCCAGTTGATCTTTGGATATGATTTTTTTTTTTTTTTTGGATAATGCTCCAAAATGATCTCGAAATATGGATGAACATTGTGGATATAATAAATACATAGCTGTGGGGCCATGTTACTTTGATCTCTTTTAAACCATTCGTATAACTCTCGGTTGGAGGAGCGTCAGCGCTCGTCTTCAAAAGGAAGGGAGGGGTATTTTCATCCTCAAATTCGTTGTCCGTACGAGCAGGTCTAAGTTCCAAAACTAAGTTTATATTGTTTCGTAAAAATAGCTAGTTAAAAGGTGGGGTCCACAGTCCTAAATTTCTCTAATATATATAAAGGTTTTTGTAAAAAAAAGCTTTTGTGAGATTTACAGTTGTTTAACGCTTATGCCACCTGTCATGCCTAAAGTCAATGTTATAAAATAAGTGATTTTATAAAATATATTTTAAATAAAAAATATAATATATATATATAAGTTTTTGTAAAAAAAAGTTTTTGGGGGAGGTTTTTTTGGAATAGTTTCACATGGGAAAGAGAAGAGAAGTTTTCTTGGTTTATATGAAAACAATGGAGTACCTTATTATTTGCCCACATAGTCCATGGACCATGAGACTTACATGTTCGCATGTGCTCAAGCACAGGCTTGTGCTCGGTCTCGGTCTCGTTCACGGGCTCGGTACGTGGGCGTGGGCATGTGAGGCAGTGTGGCTGTAGTGGCGCACTTCGCACGTGCACATCGTGTCGCATAGGGTCGCTCCTTCGTGACCTTACGTGAACCAGAACAAGACACGGTGCAACTAGGTAGCCAAGGTGAGTGATTGGTTGGAAGGGAGACTAGAGGACTGAGAGAGAAGTCCTCCAGTATATATAGAGAGAGGTTGAATATGTTTATTGTAGCAGAAGTGTAATAGTTGTGCCATTAGTGCAGAAATCATGCTATAACTGATGCATGGCTAGCCCAACAGCTAGAAAATAACTAGCCACTGTCTCATAACGGTCAGCATGCAGCAGTGGTTATGGCTCATGCACAACAGTAAAAAAACTACCATAAACAGCTAGTTGTCTCCAACAACTAGAAAACGGTCAATGGGATTTATTTCCCTAGACCATAATCCCCAACCACCACAGCCTATATAAACAAGGCATGGATGGGTTTCCAAACTATCTCTCAACCCACTCCAGTAAACCCATAGAATTGAGATAGCCACTCCTCTCATATACTTCAGTGACTCCAGTAACATAGTAAGGTTGAACCATTGCTTGAAGAACAGACCAGCGATGTGGAATAGAACGGTTCAACTGAACTAATAGCTGAAAAACAAGAAGAACATACCAGTGCAGTGGTCTTACTTATAGACATCTTCTTCCCTCCTTTTCTTTTTTAGAATTTTTCTTTTCTATATTTCTTCTTGATTGTGTGTAATAGAGTTCCAGTAGTGGGCCTTCGTGCTTGCTGAACGCAGACCCACATCAGGCTCATCGTATCCTAAAAGTGGTTTGCCTATAACCTATCAGCATACTCAATTCACTTGAGTAGGGGCAAATAACGCTTTAAGCACAGCGTCCTAGATGTGTTTTAGTCTGTCCTTATTTCAGATCAACTTGGATTTTTCAGATTCCATATTTTACAAAAAAAAAAAAATTATTCTGTAAATTTTACTAACAATCAATAGCGTGTTTGATGATAGTTGCAGCTCATTGAGTGAGAATCACCACGTTGGGTACCCGAACCCATGACCTCATGTCGAAGCTCTTGTGAGTCTACCATGAGGCATGAGTAAGGACCCACATGCGCAATTACTTGTACGTGTGTATCAACCATCACACACTTGCAGAGTATCCAAGTTTTTCTTATGAAAGATGTCGTTTACTGGAAACGGATTGGCTACTCCCCTTGCCACTAGCCAATGGCTGGTAGTTGGTGCTCTATGGGCCCCACCATGCTGTATGTGTTTCATCCATGTCGTCTATCTATTTTTCTAAATCATTTTATGGAATGAGACCAAAAATGAGGTATATCCCAATCTCAAGTGGACCACATTACAGGAAATAGTGTTGATTGAATGTGGACCATTAAAAACTTTTCTCTACTTTCCTGTGTCGACAAGTACTGTCATCAACTATTGTCAGTAACCCTCGAAATGGTAGTCTTTCATCTATGAAATCTTGATATGCCATTATTAAATACATACAACTTCAATTTGAATCGAGGATTTGTCAAGCCAACCCGAACTGACTAGTGTTGCGCAGCACGCCAACAACGCAGTGAACCGAGATCCAATATCCGGTCTCACCTGCAAATGATAAACAGGAAGAAATATAAACTAGAAACATATCAAAGCAATCCAAACAAACTACAAGACAAGATATACATGGAAAAATTTCAAACTAGGGTAAAAAAATCACGGATGTAAACTTCCACTATGAAGAAAAATAAAGATTACAAGGCAAAGTACTAACCTCTCCTTTGGAAGTACAGAGAAAATTTCTTATCCACACCTTAGAAATATTTCCTATTACATTTCAATGCTCTAGAAAAGCCCTAGGGACACCTATGTATAGTTTAAACAACTTCCTTTTCGCACCCTTGCAAAAGGCGACACAGAAATCCGCAATCCGCATCAGATTCAGAAATGAATCTACGTAATCACGACCGGTCGAGCGAACCCCATGACCAGTCGAGCACCTCAGACCCAAAAACTGATGCTCGCTGGAGTTTGAGTCGAGCCAGTCCACGACTGGTCACGACCGGTCGAGTGGGCTCCACGGCCGGTCGAGCAGGGGTTACGACCGGTCGTGGGTGGCCCCAGATGTGGTTTCACTTCTCAACAATCTCCTACTTAGAGACACATCGTCATGAACCATTGTCTTCTTCATCCGAAGTGCACTACTTCCCCATCTTCAAGCCTGAAGACTAATCAAAGCTAAACAGAGCTTCAGCTTCTCCCATGTGACCGCCTTGGTCAGCATATCTGCAGAATTCTCACTTGTATGAATCTTCTCTAGAGCAATCAATCCATCTTCCAGTAACGAACATATGAAGTGATATCTGATGGCAATATGCTTGGTCCTTGAATGAAAGACTGAATTCTTAGTCAAGTGTATTGCACTCTGTCTATCACTGTACAACTTGTAATCTGCTTGCTTCTTACCCAACTCTTCCATGAAACCTTGCATCCACACCATCTCCTTGCATGCTTCTGTAGCCGCAACATATTCTGCTTCTGTCGTACTGATAGATAATATCTTTTATAACTGAGAGAGCCAACAGACTGCAACAATATCCAGAGTAAAGACATAACCTATAGTGCTTCTTCTACTGCCGATATCTCCTGCCAAATCTGAATCCACGTAACCTGTAGCTTGGTTTCTGATCCATCATAACACAGCCCTACATCCTTAGTACCTACCAGGTATCTGAGGATCTACTTCACAGCTTCTCAATGTTCCTTTCCGGGGTTTTTCATGAACCTGCTAACAACTCCTACTGCTTGAGCAATGTCTGGCCTCGTGCTCACTATAGCATACATGAGACTCCCAATAGTTGACACATATGGGACTTTAGCCATGTAGTTTCATTCCTCCTACATCTTTGCACCTTGCTCCTTAGATAGCTTGAAGTGGTTGGTTAATGGAGTGCTAACCGGCTTAGCACCTCCCATATTGAATCGATCAAATACCTTGGCTATGTACTCTACTTGTGACAAAATTAATTTCTTATTTTCCCTGTCACACTTCATCCTCATGCTCGGGATTTGTTTTGCAGCTCCTAAATCCTTCATGAAAAATTCTTTAGACAATTATTTTTTGAGATTTGAGATATCGTTCATGCTTAGACCGACCACAAGCATATCATCAACATATAGAAGAAGGATGATGTACGACATATCAAACTTATTCAAGTAACAACAGTGGTATACATGGCATATCCTAAAACCGTTTCCTGACATGAAACTGTTGAACTTCTTGTACCACTGTCTCGGGGCCTGCTTTAGGCCATATAGACTCTTCTTCAATCTACACACCTTGTTCTCCTTTCCTGGTGCAACGTATCCTATCGGCTGATGCATATATATCTCTTCTTCAAGGTCCCCATGAAAAAATGTTGTCTTAACATTTAGCTACTCTAGATGTAAGTCCTCTGTAACCACTATACTCAAGACCATGCGAATTGTAGGCATTTTCACCACAGGTGAAAATATTTCAGTGAAATCGATACCTGTCTTTTGTTAAAATCCTTTCACAACCAATCTAGCCTTGCACCATTTCGAACCATCGTGCTCCTCCTTTAGTCTATAAACCCACTTGTTATGAAGAGCTTTCTTACCCTTAGGTAGAGTGACTAGCTCACATGTATGATTAGACTCAAGAGAGTCCATCTCCTCATCCATGGCCTGCTCCCACTTAACCCATGTATCTGACTGTAATGCTTCTTCAAAACACTCTGACTCACCATTATCTGTCAGCAGTAAATAATATAAGAAGGGTGAGTATCAGACCGTGGGTCTCCTCTCCCGAGTAGACGTCCTCACAACCGGTGTATGCGGCTCTGCATCATAATGCTCTTGTGTATGATCATTCTGTGGCGTTGTAACACCCGTGTCCGGTAACTGTTTCAACTCTATGAATTCCTTTTCCTCGGCCTTATTTTCTTCCCTACTGTCCTTATGCATCACTTTATCATTGAAGACTACATCCTTGCTTCTGATAATTTTCATGTTTTATGCATCCCAAAACCTGTATCCAAAATCATGCTGCTCGTAGCCTATAAACGTGCACCTCCTGGACTTCGTATCCAGCTTGTTTTTGTGCTCTGCATCAATGTGAACATATGAAGTACAACTAAATACTCTGAGATGTATAAGGTTCACTTTTTTCCCAGTTCACGTTTCTTCTGGTAACCCACCATCTATTGTTGCTGAGGGACTTCCATTGATGAGATATGCGGCAGTATTCAGAGCATTTGCCAAAAAGGTTTCGGGCAACCCTACATGTAACCTCATGCTCTTAGCGCGCTCAAGGATGGTCCTGTTAATGTGCTCAGCCACACCATTTGGTTGTGGTGTCCCTGAAATTATTTTCTGATGTTTGATTCCATTTGCTGCATAATACTCCTCAAACCTCTTATCACAATATTCTCCCCCATTATCAGATCTGAGACATTTTACTATTTTTCATGTCTCATCTTCTACCATAGCTTTCCACTTCTTAAATACAACAGATTTGTGCTTTAAGAATTAAACCCATAGTTTTCTATTATCTTCATCAATAAAAGAAACAAAATAACGTGAGCCACCAAGAGATAATACATGTGCCGATCCCTAAACATCGGTGTGTACAAGTTCCAACAGATGCGTCTTTGGAGCACGTACTGTCTTCTTGAAGCTTACCCTCTTCTGCTTGTCATACATACATTCCTCGTAGAATTCCCAAGTCAATAGACTTCAGCCCTAGTAGCTTCCTCTTTGACAAAAGCACTTTTATCCCTTTCTCACTCATACACGTAGTCCCACGAGGACTAGTTGTCACAATTTAAAATTTACGATTCTTCTTAACTAATCCAACAAATATTATAGCTCACTATTAAGTAAAATAACAAAAATTTATGAAAAATAGTTGAGAGCAAGAAGAAAAATTCAATCAAGGAGAGTACTAGGAGTTTTGAATCCACCCCTCATTATCCTAACCGTTATTTTACCTGTTGATTCACCCTAATTAAGATTGATATAAATAAATAAAGCACACTCTATGTCCTTGGTCGGGCACACAAAATGTATAATCCCTTAAAGCATATGGATCACATCTTTCCATCCATGGTCAGGCATGGAGAGATGTAAATTCCTATTCCTTTCTCTATAGGAAACCTGTTCATGGTCAGACACAAGCACTTAGAATAAGATTCCAAACAACATCCGCATCTAGACTTTGGTTAAGCTCATAGAATGGAGAAGTACGGAGTTTTCAGTTAAGCACACTAGAGAAAGAAACAAATTAATCAAATCCAAATAAAATCAACACATGACAAGAGTTATTCAAATTAGGGGCTTCATCTCAACCCTAGCTAAGAGATTAACAATCTATAAAATCAATTAGGAAGACAGGAAAATAAGATTGATAAAATAAAAATATCTTTCTCTCTCTCTCTCTCTCTCTCTCTCTCTCTCTCTCTCTCTCTCTCTCTCTCTCTCTCTCTCTCTCTCCTTGGCTCTTAGAATCTGGCTCTAGCTCTCCCCTCTTTTAGACATCTCAGGCCCTTTTTATAGATGTTGGAGTCAGTGGAGAGGTGAAGTCGGTTTCGCAGCAGCAGCTGCATAATTCCTTTACACAGCTAAATTTGGAGCCTCCAAATGCTGCTCTTCCTTGTATTTCATCCAAAAGATTAATGTCCCTTGGGACATTTTTGAGTGGCCTACATGATGAACGGATCAGATCAACCATCCGATCAAATATGGTGGGCCACAACTGCCTGAAAAAATGGGCAGCAGTCGAACGTGAAACAGGGACGCGGAACTCTTCCGTTGTGGCACTGGTGGGACCCACATCATTGTTATTTTGATGAATCCAAGCCGTCCATTGGGATGCAGGATGAAATTTTGGTCGAGAATGGATAGTTTTTACTATATTTTAATGCGGCCCACTCGATTTCACTTCTTGCCATCCATTCCGCTTTTGAACGGTTGAAAAAAAATCTTCATTGTCTTTTTCAATTTTGTCACCTAGGCATGGATGAGAGGGATCCAGGGACTCTGATGGACGGTATGGATTGTACATTTGGAAAATGAATGGGTCCCACAACTGCGAACCGACCATCTCCGTGCGAACGCTGGAAACGGAAGTTTCTGTTTTTGAATGTGAGTTGGTGGGGTCCACATACTTGGTATCTTAAACATCCACTATGTCCATTAGTTTCTCCTCAGAAAACCGTTATGAGACGGTCGGTTTTGGATTGGGTTGAGTGTGGAAAATTTGATTTTAAACCTACCGTCCATCAGATGGAGTGGCACTGTGTCCATGCGTACATGTGCATGGATCTGAAAGACTCCATCTATACGGTCTGTTTGGCATCCTGGGATGAATGGACAGTCCGAATTGAGTACATGGCTGAAGGTGGTGCCCACTTATCACCTCAGCATTCGTAAGGTGCGGACGCTGGAGTTTTTTTTCTTTCTAAATAGGTCGGGTCAAAGTCGGTTTGACCCGACCGATCGTATAGTGCACGTCAAGTGCGCAAGTACTGTGCACATGCATAATTACATGTAGGGCCCATAGATATGCATATGCCAAATCTACTCCGTCCATTCATTTTGTCACCTCAATTAAGCTGTTGAGACCAATTTTGAGGCATACCCGAGACCAAATGGCCCAGAATCAACGGTTTATGGGCTAATCTATCAGTTGGGGCACTTCTATAATGATCCAATGGCTGAAATTTTATTTGTATGGTTAATTTATGGCCCTCAGGCCATGTATGAAGTTTTGAGCCAATCAGATGGTGGGAACCCTGTGATCTTGCATTCTGGACCATTTTCGAGCCTCTTTAATTTGAACGGCTTAATTTCCTCGGATCCCTGGCATGTATTCTTCAATCTTGGTCCTCTGGAGTCCATCCCTCACTTCGGTTACTTTGGAGCGTCAAATCCACGCTTTTAGTACTCTTTTTCAATCCACGATTCTAATCACTCCCTACAATAAAAACACGATTAAAATATGATGTTAAACATTATCATGTACACAAAATCAGGCAATAATTGGGGTTTGATATGCAATATTTGACCCTCATCACAGAGCTTCCACGGAGTCTTTTTTCTTCTTCAATCATTCAATCCTAGTTTATTTTTCTTTTATTTTTGTTTAAGATGTTAGTTATGCTTGGCTAATCTCTTAGCTGAGGCTAAGGGATAAACTTTTTTTTATAGATATTTGATATTAATTTATTTTCAATGAAAGTTTTTAAGTTTCTATGTTAAATTGTGATTGGATGTGATCGAATTTGTAGATTAGAGAATGAATCAATCTATAAAATTGATTGATCTGCTGTTGGTTTCAGGTACATTAAATTGTTGAGGGTCAAATATTGCATATCAGACCCTAGTTATTACCTGAATTTACGAATATGGTACTATTTAACAGCCCGATTTAATCGTGTTTGTGATGCAAGGTACATTTGCGAGTTTGGACCGAAACAGGAGGCTAAAAGCATGAAATTAACATTCAGAATGCACCAAGGCAAGGGACAGACCCCAGGGGATTAAGATTGACGGACATGCATGCTAGAAATCTAGAAAAACCATGAAACTAAAGCTCAAGTGGCCTGAAAGACGTCCAGAATGTAAAATCACATGGTTCCCACCATTTGTTCAGCTTGAAACTACATACATAGCCTGAAGACCATAAATTAACCATACATGTCGAATTTCGGTCGTTAGATCCCTGTGAAAGTGGCCCAATGGATAGATCAGCCCATAAACCAATGATTCTGGGCCCGCCTAATATCTGGATATGCCTCAAGTTTGGTCCCAAGGGTTAAAATGATACAAGGAAAGGGATGGACAGATCGGATTTCTCACGACCATCACGATGGTGGCCCATGAACATCGCGTGTATAGAGTGTATGTGCACTCAACATGCACTGGATAGGAGAAGCACGATCAGAGTCGGTTTGACCAACTCTCCTAAACAGAGACGGAGTGTCTCTGTTTCACTCACGCACGACCGGCCACAGGATGTAGTAGTGGACCTCCATCATCATGTATTTAGATGATCCACACTGTTGAGGGTCAAATACTGCATATTAGACCCCATTTATTACCTGAATTTACGTACATAATGCCGTTTAATGGCCCGTTTTGCCGTGTTTGTGATACAGGGTGTAGTTGAAAGCATGAAATGCAAAAAGTTGCTAAAAGTATGAATTTAACACTCTGTTGACGCGACAGGCAAGGGACACACTCCAGGGGACCAAGATTGACAAATATACACGGTCAGAAATCCGAGAAAAGTAAGAAATTGAAGCTCAAGTGGCCTGAAGGACGTCCAGAATGCAAGATCACGAGGTTCCCACCATCCGTTCAGCTCGAAACTTCATACGTGGCCTGAGGACCATAAATTAACCGTACACGTCAAAACTCATCCATTGGATCATTGCGGAAGTGGCCTAACGGGCAGATCAGCCCATCAATCTTCAATTTGGGGCCCACCCGCCAGCTGGATATGCTTGATAAGTGTTCTGCACGGTTAAAATGAGATTTTGAAGAGGATGGACGGAATGGATTTCACATAAACATCACAGTGGACCCCACGTGCAACGTGCATGTACACAGCACGTTTGCACACGAGCCGCACCGGAGCAACCACCGGGTCAGCGCAAGCGCTGACCCGTCTCTCTCCCTCTCTGCGTAAGGCGCAGCGATCGGACGGCCTGCGTCCGTTTTGCGAACGGTAGTGGGCCCCACTCATTGCTCGTATGGCCAATCTGATCCGTCCACCGTGTAGAGGGGCTCGAATACTACAAAAACATGCTGACTTTTTGTACCCATGCGTACACACGTGAGCGATACAGGGGCCACAAAAGGGCTGCCCGGTAGCATTCAAATCTGATCTTTTAGTTATTTCTTCTCTGGGACACGTCAATGGACGTTCAAAACCACCCTTTCTTGACTGAAATTTCATTCTGAATCCAATGGATGGGGTGGATTTTTCAGAAAATGCTTCTGTGGGGCCCACTGACCACAACAGCGAAATGGTGCGAAAGGTTTCGCACATCCGCGAAAACTGACTTTTTCGGACAGTTTTGGCCCACCATCTTTGATCATATGGCAGATCTGAACCGTCTATCATGTAGAGGACCCAAGAAAGTACTCAGGGACGGTGTTTCTTTGGAATTTGAGTGAGGAAAGTGGCGTGTTTCATGGTACCGAACTTGGCTGCGAAAATTGCACTCCGTGTCCTGCTACAACTCTGTCACTGACTCCAGTCTTCCAGCAGCTATAAAAAGAGGTTTTTGGACATGGGGAGGATTCATTCAGGGTCTTGGGAGAAAGAATAGAGGGCTCGAGCTTGGGTTTCAACGTGGGCAAAGGAGAGAGAGAGGAGCTTGGTTTTTTCTTTCCCTTTTCTTTTCCTTTTCTTTTTCTCTTTATTTATTTGGATTGAGCCCATCCATGGCAGGCTAAATCCTCCTAGCTAGGGCTAAGAGGTGAAGCTTGTAGTGAGATGGGAGATTTGATTTTATTTTAATTTTAATTCATGAATTGACGTTGATTTTAGTTAATTATTATGGGAATGTTTTAGGTTTTTAATGGTCTATTGTGACTGAAATTACAATAGGTCTGCAATGGCTTTGAATATTTCCGTTCTCTTTAATGTTTATGATGTCAGGAAGCCCTGTTGGTCACCATAGTCTCCTGGGCATGGTCGGATGACGGTACCCTTCCTAACTTACATACATGTGATTGGGTGGTAATTAGTTTGATTTTGTTGTTTGCAATAGTCTTGGGACATGGTTTGGTGATGGAATCCATTCTAATTTATCTTCCTTTCATCTCTTTGAAAACTAGATCAACGGCAGTTCAGTAATTTTCATAATTTTTGATGCAAGCATAAATTCTCCCTGATCTCTACAAGTGGATCCTCTGAATCCCTAGTTTCCTATCTCTGATTTGTTTCCTAAGTTTTAGATTAATTATTCTACAAGTATTCCACCATTGCTAATTGATTTAGATTTCATCTTAGCCTAATTCTAGTTCTAGTTAGTTTTAGATAACGTACAAGTTTCAGTCCCTTGGGATTCGACCTCGGTCTTACCGAGTTATTACTACATCACAACCCTGCACTTGGGGAGTGAACACACACCATTCATTCACTCCAGACCGTAGGCATGACCATCACCTTGGTGATGAACTTCCCGAAGACAGCGGTGACTAGTTTTTAACTGTCCAAATGGTAGACAGAGAGTGTCAAGATAAATCTGGTGGACCACACCGAAATCGACCCAATCTTGTCACTCCCGAACAGTTTTTCGAGAGCATTCCACTGAACGGAGGGGATTTCTCATTTATCACAAATCTAGCCACCGACGTAGCTCCACCGCCTTCTGTGCACTACCTATAAGAAAGGAAGAGGGAACGTGAGGGAGGGGGGTATTCAATTGGCAGGGGAGATCTGGTGGAGACGTGGATCAGAGGGAGAGAGAAACAGGGAAGGTTTTTATTTATTTATTTATTTATTTTTATTGTTGTTGTTATTAATTTAGTGAGACGTAGCCCACTCATGTGTGGCTAAGCCTCTTAGCTAGGGCTAAGAGGTGAAGCTCGTAGTATGATGGGAGGACCTGTTGCTTGTGCCTTTTATTTAAGACTAATTTGATGTTGATTTTAGTTTACTAATGGGAATGTTTTTAGTTTTTAATGGCCTGTTGTGACTAAAATTACAATGGGTTTGCGATAGCTTTGAGCATCTTCCTTCCCTTTATGTTTATGACATCAGGAAGCCCTGTTGTTCACCATAGTATCTTGGGCATGGTCAGATGATGGTACCCTTCCTAACCCTCATGCATTGTTAATTGGTTGGTAATTAGTTTAATTCTGCTGTTTGCTTTGTCTCTTGGGCATGGTTTGGTGATGAAATCCATTCTAATTCATATACCTTTCATCTCTTTGAAACTATATCAAGTAAGTTCAGTTTGATTTCTATGGTTACATTCTTCAATTGGATAAGGATAGACTCTAAGTCCAGTTCAATTTTTGATGTAGGCATACGATCTCTCTGATCTCTACGAGTGGATCTTCTGAATCTCTAGTTTCCTTTCCCTGAATTCCTTAAGTTTTAATTTAATATTTCACCATTATTCCTTCAAATTTAATCGATTTAGATTTCGTCTTAGTCTAGTTCTAGTTCTACTTAGTTTCAAATAACGTACAGGTATCAGTCCCTTAGGATTCGACCTCGGTCTTATTGAGTTTATTACTACATCACAACCCTGCACTTGGGGACTGAACAAGTTTTTGGCGCCATTGTCGAGGACTGACGGTTACGTTTTCCAAAATTAACTAGTTTTAGGATTAGTTTAAGATTATGATTTCTCTAATTTTAGGTTAGATTATTTTCTGTTGATTTCTAGAAACTAACCCTGCTTTCCTGTTTTGTAGGATTCTGAGATAGGCTTTGGTGACTTCTTTCTTAACTTCTTCCTTTTTATTTTTAGATTAGGTTTTTAAGATAGAAACTTCTAATTCAGTAAGCTCTTTCTAATTTCTACTTTCTATTTTTCATATCCCTTTTATTAACTTACTTAAGAGTTTAAGACTTTCCTAATTTGTCGTCTACTTTCTTTTTTAGGAATTTCTTCTTTTTATTAGTTTACTTCCAATTAGGAATTTTCTAATCTTAGACTTTTTATTTTTAGAAACTAACTTATTTTGTTTTGTTTTATAGGTTGTTAACCTAGGACTTCAAAACTGATAACTTCTTTCCATCTTTCCTTTTTATTTTCTAAATTTCTACTTCTTCCTTTCTCTTAGGTCTAGGTTTAGAGTTTAGAATCTAGGGCTGTGAGTGTTTCATGCCCAAGTGGGCCCATGACAACACTCGACGTCTTTTGACTGAAGGAGGATTAGTTGAGGGGTTAACTGTCCATCGCAGGACTAGACACCGCTCGAATTCCCCTAAGTTAATTGAGGTTATGGCCATAAATCAACCTTAAGAACTGCCCCAACCTAGGGTTGAGGAAGTACACGATGAGAATGAGGTGCAACAAGCACCCCCGCCTCGTACTTTACGAGATTATTTACAACCGGCGAGGGTGAGTATGCCCTCATGCATGATTTTTCCTGAAAATACAGAACAAATGGACATCAAGTCAGGAGTTATCCAACTCCTTCCTAAGTTCCATGAGCTTGAGTCTGAAGAACCGTATCTACATCTGAAAGAGTTCGACGAGATTATAGCCACCTTATACTTTCCTAATGTATCTAAGGATACAATTAGGCTGAAACTCTTTCCATTTTCCTTGAAAGAGAAGGCCAAGACATGGTTACATTCACTGCGTCCTAGATCCATTGGCACATGGAATGATATACAAAGGGAATTTATATATAAAAAAATTTCACATCATAAAACGATTACCCTCAGAAAAGTAATCATGAACTTTGCCTAAAAGGAAGATGAAACATTCTTCCACTGTTGGAAAAGGTTCAAGGATTTGGTTAGTTCATGCCCACAACACGACTTTGAAATGTGGCACATTACAATTTTTTTCTACGATAGACTGACATCTTCCATGCGCCAAATGGTCGAGACAATGTGTAATGGAGAATTCATTAATAAAAATGTTGATGAGGTATAGGATTACCTCGATAGTCTTGCTGAAAAAACTCAATCATGAGACTATTACCTAAGTTCGAACACCACGTCTAGGCTGACTCAATCTAAGGAGAAAGGTGGATTGTATCTCTTGAAAGAAGAGAATGATCTCAAGTATAAAGTGTCTACACTCATAAGAAAATTCGAGGCGATGGAAGGGAAGAAGGATAAGGTTAATGAAAGTGTTTGCAGTATCTATGATTGCAACATTCATACAACTGAAAATTATCCTACAATACCTATCTTTTAAGAAGTGTTAAATGAACAATCCAATGCCGTAAATAACTATCAAAGACCTTTTAATAGACCGACCTCTAACACGTATAATCCTGGTTGAAAAAATGATCCCAATTTTAATCGGAGGAATGGACAAACTGCTACCCCTTAAAATTTCTTCAATCAAAATCCAAATCAGGGGAAACCTCAAAAAGAATCGGTTCAAAATTTCATACAAGAGCTGGCTCAGGTAATGCGAGGAGTTACAGATTTTATGTAAAAAATAGATTCACGTATGATGGTTATAGAAAATGGGATGCCTCTTGCATAACCACTCCCTAATCTTAAACCGCAGTACGAGATAAGTGATCCCAACTCTTCAAATTAAATAGGGCACGCTAAATCCATCATCACTCTTAGGAGTGGGAAGGTTATTAATAAAACCCTTCGGTTGGGCCCGAAAAGCCTCAAGAACTAGAAGAGGACAACAATGATGGATTTAGTGATGCCCCACAAAAATTAGAACCAGAACTTCTAGAGAAGCCAGTTGCTCCGTTCCCCCAACGGTTGGTTGCACCAAAACGTCTCTCTAACTCTCAGGATATTCTAAAGGTATTGAAACAAGTAAAAGTCAACATTCCTCTACTTGATGTCGTAAAATAGATACCTTCATATGCTAAATTTCTGAAAGACCTATGCACAACCAAAAGACGGTAGAGTATTCAAAAGAAAATTTTATTGACCGAGAAAGTGAGTGTCATCCTGAAGCTAGACATGCTACAGAAATTCAAAGATCCTGTAGCCCAACCATATCATGTGTAATCGGGAACTATCGAATTGATCATGCACTTCTTAACTTAGAAGCAAGCGTTAATTTAATTCCCTACTCGATATACAAACAGTTAGGATTGGGTGAATTAAAACCTACTCTAACCACACTACAACTTGCTGATCTCACTGTTCGTATACCAAGAGGGATAATCGAGGATGTGTTGGTCTAGGTCAATAGATTTTACTACCCTGTAGATTTTATCATCCTGGATACCGAACTCATCAATAACATGAGCACTCTGATTTCCGTCATTCTTGGTCACTCATTCCTGGCCACTTCAAATGCGATTATCAATTACAGGAATGGTATCATGACTATGTCTTTCAGAAATTTAAAATTGGAGTTAAACATCTGTTTCAATAATGACAACAATTTAGAGGATGATGACGATTTCTACGACATTAACATAATTGATTCTTTCGTGGAAGATAGAACGCTTCTTGCCTTATCCTTTGATCCTCTAAAGACGTGTCTGGCCCACTCCCATGATTTGATGATGACATGATTAGGGAGACGTGTGTCATGCTTGATACTGCACCAGTACTTAAAGTTAACTAGTGAAGGCCGCAATTTGAAGAGTTGCCCCAAACTGATGTAGTGCCTCTACCGTCTAACCTCAAGCCACCGAAGCTTGACCTAAAGCCTTTGTCCTCTGATTTGAAATATGTCTATTTAGGTCAAGATGAGACATACCCGGTGGTGATCTCTGCCCACCTAGAGAAAGAACAGGAGAGTATGCTCATAGGTACTCTCCTTGAGCATAAGGGAGCCCTAGGATGGACGATAACGGACCTCAAAGGAATTGACCCTGTGATTTGTACTCACCGCATATATCTTGAGGATAATGCGAAGACCGCTCGGCAATCACAACATAGACTAAATCCAAATATGAAGGAAGTTGTTAAAGTTAAGGTTCTCAAACTATTGGATGTGGGTATCATATACCCTATATCCTATAGTCAATGGGTGAGTCCAACTTAGGTGGTTCCTAAGAAGTCCGGGATCACCATCGTAGCCAATGCCAATAATGAACTCGTGCCAACCAGAGTTACTATTAGTTGGAGAATGTGAATTGACTATAGAAAGTTGAATACCGTCATGATAAAAGACCACTTTCCTTTGCCTTTCATTGATCAAATCTTGAAAAGGCTAGTTGGTCATTCCTATTATTGTTTCCTTGACGGGTATTCAAGCTACAATCAGATTGAATCGCCCCTGAGGACCAAAAAAAGACCACATTTACATGTCCCTACGACACCTTTGCTTACAGAAGGATGCCGTTCGGGTTATGTAATGCCCCTGCCACCTTTTAGCGATATATGATAAGTATCTTTTCTGACATGGTGGGGAAATATTTAGAGGTCTTCATAGAAAATTTCTCTGTTTTCGGTTCATATTTTAGCGAATGTTTAGAGAGGCTTAAATATGTACTGAAAAGATGTGAAGAAAAAAATTTGGTACTTAATTGGGAAAAGTGTCATTTCATGGTTCAAAAGGAAATTGTCCTTGGGCATATTATCTCGTCCAAGGGAATCGAAGCAGATAAGGCAAAAATTGATCTTATCTCTAACCTACCTCCACCTCAGAACATCAGAGACGTGCGATCCTTCTTAAGACATGTAAGATTTTACAGGCGATTCATAAAGGACTTTAGCCTCCTCTCTCATCCTTTATGTAATCTTCTTCAAAAGGATGCACCGTACAAGTGGACTGAGCAATGCCAAGAAGCTTTCACCAAGCTTAAGGGCATGTTAACCACTGCACCTATCATGCAGCCACCCGATTGGAGCTTTCCTTTTGAGCTTATGTGTGATGCTTTTGATTATGGTCTTAGAGCAGTTCTAGGTCAGAGAAAAGATAAGCGGCCTTACGTCATTCATTACGCAAGTAGGACTCTAAATCCTGCCCAAGTGAATTACTCGACTACAGAAAAAGAACTCTTAGCCATAGTGTTTGTAATGGACAAATGTAGGTCCTACATGATCGGATCCAAGATCATTATCTACACAGATCATGCGACACTTAAGTATCTTCTTTCTAAAAATGATTCTAAGCCCCGTTTGATACGATAGATCCTTCTACTCCAAGAATTTGATTTGAAAATTAAAGATAAAAAGGGAGTAGAGAACGTAATGGCTAATCATCTTTCTCGCCTTAATACCTCTGGTTCCCTTGAGGCGACCCATATCAATGATATGTTCCCTGATAAACAACTGTTCAAAGTCTCCCATTCACTTTGGTTCGCTGATATTGCCAATTATCTTGCCACAGGTTCCATACCGACGCATTGGACTGCACAAGATAAGAAGAAATTCTTTACCAAGGTGCGTAACTTTTTCTGGGTCGATCCATATTTATTTAAATATTACTTAGACCAAATTCTAAGGAGATGTGTGCCAGACGATGAGCATCAGAGTGTCATCTCCTTCTGTCACTCACAGGCCTGTGGTGATCACTTTTCTACTAAAAAAACCATGGCCAAGATTTTACAGTATGGCTTTTATTGGCCCACCATGTTCAGGGACACTCATGAGTTTTACAAGGCTTGTGAGCATTGTAAAAAATTGGGAGCATTGTCTCATCGAAATATGATGCCCTTGAATCCCATTCTTAATCATGGAAGCATTTGAGTGTTGGGGCATTATAACACCCTGGTTTTCGAAACCCGAGGATAGTCGCTCGAGTATGGGAACTTGAGCGTTACGTTATGAAGTGGACTTACATACATCTAAATAATAACAAATTTCCTAACATGAAGTGAGGCGACCCAAGTATTACACTATAGAATTGTAACACCCCAGATTTTTGCCAACCTAGGATTAGACGTCCTTAGGCAATGGGTTAACCATAACACTTAGGTAACCTCTCAGAACCCAATTTCATAGCCAAAGAAATCACTTAGGATTAATTCCTTTAGAAATTAAGCATAAGTTAGCTAGCGCTACGCTAGAGTGCTGCGAAATTGTCCCTGATCGCTTTAAATACGTTCTGCAAGACCCAAAACTTGTAGAAACAAGGGCGCTACAATATCCTAAAATCTTAGATCAAACTCTAAACCCGTTTGCTCTCAGGAACCCTTTGAAACTTTGTATTGGATCTAGACCGCGCGTCGAAAGTCCGATACTGACAATCTTAGACCGTTATGACCGCTTAGCTGGACTTGAAAATCGTTTCGAAAATTAAGCTCAACCGATGTACGGAGGCTATTTCATTGAGCCTGGAGTGAAGAGAGTGAGAAAAGGGTTAGAATTGGAAATTTTAATCCAAATCTGGCACGTGACTTGGCACGTTATTATTAAGCGTTCTGACCGTCAGAATTCAGCCAAATTATACCCTCGGATCAGGAAAAATTTCTCTTTCATATCATGAGACTTGTAGACCTGATCTAGGTGCGATGACCGCTGAACTGAAATTGGACCGCCACGTGCAATCTGCGAACTCTTCCGGTCTGAAAACTTGATGTGTGCTAGATCCAGTATGCCTGAGCTTAAGTCCGATCGCGTTCGGCCAGGGGACCTCCAGAAATGCTCTTTTGGACCAGAACAGCCCCGATTTGGTTATAACCCAAGTAAACCTTGTTCCCAAGTCTATTTTGAGAAGGTTTTGGGCTATATAAGGGCCTTAAAGCCTCTCATTTCTCTCCCATCCGAATTGGGTTAAAACCCTAGATTGAGAGAGAGAAAAAGTGAGAGATTGTGAGAGAGTGTGGGAGAGATTCTCCTGTCACTTGCTGCAGCTTTTGCACGTACCGAAGCACCGCATTCGGATCTCTTTTTCGGCGATTCCAACGCACTTCTAGGTAAGAAAAACCTTCAACACTTGCTAATTTAAGGTTCCGTCGATTTCAATAGTAAAGTAGCTTACGAATCTTGTGTATTAGGTTGTCTGATCGCCATAGACGAAGCGTATACGCTCCGTTCGGAACGATACACATCTAGAGTGAAAGGTGCAGATTTTAGATGCTTTGATTGACTGATTTCAAAGCTTTCAATGTCGTTTAATAGTATATTATCGACGGCAACGCCGTTTGATATGTGCAACATGCTGTCCGTTTTCGATTTCGTAAACGTAGAAAAAATATGAGATTTAGGGCATTTTAGTCATTTATAGGAATTACTGTATACATTCATATTTTGCTGAAATAGTTTACATGACTTTTTGTCGCATTAGGATATTAGGAATGCGTGCATAATCAGTTTGGCGAAGAGATTCGCCCAAATGCGCACTTTGAGTCGACATACACTATGTAGACTTAAGTGTGTAGACTAAGTGTTTGTATAAATGTTTGTATTAGTATTTATTGAATTAAATTGTGTTGTGAAATAGTTTTGAGATTGAATTCTCAAATAATATGCTGATGTAAATGATTTCCTTCATGTTGGCTATATGTATAATTTCATCATATGTAAGAAATGCATGTGCTAGATAATTTACTTAAGTTGTATGTTATAACATGTATTAACATGCTCACATTATTGTAATGTATTTCCATTACCTTTATATGATTGCTGATGTGGATTCATAAATGTTTGGGACTATACTTAGTCCAGGCAGTCGATAACCGAGTAAATTCGTGGTTGGCTTATCTTTGCCACGAAGGACGCGTCGATGAACGCGAGTCGTGTTTTGAGTTGGCAGCAGTGGTTAGGCCACACGAAGTGTTTCATGCACTTCATGTCGTTCAGCTTGAGATGCGCTCGTGCTAGTCGAGCCCGTCAAATAATCTGACTGACCATTGTATGTTCACCATGTATGAGTCATAACTGCTTGAACCTAGGGTACTGAACTTACCATTGAAAACCCTGTCAACCATGGTACCTTGATCCACAAAGACTCATGAGCCGGGCATGGTGGTATGGGACACCGTGGTCGAGCTGTCGGCCTATGCTGGGGCCACAAACCTCCCCATAGTGACCAGTGAGCACCCTACTCTGAGCAGATTATGGTGGTATGAGACACTATATTCTTACTGTCGGCCTACACTGATCAGGTGACGAGCCCTTTGTAGTGACCTTGAGTTTATCCTAACACCGCATGGGGGCGACGAGTCCTGATGTAGTCTTAAGAATATAATAGGCCTATATTGATAAGGTGATGGGGGAGATGTGCAACGAGTGCGAGCAACAGCCCTGGCAGCCCTTGCAGTGACTTACAAATATAACATCGTATGAGATTGCTAGGAGTGACGACCCTAGACAGGATCTGTGTTGGGATTGATATAAGCAAGGTACCCTAGTTTTCTAATCCTGTTGTATGAAAAGGACTAATAATAACTCGGTAATCATATCACCATCACATTCCATGTGCCTGGAAGATGTGGAGCACTGTGGGAAGAAAGCATGTCGCGGGCGTAAGATGGTGCCGTATGAGGGAGATCGTCGGTGAGGGCATCCATCATGTCACGTTATATTGCATTAACAATAGTATTTAGGAATGTTTGATTAATTGTTTTACTATTATCGCATGATTGATTTGAGAATATGCTAATCTCTACTCTATTATTCTGCTGAGTTGATCACTCACTCCCACGTTACGGGACGGTGTTTCCGGACACCCACCAGTCCCTATTGTCATTGCAGATGATGGCGCGGCCTGCGAGGTGGAGCCGGACTTGATGATGATGATGAGGATCCCTCCTTTATGCGTGTTCGGAATGACGGGATTACAGGGAGATTCATTAGATGCCATGACACTTGTCATTTTATATTTTCAGAGCATTCATGTATATTCTTTCTTTATATTTTAAGGTATACATGTATATGTTTAACCTAGTAACATGTTCACACTCTGGAGACTTCCCATCAATTATATATTATATGTATGTATCACAGTTTTTCGCTTGCTAATTTAACTGTATCTGGAGTATGATATGTTGTTCTGGCGTAATCCCACTCATGTTTAATACATTAATATAGACAACATTCAATCATACACATTTATGTTGCATAAGTGATGTTCTGGAACTCGGGAGTGGAGTTTTTACTCGACCCCCGATTTTTGGGATGTTACAAGAATGGACCATCATACGTCTAATTATTAGAAAATTTCATAGTATTGAGTAAAGTAATCACTACCTAAGACAGGGATATTAAGAGTAACAAAAAGGAAGTTTAATACATATAAATGGGAGCAAAATGAAATTTCATAATAGGAAAAATAATTTATTACATTACAAACAAAATACAAAATCTAAAATATGAAAGCAAGTAAATCCTAAATGATCAGTCGAGCTCCAACAGCCCAACTACAACAACATGGGAGCCCTCCTTGCCTAACTCCACCTCAGCCGTCCCTGGGATCCCGTCATAGGTGTCTCCACCTGTCCTCAATCCTGCATCTATTTGGTGCAGCCACACTATGGGTGAGTGAAAACTTAGTGGAAACTTCCCGCAAGGATTCATGCATACATGTTATTCCAAAACAATTTAAGCCAATCATATTCAATCACAATGAGGATGATATAAACTTGGATGTACATGTATGGATGTATGAATGTATGCTCAAGTCACAGATCTAGGGATGCACATCCAGCTGTTAAAATAAAGGGTCACCCGCGATAGTAAACTACCTGGAAAAGACCATTCAGACGAGTGTGCCCAAGTATATCTCCTGAAAAAATACACGGGGTACGCCCGAGGAGAGTCTAATCTCGAGAAAGCCTCATGTAAAGAAAGAGCACCCAAAGTGGTACAAATGCACATGCTCTGTGAGTTTAACTAAAGTGCTAGAGCCTTCAGGAATTCAATCAGAGTGTGACTTACATCGAGCACTCGGAAAAGCTCATATGTCATGTGTGAATGTTATGTACCATGATTCTCATGCACATTCCATAGGATTAACAAGATTACTCTCATAAGCATGATTAAGACTTGTAATCCTTTAATAGGATATCTAGCATTCAACTATGAGCTCCATATAAATTCATTTACTTTTTCAAGGTCTAAAGGAAGGCCCAAATATGACATTTCAAACACATTAGGATAGTAACAGGATTACTACACATCTTAAGAAAAGAGATATTCATATGTATCAAATTATAACAATTCTAACACATATAATGAGAAATGGAGCAAGCTTATCATTGTAGTGGAAGCAAGAACTCTTACAATTAATGTAACTAGAAGATGTATATATATGTACTCAAGTAATTACAAATGTGGCATAATAAATGTACAACAAGTAGGAATGTATGGGTACATAAGCAATTCCAAATATGGCATGGTGATCTTAAAGCAATTTTTATAAGATATGTCAAGGTAGCATAAATTGAGGCATTCCCACATGTTTATTCACGTCAATTCAAAGTTAAAGAAACACAACTACTATTTGCACAATTATAATATCTTTCTATACTTATTTTAGAATTCCATGAAATGGTGAAGCCATGTCGGATATCCCTCACCTCGATTGGATGAGGCGCGTCTATAAACACCTAGTTTGATACAGATTGAAGGAAAAGGTCCTTCAACTATATCTGATGCAAACAGTCCCTGACTCGATGGGACAAGAACCGAGTTGACTCGGCACAACTCAACATGCCACCATACTCCCTCACTTTCTCTTTTTCTTTTTCTTCCCTTCTTCTTCTCCTATCTTTCTCTTTCTTTCTCATCTCAATCATCTTTGTCCAGGAATGGACATAGGACCCATGAATCACCCACACTAGTCCGACTCAGTTGAGTCGCTCGAACTCGGCAGCACCCACTTCTCATCCTTCTCCCATTCCTCTTCTTCCTACCATCTTTCCTCTCTACTCCTTCCTTGTTCTTTCGCTCTCTCTAGCCCCATAGAAATCCAGCTATAACAGGGCCAAACCCAAGCCTAGACTCGACCTATGATACGACAGTGAGTCAAACTCCTAAACCCGCCAATGGCTCGCCATCAGACTCGCCCACGCCCTCACTTCTCTTATTCTTCTCCTCTAGCTTTTCTCTCTTCCTGTTTCTCTGACCTTCTTCATTCTTCTTCAGATTCGAGGAGATCAACACCCAAAAGCTCAGAACGAGCCTGTCATTACAAAATCCATTGGAGGGCGAGTCGACTTAGTGTTCGACATGGTCCCTAGAATGAAAGAATGGCCACGCCACCCTTCTATTTCCTCTTTCTTTCCCTCTTCTTTATCTTCTTTCTCAGCTCCCTATCTTTGCTTCTCCTCATCATGACCAGATCTGAGTTTTTGCTTCTCCTCATCATGACCAGATCTGAGTTTTCTTTTCCACTTAGAAATGCAGCTGAGTCACTCAACACGTGACTGAGTTGGGACGAGTGTGAATACCATTAGCTAAGTAGATTGAATTTTACAGTAACTGAGAGCGGGTTAATGTGGATTACCTGATTTGAGACGTTTGGATGTCGGAATGGGGTTCTAAGACGACCGGTTTCACAGCAGATGAAGCAACTGGACGGTGGTTGAGGTCCCAGCTCGGTTGACTCAGGATGAATTAAAACGGCAGTTGCAAACTGATTCCAGCAGCCGTTTCGCCACCCATTCCTCTCTATTCTCCCTCACTATCTTCTTCTTCTCTGTCAGTTTTCTCTCCTCTCCCTCAGCCTCTTCTTAGAACTGACCGACTCGAGTTGAGTTGAGCTGTAATTAGACTCGCAACTTGCTCTAGCAGCGACAGACACTCCATCTCTTTCTCTTTCAATTTCTTTCTTTAATTTACCTTGGGATTCGCCCTAATACAAGGCTTTTTATAGTCGTTCTGTTTCTGAAAACGTCCAGGACTAATCACAGAGTTTAACGCAGAGGAAACACATGTTTAGCCAAGTACGACCAGCCATCAGAGTCTTTCGATGTATTGGGTCTGGTGCAGGGTGTTAAAGAGACTATCCAGATGGATATTAGATGGGGTGAGCTGCACGATGAACGGCCTGGATCAGCGAATGGGCCCGTTTTTTGTCGAATGTGGGTTTCACAGTCGATTTGAGGGAGATGGAAGATGATAATGGCATTTTTTGATTGGGTGGTTTATCCACAGATTAGGGTCATTTAGATGGTCCTAATGTGTCCTAACAGTAACGTGGGGTCCACCTTATGGTGCAAGGAGCGTCGTTGATTAAGACAACCCGATGTTGCCGAAAACCGTGGTGCCGTTACAATTTCTCGTCATTCTCTCGGTGCTAAGAAAAAATATCTGCTAACCCTATTTCAGACATCTAAGATTACCTGAAAGAAGCTTCTAGGCGCCAATGAATGAATGAGATGCACTGTTAGTATAAGTAGAAAGATTCTTTTCACTTTTCGACGTGCAGATGGGTATTTTAAGAAACAGTAGGACTGACAGGGTGCTAGTTGTGTGCGTGGATTCCGTCCAACCGTTTCCAATGGTTGGATCTGCCAGAGTGGAGGTGAACGTGGCTTTATCTCCTTCGTCAGTGTCCTCCTTGTGCGTTGCCGGATCAGTCGCTGAAAGAGGTGGTACAAGTCACTTTCAATCGTAAATATCGGTATGATTAGGGTTAGTGGGGACCAATCTATCAAATGGACGGTAAGGATTTTGCTTTTGTATTCGGATAGATGGCTGAATGTGTCGACGAATGGACGGTCAGGTTCGAACGCGCATCGGGCGGGAAAATCTTGAGGAGATTTCAAATTTTCAGGAATTATCGGGTCAGCATGGTCAAAGCTGTATGCACAGCTCTAGTGCGATGCAGGTGCACGCGCAGAAGGTGCACACGTACTTATAAGGTGGGGTCCACATGGTGTATTTGACAAATTTACACCGTCCAATGGGTACACCAGACCCTGAAATGGTATACGGCCCAAGACGAGGAAAATCAAATATTCAGGCAGGCCATATTAAGGAATTGTGGTCCTTTTGTGTCAATTTCTATTAATCTAATGGTCGGATTGATTTCAATCCGAACCCTAATAGTTAAAAGAGCCTTGGGAATTTGTTTGGATGATTAGGACCATTCATGGCCTACGAAGGATGGTTAGATGATTTAGGTTACCCTTCAAATATATTTTAATGCTAGTAGTATCCCCTAATGGTTACCCAAGTTACCACAAAATTTCATGATCCCCAAATGAATGATTCAATGAATTATCTTGAAGACTAACGGATTGATGGTATACTCGGTAGATGACAACTGTTCTTGATTGTTAGGTTGATGCATGATTGAGTTCATAGGTTGATCTTGAGATGTTTATTACACCTAGTGGTCAAATTTAGACTTGAACGACGCTAAATGTTCAAATACAAGATGCCAAGTTAAGTTACATAGTAACACCCGAGTACTGAAAAGTACAGGGTGTTACAGGCATTGATTTCATAAGACCTTTCCCCCAATCCTTTGAAAATTTGTATATTTTGCTCACTGTGGACTATGTCACTAAATGGGTCGAAGCAATTCCGTGTCCAAATAATGATCATCACATGGTCATTAAATTTTTAAAAGAGAACATGCTTTCGCAGTTCGGGACGCCTCGAGCCATCATTAGTGACGGGGGCTCACACTTTTACAATAAACCATTCAAGAGCTTAATGAGAAAATACGGTATCTCTCATAAGGTGTGCACCCCATACCATCCATAGACAAGTGGACAAGCTGAGACTTTCTATAGGGAGATCAAACATATCCTAGAGAAAATAGTTAACCCTGATGTAAGGATTGGTCAATCTGATTGACCAATACCTTATGGGCATACCGTACTGCTTTTAAAACTCCTATTGGAACATCTCCCTTTAGACTTGTCAATGGGAAAGCTTGTCACTTGCCTGTGGAGTTGGAACATAAAGCATACTGGGCGATCAAAAATTTGAATTTCAATCTAGACAACGCTGGCTTGCTACGCAAACTTCAGTTAAATGAACTTGAAGAAATTCGAAACGATGCATACAAGAACTCGAGAATTTACAAGGACAGGATGAAGGCATTTCATGACCAACATATTCTACAGAAAGCATTCACGCTATGTCAGAAAGTCCTTTTATACAACTCTCGACTACATCTCTTTTCGGATAAGCTTCGATCTCTTTGGACTGGTCCTTACATTGTTGTTACTGCTTATCCTCATGGGGCCGTCGAGATAAGAGATCCCGAAAATGGTAAGGAGTTTAAAGTAAATGGACATCGACTAAAACTATTTGTTGAGAAATTTGATTTAGAGGACATGTCCATGCCTCCGACTGCTCCTGTTTACCAGGATTGATCTCCAAGTCTAATGGAAGTATAGGTAGGTTTATCGCTTTCATAGGACTAGGATAGTTTGCTTTATTTGTCTGGCTAAAGATAGTAAACTTAGCGTTCCTGGGAGGCAACCTAGCTTTTCATTCCATTTTATTTTTCTAGTTCAATGTTTGTGGGTAACATTGCTGTAAACCCTCACAAGACTACAACTCGTCCACTAGGGGCAACCTAGGGGTTTAAAGGCTTGTTGTATACATTAAATGCAATCGAGAGCACCTACAAAAGTGGTATAAGCAGGATTTTATTTTTCTTATTTTTGTTTTGCTTTCTCTCTCGTGCTGGCCGGTTTTCATGCTGCGATCTCTTGGAAAGTCTCTCTCTCGATTTGTTATCCAGGTATTATCTTTCCATCACTTTACTTTCATTGGTTCATGTGCATTGCATGCTCATATATCTTTTACATTGAGACAATGTAGATTTTTGGTTGGGGGTGGGAGATTAGGTTACCTAATCAGTATTTTCTTGATCTTGAGCATTTTCTTGGTCTTGAGCAAAAATTGTGAAAATTTTTAATTTTTCTGAAAATTTTTGTGAATTCGAAGTGATTTTGACGGCTATCTAGGGCACTTAGAATTTTTAGATATGTGATGTTGGTAATTTATAACTCTTGGATTCAGTATCTGTCAGATTTCACAGTTAAGTTCGATTTGTTAATCCATGATTAGAAGTTGTAAACATTGATTGAGTCACGATTTCACATGTCACATCTCGCTTTCACATTAAGGTTTCAGTTTGATATTGAGGGGTTAACTTGGTAATCACTAAGCATAAAAGGAACCAGCCTGAAAAATTTTCCTATCATAATCAATTAAAGAAAAAAAAATAAATACCCTTGGAAAGGGTGGGACAAATAATCTTCACCATAGGTTTGCTCCCTATAGGTGTAAAATTAATTCCTCATGGATGATATGTGAAAAGGGTTGGGTGTACGATCTTCACCATAGGTTTACTCCCTATAGGTGCAGATTCGATCCCCCTCCCCCTCGATGGAAAAATCAAAAGATGGAAGAATAAAAAGATGATCTGTGAGGCAAGTTTTGGTTATCATGAATTCTCTTGTTGGTTACCAATAATATCCTGAAATAGAAAAGTGAATTTTAACAATGATAAGCCGAGATTATACTATACACCCATGAAACTCAATGTTTAGAGTTTTTCTCATTAATGGATTAATACTTTGAACTTGATTATGAAGTTCATTGTGTGCTTAAGTCGAGGATAAAATAATGCCCAACATTCATGAATCTTAGATTTCTCGTATCTGAATCGTCTTTCATAAATCACTCGACTTTATGGAAATTGTCTCGTAAGTCTCAACTTATTTTCGACATACTTTGCTCAGGACTTGCAAGATGCTGGTTGGGGGTTGTATTGAGGGTTGAATATTGCATATCAGACCCCAGTTATTGCCTAGATTTATGAATATGGTACTGTTTAACAGCCTAATTTAATCGTGTTTGTGATGCAAGGTACATTTACGAGTTTGGACCGAAATAGGGGGCTAAAAGCATGAAATTAACATTCAGAATGCACCAAGGCAAGGGACAGACCCCAGGGGACTAAGATCGACAGACATGCATGCCAAAAATTAAGAAAAATCGTGAAACTGAAGCTCAAGTGGCCTAAAAGACATATAAAATGTAAGATCACATGGTTCCCACCATTTGTTCAGGTTGAAACTACATGCATGGCCTGAAGACCATAAATTAACCATACATGTCAAATTTTGGTCGTTGGATCCCTGTAAAAGTAGCCCAACGGATAGATTAGCCCATGAACCATTGATTCTGGGCCCACCTAATATCTGGATATGCCTTAAGTTTGGTCCTAATGGTTAAAATGATACAAGGAAAGGGATGGACAGATCGGATTTCTCACGACCATCACAATGGTGGCCCATGAACATTGTATGTATACAGTGTATGTGCACTCAACGTGCACCGAATAGGAGAAGCACAGTCAGAGTCGGTTTGACCGACTCTCCTAAACAGAGACGGAGTGTCTCTATTTCACTCACGCACGACCGGCCACGGGGTGTAGTAGTGGACCTCCATCATCATGTATTTAGATGATCCACACCGTTCATTCACTCCAGACCATAGGCATGACCATCGCCTTGGTGACGAACTTCCCGAAGACAGCGGTGACTAGTTTTTAACTGTCCAAATGGTAGACAGATAGTGCCAAGATAAATCTGGTGGACCACACCGAAATTGACTCAATCTTGTCACTCTTGAACGGTTTTTCGAGAGCATTCCACTGGACGAAGGGGATTTCTCGTTTATCACAAATCTGGCCACCGACGTAGCTCCACTGCCTTCCGTGCACTGCCTATAAGATTTAAAGGAAGAGAGAACGTGAGGGAGGGGGGTATTCAATTGGCAGGGGAGATCTAGTGGAGACGTGGATCAGAGGGAGAGAGAAACAGGGAAGGTTTTTTATTTTTTTATTTTTATAATTATTGTTGTTATTAATTTAGTGAGATTTAGCCCACTCATGTGTGGCTAAGCCTCTTAGCTAGGGCTAAGAGGTGAAGCTTGTAGCATGATGGGAGGACTTGTTGCTTGTGTCTTTTGTTTAAGACTGATCTGATGTTGATTTTAGTTTGTTAATGGGAATGTTTTTAGTTTTTAATGGCCTGTTGTGACTAAAATTATAATGGGTCTACGATAGCTTTAAGTATCTTCCTTCCCTTTATGTTTATGACATCAGGAAGCCCTATTGTTCACCATAGTCTCCTGGGCATGGTTTGGTGATGGAATCCATTCTAATTCATATACCTTTCATCTCTTTGAAACTATATAAAGTAAGTTCAGTTTGATTTCTATGGTTACATTGTTCAATTGGATGAGGATGGACTCTAAGTCCAATTGAGTTTTTGATACAGGCATAAGATCTCCCTGATCTCTACGAGTGGATCCTCTGAATCCCTAGTTTCCTTTTCCTAAATTCCTTGAGTTTTAATTTAATATTTCACCATTATTCTTTCAAATTCAATCGATTTAGATTTCGTCTTAGTCTATTCTAGTTCTACTTAGTTTTAGATAACGTACGGGTATCAGTCCCTTGGGATTCGACCTCGGTCTTACTGAGTTTATTACTACATCACAAACCTGCACTTGGGGAGTAAACATAAATGCTTTTGATTTCCTGCGATTGATTAGCCATTTCTTTATGATAGATCAACCTATCTTAATTTTAATATATGTTGGATATTATGCTTAAATTTATTTTGTTATCTTCCGATTAGAACAAATTGGAATTCAATTCTAGTTGAGTTATCAACTTATGAAGATGAATTAAATTTAATTTCTTTTGATTAGGGATTCCTAGATCCTTAGTTTCTTTTATTAATTGTTTAAACCTTTTAATTACTTTTCTATTGGATTAAAACCCAGAAAAATAGTTTAGCTTTGTTGTATTCTTGCCTATTCCATGTGGATTGACCTTAGTCTTACCGAGTTATTACTAAGCACAGTCCTGCACTTGGGATTGCCTAACATATTTTTGGCGCCATTGCCGGGAATTTGTATAAAAAATACTTAGGTGTAGATTAAGTTTTTGTTTTCTGGTTATAACCTAGGCTTTTTGGGTTTAATTCTAATAATTATAGTTAGGTTTTTTTTATATATTTTTTTCTTGAATACTAACATCGTTTCTGTTCTATAGTTTTCTTTTAGTTCTAGTCTTTCCTGACCAGTAATAGAATTCCCTTCCCTTCTTGATTGTTGTAGGAATTGTTTTTATTTCGCTGTTAGATTTAGATTTAGGTTTGAATTATGGTTTTTCCATGTTCATGCCTAAATGGGCTTGAGATTACTCTAATCAGCTAAGAAATGAGATATTAGTTGAATGGCTATCAGATCATTATGTTAAGAAACGTAATATATCTCATAAAATAGTTGAAACTACGATTGAAAATCGATTGGTTTATGAGGAAAACAAGGTATATGATGTTCCACCGGTTAGGAAGATGCGTGATTATTATATGGGTGATTACGCCTATCAACAACTATTGAGTGCCCCAACATATAATACGTATGATCTTAATTGGAGGAATCATCAGAATTCTAGTTGGAGATATGAGCCAAACATGGATGCTAACAACTATCCCTAAGGGCCCTCTACTTTTGTACCTCCACCGACAAAGACCCTTTAAGATACATTGCAAGAATTTATGCAAGGACAATTACAAATTATTTAAAATATTTTGATGGTCATACAAGAGCTAATAATGTCAATTAAGACAATTGAGTCACACCTCATTATGAAGGAATGAATTTTTTAACCCTAGCTCAGCCTAACTAAGAAATACAATGCGATGTGAGTGATCTCAATTCTCCCAACATACTTGTAGAATTTACCACCACCCTTATAAGTGGTGATGGTGATAATGAAATTAGTGATGTTCAACATGATGAAGAGCTGGAGTGTGATTGTGAGCTTGTGGTGTGGTTTTTCCAAAGTTTGATCTCATCTAAGCTGCCAATTAATGATCAAGATATGTTGGAAAGTTCCAAACATGGTGATATTGATACAACCCACTAACATGACATGCTTGATTCTATTGTAGAGAATGAGTCCCTTTTTAACTGAAAGTTCTAACTATAGAAGTGTGCTTAGCACACTTTGAAAATTCAAATGATGACATCATTAAGACATAGTGAATGCCTTTCAAGACCTTACCTTGGTACCTGAAAGTGACCGGGGAAAATTTTGTTGTGAAGTACTTCCTTCCACCAATCTTAAATGTTTACCATTAAGGGTGGAGGAGCTAGAATTTGAACTGAAGTCTGAAACTTCAGAATTTATTGAGACTACACTAGCTAAAGATAATTTTTCTGACATACAATTATTTGTAGTCTCTTATTCACCGTGGTGTACTGATATTGAAAATGTTTCTGCCATAGGTGAATTTTATACATGATGGATGCCTCAAAATTTTGATCAAAGATATTATGCTAAGGTTGTTTCTCTTTGGAAGTACATACTCTAAGATATCCAAGCCTACTACAAAATGGGCATTTGGATGATATTGTTCAGGAGCTTGTTGAGAAATATATTAAGATATTGGTTAGAAAAAGAAAATGTTTGCCAGATAAGTAGTTTTTTCGTTTGTTTTTCTAGATTATGAGTTTAATTGCTTTCTTAGGATTAGTTTTCTTTGTTAGTTTAGTTTTAGTTGTTGAAGCACTAACTAAGAAAAAGTTTGCACTAGCACTTATACATGTAAACAGAGACGAGCTGAAAGCTTTCGTGTATTTGAGACAATCCAAAGGGGTTGAATATATAGAGATTACAACATCTATACAAGGAAAATAATAAAATCAGAATCCTCTACCTATGAAAACAAACTACACAAGGTATGCTAGCTATACAAGGTATATGTAAGACTGTCTAACATCCCCCCTCAAACTAATGCGGGTCATCAACAAGCAACAGTTTGCCAATTAGAAATGAGTGACGTGCAAAAGTAAGGGACTTGGTGAGAATATCTGCAATCTGATCATGGGATGCAACATGTAGAAGAGAAATAAGCCCAGATCAAAATTTCTCACGGATAAAGTGACAGTCAACTTCAATATGCTTCGCCCGTTCATGAAAGACCGGGATAGAGGCAATCTGAATGACACTTAGATTATCAACATGGAGTGGAGTAGGATTCTGCAGAGGAATGCCCAAGTCAGAAAGAAGTCCACGTAACCAGACAAGCGCACTACACGTAGTGGACATCGCCCGATACTCAGCTTCCGTGCTTGATTTAGAAACAGTGGCCTGCTTCTTACACTTCTAAGAGATGAGAGAAGTGCTGAAAAAAATACAGTAGCCAGTGGTAGATCTTCGTGTGAGAGCGCAACCGACCCAATTAGCATCTGAATAAGCACAAAGGTCCAAAGTCGCCATGGAGGAGAAGAACAATGATCAATCTAGAGTTCCATATAGGTACCGTAGGATGCATAAAACTGCAGTCATATAAAGAGTCTGAGGAGCAGAAATAAACTGACTGACGACTTGGACAACGTAAGCAATATCTGGGCGAGTCATAGTTAAGTAAACCGGACTCTCAACCAAACGGTGGTATAAGTCGGGCTATGCAAGTAGATCACCATCGTCACGGCCATATTGAACGTTAAGTTCTAAGGGAGTCTGAACTGTCTTCTGATCCATCAATGATGCCAAGGCGAGAAGATCCTTGGTATATTTACGCTGGCTGACCAGGATCCCACATTCAAAACATGAATTTTAAGTCTAAGAAAGTATGTGAGATGGTCAAGGTCTTTCATCTTGAAGGAGGATTGCAGAACTTCCTTTAAAGCCGAGATGCCAGTAGCATCGCTACCAGTCAGAAGTAGGTCATCAACATAGATGAGAACAATGAGAATTCCACGAGCAATGGTGCTCAAAAATAAGGATAGGCATGACTACTTTGAGTAAATCCAGCACCGGCAACAACATCGTGAAAGTGTTAGAACCATGCCCGAGGTGCCTGTTTGAGGCCATACAGGGCTTTCTTTAGGTGACATACCTTATTGTCAAGGATTAAAGACCCAGGAGGAGCTTTCAAATAAACTATTTCTTGGAGGTCTCCATGAAGAAAAGAAATTTTTGCATCCATCTGGGTAAGTGGCCAAAAGTGAACAAAAGATATTGCCAGAAGAGTATGAATAGTTTTTATCTTGGCCAAGGGAGCGAATGTCTCATCATAATCAATTCCTTATTTCTGTTTGTATCCCTGAGCGACAAGTCAAGCCTTGTATCGATCCAATGATCCATCAGACTTGAGCTTGACAGAATAAATCCATTTTCTACCAATTAGCTATTGGTCAACGGGTTGAGTGATAATGTCCCACGTATGATTATCATCTAATGCCGCAAGTTCTTCTACCATAGCCTTCTTTCAATAATCATGAGTGGCTGCCTGAGAGTATGAAGTAGGAATAGAAATAATATCCAGAGTAGCATTCATGGCAAACATAGAGCATATCAAGCAATTAGGCGCTCGATGTATACGATCGAAACAACGTACCGAGGTAGGTTCAGGATCTACAATAGGTACAGTAGGTTCGGGTTGAGTAATAGGTGGTGGATCTATACGTGATTGATGCAAGTAAACCTACAATAGACAAGGGAGAGTACTCAAGATAAAAGGAATATCAGGAAAGATGGTTAGACCAGGAGATTTTGGGGCGTGTAAAGGAGGAAGAGATGAATGAAAGACAATATGTTTAAGAAAAATAATATACCATGAAACCTAAACACGACGAGTAACCAGATCATAACATCAAAAACCCTTCTGAGTTTCTTCAAATTCCAAGTACATACATTTGATCGTTGGCAGATAATTTATTATGCTCACGAGAAGCCAGGTGAACATAACAGACACAACTAAAAATATAAAATGTGGAATATGTAGGAGGGTAGCCATGGAGAACAAAATATGGAGATTTACTATTTAGAACATTGGTTGGCATTCGGTTAATCAAATAGACTGAATGTAACATTGCTTTCGCCCAGAAAGAACGAGGAATACTCATAACTATCATCATGGTGTTGGCAGTTTCAATAAAATGATGATTTTTTCGTTTAGCCACCCTATTCTATTGTGGAGTATCAGAACAGGTGGTTTGATGAATAATCCCATGACCCTGAAGAAATGTATGAAAATCAGTTGAGAGATATTCTCCCCTGAGTCAAAGCAAAGAGTTTGAACTGGAACTCGAAATTGAGTCTCCACCATAGAGTGAAATATCTTGAATTTTTCAAAAACCTGTGACTTCAAGTGCAAAAAGTAAATTCAGGTGTAACGTATAAAATCATCAATGAATATAACATAGTAAGGTAACCTAGAGAGTGACATAATTGGTGAAGGACCCCAGACATATGTATGCACAAGTTCAAACATAGAAGATGATTTTATAATACTCAGAGGAAAAGGAATACATTTACTTTTTGAAAGACAATAAGATAAACATGAATAATCTAAATCCTTTTTATTAAGAGAAACGGTCCCTAACATGCCAGAAGAAAATAACTGAATTAACTAATCAGAATGTGGATGACCCAGGTGAAAGTGCCACAGTTTTCACAATTTATTTACCGAAGAAATATCTGATGAAGATGGAGAAAAGAAATAACGAGCTGAAGTGACAGATGGATCAAAGTCCAGCACGTACAGATGACCATGCCGCCTATCCATTCCAAGTACCTTCCCCGTCGCCAGATCCTGCACAAAAAATAACAGTTGGAAAGAAATCTGACTAAGTAGTTATTAGATGTGAGTTGTCCAACTGAAATTAAATTGGAGGAGAGATTAGGGACATGAAACACATCACAAAGGGTGAATTGGCGATGAGCAGAATGAGAGAAAGTCAATGATCCAACAGAGTGAATAGGTAGTCTAGTACCATCCACAGTAGAAATAGTTTGATTGCCGGTGTAGGGATGAATGTCACAAAGATGGGATATGACACCGGTCATATGATTGGAAGCACCCGAATCGAAAAATCATGGAGAAGATGGGGATATACCTGACATACCGGCCGCAGAAAGGGCCTAAACGATTTGTTGGAGTATTACAGAAGTCTAAGGTGATGAAAGACCTTCAACAAAAGATGCAGAATCACTAACAGATGGATTGAAAAAAATAATGACAGTAGTAGCAGAAAGAGCATGACCACGACCACAACCACGACCACCACGTCCATGGCCGAAAGAAGATGTATAGGCACGTGTACGACAGTCCTGAATATCATGACCAGTCCGTCGACAATAAGCGCACCATTCTTTGCATTAAGCGACAATATAACTCACCTTGTTGTAGCCGCGACAAGTCAAAGGAGTGGAACCACGTATTGGTGTAGTGGTAGAGACAGCAAGCACCATATCAGATGATCTCAGAGTTGAGGAAGGAAGAGAGAAAACTTTTAGTCATTGTTCCTCAACCAATAGATCATTAATAACCAAATTTAATGAAGGAATAGGACAACGGTTCAAGAGAGCAGCCCGATAATCCTCGAATTTCGGACGCAACTTCATAAGAAATTGGCGAACTTGTGTACTCTCGTGCATGGTTTGAAAAATCTTAAAGTCATGAGAAAATGTTAGATCCATCATAGTCATCTCAGTCTAAATTATGACAATTTTAGAGTAAAATGATTGAATATTGTCATCACCTTGAGTAAGGTTAACGAGATCTTGGTCCAGACGGTATAACCGGGCCACATTATTCTGTTAATAAATTATCTGAAGATGCTCCCACATTACCTTAGCTGTGCGATGAGGTGTAAGGCTAACAACAATGGATTGATCGACTGAATCGAGAATCCAGATAATAATCCGTCCATTGCTCATTTCCCAATCAGCCAATTTGTCGGCATCTGTGGAAGTGGGGATAGTAACAGATCCATCAATTAATCCCCACAAACCACGACCCTTGAGGAAGTTTTGAAAATGAATGGCCCATAGCGAATAGTTGGTACCATCAAAACTACAACGTGGGGCCTCTGTACGTGATGAGTTCTTGTCCATTAATCGGAAGTAATGGACAAGAACAAAAAGGTATTAGATGTATCGTACAGCAGGAGATACCCAAGGGGTCGCAGTATCTGGATCCGGTGGAATAACAACTATAATAAGGGTTGCTGGATCGAAAATTCAAGATCTGGAAAAGCTAGATTTGGGTCTGGTGGAATAGCAACAGCAATAGGAGCTTCGGATCTGGAAAACCTAGATTTAGATTTGGCAGAATAGCAACAACAATAGTGGAGCAGGATCTACAAGATCTAAATCAGTAACAGGGGCTCTAAAGCAGGATCTGGAATGGGAAAAACGAGATCAGGAATAGCAACAGGGATTGCTGGATGTGAGTAACAGCAATAGGGGTTGCTGGAACTCGAACAGATCGAGTAATAGGGGCGTTGGATGATGCAGGGGGGCTGGACGCAGGGGCCGAACGAACAGAGGGGTGGCCGGACGACGCTGTATGGTGGTCGAACGACGCAGTAGGGGTGGTCGAACGACGCAGCAAGGGTGGTCGGATGACGCAGGGGCGGTCGGACTAGCAGGGATGGTGGTCGAACGCAGCAGGGATGGTCGGATCTGACAGGTAGTGTCGGATTTGAATTAGTGAAGCTTTGATACCATGTAAACAGAGAGGAGCTAAAAGCTTTCGTGTATTTGAGATAACCCAAAGGGGTTGAATATATAGAGATTACAACATCTATACAAGGAAAATAATAAAATCAGAATCCTCTACTTATGGAAATAAACTATACAAGGTATATCTAAGACTGTCTAACAATATATTCATTGTCTCTTAGGTACTTTTTACCCTCTATTTGCATATAATTTGATTGTTCTCATATTACTTGTATTGCATAACATTTTTACATCGAGGACAATGTATCATTTAGGTTGTGGGCTAGGGTTTTCCTTAAAAAAATCTTTAATTATGTTACATTTTGAAAATTTTGGGCTAATTTTTACGAAAATTCTTTTTAGATGATTTTTTTTTTTTTTTTTTTGTGAATTCAAATGATTTTCGAAATAGTTTGAATATAGAAAGGCATGTGGTTTTTGAAAAATTTTAAGGTCTAAGATCTACTTATTAGATAGATTTTAAATTTTGAGTTTATTTTATTAATTTTCAGTCAAAAATTGTAAAGATTGATTAAGTCATGAATTTTCACAATTTACATCTAACTTACGTTATTAGGATGGAAGTTGTCCATCATGTTCAAGTGGAAAAAAAAAAAAAAACCTACTTAGAAAATAGTGAGCATTGAAAATGGCTACCTATTAAAAAATAAAAGAAGTAGGAAATTTGAAAAAAATTTTAAAAAAATAATAGAGTGAGAGCCGTTGATGGAAAAAATTGAAAACTGAAAAAGTACATTAAACAGTAAGACAAGTTTTTGTTTAGTGCTTTGGTTTATCCAACCACTCTTAGTGTTTATGAGAGTTGCATTATGTTGGATAACTGAACTTTTCGTGGTAATAAGTTAAATCTCATTGTGCGCCATGAAACACAATGTTTGGCATATTTTAACTGAATAATTAAGGATCATAACTCAATTTGGTAATGTACTAATTACTAGATCCAAGATGTTAACTGTTTTTCAGAAATGGTGTGCTTTAGAAGTCTTTTATTTGAATTGTTTTAGAGATTATATGAAGGTATAGAATGAATTATTTTGTAAAGGAATTTTACTCATGGATTAAAAAAAAAAAAAAAAATTTGCATGTTTTGCTTAAGACTAGAAAAATGTTGGTTGGAAGTGTGTTAAAAGTCAAATAGTGCATATTTATCCTCCTATATGCATTGATTTCCCATACATTCAAGTGTTAAATTGATCTAAAAACATATATTTTTTGCATGCGATGTAATTTCAAAACCAAAGAAGAATGTGTTTTAATGGGCAATTTAAAGCCCAAACTTATGAACTGTGAAGAATTAAGGACTCTAGGATAAATATTTCAAGTCATAAAGATTTGAGAAAATGAAGTACTAAAGATGGAGAAAAGTATGGAAAATCAAACAGTCAAATAACATAAATGATAAACTATTTGGTCCGACTGAAGGCAAGTTCGATCCAACCAAAAGTGTAAAAAACAGTCTAACAATAAACAGTGAATTTTAAGACTAATTTGTCTTGACCGAAGGACTATTCAGTCCAACTAAAGTATGTTTGGTGTGATCGAAAAGGTGTTCAGTCTGATCGAAAGCAGAAGGAATTTTTAGAGAAATTCGACTCTGACCAGAAGAATCTTTAACTGGATTCAGTCCAACTAGGTCCTCATTGGTGTGACCGAAGGCCCTCATCGGTGTGACCATAACGAAACAAGAGTGCGTGATTTTAAAGTTGATTTAAAGTAGGTATAGAATTTTCCTATTTAAATGGGGGTCTTAGGCCATTCTAAAGACAGATTAGGACCTAGGAGAGAAACCAACTAGTGGTAGAGCTTCCACAGAACCGTTCTTCTTCTTTAATATTTTAGTTCTAGTTTTTTATATGTTTTTATTTTATTTTTGTTTAAGATGTTAGTCATGCTTGGCTAATCTCTTAGTTAAGGCCAAGGGATGAAACTTTTGATGAATGTTTGATTTTAATTTGTTTTGAAAGTTTTTAAGTTTTTATGTTGAATTATGATTGAATGTAATTGAATTCTTAGATTGTAGAAGGAATTAATTTGTAAAATTGATTGATCTATTATTACCTCCGGATACATTACATGCTTTTGATTCCTTGTAATCAATTTCTTAGTTTTTCATAAGAGATCAACCTATCTTAATTATAATATATGTTGGATATTATGATTGAATATAATGTGTTATCTTCTTATTATAATGGATTGAAATCTAGTTTTATTTGAGTTATTAACTCCAGAAGATGAATTAAGTTCAAGTTCTATTAATTGAGGATTCTCAAATCTTTAGTTGCTTTTATTAATTGTTTAAACATTTTAATTACTTTTCTGTTGAATTAAAAACCCAAAGAAACTATTTAGCTTTCATCGTGTTCTCACCTATTCCTTGTAGATCGACCTCAGTCTTATTGGGTTATTATTACAAAGCAATCCTGCACTTCGGATTGCCTAACATTAAATATGCGTCACGCAGTGGAAGAATGTCTTTCATGGGATAGTGTTTTCATTATCATGTGCGGTTGATCTTTTTTGGGGGTGACAATAGCCTGAAGTATATGTTTGTTAGATTGTCTTGGCTTCCTTGGTTATGCAATATCTTTCCAAGGTGACTAGAATGTGCGTTCAAAGGACTAGAATCACCATTAGCGGATTTTGTGAGGTAACAGTTCACGGTTGGCTAGAGTTGTAAACTCACCTGGTAAGGTTGAAGAATTTTGAAAATATTCAATATAAATAGCTCCTATGATTGGTCTATAATTGTAACGACCGTGAAAAATCCGTACTTGGGCTCGAGTACCAACTCGACCCGAAATCGCGTAGAATTAAATTTCCATGGAAATTAAGCGTAAGTTAGCTAGCACAACGCTAGAGTAGCTGGAAAATAGTCCCTGATCACTTTAAATACATTCTACAAGACCCAAATCGAGTAGAACAAACAACTCTACAATACTCTATAACCTCGGATCAAACTCTAAGCAGGTTTGTTCTCTGGACCACTTTGAATTCTTGTATTGGATTTAGACCGCGCGTCGAAGGTCCGATACTTCCTATCTTAGACCGTTAGAACCGCCCAACTGGACTTGACAATCATCTCGAAAATCAAGTCAAACCGATAATCACAGACTATTTCATTGAACCCGGACTGAAGAGACCGCGAATAGGGACAGATTTGGAATTTCAAATTCAAATCTAGCACACGACTTGACGCGTCAGTATTAAGCGTTCTGACCGTCGGAATTCATCCAGATTACACCCTCGGATCAGGAAAAATTTTTATTTATTATCATGAGACTTTCAGCCACGATCTACGTGCGGTGACCGCTGAACTGAAACTGGTCCGCCACGTGCGATCTGCGAACCCTGCCAGACTGAAAACTTAATACGTGCTACATATGGTACGCATGAGCTTAAGTCCGATCGCAATCGACCAGGGGACCACCAGAAAGCAACTTTTTGACCGAAACAGTCCCGAAATGGATAGGCACCAAGTAAACTTCGTTCCGGAGCCTGTTTCCGGCGTTTTTAAGCTTATAAAAGGGGTTGAAACCCTCATTTCTCTCTCCCATCCAAAAATTACAAACCCTAGAGAAAAGGAGAGAGAGTTTGAGAGAGAGATTGGAAGGGATTTTTCCCGTTTCCGAGCCGCCGATTGTTACTGTTTCAGCAACTCTTCCCAATCACCTGGACGGTGATTTCTCCACTTTTTCAGGTATGGAACGACCCTAAATGTTGCTGATTTAGGGATTACTTGGATTCGTAGCGTGTTAGCTAACGTATTTCGTAAAACAGGTTCTCCTACTGCCGTAGACGAAGCGTACACGCTCCGTTCAAAATCCCGCATCCGTAAGAGACTAGGTGAGGATTTTAGACGCTTTGATTGACGGTTTACAATGCTTTCAATGTCGTTTAATAGTAGATTATCGACGGCATCGCCGTTTGACATGTACAACATGCTCTTCGTTTCCTGTTTCGTAAATTAACGAAGAATATGAGATTTAGGGCATTTTAGTCATTTGTAGGAAGTACGGTCTACATTCATATTTTGCTGACATGATTGACATGGTTTGTTGTCACATTAGGGAGTTAGGAATGCTTGCATAATTAGTTTGGCGAAGAGATTCGCCTAGTTGCGCACTTTGGGTCGACATACTATATATAGACTTAAGTGTGTAGTGTATGTGTTTGTATAAATGCTTGTATTAGTATGTATTGAATTAAATGATGTTATGTAGTAGTTTGAGATTGATTTCTTAGTTAATATGCTGACCTAAATGATTTCCTACATGTTGACCTTATGCATGATTCCATTACATGCATGGAAAGTATGTCTTGAAGATTTGCTTAAGTTGAATGTTATAACATGTGTTAACATGCTCATATGATTATATTTCAATTCCAATACCTTTACATATATTGCTAATGTGATTCCATAGATGTGTGGGACTAGACTTAGTCCAGGCAGTCGGTAACCGAGCGAATTCGTGGCTGACTGGTCATAGCCACGAACGACGCGTCGATGAACGTGATTCGTGTTTAGAGTTGGCGGCAGTAGTTAGGCCACGCGAAGTGTTTTACGCACTTCATGTCGTTCGACTTGAGATGCGATCGCGCTAGTCGAGCCCGTCAAGTAACCCGACTGGCCGATGTATGTTCACCTTGTATGAGTCATAACTGCTTGAACCTAGGGTACTGAACTTACCATTGTAAGCCCTGTTAACCATGGTACCTTGATCCACAAAGACTCATGAGCCGGGCATGGTGGTATGGGACACCGTGGTCGAGCTGTCGGCCTACGCTGGGGCCACAAACCTCCCCGTAGTGACCAGTGAGCACCTAGACTCGTGAGCAGATTATGGTGGTATAGGACACTATATTCTAGCTGTCGGCCTACACTGATCAGGCGACGAGCCCTTTGTAGTGACCGCGAGCGTATTCTGAGTCCACGGGAGGCGACGACCCTTCCGTTGCAGTAGAGTACGGTAGACCTGTATTGATAAGGTGATAGGAGAGCGGTGCAACGAGTGCGAGCAACAGCCCTGGTAGCCCTTGCAGTGACCTATGAAATATACATCGTATGAGATTACTAGGAGTGACGACCCTAGACAGGATCTGTGTTGGGATTGATACAAGAAAAGTACCTTAGTTTCTCAATCCTGCTGTTTGAATGGACTAATAATAACTTGGAATTCATATCACCATAGCATTGCATGTGCTTGGAAGATGTGGAGCACTCTAGGGAGTGTGGCATGCCGCGGTCGTAAGATGTTGCCTCATAAGGGAGATCGTCGGTGAGGGCATACATCACGTCATATCATCTTGCATAAACAACAGTATTAGGATTGTCTGATTTACTGCTTTACTATTATCGCATGATTGAATTGTGAATATGCTAATCCTTGCTCTATGATTCCACTGAGTTGATCACTCATTCCCACGTTACGAGATGGTGTTTGCAACACCCACCAGACCCTGTTGTAGATGCAGGTGAGGCCGAGATCCAGGAGGTGGAGCCAGAGATCGACGAGGACCAGGATGAGTTCTCGTATATGCAGTATCACGACGGCTTCCCATAGGCGACCTGGATCGATGGGATTTCAGTGGGACTATTTTGAACATTTTATTTTTGTTCATGTGTATGTATATGAGGCTCAGAGATGTAGTCATACTTTGGAGACAGATGAGATTTACTTTGTTTTTCCATACAGTGATATATATATTGTTTAGTCTTCCGCTTGCTTTTATCACTGGATCTGAAGTATGAATTGCAGTTTTGGTATACTTTTACTCATGTGAATGCTTTAAATCAGACAACATTGAATCATAACCATTTTTGTTGCATAAGTGACGGTCTGGAACTCGGGAGTTGAGTTTATACACGACCCCCGATTTTCAGGGTGTTACAACAATCCTGGAGATTAGGGTAAATGACTCGATTATGAGAGAAAAAAGGGATAAGAACCTTCTCTCGCCTGCACTCACATGTGGTCTTTAGTTCAAGGGATGTGCAATTTTCAGGGAAATCATATATTTAAAAGAAATGTTAGTCATATGGTCATGCTACATATATCCTTATGAGATGGTCGTATAAGTAAAAAAGGAAAAAAGTAAGTAGATCCTAGCATTGCTTCACAAAGTCAAAAGACAATGGGCAGACAAACAAATTAAGAAATAAATAATGTAAGAAAAGATAAAAAATCGTAGCCTTACTTACAGAGCTGAAGCCCCGGACAGGCGAACAAAATAAAATAAGGCAATATAAAGTAAATGCAGTAAAAAATAAATGAACAAAAAATAGAATTAGCTTATTATGGAACATACGGAATCGACCACATTTTGAGCTTGATTGAAATGTGAGAAAGAAAAAAGGGAAAGTAGAGACCTTTTCTTGAATAAAAAGGGATGATTAGGAATTCCTAATCCTAACTCTACTCTTGACATGTCAGGGTTGACATTTTTTAGTGGGATTGTTGTGACTGGTTAAGGTAAAACCTAGACGTAAATATAGTGGCAGTAGGGGAGCCTATGTGACAGAATATACTCGTTATTAGGGAGTTGAAATCAAGAAAAATAAAAAACTTTAGAGTGTTCCTTTATTCTTCCATTTCCACCTCTCTCTCTCTCTCTCTCTCTCTCTCTCTCTCTCTCTCTCTGCCTCTTCCGAGCAGGGGGGATGCCTATTTATGTGGGCTTAAAAACCATTGGTCAATGGGTGGCCAACGAACACTTGTTGAAAATTTTCATGTAGAATATGTCAGAAATCCTCCAGAAAATTCCGAGGCAAGATTTGCAGTGTCAAGTAGCCGTCGGCTGATGAACAGTCAACAGTCTGGTTTCCCCTGGGTGGGATGTCTATAGATGCCCCTCTTTGGCGGAGGTTGTCAGCAACCGAATGCCAAAGCAAGTGGACACCCCCACTACTTTGGATAGTGTGATCATGATTCAGCTAGTCATAGTATCTTAATCAAAATGCTTATTTGGCTGATGATTAATTTAAATGATTTTTAATGGTTAAGGAAGACATGATTTGTCCTTGCGCTTCCTACGGATTTACGAGCTATCAAATCGCAACTCTTCACATCATGATTGATACGTATGCATCGAATGTCCAACTGATTTTGAATTTAAGAGTGGTTAGAGCTACACTTTCTATAGCCTTAGGAGGATATTGTTTGGTTTGAAGTAATTGAGTAAGATGTATGTGTAGTCCTCTAAAGTCACCTAAAGGTGAGTATAGGTAATGAGCAGTTGCCTGCATATTCTAAGGCTTTACAGATTTCTCATGTTATGCCTACTAGTCTTGACAAGTGTTCCTAACTAGGGACTTTTTGAATTATTCCTCTATCATAAGTGACTTCAAGCTTAATACTTTGGTTGAGCTGGGACCTTTTCGCCATTTGAAACTTAATTGTGATATATCAATCATTGCTTAGTTAGTGATCGGAGACATCCGAGTTGACACTGGAGGTTCAGGTCAGTTGTCCCACTTCCGCATATGATTTCGAGATAAATTGAAAACTCTAAAGGTCCCCCAAATTAATTCTTGCTTGGGCGTTGGTACCCACCATTGAGTATGAGGAATTGCCCAGTTGTGGGGTGCCATACACATTTTTTATTCTTTTAAAAAAATATATATTTTTTTTCTTGAAATAAGTCCACATTTGTAGGATGTGGTCCCATGGGGTTTTTATTGCAGGATGTATTTGAAAGCTTTTTTTTGGTCCAATTGTTTGGAAAACATCCATCTGATCTCGCGATTGGGCGTTGCCAATCAATTTTTGCATTAGGCTGTTTTTTGTTTTTTTTTTCTTTTTTAAAAAAGGGAAGTGACTCCACTTGGGGATTTGGTGTGATCGCCTTCATCTAAACCATCTTGATCCATCTTTATGAGATTATATGGGCCCAATCAAGATTAGACAGTTTAGATTGAGCTTTTATGATAGGAATCTTGGGGGAATTCAATCCGTTACCCAAATCTAAATGGCCCTAGTCGAATCCAGCTAGTCAAGATTGAACTTATTGCCAAGATTTTGGAGAATTCAATCCGAAATTTGTCATTTAGATGGTCTTGATCAGTCTAGATGGTCAAGATTGGACTTTATTGCAGTGATTTTGGATTATTCAATTTGTTATTCATCATTTAGACAGTCTTGATTGGTATCCAAGCGGTCAAGATTGGACTTATTGTATGATTTTTAGATGATCCAATCTGTCATCCATCATCTGGATGGTCCTAATTGGTCCAGAATAGTTAAGATTGGATTTATTTTGAAGAAAGGTTTATGATTAGCTTGATGCCTAAGGTGGGCCATCTTTGATACAGATGTTGTATTGGGGCTTGATCTTGATGTGTATCCAGCATAGGTGGGGCTATGATTAGCTTGAGATAGGCCATAAGGCACTTGGAGGTTCAACGTTTCAGTTGACCATTTGGTCAAGTAACCCATGATACATGGAGAGGTAGTTTGTCTGCTTACACCCTAAGTCTATCTACCCATTCTCTCATCCTCGGGATGATGGAGTATCGACGTTGGATTATCGTACAATGCACAATTCATGATTTACCCTGTTGGCTTTTGCGTGACGAGGATGAGGAGCGTGTATTATTAGCGTTGCAGTAGATTCCATAGGTTCCTGGTGCTGATATCACTTCTACCTCTACTGTTGTTGGCCATGGTTCGATGACTATTGATGTGATCGTGGCCCTTCATGGTCCCCTTGTTGCTCAGATGGCCCTCCTTTCTGAGGTCGTTGATAGTCAAGAGTGTTAGACTGGGCATATTGGTAGAGAGAGAGAGAGACCCTTGATCGAACCCAAGGGTTGACAATCTCAAGTGCAGGGCTGCGATGTATAATAACTTAGTGAGACCGAGGTTGATCCACAAAGAATTGATGAGAACACATTTAGAACTAGTCTAAAGGTAAATGGTTTGTCTGAGTTTTTAATCCAACGATTAGGTTAAGAGTAAAAATAATGAAAATAAAAATGACTAAGGATGTACAAATCCACTTATAACAATCACAATATCTAATTCATTGATTCATCTCTTATAACTTAACTGGAATTGGAGTCATATTTTACTCAATCGGATAATAATTTTACTAAGCCAGTTATAAACACCAATAAAAAAATGAATTCAATTGAATGATTCTCTCATGAAGCACTTGAATCTACATCAAAGGGAATTCGGTCATTTATTGTATTCAATATCTATAATAAATCAAAGAATTGTATAGATTAATTCCTTTTATAATCAAGCTAAGTAATTGATCAATCATAACATTGGATATAGCCGGAGTTCACAACAAATTAAAGAAATAAATAACTCAAAGACTTTTAAAAAAAAAATTCAAACCAATTCAATCTAATACCATCATTCAAACCTTTATTATTGAATCAAATAAATTAAATACTATAATTAACTACAAGCTTCATCCATTAACCTTAGATGAGAGATTAGTCTAGCATGACTAAAATCTTAGAATAAAAGAAAACATAAAAAATAAATTAGAACTAAAGGATTGAAGAATAATAATGGCTTTGTGGATGCTCCATCATCCCTTGCTCTCTCTTCCAAGCCCTAATTCATCCTTTGAACGACCTAAAACACCTCCTTAAATAGGAAAATTCTACACCGACTTCAATTTTTACACTTTTATTACGCTTCAATTAAATCGACGATCACCTTTAGTCGCACTAAAGTGGCACCGAATCAAGTTAAAGGTTCATTCTAGTTGTAGCCAAATTTTTTCAAAACATATCTGAACTCTCTATCTCCTTTAGGTCATACCGAAATTCCTTCAGTGGCATTGAACATTATTTCGGTCGCACCTAACAATCGAGCTGAATTTACTCTAAAAATTATTATTTGTTGTTAGACTATCTTTGGTACATCCAGTCAAATCGAACATACCTCAAGTGGGATAAAACAGTCTGCTAATTTTATTATTTGACTGTGTGATTTTTAGGACTTTTCTCCATTTTTAGCCCTTAGTTTTCTTAAATCTTTGGCACTTGAAATCTTCATCTTTTAGTCTCTAAATCTCCAATTCTTCATTGCCTTTATGATTGATTCTCTTTTTGAGCTTTGAATCATCCATTTAAGCATGTATTCAACTTTAGATTCAAAATCACTTCACATACAAAAAAAACATATCTTATCATATCAATTTACTACTTGAATGCAACCAAAACCAATACAATTGATGGGAAAAATATGTAATATTTATAATCAATCACACCCCCAACCAGCATTTTTCCAGTCCCGAGCAAAACTTGCAAATAATATTTCCAAACTAAATGAATATGTTTCTATAAACTCAAGTAATTCTAAAAACAATCCGGATTATAGAAATCCAAGGTAAATTAATGGATAACACAATTTCTACCTAAACTCTAGCACTTGGCAAATATATTAATCAAGTTTAAAGTGTTAATCATAAAATTTAAAAAATTCTAAATATTGTGTTCCATAAGTATATAGTGAAATTGACACTTAACACGAACAAAGGTTTAACTCTCTACTTTCGTAATAACATTGATAATCAAAAGAGTATTCAGGATAACAAAAGTTTACTCCAAAACTTGCCTTACAGTTCAATATTCTACTCTTCCAACTTTTAATTTTTCCATCGACAACTTTCACACTATTATCAAGCTTTTTCTTCTTCTTTGTCCATTCAAATATTCTTTTTGTTGTTTCTTGTTTTCATGGACACTTCAGTAGGTAGCCCTTTTCGATGATAACTATTTTTTAATTGGACATTATATGTGTGTGTATTCACGTAAACATAATAGACAAATTTTCTGGGCATGGTTCCCAACATTCTTAATAATCTTAAGTTAACAATTCAATATTTGACTAGAAACTTTAATGTGTAAGCTAGATGTGACATGTGAATTACATGACTCAATCAATGTTTAAACTTTCCAATATTAAATTAATAACTTCGAACTCATCTTTTAAATCTATCAAATAACTAGAATTCAAGCTCTAAAAATCCTCAACATTGGTGTTTTGTCATTCTAATCTCTGGATTATTTTCAAAATCAATTAAATTCAAGAAAAAATATATATATATAATTTAAAACTTTTCAACTCAAAATTTTAAAAAATTCAGCACAAATTCAAGAATTCTAAAGGAAACTATACCCCGACCTAATTTCTACATTATCCTCAATGTAAAAATATATGTTATAAAATCAAAATGAGAACAATGAAAATAAAGAGGAGTATGTGAAAGTACTTAAAAGTCGACACACATGTAAGCACTAGTGTGAACTTCCTCTCAATTGGTGTTCCAACAACCAAATTAAACTAATAAAGCAAACTAATTTTAAGAAGAAAATTAACTAATTCTAAGAAAGCAAAGGGAAAAACTACCCATTCTGATAAACATTTTTCTCATTTGGCCAATATCTCAATAAATATCTTAGCAGGCTTCTCAACAAGATCATTCAAAAGGCTCATTTTATAGTAAGTTTGGATATCCTAGAGCATGAACGTCCATAGAAATTTATACACCTCAGTAAAAAATCTATGATCAAAATTTTGAGGTAGCCGAATTGTATAGAATTCATCTATGGCATAAGAAATTCCAATGTTAGTACAACATGTGTTGAGTGTGAAATATTGTATATTTCTCTTTTATTATGCATTGGTTTTATAAGTATAGATGTGTTTAATTGATCTATTTATACATGTTTTGCCTTGCAAAGTGATTTAGAGAGCCAAGATTAAAAGGATGATTAAAGAGAAGATTTAATACACAAAGAATAACAAAGTAAAGATGTAGAGATTTAGAGGTGATTAATGAATATTTCAAGTGTCAATGATATAAGAAAACTAAGTGCAAAAGATAGAAAAAATTGAAAAAAAAAAATCACAAAGTACATCAACATAAATAACAAACTGTTGTTTTGATCTCACCTGAGGTTGATTCGATCAGACCAAACATGCACAAAACAATCTAGTATTAAACTATGATTTTCAAAAATAATTCGACTCAAAATTTAGGTATGACCAAAGCCTGGCTCAGTGCCAGCAAAAGAGAGTTCGGTGCAACATACGTGAGACAGAGACTTTAGAATAAATTTGAAAAAATTCGATTACAACCGAGAAACTAATTTGGCGTGACCGAAGTATATAGTTGGTGCAACTAAATAGTAACATAATGTGAAAATTTGAAGTTAGTTCCAAGACGGTGCTAATTTTTTATATATAAAATGGTGAAACTAGTCTTTGAAAACATGAATTAAGATAGAAGAGAAAGAGCAAGGAGTTCTAAAACTTTTACAGAGTCCTTCTTCTCTAATCATTCGATTCTTATTTAGTTTTTATGTTTTTCTTTTGAGTTTAATTTAATCATGTCTTTAGTTGACTAAATCTCGTAATTAGGGCCAAGAAGTAAAGCTCATAGTTGTTTTTAATGTCTTAGTTTACTTTAATTCAAGTAATTTGTTTGATTATTGAATAATTTATTAATATTAGTTTGAATGAATATTTATTTTTAGTTTATTTTGATCCATTGTTATCTCCGGACACATTGAATGCTTGAGAAAGCTAAGAGTAATTGCTTATCTATTTTGCAATGGATTAATCTATAAAATCCAGTAATCTAATCATTCACTAAGGGCACGATAGATGCTTTGAATTCCTTACAATCAATACTTTGATACTTTATGTGAGAACCAATTCAATTGAAGTTTAAATATGTTTTGGTTTTACGAATGATGATTTAACTGCTCTATTATCCGACTAAATAATATATGACTTCGATTCCAATTGAGTTATATAATTGAATCAATTGAATAAAATATTAAGAATGACTATAAATCCTTAACGCTCTAGTACTTTATTTTTATTTTTATTTTTCAATTGCATCATTACTCTTAAATAAAATTTCATAAGTTTTAGTTCTAGTTTTAAAATGTTTCAGCAATCACATAATTATGAGTCCTTGTGGATAGTACAGCCTCGGTCTCACTGAGTTATTACTACATCGCAACCCTGTACTTAGGGTTTATCTCGATCACCATGGTGAATCGGAGACTATAAATTAATAGTAAAAATGTATCTTTTATTGGTGCGGTCTCAAAAAATTTCAAAGTTTCAAATTTCAGTTCAAATTTCAATTTCTCTACCCTTAATGGTGAACATTCAGAATCACTAGAAAGAAATACTTCAACAAATTTCCCTCCATCATTGTTAGGTATCGAGATAAGGTATTATAAGGCATTCATTATTTATTTAATTATATTATCGTTAGAATTCTCAAAGTACACCAAGTAAACTTTTAGAGAGTTAGAACGTTTAGAGAAAATAAACTCATTCTCTACAATAGAAGCAAATGTGTCAAGTTGATGGATTGTATCAATACCACAAGTTTGAAAATATCCTATATATCTTGACCACTGGGGCCTTATATGAGATTTACCTTTGGAGAAATTGGACCACATGCTCATAATCATACCCTAGCTCTTCATCATGCAAATTATCTCATCATCACTCTTAAATTTTTTAGATTCCTCACCTTGCGTTGTGCTTTTGGGTTAGCCAGAGATTAATGTCCCTCACTGACAATGAGTCAATTCTCAAGTATAGAGGATGGAAATATGTAGAGCGATATTTTTATGTTTTAGAATATTTGCATTGGGTTTTGTTATCTGTGAATATTTACTGTCGTTGATAAGGTCCACCGAAACAGGATACAGAGAAAATGAGAAATTTAGGACTGTGGACCCCACCTTTTATCCAGCCGAGTTTTATGAAAGAAGACAAACTTTGTTTTGCAACTTAGACTTGCTCATACGGACAACAAATTTGAGGATGAAAATACCCCTCCCTTTCTAAGACAAGCGGTGACGCTCCTCCAGCCGAGAGTTGTACGAACGACTCAAAAGAGATTAAAGTTACATGGCCCCACAGCTATGTATTTATTATATCCACAACGTTCATCCATATTTTGAGATCATTTCAGAGCATTATCTAAAAAAAAAAAAATCATATCCAAAGATCAACTGGACCACACCACAAAGAGCAACTGGAAAACTGATTTTCACCGTTAAAAATTTTGTAGGGTCCACCATAACATTTATTTTCCATCTAATCTATTCATGAGGTCATAAAGGCCTGGATGAAGAGGGAAATTTTTTTTTCATAATGATCCAAAACTTTCGTATCCCCTAAAAGGGTTTCAATGGTAGACGTTCAATTCCTACCTTTTACAGTGTGGTCCACTTGATAGTTAGATCTATCTTACTTTTCGTCCCAAGCCTTAATATGAGCTCTCCAAATAGATGGTAACACAGACATCATGATGGGACCCATAAAAGCAACATAGCAAAAAAAAAAAAAAAAAAGATGGCCGCGGCGCTGCCTGTCCACTACGGTTATAGCTATGGTTATAATCCGTAGCTAAAGTGTATCGAAAATTCTAGATTTTTAAGCAAACTTGCTGGACAGTTCTGAATTTTTTCGATAATATCAACAGATCGTCGATATATCGATGCAATTATAGCTACGGTTATAATCCGTAGCTAAAGTGTATCAAAAATTGTTATCTATGACTAATGTCGATATATCGATGATATGTAGATAATATCTACAACTTATGTCGATAATATCTATAATATGTAGATAATATCGACAACTTATGTCGATAATATCTACGATATGTAAATAATATCGACGTTTGCATCTTTTGCAAAAAAAAATTTTGTGTTTTTTTTTTTTTTTTGGAGATTTAGGTTTAGGGATTTGAGAATACATTTAGGTTATAGGTTTAGGTTATACGTTTAGTTTTAGGTTATAAGTGTCGGTTCTATGTTAAGGTTTAGGGAACTGAGAATAGGTTAAGGTTTAGGTTTAGGAAATCAGGTTCGGGACCGGGTTTAGGTTTGAGTTTTTAAGTTTATGTTTAGGTTAAAGAGTTGATATTAGGATTAGGCGTAGGTTTAGGTTTAGGAATTTGAGAATACATTTAGGTTTTAGGTTTAGGTTTAGGTTATAAGTGTCGGTTATATGTTAAGGTTTAGGGAACTAAGAATAGGTTAAGGTTTAAGTTTAGAAAATTGGGTTAGGGACCGGGTTTAGGTTTGGGTTTTCAAGTTTAGGTTTAGGTTAATGAGTTGATATTAGGATTAGGTGTAGGTTTAGGTTTAGGGATTTGAGAATACATTTAGATTTTAGGTTTAAGTTATAGGTTTAGGTTTAGGTTATAAGTGTCGGTTATATGTTAAGGTTTATGGAACTGAGAATAGGTTAAGGTTTAGGTTTAGGAAATCGGGTTCGGGATCGGGTTTAGGTTTGGGTTTTCAAGTTTAGGTTTAGGTTAAAGAGTTAATATTAGGAATAGGTGTAGGTTTAGGATTTGAGAATACATTTAGGTTTTAGGTTTAGGTTTAGGTTATAAGTGTCGGTTATATGTTAAGGTTTAGGGAACTGAGAATAGGTTAAGGTTTAGGTTTAAGAAATCGGGTTCGGGACCGAGTTTAGGTTTGGGTTTTCAAGTTTAGGTTTAGGTTAAGGAGTTGATATTAGGATTAGGTGTAGGTTTAGGTTTAGGGATTTAAGAAGACATTTAGGTTTTAGGTTTAGGTTTAGGGATTTGAGAATACATTTAGGTTTTAGGTTTAGGTTTAGGTTATAAGTGTCGATTATATGTTAAGGTTTAGGGAATTGAGAATAGGTTAAGGTTTAGGTTTAGGAAATCGGGTTCGGGATCGGGTTTAGGTTTGGGTTTTCAAGTTTAGGTTTAGGTTAAGGAGTTAATATTAGGATTAGGTGTAGGTTTAGATTTAGGGATTTGAGAATACATTTAGGTTTTAGGTTATAAGTGTCGGTTATATGTTAAGGTTTAGGGAACTGAGAATAGGTTAAGGTTTAGGTTTAGGAAATCGGGTTCGGGACCGGGTTTAGGTTTCTGTTTTCAAGTTTAGGTTTAGGTTAAGGAGTTGATATTAAGATTAGGTGTAGGTTTAGGTTTAGGGATTTGAGAATACATTTAGGTTTTAGGTTATAAGTGTAGGTTATAGGTTTAGGTTTAAGTTAGGTTATAGGTTAAGGTTTAGGGAATTGAGAATAGGTTAAGGTTTAGGTTTAGGGATTTGAGAATACATTTATGTTTTAGGTTATAAGTGTACGATATAGGTTTTAGTTTAAGTTAGATTATACGTTAAGGTTTAGGAAATTGAGAATAAGTTAAGGTTTAGGTTTAGGGATTTGAGAATACATATAGGTTTTAGGTTACAAGTGTACGATATAGGTTTTGGTTTAAGTTAGATTATAGGTTAAGGTTTAGGGAATTGAGAATAAGTTAAGGTTTAGGTTTAGGGATTTGAGAATATATTTAGCCCTAAAAGGATTTCAATGGTAGACGTTCAATTTCCCACTGCCTTTTACAGTGTGATCCACTTGATAGTTAGATCTATCTTATTTTTCGTCTAAAGCCTTAATATGAGCTCGTAAAATATATGGACAGTTTGGATATAACACATACATCATGATGGGACCCACAAAAGCAACATAGCAAAAAAAAAATAATTTCAGTTTGCCCCGCTCATTTTCTAGTTGAGCGGGGCAAATTAGAAATTGAGTGGGGCAAATTGAAAATTAAGCGGGCAAACTAAAAATTGAGCGGGGCAAACTGAAAATTGAGTGGGGCAAACTAGAAATTGAGCGAGGCAAACATGAAATTGACCCCACTGTCAAAATCTAGTTTGCCCATCTAGCTATTTTTATGAAAGAATACAAACTTACTTTTGCAACTTAGACTTCCACGTGCGGAGACCCAATTCGAAGACAAAAGTACCCCTCCTTTTCACTGCTGCCCACTTTTCCTCTTCCTTTTTCATTGTTTGATTTTCATCTCCCTTTCCAGGATAAGGTTTAGGTATAGGTTTGGGTTTTTAAGTTTAGGTTTAGGTTTAGGTTAGGGAGTTGAGATTAGGATTAGGTGTATGTTTCGCTTTAGAGAATTGAGTTTAGGTTATAGGTTTAGGGAAATGTTAAGTTTAGGTTATAGGTTTTGGGATTTAGGAATAGTTTTAGGTTATAACTATAGGTTTAGGTTAGGTTATAGGTTAAGGTTTAGGGATAGGTTATAGGTTTTGGGATTTAAGAATAGGTTCGGGTTTAAGTTATAAGTTTTGGTTTTGGTTTAGGTTATAGGTTATAGGTTTAGGATAAGGTTTATGTTTAGGTTTAGGTTATAGGGTTTGGGATTTTAGAATGGGTTCGGGTTTAGGTTATAGGTTTGGGTTTTGGTTTTGGTTTAGGTTATAGGTTTTTGGATTTGAGAATGAGTTATGGTTTAGGTTAAGGAAATCGGATTCAGGTTCGGGATTAGGTTTAAGTTTGAGTTTTTATGTTTAGGTTTAGGTTTAGGTTAGGGAGTTGAGATTAGGATTAGGTGCAGGTTTGCTTTAAGAAATTGAGTTTAGGTTATAGGTTTTGGGAAATGTTAGGTTTAGGTTATAGGTTTTGAGATTTAGGAATAGTTTTAGGTTATAACTATAGGTTTAAGTTAGGTTATAGGTTAAGGTTTAGGGATAGGTTATAGGTTTTGGGATTTGAGAATGGGTTCGGGTTTAAGTTATAGGTTTTGGTTTTGATTTAGGTTATAGGTTTAAGATAAGGTTTATGTTTAGGTTTAAGTTATAGGGTTTGGGATTTTAGAATGGGTTCGAGTTTAGGTTATAGGTTTTGGTTTTGGTTTTGGTTTTGGTTTATATTATAGGTTTTTGGATTTGAGAATGAATTATGGTTTAGGTTTAGGAAATCGGATTCAGGTTCGGGATTGAGTTTAAGTTTGGGTTTATAAGTTTAGGTTTAGGTTTAGGTTTAGGTTAGGGAGTTGAGATTAGGATTAGGTGTAGGTTTCGCTTTAGAGAATTGAGTTGAGGTTATAGGTTTTGGGAAAGGTTAGGTTTAGGTTATAGGTTTTGGGATTTGGGAATAGTTTTAGGTTATAACTCTAGGTTTAGGTTAGGTTATAGGTTAAGGTTTAGGGATAGGTTATAGGTTTTGGGGTTTGAGAATGGGTTCTGGTTTAAGTTATAGGTTTTGGTTTTGGTTTAGGTTATAGGTGTAGGATAGGGTTTATGTTTAGGTTTAGGTTATAGGTTTTGGAATTTTATAATGGGTTCGGGTTTAGGCTATAAGTTTTGGTTTTGGTTTTGGTTTTGGTTTAGATTATAGGTTTTTGGATTTGAAAATGAGTTATAGTTTAGGTTTAGGAAATCGGATTCAGGTTTGGGATTGGGTTTAAGTTTGAGTTTTTAAGTTTAAGTTTAGGTTTAGGTTGGAGAGTTAAGATTAGGATTAAGTGTAGGTTTCGCTTTATGGAATTGAGTTTAGGTTATAGGTTTTGGGAAAGGTTAGGTTTAGGTTATAGGTTTTGGAATTTGGGAATAGTTTTAGGTTATAACTATAAGTTTAGGTTATGTTATAGGTTAAGGTTTAGGGATAAGTTATAGGTTTTGGGATTTGAGAATGGGTTCAGGTTTAAGTTATAGGTTTTGGTTTTGGTTTAGGTTATAAGTTTAGGATAGGGTTTATGTTTAGGTTTAGGTTATAGGTTTTGAGATTTTAGAATGGGTTCGGGTTTAGGTTATAGGTTTAGGTTTTGGTTTTGGTTTTGGTTTTGGTTATAGGTTTTTGGATTTGAGAATGAGTTATGGTTTAGGTTTAGGAAATCAGATTCAGGTTCGGGATTGGGTTTAAGTTTAAGTTTTTAAGTTTAGGTTTAGGTTTAGGTTACGGAGTTGAGATTAGGATTAGGTGTAGGTTTTGCTTTAAGGAATTGAGTTTAGGTTATAGGTTTTGGGAAAGGTTAGGTTTAGGTTATAGGTTTTGGGATTTGGGAATAGTTTTAGGTTATAACTATAGGTTTAGGTTAGGTTATAGGTTAAGGTTTAGGGATAGGTTATAGGTTTTGGGATTTGAGAATGGATTCGGGTTTAAGTTATAGGTTTTGGTTTTGGTTTAGGTTATAGGAGTAGGATAGGGTTTATGTTTAGGTTTAGGTTATAGGTTTTGGGATTTTATAATGGGTTCGGGTTTAGGTTATAGGTTTTGGTTTTGGTTATAGGTTTTTGGATTTGAGAATGAGTTATGGTTTAGGTTTAGGAAATCGGATTTAGGTTCGGGATTGGGTTTAAGTTTGGGTTTTTAAGTTTAGGTTATAGGTTTTGGGAAAGGTTAGATTTAGGTTATAGGTTTTGAGATTTGAAAATTGTTTTAGGTTATAAGTATAGGTTTAGGTTAGGTTATAGGTTAAGGTTTAAGGATAGGTTATAGGTTTTGGGATTTGAGAATGGGTTCGGGTTTAGGTTATAGGTTTAGATTTAGGTTGTGGTTTAAGTTATAGGTTATAGGTTTTGGGATTTAAGAATGGGTTCAGGTTTAGGTTATAGGTTTTGGTATTAGTTTTGGTTAAGGTTATAGGTCATAGGTTTAGGTTTAGGTTAAGGTTAGGTTTAGGTTATAGGTTTTGGGATTTGATAATGGGTTCGGGTTTATGTTATAAGTTTTGGTTTTGGTTTAGGTTATAGGTTATAGGTTTAGGATAAGGTTTAGGTCTAGGTTTAGGTTATAGGTTTTGGGATTTGAGAATGAGTTTGGGTTTAGGTCATAGGTTTTGGTTTTGGTTTAGGTTATAGGTTTTGGGATTTGGGAATGGGTTCAGGTTTAGGTTATAAGTTTTGGTTTTGGTTTTTGTTTAGGTTTTGGTTAAGGTTATAGGTTATAGGTTTAGGTTTAGGTTAAGGTTAAGTTTAGGTTATAGGTTTTGGGATTTGGAAATAGTTTTAGGTTATAAGTATACCTCTACTTCACATTTTATCACTTGAAGCACGAAAGAGAAGAAGTCTACAAGCAGAAGTAAAGAGCAGCCACAACTCTACTTTCATTTGACGATGATGGTAAGGAAAGAGGGGAGGGGGGATTATGTGCCTCTTCAATCTATCCCCTTGCTACAGGGCTCTTGCTTGCCTCGATCCTTAGTCAATGAGATTAGGGCAATTTAAGTGAGTACACGACGATCACATAAAACTCCAGAGGCACATCTCCATTTCTTCCACCTCGCCCGAATTCTATGCGCAACATCCTTCTCAATCTATCCACTCTCATGAATTGTTAATCCAAGTAAGCAATCTTGACTAATTCCTTATTTTCATTCTTATTATTACTAAAATTGCACTCCATATACTCTATTTTAGTCTTGACCAGGTTTAGGTTTGGGTTTTCAAGTTTAAGTTTAGGTTAAGGAGTTAATATTTGAATTAGGTGTAGGTTTAGGTTTAGGGATTTGAGAATACATTTAGGTTTTAGGTTATAAGTGTAGATTATATGTTTAGGTTTAAGTTAGGTTATAGGTTAAGGTTTAGGGAATTGAGATTAGGTTAAGGTTTAAGTTTAGGGAATTGAGAATACATTTAGGTTTTAGGTTACAAGTATACGATATAGGTTTTGGTTTACGTTAGATTATAGGTTAAGGTTTAAGGAATTGAGAATAAGTTTAGGTTTAGGTTTAGGGATTTGAGAATACATTTAGGTTTTAGGTTTAGGTTTAAGTTTTGAGCAGGGGAAAACATGAAATTGAGTGGGGGTAAACTAAAAAATCAGCGGGGCGAACATGAAATTGAGCTGGGGAAACATGAAATTGAGTGGGAAAAATTAGAAATTGAGTGGAGAAAACATGAAAAATGAATGGTGCTTGTTTAATTTTGTGACGCTATCTATCATGCCATTGAGCAAGGGGAGCATTATCAATTTGAGCGGGGCACACATGAAATTTAGCAGGACAACCTGAAAATTGAGTGGGTCAAAATAGAAATTCAGTAGGACAAACAAAAAATTCAGCAGGAGTAACATGAAATTGAGCGGGGCAAACTAGGAAACGAGCAGGGTAAGCATGAAATTGAGTGGGGAAAACTAGGAAACGAGCGGGGTAAGCATGAAATTAAGCGGGGCAAACTAGGAAATGAGCAGGTCAAGCATGAAATTGAGCGGGGCAAACATGAAATTGAGCAGGGCAGACTAGAAAATGAGCAGGAGGAATTTGAATTTTGAGCGGGAGAAACTTAAATTGATGGATTTAAATGATGGATATCCAATCACTATTGTTTTCCTGTAGCGTGGTACATCTAAGATTTATATCCCTCTTATTTTTAGGATGAAGCCCTGAATGATCTTTACAAATGGATGAACGGAATGGATGAAACACATACATCATGGTGGGGCCCACAGAGCACTGACCACCAGCCACGGGGCTGGTGTTAGGGGGAGTAGCCAATTCGTTTTCTATACTACATACATTCAATGTGGGTCCAACTGATGCGTGATTTCTTCCCTAGACTGACCATTTTTCGAAGAAGACAAAATGCTGATAAGGAGGGCCCACAAAATGAGTTTTTTTCATCTTTCTTGTGGAACCGGAGGGTGGAAAGGGAGGTGAAAGCAACGTGAATGTAGCAGTGGAAAGAGAGATGAAAATCAAATAGTGAAAAGGGAGAGGAAAAGTGGACAGCAGTGAAAAGGAGGGATATTTTCATCCTAGAATTGGGTTTCCGCATGTGGAGGTCTAAGTTGCAAAAGTAAGTTTGTATTTTTTCATAAAAATAGCTGGATAAAAGGTGGGCAAACTAGATTTTGACAGTGGGCTCAATTTCATGTTTGCCCTGCTCAATTTCTAGTTTGCCCTACTCAATTTTCAATTTGCCTCACTCAATTTCTAGTTTGCCCCGCTCAATTTCCAATTTCCCCCGCTCATATATGGACGGTTTGAATATAACACATACATCATGATGGGACCCACAAAAGCAAAATTGAGAGGGGCAAACTGGAAATTGAGCGGGGCAAACTAGAAATTGAACCGGGCAAATTGATTTTTTTTTTTTTTGCTATGTTGCTTTTGTGGGTCCCATCATGATGTATGTGTTATATCCAAACCGTCCATATATTTTATGAGCTCATATTAAGGCTTGAGACGAAAAAAAGGTAGATCTAACTATCAAGTGGACCACACTGTAAAAGGTAGTGGGGAATTGAACATCTACCATTGAAACCCTTTTAGGGGTTACAGAAGTTTTGGATCATTATGAAATTTATTTTTCCTCTTCATCCAGGTCTTTTTGATCCTATGAATGAACTTAGACAGGGAGGATTTCTCACAAACATCACAGTGGGCCCCTAAAGGTTTCTAATGGTTGACGCTCATTCAACACTATTTCCCGTAATGTGGTACACTTGAGATTTGGATATATCTCATTTTTGGTCTCATACCATAAAATGATCTGAAAAAATATATGGATGGCATGGATGAAAAGCACACATCAAGGTGGGGCCCACATACCACCGACCATCTGCCATTGGCCGGTGGCAGGCGGAGTACCCAATCCGTTTCCTTGAAAGGAGGGGTATTTTCATCCTAAAATTCCAAATCCGCACATGTGGGTCTAAGTTGCAAAACAAAGTTTGTCTTCTTTCATAAAACTCGGCTGGATAAAAGGTGGGGTCCACAGTCCTAAATTTTTCCAGAGAAAATATAAAGACTAGCTTCATCCAAAGCTTCCGCGGCTTATAAAAAGATTTTGCTGGTCATTACCTACTTTTTCTAGCGTCGTGATCCACCGAAGGTTTTCATGTACTTAATTTTTCGTTTAAGGTTCTTTAATGATCCGAGGAAACGGATGGCCGGCGTGGATATGAGAAAAATTCATCAAGGTGGGCCCCACACGCAAAGGGTAACACCAACTGAGGTGTTACCCAGCTAACACTTAATACGCTCCACTAACGGCCAATCCGCGTCCTGGTTATCGGATATCCTATGAAAATCTTTCATAGGAGCCCGTCACATGGTAACCCAAAAACCCTAAACCCACGACTCCATCCCTTTCCAACACTAGACCCTAAACCCTTCTTTTCCTTCTTTCAAAACATCTGTAACGTCTCTTTCCAAGCCCCTCTTCCTGCTGTCCCAGGCATTTGCACAAATATCTAACCTGCATTGAGTGAAAGAAGGCAATGCTATTTCATTTCTAAGAAAACCCTGAAATGCTCAGCGGCAGCAGTGATGCAAAAGCTGTGGCGGAGAAGCCCAGGTCCCCTTCTTTGTTCTGTGGGGCCCACTCCCCCATCTTGGCGTTCCCGTAGGGCGAGTACCAAGCTCTATCCTCCTCCTTTCTTTCCCATGCCTGCTTCCCATCTCTGCCCCTCTCCTCCGCCTCTCCGCCGCTGCCTCCCTCTACGCCCTCCCTTGACAGCAGTCAAGCCCTCCCGCTGCGTTGCCTCTCTTGACTGCGGGCCCGCTAGGGCTTGGTTGGTCTCTAAAGATGCGGGGCCAGCCATCCGGTCCGCTTGGTTGCACAGCAGGTCCGACGGGGCATCTTGGGTGGCCGAGGGCCTGAAGAATTCAGGGAAGCACAGTTGCGATGGTGGGCCGGGGGAAGAAGATGGCCTGTCGCCGCCGTCATCCGTTACTGAGGGGAAACCACTGCCACCTCAGCAGTTGCAGAGGGAGAGGAGACATAAGGGTTCTGGTGGTGGTGCTGCTCTTCCCGGGAATCATCCTGATCTTTTGGCCATTCCGGGTGTGGGCCCAAGGAATCTGAGGAAGCTGGTTGATAAGGGTATTGGTGGTGTTGAAGAGCTCAAGCAACTGTACAAAGACAAAGTAAGCAATTCCATTCCTTTCTCTTTAACTACTGCACTCGCAGACTTCCATTTGCATGATTTCTTGAGGATGTGCTGTTATTCTGCCGACTGGAAAAAAAGATATATGATGGTAGAGCTTTGGGGAGCCCACACGTATGTACCAGTCGGTTTATGCACACGGCTGCACATATGCCAGCGCAGTACATGATGCAATATTCAGTTCATTCATCAGGTGGACCACACCATGTAGATGTTAGTACCAAATAAAAACTGTGGTTCATTCAGTTGGGGTGTGGTGATGTTAGAAATAAGTTGTTGGCTAAGAAAGCTTTGACTGATTTTTTGGCAACTGTTCATTTATTCAATTAATTGTGGCCCACTTGAATGGACTGACCTGGTTTTTGGTATTGAGAATCTACAGAGCGTCTCCCTTCTGATGGATGGCTTGGGTAGCGCACCTGTCCTCCATGCTAGCCTATGTGGTGGTGTGTGCATAGCAAGCTCCATGGTGGTATTCCCTTATAATTTGCTTGGATGCAGCTCCCCAGAATGAGAATGATGTGGAATGAAGCCCAACTTGGCTGCATTTTGCAGAGCAAGCCATCTGGTGCATCCTACAAGTTGAAAATGGCAAGATGCGCTAGTACACCTGTTTGCAGTCTCTAAAGAGAAAACATCGATAAGCTGTGATGAACCTTGGCATACATGTGCCTAAGTCCAAAGAGTTCAAATCATGGGCCCAAAGGTAGATGTGCTGTAATGTGAAAAACACACTGTAGGGATGATCCCAGCTTGTCAACTGGTGGAAATTGATGGACATTTGGAATTCAAATATCAGATGCCCTTTAATTGGACCCTAGGATCATCCGATCTAACTGTTTTCATGGTTATGCAGAGTCTACTTTGGGTCCTATGTGGTTTGAGTAAATGTATGCTGCATATGCAACGGCTTAGTGATATGGCTTATTACACTCTGACATCATATTGAACAACTGCTCGCTCAAATTCAATGGTGGGATGGACACATTATTGTTCTCTTCATGTTTTGTACAGCTTGGCCATTCCAACAAGTGGGCCTAAATTCCAAACAGGTTTTTACCACACATACAGAGATTAGCTTTAGCCTCTACTGGCTATAACTATTTCTAATGAGGCTTTGCTCCTTGGCAGTTTCTTGGAGAGTCTAGTCAGAAGATGGTAGATTTTTTGCAGAGTTCAGTGGGAATTATTCATAGAATTCATGCAGAGAGTATAACGTCTTTCATCAAAGAGAGTGTGGATGAAGAGTTAAAAGAGGAAAGCCCTCATGCTGATGGGAAGCCTGCCCAGAAGAATCGGCTAACGTTCTGCGTAGAGGGAAATATCAGTGTTGGAAAGACTACTTTCCTTCAGAGGATAGCTAATGAAACACTGGAATTACGTGACCTTGTTGAGGTGGTTCCGGAGCCCATTTCCAAGTGGCAGAATGTGGGCCCTGATCACTTCAACATACTCGATGCATTCTATGCAGATCCTCAGAGGTATGCCTATACCTTCCAAAATTATGTGTTTGTAACAAGGGTTATGCAGGAACGAGAATCTGCTGGTGGAGTTAAACCTCTCAGACTGATGGAAAGAAGTGTTTTCAGCGATAGAATGGTGAGCATTTAGTTTTGGCAATCTTTGTTCAATGATATGTTGAGATGGGAGTTGGCTTGAGATCATTTCTTTATTTCTGTCTGTGTTTTTTTTTTTTTTCCTGCTTGGATTTAGTTTATTAAAATGTGAGAAATTATGGGGTCATTGTTACCTGGTAAATCTATAGTTTGCTGATGTGCAGGATTTCATAGATGTGGGCCCATGGTTTTGTGATCCAAAATGTTTCTGATGGGTCTACCGTGGATGGGGTTTGAGCTGGGCTGATGGGCAGGATTCCGTACATTTGGGCCCATGTTTTGGTGGTTCAAAATGTTGATCATATGGCTCTACTGTGGGTGGAGTATGAGCTGGGAAAATCTCCCAGATTGGAAGATCCCATCACTTTTTGTATAGCGGTGTAAGATTAGAGAGGAAAGAGAAAAGAATGCTGAACTTCAATATTCATTGTAAAAATGGCAACCATATTGAGGGGCTAAGAGGTTCCCAATGTGAGAGATTTCCTAGGCATCTCCCATGCATGGTGGACATGTGGTCCATTAGGTCAGTACTTTGGATCACTATGATTGGCCAGCCTGACATGTTTGCTATCTTGCACATAATAAAATTTATTTTTGCTGATGAGCAGGACCCTATAAGTCCTCATATAATGTTATAATGTTTGTTCTGCATTTGAGGACCTGGAAGCTGATTCATCATATCACTTGACACAGGTCTTTGTGCGAGCTGTTCATGAAGCAAAATGGATGAATGAAATGGAGATCAGCATCTACGATTCGTGGTTTGATCCTGTTGTTTCGTGCATGCCTGGACTTATACCTGATGGATTTATCTATCTTAGAGCTAGCCCTGATACCTGCCACAAGCGACTGAAGCTTCGTAAGAGAGAGGAAGAGGGTGGTGTAACCCTGGATTATCTGCGTGACTTACATGAAAAGCATGAAAGCTGGTTATTCCCCTTCCAAGGTGGAAATCATGGTGTATTGTCTGTCAGCCAGTTACCCCTCCCTATGGGCACTTCTTTACATCCTGATATAAGGGATCGCGTGTTCTATTTGGAAGGCGACCATATGCATTCAAGCATTCAGAAGGTTTTCTTCCCACACTGATCTTTTCTTGAAACTTTCTTTCACCAAGTTCCCCCATTTATTTTTTGCCATGGCTGTGTCTTTCTGTGACCAGGTTCCTGCTTTGGTTCTGGACTGTGAACCGAACATTGATTTCAGCAAAGACATCGAAGCCAAGCAACAGTAAGATTGCAAACCCACTCTTGTAATGTTGTTACTGGAGCTGCTAACAATTTGGCTAACAGCTTAGCTAAGGACAGCGTTTCCAAAATCCAAATCCTCTATCAATTAGCTTCTTATATCTACTCCTCCCATGTATAGTTTTTGTTTCCTCCTTTTGAAATCCTTAGTCTTTACTATAATTTAGTATTCTATACCAAACCCCCCCCCCCCCAAAAAAAAAAAAAGGAGGAAAAAGGAAAAGAAGAAGGTAAGATTGCAATATTATCTTCGAGTCATCTTCATCATCAAATTTCGTGACAAGTTCATATGTTAATCAATGTTGTTGTTTTGTGAACATGGCTGTGGTTAATTATTGTGATTTGGTGTGACCGAAATAGACATTTGATCTGCACTTCTTATCCTCTTTTTATACTCATTTTTTGAAGGTTGCAAATTTTATTTTATTTTTTGGTTTTGCCATACGTTATTGCATGATGTTGATTCATTCCTCTTCAGTCGATTACTATTCTTTTTATAGATTGGTAGTGCATGGATATCTATCATCCTTAACATGCCTAAAATGAATATGAGTCAGTTTTCCTTTACCAGTAACCTCATTGAAGATGTCCGGTAACTATCTTCTGTTTTTTTATATTCTTGTTCTTATTTAATGATCTTGCCTATCAGTTTCTCTTGACAATCCAATTAACATGTTTGGCATACTCATGTTAGATCAGAGTAGAAGGGATATATGGTTGATTTGTATTTGCATATCATGTTTAGTTGATATGTCACAGCAATTGCTGTCCTTTGACAATGCTTTCAAGTTCAATATACATAGATGCAGGCAAACAAAGCTGTTGTCCTGCATTTAGCTTAACCATTTGAGGATGAGTGTAGTTGAAATTGGGATGTTGAGATGGATGATTGGCAATAAGAGGAAGGATATAATTAGAAATGAATTCTTCCGAGGGAACTTATGTGTAGCAGCAATAGGTAATTAGGTGGGGTAAGTAGTTTGGCCATGTGCAATGGGACCAAGAATTGCGCCGGTCAAAAGGAGAGAGTTGATTCAAATTGAAGGCTATAAAAGGCAAAGGGAAGGCCCAAAAGGACGTGGGGGCAGGTAGTAAGAAAAGCCTTGATGATATGGTTCTTAATAGAGTGGAGTGGCTGAACTGGATTCATGTAGCCAATCCCAGGCAGTTGGGTTAAAGTTTAGATGAGGATGAGGATGATAATGAGTTGACCTTTCAATTGCAAATTGTTTATCCCTTGTAATAACAATTTTTTCCCCCCTCTAATTCTATCAAAAGGGGAGTCGATAAAACAAGAAATCATCAACATAATAGATGAGGTGCAAAACATTAACATGAACAGCAAGCTGCTCCTTACCAAGGCTGTTGTTCAAGTTGTTAGTCATTCTAGGAATAAGATTGGAAAAGTTACCACCAGGAGCCCTAAATTTCTAATCCTCTAATCTCATCAACAATATAAAGGAATTTCGTTGATTCTGATTTGTTATTAGATGCCCAATGAATTGCACCACTTTACATCACCTACCTGTAAAATGAACCATGGTAGATTGTCAACCTAATTAGACTCATCTGAGTTGCCACTTCATTAGAGTTGCTGACTTTGGAAGTGCTGGAAAAACCAACATTATGTTGCCCTTGTCATCCCTTAAGACAACAATATCGCATCATTCTGTGGATTGCCCTTGGAGCTTGTATCTGAATTATTTTTCTCTGTCTGCAGCAGTGGAGGCAACTGTTTTTTGGTCCCCTCCACTCAATTTCCTTGGTGAAATCCCTTCATTGATCTACTACCCACTAATTCCTTTGACAGAGTTAAGGAAAGCTTGCTCTTGTTCTTAAATTTATTCCATTTGCTCAATCAGTCTCAGAAAGAGAAATGTTCACGCACAACAGTGTTATGTTAACTTCAACGTACAACATTAAAAAGAATAAATCTGCTAAGGTATCCCTTCAGTGTAACTGCTGAGCTGTGAAGATGGCGAGCCATATCATGAAAATAACCAGGAGAAAAAATTGAGCAATTTGCTCAATGGACCCCACACATACGTCGAGTTGGACCATCCTGGTTTACCTCGTCTTTATGATGCGTCCCACAATTTGTATGTGTAGATGTTATAAACAAGTGACATGTTGGCAGGCAATAATGTGTTGCAAACTTGCATGTTAAAGTTCCCATGCATGTGAACATTTCTCCACATTTTTTTAAAAAAAATTATTTAAAATTTTTGTATAATCTTGTCATTGTAATGATTCCATGTGACAGCGAAAGGGAGCAAGCTCCATAATTTCCTCTGACTTGAATAGATCTGAAAACAGCCTGTCAACTCTGTAACTGACCAAGGAAAAAGCCCATGCAATATTGAGGAAAAAATTTGTTGGGAGACCATCAAGAGTGGACATTTGGAAGTGATTCGAGGAATTTCATAAAAAGCAAGGTTGATAGAAAGCTTTGTATTTTGTATTTTGTATTTTTGGAATGGTAAAGATACTTCTAATAGAAACACCATTAAAAAAAGGAAACGAACAAACAAATAAACAAAACCTTCAAAAAAATCATAGGAAACCAAAAAAGAAAGATGAACAATTCAGAAATAAAACAAGCAACAGGGATTATGATCTCTCATTCGTACACATAATTCCCAGACTCCAAACCCTGTAGAACAACAAATATTCTCTATTAAAAAAAAAAAAAGAAGAAGAAAGAAAAAGAAGCCTTAATACCCTATTCAAGCACTTTTTCCTTTTGCTCTAAAGAAAACCTCTTCTTGCGTTTTGACTTGTAAATGAAAGTCTCACCATAACCTTTACAATAAAAAAAATGAAAGTCTCACCATATAGAAATAATGAATCATGTTTGGTGCCCCCCATGGTGTGTATATATGCCTTCAAACCTATTCATTAGGTGTGCCACTAGGATGAAGAGACACCAAAAAAATCAGGCTGCTCGTAAACTGAGGTGGGCACACCACTTGAATTTGGAGATTTTGGGCATTTTTTACATGTATGTCTGAAATTAGATCTCTTGTTCAAATGAGGGTTGTTTTCTCTAATTATCACTAGAGAGTAGAGAGGCTAGCCAAAGTTGTGGTGACAACAAGGTCACTAAAAATTGGCTCATTCTTGCCTCTAGATTGTGACGTATGTTCTTTCCTTTTTGTTTTATAGATAAAAGTCATCACCTTTCAAAAAAAAAAAGAAAGAAAGAAAGAAAAAGAAAACATATTACTTTAAATGTGACTCTATTTTCAGATTCAGGCATGGTGTGTAGCTCTGCAATCACTAGTATTTGAATTCTTTTTTTCTTATTTGCCTTTTAGTTTTGTATCATTGAGCCACACCTTGTTGAAAGTAACTCGATGTGCTTGTTTTGTGAAGGTATGCTCGACAAGTGGCTGAATTTTTTGAGTTTGTGAAGAAAAAGAAAGAGATCCCATGTCCAAATGCTAGTGATGATCAGAAAGGTTCAAGCCAACAGATACTGATGCCCCATAAGAGTGGAATGTGGGTCCCTGGAGGGAATCATTTCCCTGAATCGGCACTGAAATCTCTGGATTTCAGACGAGCTATGTCATCGTTCTTGTCCAGTTAGCTGCCTTTCTTAAGGTGCCTGGTTCTCATTTCATTTCTGGGTGATGCTTTGTTTTGCCCTTCTATGTAAAAATGTCTCTGGTTCATGCAGAGGTAGTTTGTCTTCTCTCTTTTTTTTCTTTTCCTTTTTTTTTTTTTTTTTCCTGTGGGTTTAGAAGACAGATTTAGGGTAATCAGATGTTGGTGTCCCCTGAACTCTCTCACCGCATCACTAATGTATGCACTGACGTGTTCTTTCTATCTAGTAAAACAGCCATGCTTTTCTTTCCACTTAAAGGCGGAACTTGATTTGATGCAGAGCCAAAGAGGTGTGAGTTCAGAATCTTTTTCTAAATGAGAACAATTATGGAAAATGCCAACAAATAATTCATTGGCCTTGCAACTCTGACCGTCCTGCAGAAGTGACTTGGGGGGATTGTAGCTTTTTTCCTCATCATCAATCTCATATTTTCTGTATGAAACTCTTCAATTACTAATTTGTCCGCATTGCAGGTGGGTGAGCTGAAGAATCCTGTTAGCTTTTGCAAATCTATTCGTGGTGGTATGTTTGGGTGTCTCAAAATAGCAGGTCATGAGATTGATGTCTGCTGGGAACTGCATCAAACAGAGCCCAAACGAGCAGATTCATTATTTTAGCCTGGGGTTGGTTAAAAGCATGGTGTTGAGGGTCAAGACATTCTTTTAGGGCCTGTTTGGATACGCGTCTTGGGATGTATTGTATCGTATTAGAAGTTATGATTTGACATTTACCGTGTTTGGATTGGAGTGAATAGGAGTTGAATCCCATGCGTGTGAATACAAACTCCAGCTAAATTTTCGAACAGACGGTAGAGTATTGTTAGTGGGTTCTGTTGCAGTCAATACTTCATACTCATTGCGGTGTATTCAGCAGTGGATGAAAGTTTGAAATTTGTACGATTACAAGATATCTGGTACCTATGCAGTGTAAGATCAGGACTGTTCATTTGGTACATTTCAACGTGAAAATCATCTGGGCTAGAAATCAGAAAGTTCCATATGTCAAACAGGCCACCTGACTCAATTAAGGTTGTACAATACGCAGACATAATGTCCTATGCAAACATTGATCTATACAACGTATTGTATACTATGCCAAACAATACCTCCTATCCAAACATTGATTAGTATCTGATTGAATTGGATGTATTCTGAAAACCGTCCAACTTATACATGAACAGTACCCAAATACAATACAGTACAAATCCAAACAGGCCAACAATCACCTTAGTTTTATCAGGAGGAAGAGAAATCCTCTCAAAGAATTACAAGCTAGACAAGGCAGGAAGAAAAGGATGAAAGAGAGTCAGGAAATGGCATCCTACTTAGCTTTTCTAAACGTCTCAGCAGGGCTATACTGGCGATTTTCGAAGCGTCTGTTGTTGTGCGTGGCCCAAATAGACCATAACACCTTTTGGAGCCAACCCCACCCCATGCCATGCTTAGGTCACATTGTATCCCCGTTCACATTTTTGGAGTGTTTGAGGCAGATTTTATTTCGTCTGGGAAACATGTGGGTGAGCTGTTGTCCAGCGAAGTGTCCCTCTAGCAAAACTCTGGAACTCAAATGGAATTGTTCAATTTAAGAAATTTCTTTGCACCTATTTGGTTCGGGTGTTCAAATTTCAACTGGAGGCCCTGTTTGGTAGATGCCTTAAAACTGATTTAATCACGTTTTGATTAACAGTAATTATGCATTGGAGATATTCATCTTTAATACACAATCCCTTTATAGGGCGTTGCTATCAGTTTCAGAAGATTTTGCCTGCAATTAGTTTTCAGGAGGCCACCTTAAGATTAGAAAGAATGTTGGAGGGATTTCCAGTATGGTTGTAGGTTTCTGGGATATATATATATATATATATATATATATATATATATATATATAGAGAGAGAGAGAGAGAGAGAGAGAGAGAGAGAGAGAGAGAGAGAGATCATTCTTTCCCTCTCAACGTACGACACTGATAACTAGTGCTGCAACTTGGGTTCGGGTACCCAACCCTAGTGTAGGTTGGGTTGCCGAGGTTGTTGGGTTAGACCTGCATTGAAAAATGTCAGCCTGATTTGAATTTGGGTTGAGCAAATTCGGTCTGGGTTGGGTCGGGCTTGGAATAATCACAACTTTGGATCAGGTCGGGTTGGGTTTGGCAAGTGTAGAGGACTTTAGGTTGGGCAGCTCGGGTTGGGTTTGGGCTTTGGTTCTCTTGAGGTGAGATTGGGCTTGACCTTTGGCTGACCTTCAACCTGGCTTGATCCACCTGAGTTGCACCCCATACTGTTAACAATAACACATTATATACTAGAGAACAAGATCTCCAATACCTAAGTACTAGCAACTATAACGAGATGAATGTATTATACACAGGGCCTGTTTGGATTCATGTATAGTATTGTTTTGCAATGTAAATGTGTACGGACACAGTATTCCATAAACTATAGCACAGTGTATGTCTGGAAGGTCGTAAACTACCACATTATTTGTTTTTTACCAGAATTCGTATATGTATTAATTGTGGAATTCAGTGTCGGCGTTTGGGAAGAGACTCTTCGTCCGGCCCAACATGTGTAATTACGGAGTACAATATATATATATATATATATATATATATATATATATATATATATATATATGACGCATCTTTGTCAATGTCAGGTCCACACAGTATGTGAGATCCACCATGATATGCGTGCAGGGATTCCAAACATGAACGATCTCATGTGGCATGGTCCATTTGCGATTTCTAACCCTTTCAGAAGTAACATACGGTGGATATCTAATCACCGTCACTTTTGTGGTGTGGTCCACCTCTAATTTACAACCCTCTCAGGAGGTTTTCAACAGTGGATATCCAATCACCGTTGAACTCATGAACGTGGTCCATATGTGATACATAGCCCTATCCATGGGTGTTCAATGGTGGATATCCAACCTTCCTCATTCAAGTCATGATCGTGGTCCAGCTGTGATTTATGGCCCTCTCAATATCGTAGCACTATGCATATAATGATTTGGACCAAGACTCGCAGTAACTGTACATTTGAAATAGGATGATCAGTGGTGGGGTCCACACACAGGAAGGATCATTTCTTTTGGGAAATTAAAACAAAACTAAATTAAAAATGTAAAAACCATTAAATGCAACTTTGTCTTACAAAACAAACAAAATAAAGTTTAAAACAAAGTAACAGTATTAGAGAAATGAAGCATGGACAAATATCTCCTTCAATCAGTTAAAATGCTTCCATCAGCAGGCCTATTATGTTTCAAACCTCCCCTATGAGATGAGGTTTGAAACAATCTATCCGACCTCTACATATATTACCAATCCCCCCGTCAGAACTTTCAATATAGGGGAACCATCAACCGAAGAATCGTCATCTCCTTTCACATATGGAACGACAAAGTCGGAGAAATGTGGCCCATCAAACTGATCTTTCTCTATAGCCGGAGAATGAGTACGTGGAGATTCAGTTTTGCATCTCCTGGAAGGTCCCTCATAACAACAATTATGTCTTATGGCCTACAATAAATTTTAACAAACAATTATGGGAAAAAAAAGTAATCTCAGACCGATCAAATGAGTGATTTCAGTTACAAAAAATCAAGACAAACAAAACACCGATGGTTCATCTATCCAGAATTAGCAAGCATATAACATACCTGAAAGTTAAGCCAAGCTGTTGTGGCCTCCTCAAACGATTTGTATGACTGATGTCTACATCCTGAATATCGATCCATTTGCGTTTTTGCATCCTTCCATTTCTCATAAAAGCTTGGAACTCTTCCCACAAAAACCACATAATATTTCTTTATAATTTTCTGTAAAAAATAAGGGCTATTAAAATCGTCAAACATTCATGTTGTGAACTAACTGTAGCTTATATAAACAGATTAGTATCCTAAAAGATGTTTGAAAAAATTACTATCTAGGTGATATTTTATAGAAGCAGTCATGGAAATTTTTCAGATAGTTATACATTCGTAGTCTCACCTCAACAATTCACACTCATATAATAACTCGACATTCGAATTCCATGTCAATGTGGAATTTGATATTTTGCTACTATAGTAAGATTTATTAGTACCCTACTTACTGATATAAAGTGTGTACAAGTTCAATAATCAAGAGAGGGCATTGTTATCATTCAGATATCATAAGAGACAAACAACAGTTAACATCAGAAACCTGGACTTTTAAACAAACATAGCACCCTTGATTGAAACAAGCAGAACATCTTAGAGTAATCAAATAACCATAACAGTGTAGACATCATAAATGCAGTTTATGCATTTATTCAGAGGCAAATTCCTCTGTTGTACCTACACTTATGAGAAACATACCAACCTTGTTTTCAGTTAGAAAATAGAAGAAACTGATTATCGAGATAGATATATCTATGATGGTCCAACCATCATCAAGAAAAGTTTGCAACAAGTCCAACCAGCAGAGTGTTGGATGCTCATCGAGCACTCAAATATCCATGCACAATCCACTTGAAAATATATAATAAAAAAGACAGATTATAAAAAAAATGAGTCTAGTTGTTTAAGATTCTAATTCCATTCAAGCAGAATAGTTTCAGACAGCCGGATTGCGGTCCAAGAGCTTCTAGATCAACTCCTTGCGCCTCTCATGCTCCATTTTGATGAAAAAACCTGTACTGACAATATCTTCTTGCATCAACCTAGCAGTGTGAACCTGATCTTCGTGGCTAAAACCATAAACCTCCTCTAGTATGTCCAACAACTTTTGTAATCGAGTCATACTTTTTCCCTGTGTCATTGTTATGGTAAGGGTCTTGACGGCCTCTACCATTTTTCCCATTCTATCACATATGTGATCACTTGGCTTTTCCCTTTTTCCTCGGGATATGCCAGTAACGGTGCTTTGGCTACTTCTAGACCTATGTGAGGTCTCCATAGGCCCTATGTGGACCCTCTTTGATTGCTGTTGTGATCCTTCATTGAGATGAAATGGCGCACCACTTACATGTTCATCATCCTCATCCAAATATAGCCGAATAGTTCTAGTTCCATTATCATCAGAATCGAGTTCATCTCTTCCGTGACGTTTGCCGGAAAGAGGAGATGAGTATGATGTGCTAGCAAATGCACCGTGAACACAATCATTACCAAATATATATGCCAAATCATTGTAGCGATCGATGTGTTTGCTACGCACTCTCTCGATGTATGGATGAGACTGCAAAAAAATCATACATGTATATAAGCAACTCTGAAGATAATTCAACAGATATACATAATAAAAACTGCATGATAAAGGTGTAATAAAGGGACATTGGGTTGAGTGAAATGCTCATGTCACTTACCAAAATGTAAGAACCGTATCGTAGTTCGTACTGTTTCGTCGGCTTCCGCGATCCTTTCGGTCGAATTTCGGCAATCCTCGACCTGTATTCAACGTTTACGCTTGAATCAAAGCCGAGTCCCACATATCAGAGACGACTCGACCCGAAACCTATACCTTAGCGACCGCGCCGTCGCCGCGGTTCTAACGTCGCGACTCGCGCACCGAACCGATACCCAGGCTGGAAGATGACGGCTTGCGTCCGTTCCGAAGAAACACCACGCGTTGCGAATTACGAGGGAATCTCTACGAGATATCCTATCAATCAATGTCAAAGTACAACCATACCTCAAGTACAAGCCTCATCCCTCCTTTTCCCCTCAAGTCAACTCTCTTTCCACCTCACCATCTCACTTTACAAAAATTTCAACCATAACCATCCATCTTTTATCCATTTTTCAAACCAACTCATACTTCATTAATTACACCCATCACTCCAACTATATCTTTTATTATTCTCTCTCATTTCTCAAAATCTCCCAAGTAAAAAAAAATTCATACGTCCAAGCCTCCCAACTCTCTCCCAAATCACAAGTGTGGCCCACTCTCTCATCTCTCATCCTCACCATCAAAGGTCCATCATCCACCGTCCAAAGCAAAGGCAATGAGCTAAGGAGGCTAGGGGAGCAAGAAGGAAGCCAAGAGGTGGGTGATCCACCGTTGAATTCTTTTTAGGAACCACTTGTTGGTGGGATCCATTTTTTATATATGATTTGCATTATGTGGGGTCTATAGTGGTGGGGCCCCACCATCACCGTCTCTTATTCTCTCTTTCTCTCTCTCTCTTTTTCTCTCCTTATCCTTCCCCTAAAATGAAGTGGGCCCCACCGATTCATGATAAATCTACTCCATCCATCAAATGGTGTGACCCACTACATGTTAGACAAAATGATATTTATTTTATATTAATATATATGCATACATATATATATATATATATATATATATATATATATATATATATATGTATATTTTTGGTGGGCCATAATCATGTGGGACCTACCTTGATGTGTGGGCCACATGAATGTGGGACCCACACAGTGCATGTGTTCATCCATGACCGTCCAGCGTCTCTGGACGCTGGACGCGGGCATGGCTAACATGGGGCGTGTACTTACAGGGGTAAAAAAAAAAAAAAAAGATTCCTTTTAGTTTTTTGGGATGGGCCACTCATGCAGGCCCCAACTTGATGCATGTATTCAATCCAAGCCATCCACCACCTTCCTCAGACTATTTTGGACGTCGAGCCGAAATTTGGGACCAATCCGATTCTCAGGTGGGCCATACCATCTAAAATCATGTAGGGACATGCCTGAACATATAAAAGTACTTGGTGCAGCCTACCTGAAATTTGGATGCATCTTAAACTTGGACTGAACGGTCCACCTTGTGGGACACACAGAATAGATGAATTGGATCATCTTATTGTGGGCCCCACATGTATAAAAAAAAAAAAAGAAAGAAAAAAGTAGAGGCAGCAGCATCAGACGCTGCTGCTGCAGACGCCAGATGAGCGGGCGACCGGTTTGGGCTGACCCTCACGGCCCAGCTGTGGGCCCCGCTGTGATGTATCTCAACCATCAATACCGTGCATTTGAGTGGTCCCCTTTAAATAGAAGCTATCCCCAAAAATCAGCCGTATACGGAACACAGGTGGGCCATACCATTTAAAATCATGTGAAGACATGCCTGAAACATACAAAAGCACTTGGTGGGGCCTACCTGAGATTTGGAAAAGGCTGAAACTTGGTCTGAACCCTCATTCAGGTGGGACACACATAATGGATGGACTGGATTTGTGGACCACATCACTATGGGCCCCTTGTGACCCGGTCAACAGATTTGGATGGAAAATAAACATTACAGTGGGCCCACGCTGCCGCTGAGGCCGTGCCAGCGCCCAGCGGGCGGTCTGGCGTGGCCGTGGGCCCCACCCAGATGTATGTATTGTGTCCACACTGTCCATCACGTGGGCCCCTGGCCAGATGTTATGAACAGGTTTGGATGGCAATAAACATTATAATGGGCCCTAAGCCATGTGATTCTATGAACAGTTTGGATGCAAATAAATAGTACGATGGGCCCAGGTTGGGTAGAAAATATACATTACGTCGGGCCCTGGGTCTATATGACCTTGTCAACAGGTTTGAATGAAAAAATAAACATTTTGGTGGGCCCCGTGCCACATGGCCTTATCAACAGGTTGGATGTAAAGTAAACATTATAGTGGAGCCCTTGCTCACGTGGCCTTACTAACAGGTTGGGTGGTTAATAAACATTTTAGTGGGCCCAGGACTGGATGGAAAGTAAATGTTATAGTGGGCCCACATGGGAGCCTACCATGATGCATGAGTTTCATCCAAATCGTCCAACCACTTTGAGATCATCTTAAGGCCATTGTAGAGGCCCATCTTAATGTATTTGTGGCCCACCCACTATGGACCACTTTGTTATTTATGGGCCCATGTGTGTAGGTCCATTTGATGTATTTGTGGCCCACTGTTGAGGCCCACTTTGGTATATATAAGGCCTATGTGATTAGGCCCATTTGGTGCGCATAAAGCTCGTGTGATTGGGCTCATTTTTAATAAATTCTAAGGCCCATGGGTTATAACCCATTGCAAAGGACCTAAGGCCCATTGGTGAGGCTCATTAAGGTGATCCATTTGATGAATGTAAGGCCCATATGATACGGCCCAATTGATGTACTTAAGGTCCAATTGGGGACAACTAGGTCCATTGCAATGTGTGATCCCTCCATGGCATATGATGATGTTTATAGCAAGTAATGCCTTAGGAACAATGATGGTTAGATGCCCACATTGTAAGGATGACGTCAGTTAAAGGTCTGCATTGTCACCCTCCCTAAGGCCCACTAATAGGCCCATACTTGTAGTGAGTAGGCTGTCTCAGCCCATCTCTATATACATGCTTAGTATAGATTCATGATTCATTATCATACGCATCATATGTATAACTGGTATGAGAAGTGACTAATCATAGCATATGCCTTCGGGCGAACTGTTTATGGGCTTCCTGGTAGGCGGAGTTGCCCTACATGAGTGCATGGTATACGTAGGACTGTTGCATGACTGGTAGTGTGACTCATACACTTGCATTTGTATGATTGTGATTATTGTATGCCCTAACGATATCAGGGTCATAGCCTCCACAGATGCATCGTGGGTGGCTGGATTGGATACCAAAAATGTTTGGTTCTAGCATACAAGAGCCATAGATGTCCCTGAGTGAAAATCCTTAAACCCGATGGTACCAGAGGATGAGTCCAATGTCGAGACCGAGTGGATACACGAGTGCGCGATGGCCGTATACCAGTAGGCCGCGTCTCCCACTGTATCGTGGTCGGTTAAAAAGGGGTATGACCTTACCCGCCTGAGTGAGGGGGACAACTTCTAGGTTGAGTTTGACCAGCTTGAGGAATCGGTCCGCTATCGACGAGCTGGGCCCGATATTGGCAAGCGGATAGTGAGGTCTCTTCTGCTCTCCCAATTGTGCGTTCGGATAGGGACGGCAAGTTGGCGTAGAGTGTACTAGACCCCGATGATTATCCAAAATGAGAACGTACTGATGTATGATGAGGATTGACATGCTTGAGTTGCATCTCGCATCACATGGTCTCGATATGGCCGATAGCATTCATATCTTGCACCGCATAGCCTTGGTACGACTGATTGCATTCATATACCCATCATCATGTTTCTGCATTTACATTCCGAGCACGCTCATATTGCGCGCACACTTACACCACCCTCTAAGCTTTCTATAAGCTTATGCACGATTGATGTGTGCAGGTGACGTCAGGATGCAGCCATAGCGTAGTAGCAGCAGGAGCGTGCAGTCGAGCTTTTGGAGTTTTGTTATTAGCACTATCTTGTATTTCCCTTTATACACCTTGTACTCAAAGTTTTTGATCATAGTGGATTTTGTGATGGTGTTCTTGTGGTTATTGTTCGTGGGTTATGCTTATGGTTATGCTCATTACGAATTAAATGGATAGTAGAAATCCTCCTTGTAGCATCCCAGGATCGAAACCTGGTATATGGATGCCGGGAGCCGAGAATGGGGTACTACGGAGGCTGTCAGCGCCAGATTCGGTGATCGGAAATTTTGTGAACCCGATTTTCGAGTTTGGGGCGTGACACAAAATATAGCCATCCCAAACATCATCTGTTGCCACAACCATTTTCAGGTCCGCATCCCACCCAAAACCATTGGCATTTAGCATATCCCGGGCTGTCCAATAAAATTTTTTTAAAGTTCAGAAATGGTTGGAAATATGCTTATTCTCTAACTCCACCCCACATCTGTTGAATATTTCAGTGATGGTTACCTTATAGGCTTCGGGCTTAAAACCAATATCGCTTTTATGACCCAGATTGACTTGCTCAACTAATGCATCAACCAATGCATTATCCATTTGATCGCTCCACTAAATACGCGATGTTTTCTTACTTTCTCTGGTTCTTCGAGTGTGGGCATTTGGAGACACGGAGAACGGAGCTTTCTGAAGTGTCGTCGAGCTTGTCATTGTAAGGGTACCAAAAATATTGCTCGTTGATGTGACAATCTTCTTGGGTGAAACTGTACATTTGGAGGAGGAGGTAGTCTCATTCTTATTTTTCCCCACCTTGTACGAGCTTCGAAGAAAATTCATCTTACCTACGCTGTAGTAACAGTCAATGGAAATACAATCTCATGATCCAAATTAAAAGATGTAAATTACAGGTTTAGATAGATTCAAGATGATTATAATAGTGCGTATTGCAATAAAATTTAAACTAAGTGTTCACATATTTTAGAATCCATATAAAGAGTCAGAAAATGTCATGAAACAAACACCCCAACAACACTCATCAAAGAACAATTTATCAAGGAATATGTTGAGAATGTGGAGCCACAATTAGGCCGCCTTCGACCGGTCGTAGGACGTCTACGACCGGTCGTGGGGCGTGTTCGACCGGTCATGGGGGAGCCACGACCGGTCATGGGAGGCGCTCGACCGGTTGTGGGTTCGAGCCCTGGCACGACTCAAAGTCCAGCGAGTTGTGCTGTTTTTTTTTCGAGGCCTGGGACTGGTCGTAGGAGAGCTACGACTGGTCGTAGGGGCCTACGACTGGTCGTAGCGGAGCCAGGACCGGTCGTAGGTTACGCAGTTTGTTCCGCGAAACTGCGGATTTGAGTCCTTTCGCAACCGGGATGCGGAAGGAAAGTTGCCTAAACTATAAATAGGGGTTCCTAGGGTTTTTCTAGGGTATTCTAAGGAATGAGAAATATTGAAAAATATTTCTAAAGGTGTGGACTTAGGGTTTTTAATTCTTCCAAGGGAGAGGTTAGTATATTGCCTTGTAATCTTTGTTCTTCTTCATAGTGGAAGTTTGCATCCGTGGTTTTTTATCCTAGTTTGGAATTTTTCCACGTATATCTTATTTTGTGGTTTGTTTGGATTGCTTTGATCTGTTTCTACTTTATATTTCTTTCCGTTTATCGTTTGTGGGTGAGGCGTGAGATTGGATCTCGGCCCGTATTAGAGCTATTGGTTTAGTTCTATTGGGAGCAATGGTGAAAGATGGAAAAATTAGAATTGAGAAGTTTGATGGTTCAAACTTTGCCTTCTGGAAGATGCAGATAGAGGATTATCTGTATCAGAAGGACCTCTACATTCCTCTAGAAGGAAAAGATAAGAAACCAGAAAAGATGACAGATGATGAATGGTTTTTACTGGATAGGAAGGCTTTAGGAACGATCCGACTCTCTTTGTCTAAGAGCGTTGCCTTTAATATATCTAAGATGAAAACGACAAAAGAATTAATGGAAGCCCTAGCCACCATGTATAAAAAGCCCTCAGCATCCAACAAGGTTCATCTTATGAAACAGCTATTCAACATGAAGATGTCAGATGGTGGGAGCGTGACTGAACATCTAAGCAAGTTAAATACAGTCACGAGCCAGTTGGAATCTGTTGGCATCATTTTTAAGGATGAGGTCAGGGCACTATTGATCTTATCCAGTCTGCCAGACAGTTGGGATGGTTTGGTGATTGCTGTGAGCAATTCTTCAGGATCGACAAAGCTGAAATTTGATGATGTGGCCGGTCTAATTCTCAGCGAAGAATCTAAAAGAAAGGCATTAGGAGTTTCAGGAGATTCAGGGAATGCTCTAAACGTTGAAGGAAGAGGAAGATCGCAGAACAGATGAGGCAATAAACACGGGCGTTCTAAGTTGAGGAAGAAGTCCAAGGGACCGAAAGACAAAGACGGGTGTTGGCATTGCGGCAAGAAGGGGCACATGAAAAGTGATTGTAGGGCGCTCAAGAAACAAAAAGGAAGCTATCAAGGCGGGAAGGATTCAGTGAATCTGTCTAAGGAGAGCGACACAGAAGCTTTGATCTTGTCTCTTGATGTAAGGAATGAGTCATGGATTATAGACTCGGGTGCTTCGTTTCATGTCACTTCATGTAAGGAAGTTTTGCGTGATTATGTGTCAGGTGACTTTGGGAGAGTCTACCTGGGTGATGATGAGCCGTGCAGTATTGTTGGAAAGGGGAACGTTCACGTCAATCAGAAAGACGGAACGGTTTTGAAACTGAAGGATGTTAGACATGTACCGAGTTTGAGAAGGAATCTGATCGGGCAGTTGGCCGATACCGGTTATGTGACGATATTCACCAGTGATTCCTGAAAGATCACAAAAGGTACCTTGGTGATATCTCGAGGCAAAAAGGAAGGCGGTTTGTATGTGATTTTAGGATCGCATGGTTCACTCTCAGTCGCATCAACTGGAGTGAATGGGCAGTTATGGCATCAGAGGTTGGGACATATGAGTGAGAAATGGATGAAAGTGTTGTTGTCAAAAGGGAAGCTACCAGGGCTGAAGTCTCTTGACTTGGAATTCTACGAGGACTGCATATATGGCAAGTAGAAGAGGGTAAGCTTCAAGAAGACAGGACGCGCTCCAAAGACGTATCTATTGGAGCTTGTTCACACTGACACAGGTATCATCTCTTGGTGGCTCACGTTATTTTGTTTCCTTTGTTGATGATGCTAGTAGAAAACTGTGGGTTTATTTCTTAAAGCATAAATCTGATGTATTTGATGCGTTTAAGAAGTGGAAAGTTATGGTAGAAAATGAGATAGGTAAAACAGTAAAGTGTCTCAGATCTGATAATGGGAGAGAATATTATGATAAGAGGTTTGAGGAGTATTATGCAGCAAGTGGAATCAAACATCAGAAAATGATTCCATGGACACCACAGCAGAATGGTGTGGCTGAGCGCATTAACAGGACCATCCTTGAGCGCGCCAGGAGCATGAGGTTACATGCAGGGTTGCCCAAGACCTTTTGGGCAGATGCTGTAAATATTGCCGTATATCTTATCAATAGAAGTCCCTCAGCACCATTGGATGGTGGGCTAACAGAAAAAACGTGGACTGGGAAAGAAGTGAACCTTACACATCTCAGAGTGTTCGGTTGCACTTCATATGTTCACATTGATGGAGAGCACAGAAACAAACTGGATACGAAGTCCAGGAGGTACACGTTTATAGGCTACGGGCAGGATGATTTTGGCTACAGGTTTTGGGATGCAGAAAATAGGAAAATTGTTAGAAGCAAGGACGTATTCTTCAACGAAAAAGTGATGCATAAGGACAGTGTGCAGGAAAATAAGGCCGAGAAAAAGAAATTCGTAGAGTTGGAAGAATTACTGGACATGGGTGTTACAGCGTCACAGGATGATCAAGCACAGGAGCATCATGAGGCAGAGCCACAGACACCGGTTGTGAGGAGGTCTACTCGGGAGAGGAGACCCACGGTCCGATACTCACCCTCCTTACATTATCTACTGTTGATAGATAATGGTGAGCCAGAGTGTTTTGAAAAGGTATTACAGTCAGATACACGGGTTAAGTGGGAGCAGGCCATGGATGAGGAGATGGACTCTCTTGAGTCTAATCGTACGTGGGAGCTAGTCACTCTACCTAAGGATAAGAAAGCTCTTCATAACAAGTGGGTTTACAGACTGAAGGAGGAGCATAATGGTTCGAAACGGTACAAGGCGAGACTGGTTGTAAAAGGATTTCAACAGAAGACAGGTATCGATTTTACTGAAATATTTTCACCAGTAGTGAAAATGTCTGCGATTCGCATGGTCTTGAGTATAGTAGCTACAGAGAACTTATATCTAGAGCAGCTAGATGTTAAGACAGCCTTTCTTCATGAGGATCTTGAAGAAGAAATATATATGCATCAACCGACAGGATACGTGGCACCAGGTAATGAGAACAAGGTGTGCAAACTGAAGAAAAGTCTATATGGCCTGAAGCAGGCCTCGAGGCAGTGGTACAAGAAGTTTGATTGTTTCATGTCGGGAAACGGTTTTAGGAGATGTCATGCAGACTACTGTTGTTACTTGAAGAAGTTTGATACGTCGTACATCATTCTTCTTCTGTATGTTGATGATATGCTTGTTGTCGGTTCAAGCATGAAGGATATCTCAGATCTCAAAAGACAACTGTTTAGAAAGTTTGCCATGAAGGATTTAGGAGCTGCAAAACAAATCCTAGGCATGAGGATAAAGCGTGACAGAGAAAATAAGAAACTGATTTTGTCATAGGCAGAGTACATAGCCAAGGTACTTGATCAATTCAATATGGGAGGTGCTAAGCCGATTAGCACTCCATTAGCCAACCACTTCAAGCTATCTAAGGAGCAAGGTGCAAAGACGCAGGAGGAACGAGACTATATGGCCAAAGTCCCATATGCGTCAGCGATTGGGAGTCTCATGTTTGCTATGGTGAGCACGAGGCCAGACATTGCTCAAGCAGTGAGAGTTGTTAGCAGGTTCCTGAATAACCCCGGGAAGGAACATTGGAAAGCTGTGAAGTGGATCCTCAAATACCTGGTGGGTACTAAGGATGTAGGGCTGTGTTATGGTGGATCGAAAATCAAGCTACAAGGCTACGTGGATTCAGATTTGGCAGGAGATATCGACAGCAGAAGAAGCACTATAGGTTATGTGTTTACTCTGGGTAGTGCTGCAGTCAGTTAGGTCTCTCAGTTACAGAAGATAGCATCTATCAGTACGATAGAAGCAAAATATGTTGCGGCTACAGAAGCATGCAAGGAGATGGTGTGGATGCAAGGTTTTATGGAAGAGTTGAGTAAGAAGTAAGTAGATTGCAAGCTGTATAGTGATAGTCAGAGTGCAATACACTTGGCTAAGAATTTAGCCTTTCATTCAAGGACCAAGCATATTGCCATCAGATATCACTTCATACATTCGTTACTGGAAGATGGATCGATTATTCTTGAGAAGATTCATACAAGTGAGAATCCTGCAGATATGTTGACCAAGGTGGTCACAAGGGAGAAGCTGAAGCTCTGTTCATCTTTGATTAGTCTTCAGGTTTGAAGACGGGGAGGTGGTGCACTCCGGATGAATAAGACGAAGGTTTATGGCAATGTGTCTTCAAGTGGGAGATTGTTGAGAATGTGGAGCCACAATTGGGCCGCCTTCGACCGGTCGTAGGACGCCTTCGACCGGTCGTGGGGCATGTTCGACCGGTCGTGGGGGAGCCACGACCGGTCGTGGGAGGCGCTCGACCGGTCGTGGGTTCGAGCCCTGGCACGACTCAAAGTCCAGCGAGTTGTGCTGTTTTTTTCCCGGGGCCTATGACTGGTCATAGGAGAGCTACAACTGGTCGTAGGGGCCTACGACTGGTCGTAGCAGAGCCAGGACTGGTCATAGGTTACGTAGTTTGTTCCGCGAAACCGCGGATTTGAGTCCTTTCGCAACCGGGATGCGGAAGGGAAGTTGCCTAAACTATAAATAGGGGTTCCTAGAGTTTTTCTAAGGTATTCTAAGGAATGAGAAATATTTAGAAATATTTCTAAAGGTGTGGGCTCAGGATTTTCTATTCTTCCAAGGGAGAGGTTAGTATATTACCTTGTAATCTTTGTTCTTCTTCATAGTAGAAGTTTGCATCCGTAGTTTTTTATCCTAGTTTGGAGTTTTTTCACGTATATCTTGTCTTGTGGTTTGTTTGGATTGCTTTGATCTGTTTCTAGTTTATATTTCTTTTCGTTTATCGTTTGTGGGTGAGGCATGAGATTGGATCTCGGCCCACTGCGTTGTTGGCATGCTGCGCAACAGAATACAGTACTGCTGTTACAATAACAGCATAAAACAGTGACTTAAAAAAAAAAATTTAATGTCGCTGTCGCGTTTGAGGAAGGCTGTCATTCCACATCCTCTTCGCAATCTCAACCCTTTTTTTTTTGCATTCCTCTCTCACGCGATCTGTCACAGTAGACCTTACGCACTCCTCCTTTGCAATAGATATATTTATAGAGGATGACGAAATTTCCTCTATACTATTTTCAGTATCCTTAACTGTTTTCGAAAATTCATCTTCACCACTAACACGGATGAAGTTGTGCATAACATAACAAGCTATAATAATTTTTATTTGTGTTTTAAATTTGAATTGTGGTGTTATGCTCAGTATAAGAAAACGTCATTTTAAAAGACCGAAACAGCGTTCAATTATATTCTATAATTGAGCATAATGATAATTGAAGAGTTCTTTCTTATTAGCAGGCTTTCTCTCAATACGAAATTCATTCAAATGATATCGTACACCTCGATAAGGTGCTATAAATCTTGGAGAATAAGCATATCTCACATCTACAACATAGTATTTTCTTACAAAAGTAATATATAAATATTAAGCACTAACTAAATTGCATACAACATATTTATATTAAACTTACAACAGTTATTCCTTGCCATGAGGTACAAGGAAACAATTAGGGCGATGAGTTAATATATTTTGCAAAACACAAGCATTAGAGGTAGAACCATCCCAACCCGCTAGCGCATATACGAATTTTATATCGAAAGTATAGGCTGCCATTACATTCTGGGACAAGAAACCTTTTCGATTTCGAAAGGTTTCACTTGCTTCTTTCAGAAAATAGGCCGGTATGTGAGTATCATCAAGTGACCCAATACAATCCTACAAGAAACATTAAGTTGACTTTTAGGTTTATATTATATAAACAGAACTCTACTGAAATGTCGACTCACGGTTTCGTCAGACCGAGCAAACTGATTATCAATGACACAGTTTCGCACGTTGTGGCAAATAGTATGAAAGAATATGACGACTTGTTCCTCTAAACTGCATTTCCTTTTATCAGATAACAAATTCTTATCTCTTAACAAAGAACATAGCTCAAAGAACATCCATTCTTAGCTGTGTAAGACAGTCTACGTCGTTGTTCTTTATGATTCTATTAATAAATCTATTTCTACTTATATGACAATCTCGAGACAATGACTTCATATAATAACGACGATAATAGCAGCTCCTATAACGCATGCAGAGGCTGCAATTGTGGTTAATGCTGCTGCAATTTCTGTTTCATTTCAATCACTATTGGAGGAGTCCTCCCAGCTAGAGTCATCATTGTGAGACCCCATGAGTGATATGGGTTCTGACCTGTTACTTTTTCAAGTTACCCTGCTTTTAATAATTTAGATAACAGAAAAATCTCAAATGTACAACAATGCCAAAAACACTGTTTATAATAATATTCTTACAATAATTCTATAAATAATGTATCTGTTACACAATATATATTTCCTTGAAGATAATAATAATATTCATGGATCAAGCGTAACAGAAGTTAATTTGTATGTTAGTTTATTCAAACTATGAAACAGTAATCGGGCAATGAACATAAGTAATGCAATAATTACAGAAGAAAATCAATATTCTCATAGCTACATCAAGTCTAGCATAAATTGACAAATATACCACGCACCTGTTAATAGTTTCAAATGAAAAATACTGATAACTTTGAGGGTCAGCACTCTTGTAAGACTGGACTGTAGGAAAGGGCTAGTCCTGTTTAAAATGTAGATCTCACGGTGCTATATGGAAATACACACAGTATTCCTAGAGTAGCTATCACGCATGATGTGGGGATTCATTTGAAAATAAATAAAAATATTACAAACTTCATGTTTACGGGCATAATTTCTTAGTATTAACAGTAATAGTACAATTATCCTAAACAATGTCTTCTTATATGCTGCGTATGAAACGTAGAAAATGAAGAATAGTGATGATCCTTTACAAATCTTATTGACGTTGAGATTGGAATATTACCTCCACTATCTTTTGGCACCTACGACTTTAGGGAAATCCCAACAATATTGTAGAAGAAACGGAAGCTGGTTCTTCATCTGGTAAAGAAAATTTTCTTTTATAGTCATTCCCAATATGGTTCTGACTGTGGAAAAAGATCATAACTCCCAGTCACATTGACATTCACAAGTCCAGTCACAAGTATCTGGAGGTGAATCCATCTACAGGATTTTCTCCAGATTCGCAGAAATGTCACCGTGGTACGACAGACTGTAAAAGTTACTTTAGATGTACTATGTGGGTTGCCCGCATTGTAGAGGGAGATGAAATCTTAGTCCAACACACATAGAGATGCGACTGTAACTCATAGGGTATATCGTGGTATACACGGAGATAAGGAAGACCAATATGCAAGGGATAAGATTCATCACACGACGTTTTTAGATCCTTTCTTCCCCAAAAATCCAATGACATTCCATTACATGTAGAAGGTTTTAAAATTACCTTTACGCAATACCTAGATACCACTGAATCTGTGAGAATATTGTTGTAGCAGTTGAAATCGAGATGGAATCAGGGCAAGTTCACGGTGACTCGCCGATCTACCAATCCTTAGACGAGCACATAACGTTCGCAGAGAATAAACAGGACCACATGTAACCACCCATGTCTTGGATCTTCTGGATCTACAATGATATTCTCAACCAAGATGATCAGTGGAGAAGAAGAGAATGGATGAGAGAGGGAGTATCTGCGCCTAATGGAGTATGTGCGTGTGATGGTGAGTAGGACCGAAACCTTCGGTCTTTACTTTTTTGCCGCAGGTTAGTGCAGTGCAATGACACCACTACACTGCACGATGCGTTGAACTCTGATAAGAGATAACGCACGGTAGCCGAAATCTGGTTCGGCGACGTACTTGGGTCTCTCGTCCACGACTGCTTTTAATTTGAATTCAAACATTGGATAACATACGACTCACGTCTAAACACAGTGCAACACTACCTGGGTCGTGAATCCAAACATATCCTAAGAGTTTTTTAGGTGGTGGGCCCACAGGTTTCTCTTTGGGCTTTCCTCTCCGACAAATTGCCTCTCAACTAATGTTCGTCTTTAGCAGCTATATTGTAGGATATTCTCTTTTCATATGCTTGTGAAGATAAATAGTCATGTGGTCTGCTGACATGTAAGACTCCCTGCGATGGGGCTGATGTGTAACGATCCATTACTGTTCTATTTTGGCTACTCTGGGTGATGGCCCAAAATTCCCCTAGGTTGGAACATCCCAACCTTGAATAATCATAGCACTGTATTGCAATGAACATGGACTTATGTTATCTTTCACAAGTGACTATTTTTGGGGCGTTGATCTGAGGGCTACGATATGACATTATGGGGGTTTTAGGGTATCCCATCCGCATGGGGCCAATAAGGTGAAATGGTATGGTCGCCTAATGATGGAGGGCCAAATATTCCAAATCTTATGTAGATGATACTGGTAATGGATGGTGAGAGATCCAGAATCCATTTCGTTGTCATAAAAAACTAGTGCTGTCTTGAGGGAAAAAAAAAAACTGAAATGTTTGGTTGACTTGGAACTATGACATTATACCTACATAGGGCTTTTTCCCTAAAGACACCCAGTTGCGATTACTGATACCTCCTCACTTTTCAGATACTTATTTTTGGGATTTATTACTAAAGTAAACCCAAGGTCTACTTTAACCAGGTAATTAATAAATCTTTTAAAATCTTATTTTAGACCTCTGACTGCTTTTGGAAAAAGTTACGGACAAAAATGCCCCCCTTGCACATAAAAAAATTTATAATATACCTTCGATACCTTCTTCTTAGAAAATAAAAATAAAACAAAAACAAAAATATCAAATAAATAAAACAATGTACCTTCTTTTTCTTGTTCCTTATTTTATTTTCTTAAAACAAAGTATAAAAATTAACTAATAAACAAAAAGGAAAAATCTTAATCTTAAATGAAAAGAAAATAGAATGAAAATAAAAATATCAAAAAAAAAAACTTATCTTCTTTTCATTCTTATTTTTCTTCTCCTTTTTTTTTTTCATGAAAGAATGATAAATAAATAAAAATACTAATAAACAGAAAAAATATATATATTCTTAATCTTCCTAAATGAAAAGAGAATTAAATTTAGAAAAAATGTACCAATAATGACTTCTATAATGTACCAACAATGACTCTTGTAATGTACTAACAGTGACCCCTATACTGTGCCAACAATGACCACACTGCGGGAGTCATTGTTGGTACATTTTTTTATTTTTTAATTTTTTTTTTATACAAGAAGATTAATAATGTTTTTTAAATATTTTTTAAAAAAATTTATTTGTAATTTTTTCCTTTAGAAAAAGGAGGAAGAAGAACAAGAAGAAGAAGGTAAGCTGTTATATTTAATTGATATTTTTATTTTCATTCTCTCTTTTTAAAAAAAAAAAAAATAAGAATGTTTTTTCTTTTTCTATTATTATTTATTAATCTATATTCAAACAATAGTATTAATAAAGCCAGATTACCACAATTGTAGTGTGAGTCAAGCACATAAGAACCACATGGCTTGTCAGCAGGGTCCTTAATCCATTCAAGGGTGTCACTTAGTGTCTAAAATCATTAATTTCATAAGTATTGGCAATTACCCAAGACATAAATCAATAAGGTAATGGGTCCTCACCCAAAATCACGGATGACAAGATCGTCACCTCCATCAATGCTCAAACTCACTGTAAGGCTTGCCCACCTACATAGGTTAGAGACACCACATACACAATATCTCATACCATCGTGCCTTGCCCATGAGCTGCAATGAGTAGTTTGCTGAAACACATATACAACAGCTATGGATGGTGACTATATATCAATGGTAATTATGGCATTTTGGATTCCATGGGATGATCGATAACATCCACATAATATTGATTGTCCATGAATTGGACTAATTCAATGGATAGAGTGAACATTAGCTAGACCAGGCTTGGGTGCAAAGCAGCCCACGAGTAGCCTAAGCTAGAGTCATTTAACTATGTTCCACCTTGAACAAGTCTGTGATAGATAAACCTAATGAAGGCGGTCCATATTTTTAAATGTTTTTAAAGACTAATTCAAAGCAATGGAAATTCATAACATCCTAAACATGTTAACAAACTCCAAATACATCATTTTCTCACAAATCTCACTTAAGCGTATAACCAAATACTTAGCGTGCCAAATGAACAATTTTTTATTTTCACATAATCAAGCCTAGATGAATACCAAATTCATATAACCCAAGAAACATGTTATCAACTCAATACGCATGGCATATGAATCATATCCATATAATAATTCTAACATTTGAATACATATAATTTCAATCAAAACACAAAATTCATCAATTGAAACTATCAAGAGCCAATAAAAAACTTAGGAGAATAGTCTTCACTTGTAAATACAATTCTAAATTCCACTCACATCTAGGGTTTAGGATTCCAGAGAAATCCCTAATTCCTACATGAAATCCAAAACCTAAGAAAACCTAGAATTTCAATTTCTAACCTTAGCCCCAAATGGGTTTCATGTGTGTGTGTGTGTGTTCACTTGAAATATTAAGGTGAGTCATACAACTCATACTCGTGGGTTCTGATCTCAATCGCGTGATTTAGGGTACCATCTTGGACATCTGATCTTGGTGGAGGTCAAGCCCACTAAGGCGGACATATTCATATAGTTTCACAATCATTGGCTCACCAACAAACGGTCTAGAGTGCTTTTCGACATTTTAGCCACTTTTAAGATGATTTAGGGAATACGATTTTGTAGATCTAAGTAATAGGTTTATAACGTGCATTGTCAGACATAAGATGTAACTTACAAAGTACATTTATTTTACCATCTAAGGGCATTTAATTGAATTATGACGATTCTCATGTCACATGGGTAATTTAGTCAATTTGCCTCTTAGACATGGAAAATTTAAGATCTAAGCAACTGGTTAAGTATGTTCTTTGGATCTTAATTTTCGTAAGTCCATGAGCCGACATGACTAAATTACCCTTGCGACATGAGAACCGTTTTGATTCAATTAAATGCCCTTAGACAGTAAAATAAATGTAACTTGTAAGTTAAATCTTATGCTTGACAATGCATGCTACAAACATATTACTTAGATCTATGAAATTTTATTCCCTATATAACCTTAAAAATTACTGAAATTCCTAAAAGAACTCTGGACCGTTCGTTGGTGATCCAATGATCACAAAACTATAGGTATATGTTTGCCTTAGTGGGCTTGATCTTCCACCAGAATCAAATATTCGAAATAATATCCTAGATCACGCAATTGAGATTAGAACCCAGAAATGCGAGTTGTATGACTCACCTTAGTTTTTCATATATATATATATATATATATATATATATATATATATATATATATATATATATATATATATATATATATATAAACCCATTTGGGGCTAAGGTTAGAAATATGAAACTTCAGGTTTTGCTGGAATTCGTCAATTTTGCCACCGTTTCTTCGTTCCGATCATAGTTTATCAACAATCAAAGGTAGGTTTATGTCTTATGCAGAGAAATTATGGAGAAATTCATAAATGTTTTAAATCCTAATTTAATTTTATTTAAAATTATGTAGGAATTAGGGTTTTCTCTCAAATCCTAAACTTTAGATGATAGTAGAGTGTAGAATTGTATTCACAAGTGAGGACCATTCTGCTAAGTTTTTATTAGCCTATGATGGTTTCAATTGATGAATTTTATCTTTTGATTTAAATTATATATATTCAAATGTTAGAAATATTATATGGATTTGATTCATATGCTGTGCGTATTGAGTTGATAATATTTTTCTTGGATTATATAAATTTGGTATTCATTTAGGCTTAATTTTGTGAAAATAAGAAATTGTTCATTTAACACACCAAGTGTTTAGTTATATATGCTTAAGTGAGATTTTTGTGGAAATAATGTATTTTGAGTTTGTTATCATGTTTAGGATGTTATAAATTTACATTGCTTTGGATTAGTTTATGAAAATAGTTGAAAATATGGACCGCATTCATTAGGTTTGGATGTCACGAACTTGTTTGATTGATTGAGGTGGAATACGGCTGACCAACTCTAACTTGGGCTATTCGTGGGCTGCTTTGCCCCTAAGGCTGGTCTAGTTAATGTTCATTCTATCCGTCGAATTAGTCTAATTTAGGGATAATTAATATTATGTAAATGTTGTTGATCATCCTATGGAATCCATAATGCCATGATTATCATTGATATATAGTCACCATTTATAGCATTTGTATCTATGTTTGAGCGAGCTACTTGTTACATCTCATGGGTCAGGCACAATGGTATGGGACATTTTGTATGTGTTGTCTCTGAACTATGTAGGTGGGTGAGCCTTACAGTGAGTATTGAGCACCGATAGAGGTGATGAGTCTGCCATCCATGATTTTGAGTGACAACCCTTTATCTTATTCATTTATGTCTTGGGCAATTGCCAATACCTATGAAATTGATGATTTCAGACACTAGGTAACACCCTGAATGGATTAAGGACCTTGGTGACAAGTCATATGGTTCTTATGTACTTGACTCATATTAAAATTGTGGTAATCTGGCTTTGACAATATTTCCATTTGAATATAGATTTATAAATGTTTGGTAATCATGCATCCACATGCATGGGTACTGACGGGTGTTATTGGGTGCCTAGCTGTTCGCCAAGAACCCCAGGGAACTACTCGACCCCTAAGTATAGCGTGGAAGGTGAGAAAGGCCCACGTCGTGGACGGTGAGAGAGCCCCACATTAAAAAGTTTCGGAACATGCACACATATCATTGCAAACATGCATTAATCAACTAGTTTAAGAATTTGATTGCTATGTTATGCTTCATTACTTGAAAATGATTGTGTTGATATTATGTTTAACTTAGGAAATGATAACATTGAATTGGTCACTCACTTTCACCTGAGACAGTATTTTAAAACACGTACTAATTATACTGATGCAGGTTATCAAGGCCATTGTGACTGATGATCAGGATTATTCTAATATACCTATGCTTTGAGGCTATCATTGAAGTCATATACAAGAGTATCAGGCTGTGGAATTATTTTTATACATTAATTTTGAGATCCCCATTAATTGAGGCGGTTGGTTGTATATATATATGATGGTAGGGACGCTAGTATAATTGTATTTTACCATTTAAATTTCAGCCATTATGCACTATTTTGTTTAAATTTCAATAACTGAGTTGATGTTAATTAATTTAGCCTTTAGATTACATTTTTGCATGCATTAGTGACTTCTTGAAATTCAGGGATCATAGATTTCGGGGCATTACACATTGAAGGTAGGCCCCACATGATAGATGACCCGCATCAAGGTGGGCCTATATAATAAGTAGTCCACATCAACGGTTGGCATCTAACAGTGAATGGCCTACATCCAAAATGATTCCAACTTTATGGATGGCCCAATTCAAAGGTGGGGCCCACACAATGGATGGTCCACATCCAAGGTGGGTCCACATGACGAGCATTGGACAATGAAGGTGGCCCCCACATGATGGATGACCTACATTATTGTGGGCCCCATATAATAGATGGTCCACATCAAAGGTGGCTACTAAAAATGAATGTTCCACATCCAAGGCGGGCCCACATGGAAGACCCACTTCGAAGGTGGGGCTCACACAATGGACGGTCCACATTAAGGGTAGACTCCACATGGTGGGTAGTGGTCATTGAAGTTGGGACCACATGATGGACAATTAACATTGATGGTGGCCCCACATGATGGATGACCCACATTAAGGTGGGCCCTATGTAATGGATGGTCCACATCAAAGGTTTACCCCTTGCGATGAATGGCCAATATCCAAGGTGGGCCTTACATGATGGAGGCCTACTTAGAAGTTTGGTTCCGCATAATGGACGGTTCACATTAAAGGTGGGCCTGACATGATGGATGATCCACATCCCAGATGGGCCTATATGATGGAAAGCCCACATCGAAGGTGGGCCTTGTAAGGAGGATGATCCATTTGAAGGTCCGCCCCACACAATGGACAATTCACATTGAAAACGGTACCAAGGTGGGCCTAATATAATGAACGGTCCACCCCAAAGGTTGGCCCTACATGATGAATGGTGTTTATTAAAGGTGGACTCCACATGAATAAGTAAAAATTAAAAGGAATTTTAATAAAAGATATAGAAAAGAAATTTTAGAAGAGATGAAAAAAGAAAGATTAATTGAAAGAGATTTAAAAACTACTTATGTAATGTTGGAAAACAAATAAACTTGTCTGCTTTTTGGTAGTTAAGTATGTTGTTTAGGAAAACATACTTATCTATTGAATAAGTAGAAACCAAGATAAATTACTCACGATATAAATAGCTTAAGCAAAACGACTTACAATCTAAACAAGAACTATAAATTTAAAGGTAGGAGTAAATATTTAACATAGTTAAGATACGAAGAAGTAAGATGATATACATTGTCATCAAGCCACTAGATGTTGCATTGGTTACGGTCCTCTTGCACCTGAAGCAGTCGAGGGTTTGATTCCCTACCACCCCATTACATTTTACTGACACAAGTTGACTCAGCTTGAAATATCCCCAATTCAAGATGGCTCAGCTGAGTTTCAAGTCAACTCAGCACGCTTGAAGTTTTAGAACTCTGGTGTTAAGTAACCTGCTGCTACCCTATATGGGCAATTGCAACCTCTGGCTCACTGCCCTTGCAGAATGCCACCTCGGACCAAGAGCACAACACCATCTTAGAGCCATACCACTTTACTGCAAGGGAGACCAAAATGGCTCATCTAAAACACCCATTGGCCCATAAGACACTTCCCCAAGAAACCCTGGCCTGTCCGGCAACCAAGCAGCCACCCCTGATTATACATCCCAAAACCCTTCCACTCTACTCTCAGTCACAGAGAAAGAAAGTTGCCCAAAAATCACTCCTGATGAAATCACCATTTTGCCATCAACCATGTCAACGGACCTAAAACGATACAGTTGACATTGCTGACAGCCAAATGTGCTTCATCACTACCAAACAACATACCATTAGGCAAGCCAAACAGCCATAACCGACATCTTTAGCATGCAATGGAAGTCATTTTTTATAAGATGGTTATTGCAGGCTATGATTCAGATGTAGGGGCCAATATTTTATGTGATGAATCTATCTTAAGTACATTAGATTGTTAATGATTTGAGCGAGGATGTTAAGATTTACTGAAGGCTTTCTCATTATCCCTCTGGGTATTATGCATCTGTAAACATTTCAAGTTTGTCAAATCTAAAAACTGCCCCAAAACAGGATCGAAGGGAACACCCAAAATTGACAGACATACACATTTACCAGATTTAACGAAAGTAAACATTACAATTTTTTACTGTACAGTCGAAAGCCCTTAGTCCTAAATGCATACTATAATACAATTTATGCTACAGTTCTCTCCAATATACAGAAGGGTTCATGTTAACATATAAAAGTGTCCTGATCGCCACATGTCATGGCATCCAGTCATTCTTATATTTTAGTATACACCACTTCCCTTGCATTGCTTAAGTTAGTTTCCGCCGATTCCGATGATAACCAATCTCCAAACGAACAAGCAAGCTGTTTCCACTTTTTATCTGACTATAATCCATCTCTTCTTTGGTTGTGAGTTGTGACACTTGTTTTCTTTTTTCATGAACGCCGACGATGTTTAGATTTCTATACACATAGCCAAAAGCAGTTCCCCAAGGGGTGCTTCCAATGGTTGGTAGTGCAGAAAGATAAACCATCAAAACCCAAGATCAAATGACGGAGAGTTCAGTTCAATTTGACCTAGGTCTTCCCCAAGTTTCAGAGAAGGATCCAGCATCTCCCTTTGTCTTTTCCCTGTCAACAGTTTCGACTTGTACATCAAAGATTCTGTGGCTTGTGCCTCCACTGCATCAAGATCAAGACCCTCATAAAATTCATCATCGTAAAACACATCATTGTTCAATTCATTATGCTCAGATTGATGCTTTAGGGACGTTTTGCCTGCACCATCTGATTGAAATTGACATTCCTGATGGAAGTTCACCTCCAGAACAGAACCACCTTGCTGAAAACTTAGTTTTCTTTTTATGCTCTCCATCTTGCTTTCATTTTCTCTTGGCAGGCCATGGCTTTCCCCAGGAGGGGCCATATCTGTGTCCATCAACTGGCAGGACACTGAGGCACTGCCAGTGGACTGACTTGCGGAATGTAAGCCAGTCTGAGGAGTTCTGAGAGAATTGTTGATCTTTTCCAAAGAAGAGCCACCACTTTCGGCAATTCTAGGGGATGTAGATTCATGACTCGAGTTGGTGGAACAATTTGGTTGATATAAAATAGGTGATTGAGTGAGCAAAGAATGCCTGTTGAAAAGTTTTGTCAGTTTCCATATAAAGATGCACACGGTTTACAAGGATGAGAAAATGGAAAAGTGAAAACAGGACTAGGGTGAAAACCGAACTAATATGAAAGAACGAAAAATAAAGAGTATGACTACGTGAGAGAGATGATGATGGTATTAATGACCTATAAATTGCCATCATGTCGCTTCCACTAGCTCCTGCTTGAGTATTTGCTGTAGGGTTTATTCTGTCATCTATGAAACTATCATCATGCTCGGTGTTGTCCTTGTCATCTTCTTCATCCTCTGACACTTCTGCATCTGAAGATACCCTGAGCAGAAACAACCATAAGTCAGGCCTCCATGAACTGAATACTAAAGTCTCCCATTTTCCAAGTTCAAATTAAAAGAAAGAAAGAAAAGAAGATGCTTTTCCATTGTATGAATGCTTAAATTATCATCCAATCACTGTCTTACTCGGCTTCCTCTTCAATGAAGGTTCTGACCTGAGTCTTGGACTTCTGTTTACCTGAATGCAGTAAACAGACAATACTGTCATTTCGACCTATAAAATTTATCAGGATTCAAGCCAATAAGGAAGAGGCTGGCATTGAACAGATTGGGATGTAAAAGGCATCATCCAAGGATATGCATCAAGAGAGCACAAACAAAGATGCTGGAGATTTGAATGTGCAAGATGATAAAAATAGGAGCAATGATCACCTACAACCACTTGCAACCCAGCTCTTGTGCCAACATGTCACATGTCAGATGTGTGAGCCAAGCAAAAGGTGGACCTCACATCATCATCTGATGCAAAAGTCAGCCCAGTCCACTCATCAGGTGGGTTACCCTGCATGAAAACAATCCATGGATTAAATCAGATCTACCAATGATCTGGTCCAACGTACATTTGTAGCCCGCCTGACTAGTGGACCATCCTGAATTTCATGGTGAGGCTTACCTTATGCATAGATTGGATATACCACACATACGACACATGAGCAAGGTTGCATGGGAACTTCACATGCAATCTATGGTATGGATTATCATCCCTAGAAAAACTAATAATAATATAAACATTGGCAAAAGGCATGGTTACATTTCAAAACAACAATGTTGGTTCAGTGAAGCATCTGCAGAGGTATTACATTTTAAAACAAAGGCTTGAAGACATGATTACATTTTACCTGGAAGCTTCATTGGGCTGAATTTGGTTCGGGTGAAGTATCTGCAGACGTCTGCTTCAGTGCCATTGGAAGCTTCCTTCAGAGTCTTAGAAGGTATCCTTTGTCTAACATCTCCATATTTACACAACCTTCTAAATTTGCCTGCTTTCTGAACGGATTTTGATGCCTCTCCAGAACTCAGCCGCCAATCTTCACTGGAGCTATTGGTTGTTTTATAAACTAATGGAGTGTGAATTTCATTGATGATAGGGGAGCTTAAGATGTTCTCCACTTCGACATTGGTTTCAACTGCACTATTTTGTATCTTGACCTTTTCATTCTTCTCTGAATTCAATTTTGTTAAAGATGGGTCAGTACACAACTTGGGAATATCACATGAAACTTGGGCTGGAGCAAAAGAATCATTCTGTCTATCTGCAGAATGCCATGTTACATCAGTAGGAATTTTCTCCACATCCATGTTTGTAATAGGGTTATTTACATGTAATCCACATTTGTCATGCTCAGAGCCGAAGCCATTGCAAACCACATGCTCCACTGCAGAAGAATAGTGATGCCTCTCAACTATAGGAGACTCAGGGACGACACCTTTCTCAATGAAATTTGTCAGGCGGGGACTCAGCTCCATATCCCTTGAATTACCACAGGAGTAATTGGCTGGTGACGTTGTTGTTTTCATTTCCATATCGGCAGCATTACCTTCTGAAATTTCCAACTTGACTTTAGAAATTGGTGTTTTAAGAAGGAACTTCCCAACCCCTTGCAGCATTTGCTCTAGATGGGCATCAGAATTAGGAATCTGACAAGTACAGAAACACTTGTTCATGCACCTTTTCTAAATGGAAACTGTTAGTTTCAGAATGGACTTAAGATGCATACTTACTTTGTCATAACCTGTATGTGATGTCCTAAAAGCGCACATATTTTGCTCAGTATTCTTCAGCAACTCTGTACTGTTTGCTGGCATACTCTTACGAGATTGATCACCTTTATTGAAAGGAAGGAGAGGGACAGATGTAATTAAGACGCTTCCAAAAGCATTCACAGATACAAAATCAGTGCCAAAAAGGAAGCAGTGAACATGGGGCTTCTTCTTTGAGAGTTCTGGCATACAATGCTCATCATTACACCTTGAGGTCTCTCTAGGTGATGCTTCAACATCTGGTATTTCATTTTGTGAAACCGCTTTTGGGGCATCATGGATAGTCATCAAATCTGCAAATGGAGTCAACAGTTTTCTACATCAATGCTCCGTACAATAAATTTCACACGATTTCCTGGTTGCTTCCCAACAGCAGCAATAACTGAAGCAGAAAAATATTCATAATGCAAAAAGTTGGAAGCATGGAGCATGGAGCATGAAGTTCACACAAGAGGACATTTCAATAACAATAACAATAATAATTGTTTGGAGACTTCAGATATCATACTCGAGCAGATATTACAACATGTTACAGTCTGATTTATAACTTGCGTCTGTTGGCTTCAGCCACACCTTCACAAGTCAGTTTTGGAGATTATCATGTGCTTATTGCAACAAAAGGAGATCCAGGGTTGCTGGGTGAGATTATGATGAGATTCAACAGTTGTTGTTCTGACAATCATTTAGTGGTTGCCACAGGTAGAACAGCTTTGTTGCATGTGTCTTGACAGCTACAAATGAAAAGAATTGCTCGACTTCTGCGAATAAGAGAGAAACTGAATGTACCTTATTAAAGGAGATCCACAGATTTATTGGGGAAAGGATCTCATTCCCTAAAATTGAATATGGATATTCAGAGGAAAGATTATGGCTACCAACTACATTATAAACAGATCATTACCAGATGTTGCCTGGGTATGGAGCCAGATGTCAGGTGGTTAAAAGCTAAAATCGGTGGTCCACTAGGGCAGATGATCATAGCAGCAAACTCCTCGCAAGCTTTTGCTTGGAGACAAATAAGCCTTCTTTTTCTTTTGCTCTTAGAAACTCTTGCAATTTCGGTCGGTCTCAAGTCAGGAAAGGAAAAAGGTGGTATTACTAGTCCAGGTTAGTTTGAATGGACTATTGGAGCACCAATAGTAGACTCAAGCATTACCTTCACAATAAAAAAGTTGCTGGGTACAACGTAGAGTAGCTAGCAACTGATGATCAGAGAGAGGGGTTAACGGGATGGCCAGCAAAAAGACATCACATCATTTTGACCCCGTCGTGTATATACTAATGAGGATGAAAAAGGTGACAGATGCAAGATTTTAGTTTCATGTATTGCCTTCTTCCTTTCTGGTTGATGCAGTGCGAGGTCCGCCCAATACCGCATTAATTACCAAAAAGAGGGTTGAAAACACTGAAGCTTAGTTTAGTTATTGTTCGACATGTAATCGTGATTTTCTTGCAGACACAACTTTTAGCTGTTAAAGTCATGATGTTACCTTTTCTACTGTTGTCATCTTGTGCAACACTTGTACCCTCTATGAATTGACTTGAAGGGTCCTTAACCTGAACCAAAAGAAATTGAAGATCATAATAGCATCCAAGTACCCATCAAATTTCTTGATAGTGATTTGACAATATAACTATATGATAAAACAAATTATGTAACCTCAATTGGGAGAGTTTGGTTGACTTTTGAAGATGATAATCCTTGAAGACTTTGCATAGTATCAATCAGCATCCCTGTTGTTCTGAATGAATGCTTTACTTTATGCACCCTAGATGGAAATGCCTGAAAGTGGGGAAAGGCAATAAGAGAGGGTCTCCATGCATCTTCTTTGGAAGAACGAAAGTACTTTGCAACTCTATCCATCTCAGCATCTGACAATTTGTCTCTAAATGTGGGTCTTTGCATGGGGATGTCTTTCACTTTCCTTCCACGAGGAACAAATTGTTCAATTGACAACTCAACAAACTGAACTTCTGGTTTGCAAATATGTGGAACCTATGAAAGAGAGAAGAAGAAGAAGAAGAAGAAGAAGAAGAAGAAATAGTTAAAATTGGGAAGTCAAAGAAGTATGGTGAGCAAGAAACAAGAAGGCATTCCTCATTGGTTACCATCCTGGGGCTAGGATGAAAATCAAAGCTATTGGTTCCCCCATTATGCATGTGTTTTCTTACAGCCTTGCTGTTTGCTTGTTTTTTCAAATATCCCTTCAACTCTGCACCTTGACATGCTAAAACTAGTACCAACTTTGTCAAGGAAGTTCTTTTAAGAAGTATGATAAGATAGGGAGAAAAAAGGTAATAGAAGAAAAGAAAATGATAATATGTTCATGTCTGTCAAGTTGACATTGTATCTCCAAAAATATATTCTGAAACTGTTGGATGAAAGGATATCGACTTGTCCATCATGCTTTCTTCCTGTCCTTCCCATCCGTTGGATCATTCTCAACGGTGAGATATTGGCATCAAAGCAGATTACCAGATCAACTTCCATGATATCGAGGCCTTCTTCACCTATTGATGTTGCAACAATTACATTGTACCCACCAGAACGGAACTTCTGTTAAGATGTGAAAAGAAAATGGTTAGTCAAGAAACTTTGAACAAGGACCACAACAAGAAATGGTGAATACCTGCAAAACTTCTTGTTGCACTTTCTGGGTCTGCCCTTTCAAAGACTTTCCTGTTAAAGGTTCAAGTCATCCAAAAAAGAAAAAACAAGTATCAGTATTAAAAAATCCGAGTGACTAACTAGTTACTGCATAAATTAAAGCTTTTAGCATGTTCCAGAATGAGATATCACTATGCTGTGATCCTCTAAAAGAACATAGAAAAGTTGAGAAAAGGTTGTAGGAGAGGAGGAAAGGAGAAGGAGAAGAAGCAGGAGGACATGAAATACTGAAAAGGTGGAAATGTGCCTAGAGTTCCCAGTTCTGCAGCTGGCATCGCCTAGCACCTCAGGCGTTCTAGGGACCCTATGTTGCAAAGGGACCTACACAAGAGCCTTTAACTACTCTAACTAGTGTATCAAAGAACTTTTTATGACTTCATGTATCCATGATATAATGTGCCTTTTCATTATCTCAAGTCTCACCAGCACAGGCACAAACATTGAATGTCTTAAAAGTTCAATTGCTTCACCTTTTCAATATTCACCAAAATCACTATCGGATACAATTTCCATAAAGTAAACTTTTTGTGAATACATGTGGAAATATGATGGGGACTTTTGGTAACCATGGATTTTATTCACAAGTGTTCCGGATCAACAGACGACCTGAGCAAACAATCTCACAGAGAAGGGGAAGGGAAATCAGGTGAATTCAATGGGTATGGATTGCAAGATGCAATTCCGAAGATCCCTAACTAATCCATGATTAGACCCAACTAATCACTTGATTAGCCATCTAAATCCCACCTAACTAATGATAGACTAACTAAAACAATTACAAAAATACCCTAAAAAATCCTGCCCAAACCAATTTAAACTCAAACCACTGAAATGGCCTGAAGTCCCTCGCTGGAAGAAATTGTTTTCCAACCAATCAGTTGTCCTCTGGCTATCAAGACAACAATTCCGCCATTCAGTGCCCCCCTGTGGTCTCCTTGTTTATCTTGACACCACGTGTTGTGTGGTATCTTCCGTCGTTTAATCTTGGCCTTTTAGATATGTGAGGACCACATGACCTGAATCAGGACATGAGTTCCCTTTCAAGGATATTATTCAACAGGATGGAAAATATTCTCCACCATTAAGAATTTTTCCCAGTTTGTCCTTTAATATTTTGGAAAGCAATTATGGTACAAAGACTATTCTTTATGAGTTCAACACATTTACAATGTTAGATTTTATTATTATTATTATTTTCTTTTTCAATGTTTGAGGCTTCTACTACTTGAGGTTTGGAAACCATGACAAGATTGATGCTTATTTGGATCAGTCATTTTCTTGCTAGTTTGTTGTGTAAACAATCAGATGAGCCTGAATTCTGGAAAAATTAATGAAGATGGTGAGAGCCTGAATTCTGGAAAAATTAACAAAGATGGTGAGAGCTGTGATTTGATATCCATATCATTTCAGTTTATTAGAACCAGAATCAGGAATTTTCATATTCCATCTGAAGATTATACATGACTTGTTTTCAAGAACTACTGTAACCATACTGAACTTCTACAAGAGATCGGTTCAGAACATTTCAGTGTAAAATTGCACCATGGAACCTGGAAGAAAAGCATTACAGATCCACCCAAAACTAAAGTTCCATAGCCAACAAAGTCTCAAACACAATGCAATTTGAGGGAAAGCTTCACAGAGGAGTATACTACACGCAAAAAAAAAAAAAAAAGAAGAAGAAGAAGAAAAGAAAATCTAGACAATCTTATCACCCTATTTTGAACTCTCTCCTTTTCTTTTTCTTTTTTTCACACACCCTCACACCCACACACACCATATGGGTACTCAAACCCATGACCTCAATGTTGAAACCCACAGGGTCTACCACTGAGCCTTGAGTAGGGACCCTATTTTGAACTTAAAGCCTGCACTTAATAATAAAAAATAAAAATAAAAATGAAAGAACCAATTTTCCATGACCTCTAAATGTCAAACCTATTCCACCCATCTGCCATGCGTAGGGTATTCAACCTTACATATTTTTCTTTGGTAAGAGTTAAGTCCCCAGCTCATACAAACCCAACCAATCTCCAGAAGTATTCATATGAGATTTGCACCAGGATCACAATAATGCTGCCTACATGCTGACCACCTCACATATGCTCATATTGATGTGGTACATGTTACCCTAAATAAATTTCAACTGGAAAGATATATCCAGAGTTACTGTTCGAAACTTGCAATTTCAAAATAGATCCAAATCTGCATAAAGAATAATATAACCAAACAAATAACAAGGTTAGCTTACTTGAGAATTGAGACTAATAATTTACAGAATTTACCATTCACAGAAAAATAATAGCTCCTCATAAAGAATGTCCGCTTGACAGTAGACAAACAAGTAGGTGAAGACCAACAAACCTGAACTTTGACCAATGAACTGGGTAGCTTTAACAAACTCTCCAATGTTGGATAATGAGTCCATTATGTCCCTGTTTATTTGAGAATCACCAACATCATGCTGTCCACATTTATTAATGTGAAAAAGGAAGTGTGATACAACACAAACTCATTGTTAAGAAAATGTAAATATGACAAAATCACAAAGAAGAAGAAGTAAACATGAGCAAGTACCTGTGAAAGTGTTGCATGATTATTCATAGGTAATCTTGCAACATATTGATGTAACAGTTAGATTCCAACTAGAAAGCAAGCTAATAGTAATGAAATATAATTATGGAATTAACTATTTAGTATTTATGAAAATGGCTTTCTTAGGTTAGCAATTAAATTATTTTCACTAATTGTTGCTTTTGCATATATGTTGAGGCCTGTTAAAATCTGTCGTCTTTGTTATGTTATCAGTGTAGCATTTTTCAAGCTAGTTATTTGTGGTAGTACTACAACGTCAGTCTTTATGCTATATAGTTGGCATTTGGCATTACAACAGTTCACATACGACAACAGAACCTACTTCAGAATTCAATCATTATCGTCGTCGTCATCACCACCATCACCACTATAATAGCTTTGTCCCAGCAATTTGGGGTCAGCTTTGTGAATCCCCAATCATTCATAACGCCCTATCCTCGGCAAGTGAACAGGCTTTCATGTCCCTTCTCACCACCTCGATCCAAGCCCTTATGGGTCTTCCCCTCACCCTCTTTTTAGGTCCTTTCAACCCTAAACAAAGGTCCCATCTTTACAGAGTAGTCTGTAGTTTCAAATGTCCAGACCATCTCAACATGCTCTCACAATGTTATCTCCTGTCAGGGCTGCTCCTAGAATGGCTCAATGCCTTGATACTTGATTTTATATTTCCTATTCCTCCAAGACATCCATTTTCACGTCCTCTTCTCTGAAAAGCTCATTCTTTGGTCATGTTGTTTCCTACCTGCCCACACTCTGCCCCATATAGCATAGTTGTTCAGATATAAATTGTCCCTTGAGTTTCATTGTCAATGGGTTGATCACATAGTGTTCTAGAGCCACAATATCCACATATGAATATCATGACCGACATGAAATGGGGATATGAAACTCTACTTCTCAAAAACATAGAATATAGATACAGATAATAAGAGCACCCCAATCTGTATCATGTTATTCACATTTAGTTTTATGATTTTTATTAGAACCACTTGAAGTGTCCTAATAATTTGTAGCTTGCTAAACTCATTATTTGTATGAATAATCATCATATATAAATATATTAGGAGTCATACTATGAAGCTCTCGTAGAGGTTGTGGAACAAAGATTACGAGAAGAAACAAGGACGTCACAAGATCAGATTGGATTCATGCCCACGAGATCAACAATTTAAGCTATTTTTCTACTCAGGCGATGGAAAAAACATAGAGATAGAAAAGGATCTAAAAATGGTTTCTATAAATCTGGAGAAAGTGTTTGATTGAATATCTGATGAGGTTATGAGGTGGACGGTGGGGAGGTTTCTTTTGGTGTTGTGTGTGCCCTGAAAAGCTAATTTGATTCAATTGTTTGTCTCGATGATTGGAACTTGGTCATTAGTGACCATTATTGATGAATGGAATTATGGAACAGGGTCATTAGCGACCCACATTTCATGTCCTTTGTTGTTCATTGTGATTAGAAACTTGGATGAATTAATGGGTTATGAGGATTTCCTATGGAAGATTTTTTGTGGCTTACAGAAGGATGCAATGAATATGACGGCCCAGATAGACTATTGGAGAGTTATGTATCATATCATGAAGTACCCAAAATACTCCATGACAACCCCAATGGATATGGGTAACCTGAGATTTGTTTGTGGTCATCCATGTGATATGAACCAATCATGGGCTAGGATTGATTAATCTCCACCATCATGCATGTAGTTGTTGTTGCACTTCAAACTTGGTAGTATAGATGTTCATCTATTTACCAGACCTAGTTCGAGGCTCGATTAAATATTTGTATTGGATGGATCATATCAAGTCTCCTAACCATCAGTACTCATCTTGCTTAAATTGGATCAACTCATTCACTAGCTTAGACTTGAGATTGCAAAGGGACTTCAGGAGTCTTGATGTGGGGCTTTGATACGCCATTTGATACAACATTAGTGGCCAACACCAAGGTATTATTTGGTTCCCATGTTAAGATTCAGCTGAGGCCCAGTATACCTTAAAAATGTAAAGTGGGTGGATTGAAGAAGAAAAAAGAGAGGAGAGAAGGGTAAAAATCGTATAACCCTCTCCCATAATCTTTTGTTTATAGAAAATTAAATATTCTCTAATTACAACAGGAGACAGAAAGAGAGAACAAAACCAATTAGGAAACCACCTAAACCTAATCCTATGTATGTTACACCGTAGGTGCATAGGAATGAGTATACCGTATGTGTTGTGTACACCTTAGGTGTACCTAATCCCATGTATAGTACACTACAGGTGCATAAGAATGGGTACCCCACAAGTGCTTTTATTTTTTATTTTTACTTTTTTTTTTAACACACACACACATCCCCACAAACTCACACCGTAGTGGGATTTCACCACCTATGGATACTCGAACCCTTGACCGGGTGTTGAAACCAGTGTTTCAAATAGCGTGGCCATAGCGCTACGTAGCGTCCCAAATAGCGTAAATCCCCTGTAGTGTACGCTACGAGGGTCGTAGCGTACGCTACAGCTATGTAGTGCGTAGCGTCCGTAGCGTAAGCTACAATGTATTTTTTTTACTGTTTTATTTTTTTATTCTTTTTTTCACATTTTCTTTGTTTCTAATGTTGAGGAATGTAACACTTGTATTGTACTTGATACTTTTAACCTATAGGATTTTTATTTCTTTTCATAATTGTGACTTGTGGTTTCAATTAGACATTATTGATTAAAGTGGTTTGCTTAGAAAGTTGTTGATGTGATAATTATTTAATTTGGCTTATATATGTGGATTGGCTTTTGATAAATGATAACTAATAACTTTTTTGAACACGCTTATAATTTATAAAATGAATCATCCTTTAGGCATTTTTATTTTTATTTTTCCCACTATTTATTATATTTGTCCTATTTTTAAATTAAAAAATTGAAGTATTGTGTAGCTTATGCTTCACGCTATGTATTTACGCTACATGCTATAGAGGGCTGAGCGCTACGCATCACACTACCGCTATTTAAAACACTGGTTGAAACTCCTAGAGTCTACCACCTGAGCAAGAGTAAGGATCCTACCCCACAAGTGTTGTGTGCACCTAAGGTGTACACAAGTATGTGCACTAACACTTCCCCTTAAGTTGGCACATGGATATCATTCAAGACAAGCTTGATATTGATGGTCATGAGGTGCAATGTTAGTTTGGATTTGGTGAAGATATTTGCCAGCCAATCTTCTGAATGAACAAAAGGCGTATGTAGAAGCTTGACAAATTTTTCCCGAATGAAGTAACAGTCGACTTCAATGTGCTTGGTGCATTTGTAAAGATCAAGTTAGATGCAATATGGATGGCCATTTGATTATGTCACAATGTATTGAAATTGGTGTAGCTATCGTGAATCCCATATCTTGAAGAATGGCTTTCATACGTAGTAGTTCACAAGTTGCATGTGCCATTGTATAGTATTCAACCTCGACAAAGGAGTGAGCAATAACGGATTGCTTCTTACTTTTCCAAGTAATGAAATTTCCTCCTATGAACGTGCAATACCCTGCAGTGGAGTGTCAATCAAAGGAGCCAACCCAATCGACATCACAAAAACCGTTGACATTCAAATGACCATGATCTGAGTAGAGAAGACTATGACCACGTATGGCTTTCAAGCAATAAAGTAGATGATAAACCGCTTCAAGATGATGTTGATAAGGTCATTGCATACACTGGTTTACAATTCCAATAGCATAAAAGATGTCTGGACGAGTAAAGCTAAGATAAGATAGACAACCCACTAATTGACGATACAAACACGGATGATCAATTTTTTCTGAATGTCTCTCATGCAACTTATGATTTACTTCAATAGATATGTCAACAGGGCGAGCACCAAGTAAACATGCCTCGGTCAGAAGATCAAGCACACACTTACATTAGATAAGAAGCTTCCACATTTTGAGCGAGTCATTCAATTCTGACGTGTTGGCATGGAAAAAAAGGACCATGTGCGCATCCGCACTCGACCCCTGCATGTGCGCAGGCATCCATGAGGAGAGACGCCCGCTCACTCATTTAGGCTAGCGTGTTGGACAATGGCCCTGGTGGGGTTGCTAGGACAACGATCGCCGCCAGTCTCCTAACAGAGCATAGATATAGGGTGCTTATTCAAGCAAGCATCGTTAGTGCTACTCTCGCTCTGCTCACTCTCATGCTATCTAGTGCAAGGTCCAATATTGGTTGAACTACATAAATAGGTAGTGCCACGTGCTAACCTCATTATCATATTACATAAACACAGCCTTGCACTGCCTACATAGACACAACTACGAGCTCCCTACCTACACAAACAACCCTACACTCCCTGCCTACCCAGAGCTGCCTGCCAAGCCGATGGCAAAGCATTACGCTGCTTGTACCATACTTGGCACAACCCTATGTTACCCATCTCTTACCTAGACAGTGTCACACACCAACCCTCTTCACTTTCATCTCCATATGGCCCCATGCAAACCTAAGTTCTGTCACACATTTGATACTTGATACTAGCTAGTCATAAAGGGAGGCTGCACAAGCGCACCCTGCTACTCATTCAGATGATAGTCCAACTCTCGTATGCCCTTAGGAGACCCTACATTTGTCGTCAAGGTAGCATGCGTATCCTTTATCTACCTACACGGGACAAACGGTAAGGTCAATCATTGCATAATGCTACGAATTCCCTAACCAATGATCTAGACCAGTGTTTCAAATAGTGCCCGTAGCGTATGCTATGTAGCATAGTGTGGCTGTAGCACTACGTAGCGTCCCAAATAGCATAAATCCCTTGTAGCGTACGCTACAGGGGTCGTAGCGTACGCTATAGCTACGTAACGCGTAGCGTCTGTAGCGTAAGCTACAATGTATTTTTTTACTATTTTATTATTTTTATTATTTTTTCATGTTTTCTTTGTTTCTAATGTTGAGGAATGTGACACTTGTATTATACTTGATACTTTTAACCTATGAGATTTTTATTTCTTTTCATAATTGTGACTTGTGGTTTCAACTAGACATTATTAATTGAAGTGGTTTGCTTAGAAAGTTGTTGATGTGATCATTATTTGATTTCACTTATATATGTGGATTGGCTTTTAATAAATGATAACTAATAACTTTTTTGCACATGCTTATAATTGATAAAATGAATCATCTTTTAGGCATTTTTATATTTTTTTTCCTTTTTTTTTTTACTATCTATTATATTTGTCCTATTTTTAAATTAAAAAATAGAAGTATCGTATAGCTTACACTACACACTACGTATTTACGCTACATGCTATAGAGGGTTGAGCACTACGCATCACACTACCGCTATTGAAAACACTGATCTAGACACTCTGAATATGAAGGATATCTAATTAAGGCGGATGCATCGCATGCATTATTCTGCTTTCTTTTACTTTATGCAAGTATTCTTATTCTCTTGGTCTTTTCCTTAAAATTAAGGGCACTTCAACTCAATGTAATTAATGGCTTATGCTAAACCACAACCCGGAATGTATTATTTAAACCCATATCAATAAAAGCCTCTCTTTAAAGGGGCATGATTTTCCTATAATGCTTAGCTTGACAATGCTTAATGAATGCTTATGAAACGAAAAAAAAAAAAAAAACAGTGCCAACAAAGTGGAAACTCCACTGGGGATTTCCATAAGACATTCTTGAGCAATGGAAATGTGCATAGAGTATGCTCAGTTGAAAAGCACTTTGGTGCCGCCATCAATGCCAAACCTAACGGGAACATTTTTCTCTTCGTCTCTAAGGTTAAAAACCAAATGAGCTAGACTATGGATGCAAGCGCATACCGGCACAACACACTTCATCCATTCATCATCAAGGGGATATCGGCATTGCATTTTGTTAGTATTTTATCTACCGGTCATCAACAAGATGACTTCTATCAAAGCTTTCTGCTTCTTTTTTCCCCACAGGCAGCTTCGCAGTCACCTACACTATGGAGGCAGTGATGCCTACCCTTCAGTCTCTCATTAATGCCACCCTAGTGGCAGTGAAAGCGACTGCCTTAATTTCTAGGACTGTCCGCTGCTAAAGCCAAGACCTCTTATCCACAATGGCCTTCAGGACTCGTGCCTCTATCAAGGCCACCTTGCGGTCAAGCTTGTCTGAAGCACCAGTATCGCTCCAGCTATAGTCACAACTTTTGCCCCAAGATAAGGCCTTTAGCTAAGGTATAGCTTGTCTTGTGCCCTCATCCTACGGATCAACGATCTTGTACAACCTTTCCCCCAATATGTGCTCTCCTCAACTACAAGTGGCTGATACGTCTAATTCCATGTATACTAGTACAAACTACAAATAAAGGGAAGAGTGCTACCCCTCAAGCACCAGCAACACTAGCTACAATTGTTTCGCTACCCGCAAGGTAGACTCGGTAACCCTAGCACACCCTATGCAATGAGGGCCTGGCCACCCAAAGATGGGCAAGCGTTGCTCCTCTGCTCATCCATTAGTGATCTGTACTCCCAAACTAGCCTATTCCTATTCTTACGGCACAAGGATTTCCACCACTCCACCTTCAACTGGTCCACTCATTTCCACCTTGCGTAACTCTTCGGGCCAATAAGATTTTCATTCTAGTGATAATTGACTAGTGAGATGATACAATTGGTGTATACAAATTTTAAATTGTAATGTATTGGTCTTTTGGGATATTGTTTTCATTATTTTATGAATTATCAGTTATCATTTATCACTCATGTTTCGAGTCTTTTGAGTTTTGACTCATTGTCCATGATTATATAAATGTAAATACTTAATTATCTCATTATGTTTTGCATTCATGATAAAATAGGAGAGACAACATTGATATTTACAATCTTATCATTGATACTAGATATTTAGAAAATTAAATATAGGAGATTTACAATCAATCACAAAATCATTAGACAGGTTGAGACAACATTCTCAACAAAGAGTGGACTATAAGACTATCATAAACATGGTTTTAAGTAATACATATCTGAAAGCCTCTAAATATTTCCCTTATTTTTTAGATATTTTCATTTTTTTTAAAAAAAAAATGACTATTACAAGGGCATAATGGTCATTACAACCCCACCCCTGTAACACCAACGGTGGGGACTATTGCACCCACTTACCACTACAACACACCTTGTTTGTGGCCTACTTGAGTTTTGGAACGACATGATTTTTTTCCCCGGGGGGGGGGGGGGGGGGGGTGGGGTGTTCCAGTTCATCCTAGTTGTGCAAATATTTTAAAATATGGTTTCAATGGTAAAGTTCAATCCCCATTGTTGCTTATGGTGCAGCTTGAATTTTTTATCTGCTTTGTTTTTTCGGCTCACGTCCTAATATGACCTGGAGCTGAATGAATGAATGGAGTAGATGTCACACAGACATCCATAAATATGAATATCGGTATCGTATCCTAATCAGCACAAGACATACGTGATACAGGGTCGTATCATCCTGATACAAAAAAACTGATCCATATCGGCCTGTACAAGGAGTAGCAACACCAATACGGCGGATACACCCATAAAAGCCCAATTTTGAATTGTTTTTCAAAATTTCACTCATGTCTCTTCTTCTTCTTTTTTTCATTTAAATCATGGAAGAAGCTTTAAAACTTATTTTAGGCTATATCTAAGACCTATTTTGGGATCAAAACAAATGATTTGAATGGGATTCGACAAATCAAAGAGAACTGGACCATTATGGGAAAATTCAGAAAGAACAAATAAGGGTAAACCTTCACTTTCTTTTATATATTTTCATCTTCTTTTTGTTGTACTTCAATGTAATTGGGACCTAGTTCACCAAATTATTCTTGATTTGTGTTCAATTAGGGCCCATTTAGTTGACCTTCAACAAGTCAAACCGATGGACAACATTCTCATCAAAGATTGGTCCAATACACCATCATATGCATGCCTAAAATACAAATATATATATATATATATATATATATATATATATATATATATATATATATAGATTCTTGAATATCTTATTATTCTCTTTTTTCCTGATATTTTCCTTAATTCTTTGGTTGATATCGATACTTGATGCTCGTACCATATCATTTTGTGACCGAGCCGATACACCTCTCGATACCAATATTCAGAAACATCACTTTGGGTCTAGAGTTAAAAAGAGGTCGACTTGGCCTAACTAGGGCAATTCACCACAGCTCGTCTGGTACTGCCCGACTTAGGATTGAAAAAGTCAGTTGGAGTCACCTTGTCTTCTAACCATGCTCGCAATAGTTAGTGCAGCATTGTATCTCACCATTAATCTCGTAAATACATACCATAATGCTTTTGTTCTATTCATCTAGCATTTTCTTCATTCTTACAAAGCTTGTTCAACAACTTTATCAAAAAAAGTCAATTCCTCTTGTGCGCTTCCAACTTAATAAAAGAATTTATAGTTTAAAGACACCACTCGTTAGATCCAAGGTCATGGTTCAATGATCCTAACCAGTTATACATGGGACTCATCATAGATGAAGGTTACACCCAGTGTTTTAAATATCGACGATATTGGCCGATATATCCCACGATATATCTTGTATCCCACCTATGCGATACGAAACATACAAGTAGTGGGATATATCCCACATGTTCGATTCGGTGAGCATTTTTTTTATTTTTATTTTCGATCATTTTTTCTGTAAATCATGTTAAATCATTGTCAATTTGTTACAAATCCATGATTTTTCATGTTTTGAATGGCATGAAAAATCATGGATTCGGAACTTCGATTTCAAGATTTGCAGAAGGAACAAGTTGCGGAAAATTGAAAAAAAAATAAAATCAAAATCGAACATGTATGTAACCTAATCTAGTGATTCTTCTTTTTCTTTTGAATGTATTACTTGTGTTTCCACACATCTTCTTACATTTATAAATTATATGAATAGACTTTGAATATACTTGCATTCATTCAGTTAGACAGCGCATAGATTAGGACCCCATACAAAGAAAACCTATTATGTGCACTTGTTTTTTGTAATGTTTTGATTTGTAAGTGTGTATTAATGTCTTTTTTAACAATTACTGAAATTTTGTGGAAAAATTTAACCAATTTCCAATGTTTCCAACAACAGCGATACATTACGCGATACAACTGATATATCCCATGCGATAACCGATATATATTTGTATCCCAAGGGTGCGATACGTAGCGTGATAACAATATTTCAAACATTGGTTACACCTACCCTCTCCCCCCCTCCCCCCCCCCCCCCAAAAAAAAAAAAAAAAAAAACGCCCATTAAATGACCATCATACTTGAACAAAGTTGACTTGGTGATTGAACTACATATGCATCTACGCAATTAATGGGCTACCAGCTAGCAACCTTCCTGCATAGTTTGGACTCAAAACCGATACTGTTGAGCTTGTTCTGAGATCTAAAATAATAGGCATAAAGTACCAAGCCTTGAAGGGTGCACACTCACACATTAACATAAGCATCTCAAATTGCATATACTGCATTCCCATTAAGGATATTAATTGAATATGAGTACACGTAGATCATGTTTTCACATGCCCACAGGTAAGAATTATTTTGTGACTAATTGGCATATGGATATATATTTTCAGCAACCCCCATTTGTCTAGGTCAATCAATCTTTCAGGAGGATCTTAATTAACACTATGCATATTGTTGTGCATATTACCATTTGTTAATAGCAACACAGTTGCATGGCCATAAATGGAAATTCTGGGTTTTGCCGAACAATATCAGTCATAACTGTATTGTACCGGGCACCCATATCCATACATCATAAAGTACTGCAATTAATGCACAATAATATGCTTACCCAGGGATTTGCATTCTCACAGGATTACACCACATGAATCTCAATCAACCCTTGCCTAGATAACATGGAGGCAGAAAGCATTTTCTATATTGATCATCAGCCACATGAACACGTTTTTAACCATTAAATAAAAGCAAGTAAGCAACCATAAATAAGTAATCATTCTTTTATTGAATTCATAGAAATTAGGCTTACTTGACACTTCCCCTAAAGTTTGAGAAAATAATCACTCTTGATTCCTTGGGATCTTTTGTTTCTGCAACAGCATAAATATCATATTAAAAGATGTAGGAGCTTAGACATGACAACTTGGAGTAGGAAGAAAAAAAATGGAACCTAAATACAGATTATTTCGAAGAAGATCCAACTATCTAAATGGCTGGGACAAGGCAATGATGATGATGATCCCAAATGATAGATAAGAATTAAATAATAACCATCACTGATAGTGATAATGAATCTATCCATTTGCATGAAATTCAGAACCAAAAACAACGTGCAAAGGGATGTCATTGAACTGGCCAATGATTTCAAATTCAAAAGGCAGAGGCTTGGTATTTAGTTTGCAAACACAGACCATAAATACACTTTCATACTTAATTTAGGAAGCAGTAGTACACATAGTACATACACATTATTGGATAAAAGTTGAGAATGCACAAAAAATAACTATACAAAACAAGCACTTGGGTATACACAATAAGTTTGAATAAACAGTATAAAAACTAATAATCAGTACAAACAATTTTGAACACCACAAGGGCTCACTCATTCATCAACTCCATCATATAAAAGTTAAAAGAAACAGGGTTTTAATCACATTTGTCATTTGGAGTGGGGATATTTGAATGACACGGATATTCAGATTACCAGGTATTGTAATATCCAGATATTGCCACTGCTGAAAGTGATGATTTCTTTCTTTGGACAACACTCTGTAGTAGGCTATTGTGACTTTCAGAAATTATAATGTTTGTGTTTGGCTGGCTTATAAAGTAGTAATCACAAGCAGTTTTTGTCTTCTTCTTCTTTTTTCAAGAAGCATCAAATTGAAAGAACAAGTGTGGCCCACGATTTCACATGATCAAAGTCAAAATGTAACTACAAATAGTAAATTGTGTGATCAATTTTATATGTGGACTGGATGCTGCCCACACAAGTGAAGTTTGTAAGTCTAACACATGACTAAAGATGAATTGGAGTGTTATGAATTAGGGCGTACAGATGGATCATTATGAATTAACTTATACTTCAACAGATTGACAGATATGAATCAATGGCAACCACACGTGACCCACCCACATATATTAGATGGTTAGATCAGGTAGGTCATATGTGAAAATGAAATAATTATGATAGGTGGCCCATGAGCATATTGATTGGTCCACACATTGTCTATTGGTTTGTTCTCTATCTTGCATGTGCGTATATTGGTTGGCCCACACATGATTAGGTGGTCCACACGTTTTGGTGGATGATTCTAATCAGGTGTTCTAGACTCGTTTACTAGTATTAGTATGATCAGGTGGCCCACAAGTGAACAGGAGTCGCATCACTGAACCATAAGGTCCATAAAATCAATAGCTTGAATCACTCAATCATGAACCCATAGGATCCATGTGGCATCCTTCAGCCCTTTTTGTACAAGCGGCACCCACAATTCCTCTACAAGTTTGTGGAGTAAATTTATTCTACAACTACATGTGGGGCTTGGTGTAAGTGTACAAGTGATGCAGGACAATTAACCACTTGCTCTAAAAGCTCGAACTGTTAGAGTATGGCGAATTAATCCCCTCATCTCATAGCCCAAGCCCCACATCTCGTGGGTTAGGACCTCGGCCAAACCCCCTTCGTGGGCCCCAAATTGCATGGGTCACCCACCCCAAGTGTGCCCCTGCATCTAACAGGCAACCTCACTCGAGTCCAGTGTAAAAATGCCCCTGCATTAATTACCCTTGGCGAGGAGTCTCGAACACAAGACCTCCCGCTCTGATATCAATTTGATGAAGGATAATTAACCACTTGTTATAAAAGCTCGAACTGTTAGAGTATGGCGAATTAATCACTTTATCTCATAGCCTAGGCCCCACATCTCATGGGTTAGGACCTCGGCCGAACCCCTTTCGTGGGCCCCAAATCATATGGGCCGCCCACCCCGAGTGTGTCCCCGCATCCCACGGGCTACCCCACTTGAGCCTGGTATGAAATGCGCATTAATCACCCCTGGTAAGGAGTCTCGAACACAAGACCTCCCCCATGGGCCCCAAATCGCATGGGTCACCCACTCCGAGTGTGCTCTTGCATCCAACAGACGACCCCACTCGAGCCCAGTGTGAAAATGCCCCTGCATTAACAAGTGAGACCCATGGTTCCTCTACAAGTTTGTGGAATAAATTTGTTCTACAACTACAAGTGTGGGGCCCAGTGTGATTTTGCATGAAGTCCACTTCCTTCATCATGTCCTTGGTGGCTGAATATAAGAACCATCCAAAACTAAAGTGACCCAAACCATGTAAAATCATGCCTAAAACCAATAAAATCACATGGCATTGCCCACCTGTGTTTTGGAATAGTCTTGAGTTTTTAGGTGTCCATTCATCCTAGTGGGAAACATGTTATGAATGAATTAATGGCATATAAACAAAATGGTGGACCCCAAACTGTTGGGAAGAATTTAATGACGGGCATCCTCACCCAACTGCTCCTTGTGGTGTGACTCACATGTGCTTGGGATCGATTTGATTTTACAGATACCAGGAAAATCGAAACCAGCATACCTTGTGCACATAGTGGATGTGGGCCCTACGTCTTCATAGTTCCCGTACTAGTAGTTGCAAGATAGGTTTATTCAACCACAGTTGTTGAAGAACTGCATCCTATGTAGGAGAAAATATAGGTGCGGGAGAGAGAAAATAGGGCGTGGGCCTGTGGGGCTTTGGAATTGCATATAAAACCTTCTATGCTGTGTAAAACACACTCTCATGGGATCCACCATTTTTGTATTTAAATCCAATCCATCCATTAGGTGAGAACCCTTGAACTGTAGATACAAAAGATTAACCCAATAGAAAACTCCAATGGGCCACATAAATGGGAACAACGTAAAATTGCTCCTAAAACCTTTTGGTTCACATGGTAGTTGAGTTGAATAGAATTGGGAAGATGAGGGAAGAGAATAGAAGAAGGAAAGAGAGAGAAGTGTGGCTGTGTGGGAGAAGAGGGTTTTGAGAGAGAATTGCTTTCTTGTGTACAAGGGGCCACAAACCCTAACACCTTTTATTTTAACACTAGAAACACACATACACGCTCCTCAAGAGCACACAACACTGTGTATATGCACACATAAATACACACTAACAAATAATAAGAACAAAAAGCATTTCCTATACTCCCCCTCAAGTTGGAATATAGATGTTGATCATGCCCAACTTGTCAGTGATACGGAGAGGGCTTCCCAACTAAGACACTTGGTAAGGACATCAGCCAGTTGTTCCCTGAAGCGAATAAAGAGAGTCACAATTTCTTTGTTAACAACCTCCTCTCTAATAAAGTGACAATCAATCTCAATATGCTTCATGCGCTCATGAAATACCAGATTGCTGGCAACGTGAATGGCGGATTGATTATTGCAATGCAAAGGAATGAGACTGAAAAGGATTATAGCCAAATTCCTATAAGAGGATTCGAAGCCAAACGAGTTCACATGTTGCATGAGCCATCGCCCTATATCAGCTTTGACAGAAGATCGCACAACAATGAATTGCTTCTTACTCTTCCAGGTGACAAGATTGCTACCTATGAACGTACAGTACCCAAAAGTAGACCTTCAATCATATAACTTTCGGCACAATCGGTATCGGAGTAACCAGAAAGGTGAAGATGGCCATGCTGAAAGAGCAAACCTTTACTAGGGAAGGACTTGAGATACCGAAGAATACAATACACTGCCGTCATATAAGTGGTATGAAGGCTATAAATGAATTGGCTAACAACTCCCACAACATAAGAAAGATCCAGCCGGGTAATAGTGATATAAATAAGCCGGCCAACCAAGCGACAATACATCCCTGGATCAAAAAGGAAAGCGCAATCATCAAGATTGAGCTTCAAAGTAATATCCATAGGCGTAGTAACAAGCTTGCATCCTAGCATCCCTATCTCTGAGAGTAGATCAAGGGCATATTTCCTTTGAGATCGAACAACTCCCAACTTTGATCGATCAAATTCAATCCTCAGGAAATACCGGAGAGTCCCAAGATCTTTAATATCAAATCGAGTCTCAAGGAAAGATTTAAGAGCCACCATTCCTTCAATATCATCGCCAGACAACGCAATGTCATCCACATAGACCATCGATAACATAACCACTGTGGGTCAACGACAAATGAATAGAGAATGATCGGCCTGGCTGCAAATAAATCCAAAGTCCAAAAAAGCAAGACCGAACTTATGAAACTGGCACGTGAAGACTGTTTAAGACCATAAACGATTTCTTTAAGCGACACACAGGGGGTGAACCATGAAGACCATGAGGCATTGAAAAATCAGGGGGTTGATCCATATAAACTTCCTCGACAAGGCCACCATGTAAGAATGCATTTTTCACATCTAGTTTAAATAGGGGCTAAGATAAATTCATGACCAAAGAGATAACCACATGAATAGAGTTAAGTTTGACCACTGGAGAGAATGTCTCAAAGTAGTCCACCCCATATGTTTGAGTAAAACCCTTTGTGACTAATCATGCCTTATAATGATCAACGGAAGCATTTGGACGATACTTGGTGGTGTAAACCCATCGGTACCCTACAGTATATTTTCCCTCAAGTAGGGAAACCAACTCCCAAGTATTGTTTTCTCCAGCGCCTACATTTCTTCCATTATAGCCTTAGTGCAGTCAGGGATATGCAGAGCTTTCCTTAAATTACGTGGAGTAATACATGAGGATATGGAAGCTGCAAATGACTAGAAATAAGGTGAAAGATACTGATAGGAAACAAAATTACTGATGGAATGTTTTGTGCATAATCGAGAGGGTTTACGTAAGGCAATGGGCAGATCATCATGAGGATGAGGATGAGAGCTTACCTAGACCACCAGCAGAAACAGATGAAATGTAGGGGATGATCAATAGAGGATTTAGTTCGTTGATGATACACAAGAATAGGCTTTGAAACATATGGAGGAGCACCGATGTCATCATCAAGACATAAGACTGAGAGGTATAGATTTAGAATTAAACTGCATAAGCTCCCCTTGACTAGTAAAAGGATGGTGTAGAGATCACCCTTCAACAGAGAAGTGTGGAATATCTTCAAAGAAGGTGACATATGCCGACACATACCTCCTATAGGTCAAAGGATTGTAACACTTATATCCATTTTGCGACCAAGACTAACCTAAGAAAATACACTTTATGGCCCAAGGACTCAACTTGTCATTACTCTCATCAAGAATCTAAACGAAGCATGTGGGTGTAATATTTCAAATGAAGACTTGCGTGATAGTATTCAAGATGGAATGCAATTAGTAAGGAAAACAACAATAAGGCATATCCCGGAATCATTTTGGGAGATTCATACCAAGTAAGAAGGCACGGGTAACTTTAAGGTGGCAATTCTTTCACTTAGCCACACCATTTTGGTGGGAAGTTGGAGAACATGATGTATAGGACAAGATGCCATGGTCTTGCCAAAAAAAAATAAAAAAAGAGAAAAAGACATTTGACATATACTCGCGCCCATTTTCAAAATGTAGAATTTTGATAGGGCATTGAAATTGGTTGACCACTTCATTGTAAAAGAGATTAAACATGTTAAAAACTTCATGCTTGGATTTCAGAAGATAAAACCCAACTCATCCATGTGCAATCATCAATAAATGCAACAAAATATCTATGTAAAAAAAGAGAGGTGACAGGAGCAAGCCTCCAGCCATCAGGTTGAACTAACTCGAATGGGGTAGGTTTCCTCTCAGATAAACTAGGAGGGAACACAACCTGGTAATGTTTGGAGAACTTGTAAGTTTGATAGAAATTGAAGGAAACAAAAGTTTTAACCTAAACACAAATGGATGCCCTTAGCGACAATGCCATCAGGACATTGACTCTCTATTTAAGGACAATGCACTAGATGTCATCATAGCAGTATCAACAAAAAATAAATTCCTTCGTATTCATGACCCCCACCAATTGGCCACTTCATCTGGAGGTCCTAAAACACACAATGAGAAGGAAAGAAGGTTACCGAACAATTCAAAGATCTCTTAAGAGAGATAATTGATAATAAATTGAGAGAAAAGTTTACATACAAAACTAAAGACAAATGCATACTAGAAGAAAGTTTGATGAAACCAGATCCAGATACAGGAGTTTGGTTTTCATCTGCAACAGTGACAGAGCGTGCCAGGGTAGAAGGAAAGTAGGAGCTAAACAGATGAGAGGCCTACTAGTCATGTGTGAGGTATCTCCAAAGTTAAGGACCCAAGCAGAAGGGGAGGATACATGGAGGGTGGTACCTGATTGAGCTATAGAGGCTCTGGAAGAATTAGGGACCTCACGCACATGCAGCTACATCAAGGCATCATAGGCCTCATGGGACAAGAGAACGGAATCACATGAGGTAGACTACTCCACCACAATCGGCTCTAAAGTCTTCTCAAAACTAGTGGAGGCAATACCAAGCACCGACACACCTGCTCAAGATGGGCAACTGATTAGGTCCCAACAACAATCAATAGAGTGGTTGGTACCCTCATAGTGAGTACAAGTGCGAGGTTCAGGTTCATCCCGTCCCAAGTCCTTGTCCACCACGGCCATCAACATCACTGCCTCTACCTCGATGACTCAATCTGAAATCTCGTCCACATCCTTGAGTTCCCCATGCAGGAGCTCTAGAGCCATAGAAAAATGAAGACTGGTCTCCAATAGCATATGCAGATCGATCTGGTGAAACAAAGGGAGAGGCGAATGATGTGGTGACCCTTTGACACATTGCATAAATAGATGTTAGAGAAGGAAGAGGATCCATGACAATGATTTGTCTCGAAGCACCATGATACTCAGGGTTGAGACCAGAAAGGAATTGCATAATTATAGTTTCTTTATGTTGCTTCCATATATGCTCATAGTCCATTGTACAGTTAGAGGAAAGGGGATGATAGAGATCCAACTCATCCCACATAACCCGAAGAGCCGAAAAGTACTCCTTTAGGGATCTTTTATCTTGTTGAAATCTGCCAATGCCAGAGATCAATGTGAACACTTTGGATATTTTCTGAACTTTTAAGTACATATCATGAAGGGTGTCCCATATCCTTTTCGCTGAGGTTAAAAACATGACAGAATTACTCACAGGTGGTTCCATACTGTTGAGTAGCCAAGCCATGACTTGGTAATTCTCCTTGGTCCATGTCTTAAAATTTCCATTTGTAGAATAAGAGAATTCATCCAATATATACGAAAGTTTGTCTATTCCACCCAAAAATAATTTCACGGACTAAGCCAGTAGAGAATGATTTGATGAGGATAATGTGAAGAAGAGATGAGAATAATGAGAGAGAAGAAGAAAGAGGAAAGTTTGGGAGAAATGATGTGATAGGCTTGCTTGCCCTTACACAATATTTTATTATGATAAAGCATATAGTACACCGCAGGAGAATAGGGAAGTGTGCACATGCACTTACACTAACCACACACAATACACTAGCATTCTCTATACTCCCCCTCAAGTTGGAGCATAGATGTTAATCATGTCCAACTTGTCACAAACACGATGAAGAGCATCTCGACTCAAGGACTTTGTAAGAACATCAGCAAGTTGATCCCCAGATCGAACAAAAGGAGTGAGGATTTCCTTAGAAGCAACTTTAGCCGAATAGAGTGACAGTTGACCTCAATATGCTTGGTTCGCTCGTGAAAAATTGGGTTACGAGCAATATAGATGGCCGTTGGGTTTGCTTGATTGTCACAGTGAAGAGAAATAGGATCCAAAGGAGGATAGTCAAGTTCTTCAAGAAGATTGTGAAGCCACACGAGTTCACACGTCGCATGAGTCATAGCACGATATTCTGCTTCAGCCGAGGACCGGGCAACAACTGGCTGCTTTCTGCTTTTTGCTTTTCTAGGTTATAAGATTGCCACCTACGAAGGTACAGAAGCCGGATGTAGAGCGGCGATCAAAAGTACTACCTGCACAATCAGCATCAGAATAGTCATAAAGATGAAGATGACCATGCAACTAAAAGCGGAGGCTAAGATCTATGGCTGATTTTAAATACCGAAGTATGCGGTAGACAGCCATGAGATGAGAAGTACGGGGAGCTTGCATGAATTAGCTAACCCCCACCGCAAATGAGAGATCTAGGCGAGTAATAGTCAGGTAAATAAGCCGGCTTACAAGTCATCGATACATCTCGGGATCAGTAAGGAGAGCACCATCATTTGGTCGAAGCTTCTGTGAAGTATCCATGAGAGTGGTAGTAGGCTTGCACCCTAACATGCCGGTCTCCATAAGAAGATCGAGCGCATATTTTCGTTGTGACAAAACTAATTTGGATGATGAGTGAGCAAATTCAATTCCGAGGAAGTAACGAAGAAGACCAAGATCCTTGATCTCAAACTTGGTTTTCAAAAAATCTTTGGCCTCCCTCATTCCAGCAAAATCACTACCGAACAAAACAATATCATTCACATAGACAATGAGAACCATGATGCCCGTCGATCGACGACATATAAAGAGAGAATGATCGGCATGACTACGAACAAAGCCAAACTCCAAGAGAGCCAAACTAAATTTTTCGAACCATGCACATGGAGATTGTTTGAGTCCATAAAGAGCCTTTTTCAACCTACATACAAGTGCAGGGTTGTGAGAAGCAACAAAGTCAGGAGGTTGATGCATGTAAACTTCCTCTGCAAGATCCCCATAGAGAAATGCATTCTTAACATCGAGCTGAAACAAGGAGAGCACAACGCGAATTGAATTAAGTTTAGCCACCGAAGAGAATGTCTCGAAGTAATCCACACCATGAGTCTGTGTGTAACCTTTAGCAACAAGACGGGCTTTATAGCGATCAATTGAGCCATTTGGAAGAAACTTGATTGTATAAACCCATCGACAGCCAACAGGTTTATGGCCTACAGGAAGTGGCACAAGATCCCAAGTATGATTCTTCTCAAGAGCAGATATTTCTTCCATCATCGCCTTTGTCCAATCAGGACTCTAAAGAGCATGTGAGAGAGATCTAGGAATAGTCTGTGATGAAGGAGAAGCTGCAAACGACTGAAAAGACGATGAAAGTTGATCATATGAAACGAAATTACCAATGGGGTGTTGAGTACAAGATCGTGACCCTTTGCGCAAGGCAATGGGAAGATTTAAACTCGAGTTAGGAGAGTCACTTAAACCAACATCCAAAGTGAGCAGAAGGGTGGATGGCTGAGCTTGTGAAGATTTATCTCGACGATAATACACCCGAAGAGGCTTAGGCTCACCCATATCACCAACAGGATGCTAAATAGAGGGGAGAGGAATTTTTCCATGATTACTAGTGGAAAGAGGATAAGAGTCATACTCCCCCTGACTCGCAAGAGGATCACAGAGGGATCAGCCTGGAGAGGAGAAAAAAGAAAGATCCTCAAAGAAGGTGACATCGGCAGAGACATATATTTCTTGCGAGTCAATGGGTCGAAGCATTTATACCCTTTCTGACTCCGATTATACCCTATAAAGACACATTTAATCGCCCTGGAGCTAAGTTTATCATTACTCCCATCCAAAATTTGAACAAAGCATGTACAACCAAAAACTTTAGGTGGTAGAGGAAATGGATTATCATGAAAATACAATATAGTAAATGAAGATTTGTAAAACAGAATACATAAGGGTATACGATTAATAAGAAAAGTAGCAGTTAAAAGAGCATCACCCCAAAAATGTTTGGGTAGATGCATACCAAGCAGAAGGGTGTGAGCAACTTCAAGAAGATGACGATTCTTTCGTTCTGCAATACAATTTTGTTGAGGAGTGCGAGCACATGACGTCCTAGACAAAATACCACGTTCCTACAAGAAGAACAGAAAGGCAGTAGACATGCACTCCCCCATTACCAGAATGGAGGGATTTGATGGAACAATGAAATTGAGTGCACACTTCATGATAAAACACTTTAAACGCATCAAATACTTCACTTTTAGATTTCAAAAGATAAATCCAAGTCATGCGAGAATAATCATCAATAAAGGTAACAAAATATCTAAATTCAAAAGTCGAAGTAACCGGAGCTGGTCTCCAAACATCCGAGTGAACCAGAAGAAAAAGTTGAGACTTCCTCCCAAAAGAACTAGGAAGAAACGTAACACGATGATATTTAGACAATTCACAAATATCACAGCATAATGGTTTAGTGACAGATAAGTAGAGAAACAAAAGTCTCAATCTAGCAATGCATGGGTGGCCTAAGCAGCAATGCCACTGAGTCATGGACTCTCGATCTAGAGAAAGAGTAGTAGAAGCGGCAACAGGTGTATCATCGAGAAGATAAACGCCTCCTCGCTCATGCCCCCACCAATCACTCTCTTCATCTGTAGGTCCTGAAACAAGCAATAAGAAGGAAAGAAGGTGATAGAACAATTGAGTGATTTAGTAAAAGAGCTAACAGACAATAAGTTTGGAAAACGAGGCACATGCAATACGGAAGACAGACAAGGAAGAAGAGAGGGATGGAACCAATCCCAGAGATGAGAGATTGGGTTCCATCTACGACTGTGACATACTGAGTGGAAGAAGAAGGAGAATAAGAAGAAAAGAATTGCAACTTATCAGTCATATGGGAGGAAGCTCCAAAGTCGATTACCCAGGAGGTAGGAGAGGATGACATAAGAAGGGCAGTACCTGACTGGGCCGAAGCTGTGTGAGAAGGCTTAGGAATATTCCGAATGTGAAGCCGTATAAAAAACCAAAGAAAAGCTTACCGATTTGAGGTAGATTGAAGAAAAACGGAATCTGGGACCAATTTTTGAATTCTTCTATTTCGCCCAAAATACCATGAAATGAGGTCCAATAAATTCTAAAACAATCATGACAAATCTTCTAAAATCAAAATCTATCAAACCCCTAAACTTTTAGCTCAAACGGAGTCCATGCGTCAGTACAACGCTGACGTCAGCCGTACGGCTGCTAACATCAGCAAGGTGACGTGTCGCCTCTCAACCTGTTGGATGCGGAATGCCTAGATCTTTGCTCTGATACCAAGTAGAGAATGATTTGATGAGGATAATGTGAAGAAGATATGAGAATATTGAGAGAGAAGAAGAAGGAGAAGAGTTTGGGAGAAATGATGTGTTAGGCTTGCTTGCCCTAACACATAATATTTTATTATGATAAAGCATATAATACACCACAGGAGAATAGGGAAGTGTGCACATGCACTTACACTAACCACACACATTACACAATATAATACACTAGCATTCTCTATAAAGCCCTCTGCAAACGATTATTACCATTCGACTTAATTGTTGTAATCAACAAGGGATGAGATTCCAAAGACCCTATACCAGGTCCGGAAGACATTTTGTCATCCATAAGGGTCCACAAACATCAAACCCAAGCAACAAAACACCCAAAGTGGTGCTCACACAATTAAGGTAGCTAATAAACCTATAAAGGTCATATTTCCACAAGCAGAGGGACCTAAATAGCAAGAAACTTCACAAATTGACTCATCCGAGCACCATACACTACCAAACTAAAATGAAATAGCACATCACGGAACTTCTTGTGTATGTCCAGGATCGTCAGGACCCAAAAACGGTGGAATTGGTCCACTATGAGGCCCAAAAGACCACAAAAAAACTTCCTTGATAAAGAAAAACTCCATGGACATCCAAATATAGTAAAATCGATCCACCCTACAAAGAAACCCCCAAAAGATACCACTTGGAGAAAAAAAAAAAAAAGGAAAATCTAGGGTTTTTCTACTAGACATGAAAAATGGCCCACACACACCTCAAATCAGTTCCAAAAATCCCATAAAAATCACCAAAATTCTTCTAAAATTGAGTTGCATCAAATCATACTCATCTCAATGAGAAATTGTCCGTATAGTATGTATAAATGCTGACGCCAGTCGTACAGTGTTGACGTTAGCAAGTTCCTATAGCTTCAAACAACATGGAAAGTCCCTTGCTCTAATACCAAGTTGAGTTGAATAGATTTAGGAAGTGGAGGGGAGAGAAAAGTGTGAGAGGAGAGAGTTTTGAGAGGGAATTGCTTTCTTGTGTATTAGGGCCACAAACCTTAACACCTTTTATTATAACACTGGAAACACACATACATGCTCCTCAAGAGCACACAACACTGTGTACATGCACAGACATAAATACACACTAACAGATAGTAAGAACAAAAAAGCATTTCCTATACTGACTCGCCTAAGTTTTAGCTCAGGCTATTTTTTTTGTATATTCACAAAAATCACAGTAAGTCACACATGATTAACGTGTTTGATGAAAGATTCACGACCATGGTGGTGCCACATACAAACTTATGGTTGGCATCACATCCCCATTGTTCCCTGCGTCTGGTGGATCTGGCTTATTTTTTGCCCAGAGCCTAGAATCAAGGATAGAAACTGATAGATGAAGTGGATGTTACATATACAACCTGGCATGCTCCACAGAGATTGGGTGTTTTTCTGGCTGCATAAAACAGGTGTTGACGTGTTGTAGAATCCGGGTGTGGGAGGACATCAATTGTTTTGCAGGGGACCCATGCAACAAAAAGCTTTATGGGGCCACAGTGATGTTCATGCAACATCCACTCCATCCAACATTTCTTTCTATCATGAGTGGAAGTGAGCAAAAAAAAAAAATTGGCATATCCAAAATTCAGGTGGGCTACACCAAAGGAAACAGTGGAGATGGGGACAATCACCTTTGACTTCTTGAGGCCCACAAAAGTTTCTGAACAAACTTAAATTTATGTTTTCCCTTCATCCTAGTGGAAGTTACCTAATGAACAGGTTGTATGGCATATAAAATTCACAGCAGGCCCTAGGACGGTTTCGATGGTGGAGTTCCCATTCCCATTGTTTGTTGTGGTGTGGCCCACTTGATTTTTGCATATTCCTGATTTTGGGATGACTACATAAATTGATCAGACACAACTGATGGACAGAGTGGATATCACACAAATAGTAAGGTGGGCCCCACGGCCTTTTGCTGCATGGCAGTAGCGTGGGATGGGTAAGATGAGTTGAATATTGTGGCGAGAGAATGGAGAAAAGATGGTGGGAATTGGGGTGAAATTTGTCTTTTTGGAAATTGAAATTGACACTTAATGGGACATTGTAATGCCCAATGGAAAATTAAATTGCCACTTATTATGATTCCCCATATCCCCCAAACATGAGAATCTTTAATATCGTGGGCATAGTAATTACCCGCTATTCAAATAACCCCAATCCAAACTACCCCTTTGTCTTTCAAGAAATAGCATCCATGGGATTTCTATTAGTAGCTACATATCAGCTGGCATCTATGACAAGCATATGACCCAGATGCACATCAGATCATGTTGTGAAACTTGAATGGGTATCGTAAATTCAGTAAGGCAACAAGATAAAAATCAATAAAGCCAAGTGCAATCAAACAAATCTGCATATTAAGCAAGGAATAACAAGATTTAAAAAATGCAGATGAAGGCAAAGGAATCAGGACATCATGTGACATACTGAAATGATCAATTAATACTTCTCTCATTTTCAATAATTTTGGATTTGGAGCACCATGAGACAAGCTTTGTTGCATTAAGAGTTTCGCCCTCCATATGATTTCATTCTTACCCATGAGCCTAGCAAATGACCTGCAGCAGACACAGGCTTTATTAAATGAACAATGCACCTACCATGTTAGCTTTACAAAAAGACTAATTAGGAAAATCACTTAAAACCAAAAGCCTTGACTTCTAATAAACACGAACTGTTGTAAGTCATCATCAAAGCTTTGTCTTGGCTATTCTGGGTTTGGCATTTAGGGTCCTCATGGTTTCCTAGGCAAAAATTTGATGATCAGCTCCCACCTATCATCAAAACTTTGATGGACATTATGCACAGTGAATTGTACTACGAGAAAAATCTCCATTTGAGATTGTAAATGGGAGAAGTCCACATCATGTATTTGAATTAGTACCATTGCTGGTACAAGATCAAGTGAGAGAAGATGCTTATGCTTTTGCCAAGCACGTCCAAGACTCGCAAGTTCAAATAAAGAAGAAGATTGAAGATAATAATACCAGGTACCAAGAAGTTGCAAATGAACATCGGCGTGAGAAGATCTATAAGAAAGGTGACTTGGTTATGGTCTATTCTTGTAAAGAAAGGTTTGCTATGAAAACTTACGATAAGCTCAAGTCTAAGAAGATTGGTCCATGCCGAGGCAAAAGTAAGTTGGGTAACAATACCTATGAAATCGAGTTGCCAGATGACTTAGATATCTCACCGACTTTTAATGTGGCAAACTTATTCGAGTACCATGGCGAGGTATCTGACATGTAAAATGAAGTCATTATCTATATGAATAAACAACTCCCAAAGAAAAAGAAGGAAGAAGTTGAACAAGTGTTACGAATGAAGATTGCTAACACTCGACGGAGCCAATACAGGCAATACTTGGTGAAATGGAAGAACAAGCCCTATTCTAAATGTATATGGATCATGAGTGATGAATTGAAAAGATTGGATCTGGACCTCTGCTACTTGTATTAAGTGTCCAACTTGTCGGAGTTGAGTTCTTTCCAACCCGAGGGGGAATGATGTAGGACAACTGTGGGGCCCAGTCGACTTAAGCCCATCTAAGCCCATTGTAGGGCTTGGCAAGAGATAGGACAATAGCCCAACATGTGCTGATTTTTGGGCTGATCATTTACAGATTTGGGGATTATAATTTACTATTTTTGGGGGGATATGAGGGTTTATTTAAAGATGTGATCAGGCGATACAATCGAAGATATGGGTTAGATTTAGACATTTAATTGTTTTCCATCTCTTCTTCTTCTTCTTCTTCTTCTCTCTCTCTCTCTCTCTCTCTCTCTCTCTCTCTCTCTCTCTCTCTCTAGATATGGGCTAGATTTAGACATTTAATTGTTTTCCATCTCTTCTTCTTCTTCTTCTTCTTCTTCTTCTTCTCTCTCTCTCTCTCTCTCTCTCTCTCTCTCTCTCTCTCTCTCTTTTCTTTTTGGTTTCCCTCGCTCTCTTCTTTTCATTTCGTTCTTGAAAAACGAATGGACTGCGTGGCTGTGAAATACCCACGCACTTCAAATTTCTTTTTAAAATGTTCGACGGACCTGTGGTGCACGCTGCACAGTGCACTTGCGAAAATCGGATTGCACCCACAGTGAATGTATGTGGTTTATCCACACGGTCCATCGGCTTTTTCAGCTCATTTTAGGGGTTGAGCCCAAAATTGAAGCTTATCCAAAGCTCAAGTGGACCATACACATGAAACAGTGGAAATAATGATTTCCACCGTTGAAACCTTGCTAGGCCCCACAGTGATGTTTATTTGTCATCCAACCTTCTCATAAATCATACAAACATGGATGAATGGAAGATACAAATATAAGCTTGTTCCAAAACTTCTATGGCCCCTAAGAAATTTTCAACGGTAGACATTCAATTCACATTGTTTCCTGTGGTGTGGTCCATTTTAGCTTTTTATATGCTTCGATTTTGAGATAGGGCCCTAAAATCATCTGGTAATATGTATGGACAGATCGGATAAAATCCATAAATTATGGTGGACCCCACAGAGTTTACTCATTACGCTTAGCGTACCGAGTTACTCAATACGCAATCTGCCTCCGCACTTTCCATTGTTTTGTTAAGTGGTCCCACCTTGATTTATGTGTAGAATATCCATGCGGTCCACTATAATGTTTTTTTTCCATTGAACCCATTCATAAGGTCACATAGCTTGGCCCACTAGTGGTCCACTTAAGATCTGGATTTACCTTATTTTTTTCCAATGCCCTTGAATGAGTTAACAAAACGGATGGATGACATGGATATATAATACATAATCGAGTGGACCCTAGTACATGGCCCTAAAAATTTATACATGACGTATATATCAACTCAAAATTAACCAATTAAATTTTGGGACCATTATTGCTAAGTCACAATCCCAAAATTAAATAAAACCTACAATTTTACCATTAGTTTGCATACACTTGTTTTTTGAAATAGGACCATTTGATATTTTTCATTTTTCACTGTCCAATAAATGTCCACCAATCCATTAGTGGAATAAGTGCCAATAGATTACATTAATTTGAGGCTAGTTTGGGGCATCAAATGGTCCCCAAACCAACCCCGGATTGACAACAGAATTTACCTTAATTTAATTTTATTTTTTTAAAAGATTTATGGGGGAAAATGATATCAAATTATTAGGTATATGAATTACATAATATTCTTGACTTGAGGATGACAAGTCATAGGACAGGAATCACAATCATAGCCACAAGTATGTTAAATTGTTAATAACTTAATATACAATAAATTATGAAAAATAATTGCAAACACCTACACATGTAAGATATTTTCATATTACATTCATTCTAATATATCTATCATTGATAGAAGATAGTTAGAAAATTAAATATATGATTTTTGCAGTCAAATCCAGGTTGTCTAGCTCATAAATTCATCAGACAGTCCGATACAACTTCTCACTAAAGAGTGGACCATTACACCACCATAAACATGTTCCAATTTATAAATGAATGCATATTTGGAATGCTCAAAATATTCCGGTTTTAATCCATATTTTTTAAATTTTTTTTGGCAAAAAAAAATTGCACCGTTACGCCCCCGTATCGCCGTTACAGTGAGTACCGTTACGTCAACCGATACTGATACGGAATACCTTGGCCTATGTAGGAATCGAAAACCAAAGCTCAAACTCTCTAAGTGATTTAAGAATGCACTCAACAGCCTTGAGCTAGCATCAACTTTCGAACCAAATTCGGATTTCCTTGATCGATGCTTCTTTCCTTGTGATGACCAAAAGAGAGTGGGAGAACTGAGACCTGGTCCTCTTTAAGATGTATAGCTTGACTCTGACCACCAGTTGTTCCCCTTTTTGTTCTTTCCAAGCCCAAATCGTAGAGGCACTATTAGTTTCAAAGAGTTTTCTAAAGGCTTCCAATGTTTCTTGTATCTCCTTCTTGTCTACTACCGCCTCGGCGCCTCCAAGTAGGATTTAGTAATCCATACCGATTTTTGTTTGCCCTTCTCGATCAACTCCCTTTTCCCTAATTTTTCCTTCTTTCATCAATAAGCTTTCCCCCTAATGTTGTGCATGCAGTGTTCCCAACACCCCCTTCTCTCCCATAAGATCTAACAGCTTCCACTAGGCTTCTATCTAGAGGGATAGTATCTTCCGCCCTACCCAGACCAAAGTGGGCTCTCTGCGCAATTATTGGCCTCCCTTTGAAATTTGCCCATGAATCTCCCTAATTGCTCTTTTTAGCTCTTCTTCTTATTGCATTCCGACAAATGTGAATCCATGAGGTGCCTTGCACTGCTTGTCCAACGGGATGAAAACCTCGATGACTCTGTCGTAAGTCCGAAAAATCCGAAATAAATGTGACTCCTTCCATTCTGGGGAAAATTTTTCTACGAATATAATCGGATAGTTTGGATGTGGATGGCCCTAAGTTTTTGCCCTTTTCTTCTTCTCCCTTAATACTATTGTCCAACCATCTTGAGCACAATCCCCTTCACAGTGATCACTACCGCTATCTCCAATCTTACATTTTCCTTTTCTTCACACGACTATTTCCTTCCTATACCGTGAATAGCGCCATCGGCAAGGACTTCTTAGATGGAGGCAGATAGAACTTCTCTCGGATTTGGAGCATGTGACAATGCATTTTCTGTAGTGATTTTGATGACGAAGAAGACAAAGACCGGCCAAAGATCATCAACTCCATAGGAAATCTCAATCTCTATCGTTGTAATTCAAAATATGACAACAGAAAGTGCAAAATCTCACAGATACAATGTTATATATCAATGACACTCTCTTTTCAGAAATAATTTAAATCATTATAGAAAATTAATAAATAATAATAATTTTAAAATATTTTTTAATAAATGCATTCTACATTGTATGACAGATTTAGTGCAACCAATTAATACATTCAATGTGCTAATAGATTGTATAACCTAAGAAAATGTTAGTGATTTTCATATTTATTATTTAAATATTATTTTAAAATAATTAAAATTTATAAAAAATATCTTTTGAAAAAAATAATATAAATTAAAAATTGTGAAAATTTTTGTGATGATATAATGCATGACAATTAACCACTTGCTCTAAAAGCTCGAGCTGTTAGAGTATGGCGAATTAATCATTTTATCTCATAGCCCAAGCCCCACATCGCATGGGCTAGGACCTTCGTCGAACCCCCCTCGTGAGCCCCAAATCACATGGGTACCACCTCACACGGGTCGCCCAACCCATGTGTGTCCCTGCATCCCACAGGCTACCCCACTCGAGCCCGGTGTAAAATGCTCATTAATCACCCTGGTGAGGAGTCTCGAACACGAGACCTCCCCCGTGGGCCCCGCCCACCTCGAGTGTACCCCTGCGTCCTACAGGTGACCCCACTTGAGCTCGGTGTGAAAATGCTCCTGCATTAATCACCCCCGATGAAGAGTCTCGAACATGAGACCTCCCGCTCTGATACTAATTTGACGCAGGATAATTAACCACTTGCTCCAAAAGCTCGAACTGTTAGAATATAGCGAATTAATCCCTTTATCTCATAGCCCAGGCTCCACATCGCATGGGTTAGGACCTCAGTTGAACCCCCCCGTGGGCCCCAAATCACATGGGTATCACCTCACACGGGCCACCCACCCCGAGTGTGTCCCCGCATCCCACAGACTACCCCACTCGAGCCCGGTGTGAAATTCACATTAATCACCCCCAGTGAGGAGTCTCGAACACGAGACCTCCCCCGTGGACCCCGCCCACCCCGAGTGTGCCCCTACATCCCACAGGCAACCACACTCTAGCCCGGTGTGAAAATGCCCCCTGCATTATGATATTATTTGTTATTCCTGATATTCTTTTTGCTTAATGTGGCCATACAGGTAGAAAATGTTTGAAAAAGAAAGACAATTAGACATCAGTTGGTAGCACTAGACCTCACTTGCCGGCAACCAACACAGGTGTAAGTGTAGCTACTGCAAGCACGTGTCAAAGAGCAGTGCAGTGTCCCGTTCAAAGGAACACCTAGTAATGGGGTATTGGAACATTGTGGATTGGACGTATTCCAAATAAGGTGAGAGCGCAGATGAGGGAACAGTTACCAAAAAGGGGTGAGAAGAGAGATGAGCGCAGTGAGTGGGAAAGGAAGTTTAGGGAAGATTTAATACATCCAGGACAGGGTCTTAGGCAACAAAAGATGAAAATGACGATAATGACCCCAAGTATGGATGGATTATTGAGGAGTCTCTACAAGAAGAGTAGGATAGGGGCCATATTAGGCAAAGTGAAGCAAGCAAGCTTACTTTGGGAGGTCTAAGAGGGAGACTAGTAGAAACAGTAGAGAGAGAGGCGGGGTGATAATGGCAAGAGGGGAAGTTGGGGGGTAGGTATGCGCCACAATAATAGTGTGAGGAGGATGAATGTACCCTTGAATCTGGTAATGTATAGGGAAGAGATGGAAGGAAAAAGTGTTGACAGATCTTTGGAGTTAAAGGGGATGTGAAAAAGAAAGTGAGAAAATTTGTTGTGAGGTTTTTCATATAAGACATTGCGCTAACTAATCTGCACTTCAAAAATATAATCTTATTAAAGTGCAATGTGGGGCCAAAGTTGCGGTGCTACCTATGCCGCATGAGATTATGGGGCCTTACCTGGATGATGAGTTTACTAAGATGCATTGTTATATAGACAAGTTGAGGTCATTGTGAGAAACTTATGGGGTCACTCTGATGTGTAAGTGTAATAGATAGATGGGGGGCAACAAAGTTGTCCATAAATTTTATGAACTACTGTAGGAGGACCATATTTGTAAAGTTGATGCGTCCAATGAAATTACAAATAAAATATAAATATATGGGCTGATGAAGGATGTGATGAAGGATGTGATGAAGGATGTGAGTGGAGAAGATGACTTTGAGCCACCCTGGTGGATATGGAGAAGATGACTTTGAGCCACCTCACAACTCATGTGGGTGTAAGGCACATGTATAATACGAGCACAGATGTAATGTTACTTCTTGTTTGGCTTTTGAATGTGTTGGTTATCTTTTCATACATGTCTTCTATGATTTATAAATGACAAGAACTCATTTTGGATATAATTGCAACAATTTTGTCAAACAATACATAGTTTAGGAACCTATACAAAGGAAACTTAATATGAGTACTTATTTTTTGTGATCTTTTCAGTTCTAAATGTGTAATAATGCTTTTTTAACATCCCCTAAAATTTCATTTAAAATTTCAATCATTTTCCCAATGATTTCAAAACAACAATACATGCAGTATTTTTATGCGATATCGATGTGTTCATATCCCAAGGATGCAATACATGCATTGATATCGATATTTAAACCACTGCATGGAGTAATAATGGAGATAGATGCGTTAAGCGTTGTCATCTCTTGTTAGAGATCGCTAATTGCTTTATCCCAAGGATCATACTTGGTGTTTCCAACTGATGACTCCCCTTCAACAAAAGCCATATTGGCACATGGTTTGTTTCGAAATTCTTTGGGAGCAAGTGCAGATTTAGTATCCAACATTGTTCTCGAGCAAGTTGCACGCCTCGTCTTCCCACAATGAGTGCAGCAAAATTCGTTTTTATTTGAGTTTCCTCTAAGAGGTCCTTGTCCCTTAACTGATGTAAAATATAATGCTGATGCAAATCATTTTGGTACAGTGGAATTAGTTAACTTAAGGTTGCTCACCAAAAAGCCTCTCACCAAATATAATTGTATATAGATTCTTTGGAGGGCAAGGATTCCTTCCAAAGAACCAATACACACTAAAGTTTGAAATCCTAGTGATGACCAGCCAAAAACTTGAATATCCACAGTTGTTCCATTTGTTTCTTAAGATCTTCAAGTTTTAGGGGACAATTTGGTTGCAATCTAGTTCTTCCCATTTCTTGCGATGTACCACAAAATCTTCTTCAAGTGTGTTTTCTCCTAGTTAAAGATTATTAATCTTAGGATGAAGTTGATACAAATGAGCCGAATCTTCTTCTTTAGAGTACATTTTAGCAATTGTATCCCAATTCTCTCCGGCCGTTAGGAGAAACAGTAATCCACTATTGATGCTTGGTTGCATTGAATACAGTTGCCAAGACATAAAAAGAAAATTAATTTCCTAGTGATCATGGGACTGATCATCAGTTTGGTGTTCTTTCTTGCTCCAAGACGCAAAAAGAGGTGCAGGCCATACTAGGGAGGAGCTAGTATTAGGGACTTGAGTAAGATGAATCTAGCTTTTGGGGGAAAATGATTGCGGCGCTTCGCGAATGAGGAAGACTCTTTGGCGTAGGACCATAGAACCTCATGGGTTTGGAAAGGGATATCTAGAATCAAGCATATGCTAGCATGGGGATTGGCTTTGCTATTGGGAGTGAGGAAAGAGTTCTCTTTTGGCAAGATGTGTTGAGTAGAGATTCTCCGCTTAATCATGTGTTACCTAGAATAGCTCATTTTTCCTTAGGGAAGAACATTATGATATCTTCTTGCTATTCCTACTTGGGTAACAAGGTGGTATGGTCGTAGGAACATGACAGGTGAAGAGGTGGAGTTTGTGAGACTTCTTAATTGTCTCAATCTTTGTAAGCCGGTGAGGGAGGAAGGGGAAAAATGTTTTGGCTAAAAGAAGAATCCGATTGCTTTTCGGTTCGAACTTCTACGGCTTATTGCAGCACTCAGAAGAAGACGGTGCAAAAGTGGTCATGGAAAAGGTGTCACACTACGGGGCTCCCCTGAAAATTACAGCTTTTGGTTGGCTAGGAGGAGGAGGAAGGGTTCTCACCATTGATAATCTCCAAAGACAGTCAATGATCTTGCCTAATGTATGTGTGATGTGTATGGAGGATGCCAGGATGGTGGATCATCTCTTTATTCATTGCCCATTTGCAAGGCAAGTGTGGGGTAGTTTCCTCATAATTTTCGACATCGCTTGGGTGATGCCCAAGTCGGTAGGGGATTTATTTTTTATATGGCATGGGGTGGGTTTAGGAAGAATTGCTTCAATTTTTCTTTTTTTTTTTCTTAGGTTGTAATATTTGTGCCATCTCAGCGCTTCTTTAATAAAGTTTCTTGTTACCCTTCATTAAAAAAAAAAAAAAGTCTGATATCATGGGCCAGCAAGAAGCAGGTGTTATTGCTTGCTCCATTGACGACAAATACCATATCACATCAGTTGCAATTGCCGAAACCACTTGGCTACGTCATTTAGGGGTGAACTTGTTTTCCCAATAACATCTTGCCCATTACATGTGGACAGTCATGAATGTGACGACGATTCCAGTCAACCTTCTGTCCCACTCAAACCAAACACAGAGACTAGATCATTATTTTATTCTGGAAAAGATTGCATGTTGTGAAATTCAGCTGGCTGAAATCTTCATCAAGAACATCCTTCTCCTCAACCTTAACATCTGTTTCACAAGTTTCCTTTATTCCCTCAGAGCATTAAGCCTCAGGGAAGTGTAAGAGAAAAGACAGTTAAATCTTTTATATTATGTATAGTTTTTGTACTATGGAGATGTGTATTGTAGATGCTACCCTTTAACTTTTTCTTGTGTAACTGACCTGTTTCTTTTCATGTTCTCCATATATGTGCTGGACATCTAGCCCTGATAACACATCCAACACTTCTCTCAATCTCAATATATCTCCTCTCTCCTCTCCATCACTTATCACGTTCTCCATTAGTATCAACAATTTACAGTTAAACATCAAAAAAATTGTCTTCAGAATCTATTTAGCACAGGATAATCCCAAAGGGAAACTCAAGTGGCGCATGCAAACTATTTTATTAAACTAAAACATTCTCACATATCTCAGTACATTGAAAAGTAGCCATACATAGATGTGTAAGTAAATACGTAAAAAGAAAACGAAAAACATTTTTTCGGAAAGATGACTAACGTGAGTCACGGAAAGTATTTTCAGGGACAGGTTACTAGAAGAAGTGAATTTTAACAGTGGCAATAAATATCCTTTAGAAGATGATGTTTTAATAAAAGGATGCACAAGCACATACCCTTGTTGCAACTTTTCTTCAAGCATCTCATATGCCGGCCTTATGCCATGGCTTGAAAGTAACTTGCGGATGTGATAAAGCGTAATAAGAACTCCAAAGTATCCTTCTATTTCTCCATATTTTACTTGAGGAAGATTTAGTGGAGGTGCTTGACGAAATTTATCCCTCGAATTAAGTAGATCACATGGGCTCAACTGGCAACAATCAATCACAGATTTACTAAATTGTGAACAGAACACTTAGATCCTCAACAACCACAACTGCTAACTACAATGGCCAACGTGAGAATAAGCAGAACCATCCTCATAAATGAAATCTTAAAGTTAAATAATATGGTCAGAAACATAAGCCAGATACTCGGAATAGAAATTAGCACAATGTGTTTAATCCTTAAAGATAAGTAAGCAACAGAAAACTCGTTTTGCAGCACAAGGTCTTCAGCTTCAATAGTTAACTACTTCATGCAGGTAGATCAGGTTAGAAATTTCTACTGCACCACTATGTTAGCATTGGCAACTTTGGGAGCAATAAAACCAGTTCTGTTGGCGACTATCAAGGGCTTGCATCATTGTATCCATGCAGTGGTACCAGAGAATGAGCACTCCAATTTGTAATGTTATATATATGTCCATGGTAGTACATTCTAACTTGCTCAAAACTGCGTACTTTGTCCATCATCATTAACAGTGCATTGTCCTTGGTGTTTTTGGAAACATGTATTGCTAGATGGTAAATGAGGTGCTTGTTTCCAGATTTGACTCTTGTGATTTATGTATTATATACTTTACACTTTAAGAGTTAACCCTAGTGACATGACAAAAAATACATTAAATTAATAAAATCTTTTGCTCTGCTATGCTCTTTTTGGTTTCTTTACCTTTTTGCACAAGTATAGATGGATTTTCATGTAATAGTTGAGAACTCTATCACAGACAATGACTAGCAACTTGATAACTTTATGAGTCACAGGTGGACTCAAAGTCTCAATTACAACAGCTGATTAATTCAGAGCATTGATTCCATCAAAACTTAGTTCAACAAATTATTTAACCCTGGAGCAATATATGCTTTTCTGGGTCAAGGGAAAAATGGTACATTCTTCTTTTCTCAGTAAATGATACTTTGCTCTTTGTCAGACCCCAAAACACATTAACAAGAAGCAAGAACTAATCCAATCAGCCATGTATCAAACAAAAAGGAGTTAACCAAGAAACTCAAATTACTTTCAGCTTGAAATTCTACTCAAGAGTTCAGCATATGTCTATATCTCAGCAGGACTAGCATTTCACTGCATCCATAAATGATGTATTGGGTGTTAGCAAAATCTTCCGGAAAAGCCTGATGCTGGGACGATAGAATAGAAATTCAGAATGAGTATATAGCTAAAGAGTTCATCGGACTTCCAGAGAAACCAGTCTGCAATAAATAGTAAAAAGGTGAAAGGAACCATACTGTTGCAACATCTCTCCTATAGAGGACTCCAACTGCACAAAGCCTAGTCACAAATGGCTGTATAGCTTCCAAAAGAAGATCATTTACTCCAATCGCATCTTTACCCATTGTAACCTGGCATTATTACAGGTAAAATCTATGAACAAGCCAACATTAACATTCAGAACTGTGTGAAGAGCATCTACTAGTACATACCTCCATTAACTCCAGCTTCCTGTTGTGTACATATGGAATGACATCGTGGTGACTTTCATTGCGGTATTCAAGAGTTGAAATATGTAAATTATCAATAACATTCTGTATAGTCCCCTGCTTTGCTGAGTAATTACATCAATGTAATGATATCAGGCCTACAGAAGAATTAACTTGACTGACCTTCTGTAACTCTACAGAAACTTACATCCTGGTGTCGCTGTTAAAGCTAAGATTCTTAACAGCACTGGTACCGCCATCAACTACAAATGCGAAGAACAGCTAATATCAGGGATCAATAACATGTGCCCAAGTGAGATAAGGATACAGAAAAACAGTTACAGGCCTGTTTGGAATGGAGGACAGTGCTAGCCTTTTGGGATTTGACACCCAAAAGCATTTGAATCCACAAAGATTAGACTTTTGGTTTCTCCAAAAGGACCCAGCCCAAAGCAGAAAAGCATTGAAAGGGTCTTTTTTTTAATTGGTTTCCTTTGCCTCCCATTCAGAACAAAAAAGGATAGTACTAATCCTATCCAATTCAATTGGCAACAGAGTAGGCAACAGGCACTAAAAGTATATTATTGGGAACAGAATTATGACACACACCTCACGAACTGCCACACAGTAAGAATAGTTTCCCATTGCTCTATGAGCCTCATCAATCACCAAACAGACAACTTGGTTCACCAAACATGTGCCTGAATTCAACCACCACAAGTAGCATCCAGCAAAAAACGCAATCAAACTTCTCAATAAAATGATAGAAAATTACAATTTCTCAATTTCTCGCAAATCAGTTGCAACCTGTGTCCAAACATAAAATCAAACATGTATGTAACCTGATCCAGTGATTCTTCTTTTCCTTTTGAATGTATTACTTGTGTTTCCACACATCTTCTTACATTTATAAATTATATGAATAGACTTTGAATATACTTGCATCAATTCCGTTAGACAGCACACAGATTCGGACCCCATACAAAGAAAACGTATTATGTATACTTGCTTTTTGTAATGTTTTGATTTATAAGTGTGTATTGATGTCTTTTTTAACAATCACTGAAGTTTCATTGAAAAATTCAACCAATTTCCCAACGTTTCCCCATGTTTCCAACAACAACGATACATTACGCGATACGACCGATATATCCCATGCAGTAACCGATACGGGTGCGATATGTAACGCGATACCGATATTTCGAACACGGCTTAGAAGGATCATGTAACTGTGTAAAATGCTACCATTGTGCAAATAATATTGACTGTTGATGATCAAAGACAAAATATCGTAGTATGACATAGAGTATAGAGAAAGCTTTTCGTATTTCCCGAAGAATCTCATGTTTGAATGGAACAAAAGCTGTTGAGACTAAACGTTCATGCCATAGATCTACTCCCTGCTCTTGCTTTCTAGCTCAAAAATAGTTTAAGGTAGACTCTGAAGAACTTAAGTACTTAACCGATCGGGAAAAAAAACTCTGGATTCTGGAAAACAAAGGAGACTCACAAGGTGGAAAGAAAACCTGCATTGATTTGAATGTAAACAATTTTTCCAATATGAAGAAAAGTATTTATACAACTTTTACGTAGTTAATGTCCTATTTTGTGTCAATTTAAAATTTTAAATAAATCAAGCCATTAGAGATAAAGAGACAACAATACAGTTGTCATTTCCTAGGACTACAGAATACATCTTTAGTTGGAAGTGACATTAACATTTGGTCCACTTAAGCAACAAACAAAACATCCAGTATACTAAAGCAAAAGATCCATGTATTCACCAGATTGAATATCCTTTTCAAGCACTTGGGGCGTAACAAAGAAAACTCTTTTGGCCTTCCAAAAGTGGGATCTTTTCGAAGGATTCATCTGACCTGTCATATCAATTGTCCATTCCTGCAATCAGTTTGATTCCAATATCTTCAAATTACGTACAAGAAACAAAATGGTGTACCTACATCAAGAGTAATTCAGACACATCAGCAAAAAAATTATCAGTAAAGTATGTTTCCTTTACCTGAGGTATTCCCACAATATTATGGCAAGCTTCAATTTGTTGCATGACAAGAGGCCTTGAAGGAGCAGTAAAAACAATTTTCCCTGAGACAAAAGTTCCAAGTTTAATTGATAAAAACAAAGGCTGTAAGTAGGTCCCATGATGTTGTGGGCAATCTCCAACATGCTAATATATATTATCGAGAAACATCTAGCTAAAAAACAGATGAGTCCACTATCCTTTTTTATTAAAAAGAGGACAAAATTTATTACAAGAGAGGAAGTGAGTCTCTTATGCATGAGGTTCTTGTTTGGATAACAAGTGGAAATAAAAAATAAAGCTTTCACAATAGTTGCCTTGAATCTTATGCATGAGAATTTGACTATGTTGTATAGTTAATGATAGATTTTTGAAATCCAAGGTTTCCTTTGTTATCCAAACATTTTGAAACATTACATCATGGGAAAAATTATCCATTTTCTTTTCTTTTCATTTCTTTTCCCATTATCCAAAAATTCCCTTCATACCCTAATTTCCTCCATCCATCTCACAAAACACCAAGGATACGGCCCAAAGGAGCTCACCCATAAAATTAGCCTGCCAAATGAGAGTTATTTCATACTCTGGCATGGTATGATGATTTATCCGCATGCACTCAAAAATTGTGACATGGCAATGATGGCATACATTAACTCAAACTCAACCACCTAAATTGAGGAACCCACTATAATGAACTCATAACCCCAAAATCAGATTGGTTGAACAATCTTAACCTCTGATTCACGGAACATTGTTTGTTGACCTTCGGATATTTTTCAACCCTCGAATAAATGTCCACTAATCCCTTAGTTATATAATCAAATAAGACCAATTTTTGGTTTATGAAAGATCTAAACTAGGGCCCATAATTTGGCCATTTCAATTCGAATTACTCGTATTCCAAGTGTACAATTTCTCAATGCATGCATATCATCCTTGCACTCTGTCAAAGTATTGAGTTTTCCTCTAGGCCGGCAGATAGGAGGAAGACAAGGAGACATTATCAATCACAAAAAAAAATCGGACAAATAGAGAAAGTCGGGCTATCAGAATCAAACTGATGACCCTTTTATTCCTTGATCTCAAGCAACATTACCTATTAATGAATCTCTAACTTTAGGTCTTTTTTCAAATTGATTTAATTGCGACCCTCCGGCACGAAGAGGAGAGAGAAGTAAGAGTTAATCTCATCATCTGAGAAGTTCCTCCTAAATTGAAAGTTCCAAACCAGCTGCCCTCAAAACTCAAAAAGCAATGATCCACTTAATGTCTTTCTCCCTAACCATGCTATAGAGAAAGGTGGAAGAGATGGAAAAGAGGTTGCTCCATGATGCGGACATCAATGGTGCACCCTTAGAGTGTACCAGAGGAGGAGGCGTCGCCGACAGAGTACCAAAGTGGAGGAGTTGATGTGGATGGACGACGGGTCCATTGGACCCACTTTTTGACACGCTACGAGTGCAAGAGCAGCATGACCGCAACCTGACCATAGATCCATGGGTCGGATTTCACACTCTACCACACAGGTGTTCACCCCGACTATAGATCCATGGGTCGGATTTCACACCCTACCACATGGGTATTTTAGTTTTAGACTTTTATGTTATTTTTCTTATTTCAGGGGCTTTATTGCAACTTTTTTATTTTTCATTTTTTTGTTATTTTTCTTGTTTCCAGGGGCTTTAGTGCACTTTTACTTTTTACATAGCTTATATATACGTTGTGAGGAACCCTATTTTCATTGTTATTGAATGAATAAGAATTCGTCTATTTTCTTCCTCTTTATTCAAGAGATTAGGATTTCAGAATTGACTCTTGGGTGTTAAGGATTACACCCTAATTTTGGGTTTCCCTCTTTTTAAGATCTTCAAGGTACAAGAAAATTTAATAATCATCCTCCTCCTTTTCTTTTGACGACAAAGGACCTATACCTTCTTCATCTCAAACCCCTCATCCTTCACCGCTTTCGTTTCTCTCTAGATACCCCTTTCTAGTTCGAACGGAAAAAAGGGATGGTTAGTCAGTAGAATCAGATCCAAGCTTAGTCGTGAACTGACTTATGCTAAATCTGGGATATCCTCATATCCCAAGGTCCTCCCTTTTTACTGTTTACGTGCTCTTATGCTAAGGGGCATGATCTTGATAGAATAACCTCATCTTTATGTTGAGATTTACCTAATCTTTTTGTTTAGAAACAGTTAGTTAATTGGTGTATTTATTTGAATATTCTTTAACCTGATTATACATGCATCTAGGGTTGGGTTATCACATGTCCCTGCATCAGTCCGAACATCATGAGTGCTCATAAAAACAAACTTTAGTACCATTGCCAACTACAGTATTGAATTCCCTCCTTGGAAAGAATTTCTTCCTTTAGATTGCCCTCCAGGCTCTGAAAATAAATTGAGGCGATCTCATTTAGTGACCCCACTCATTACACTCCCACCATATCTCAAGAGGACAACTTCCTTCCACAATGACTACTCATGGGAAAATCTCGATCGCATTTCCAAAAAGGGCCATATTCATCATCCTTACGTCTTTCAACCCCAATATCCCATGAGATTTCAGTTAGCAAACATCTTCCCATTCCACTAAGTGGTACTTCCCTGAATCCTCCTTGCTAAAAGAAAATGTCCCTTTGGATTTTCTCCAACCTTTCCACCACACTAGTCGGGCATTGAGAAAGGGACATATAATAAAAAGCCATGTCCAATGGTCACAAGGACACCTTACTAAGAGTTATTCTTCCTCCAAACAATAATTATTTCCCTTTCCAAGTCACAATCTCTTCTCCAATTTCTTGTTAAGCAAAGTCCCAACCAGTATTGACCACCGGCCAACTACTACATGCATGCCACAAAGGCAAGCAAGCAAAATAGGGTCATGGACGGACAGTTGCTTGGCAAACTGCTAGGCATGAAACACCACCACACATGAAAGGTTATACTCGAGATGTTGGCTGCACAAAACAGTAGTGAACCCGCCAAAACATAATTACCAACACAACTCACATGCCAAAATGATCAGGCCGCCACTTCACCTTTGCACAACTATTGACCACCATGCACCGAGGGAAAATTGCAAACATTTGATGTTAAGAGCACAAAGTGCCGGACAAGCCCATTGAGCCAAAAAATTCTCAATATGAAAGGGCTGAAAAACTCAGCAAGAGATGTTCATCATTGTCAGCATCATAGCCTTGTCCCAAGTACTTGGGATTGGCTTCTCTTTCTCAGGATTGTTTGGAAAATTTTCAGCCCTGTTGCTACCGGACATCAACCCCCCTTTACCCAAGCTAGAGATAGGTTGGTGCATTGGTACCAGCCTACCAGGTGGAGGTCTTTTTTTTTCACACACTCACACCATAGTGGGATTTCACCACCTATGGATACTCGAACACTTGACCTGGTGTTGAAACTCTAGTGAGCCTACCAGGTGGAGCTTAACAAGAGATATTCACATTTTGTATAAATTAGTTTCAAAGCATTACAAACGCAAGTATCATTTCCCGATAGCCTTTTACAATACCATCAGTGAAATTAACATTCATGTTATGTTGTGTGCAACAAAGCCAAATCACATGCAAGTGTTTGGGGAGAGGGATTTGGGGCAGGGATTTGTGAAACCCAAGGATTTCAAATTTCCCATTTTTGTTTTTGTTAAGGATTTGTCAAATTTGTGTGTTTCCCAAATCCACACCCCCATAAATCCATGGCTATGATTTTCAAGAAAAAATTAATGATAAATCCATGGATTAGAGCAAATCCATATCCCTCAAAAAGTAAAGACTTGCAAATCTACAAAATGAGAGACTTGCTTGAAAGCAATAAAAGTTATTTCATAGCAATAAATGCTTTGACATTGCCATAAATGCTCCCAAATCCAAGGATTTGAAGCTTCATTCCCAAACAGTGGACTTTGGGATTTGCGAAATCCAAATGCAATGTAAATCTATGAATTTATAAGTTTCATCAAATCCAGTCTCATTTCCTTGACCCCAAACATGGCCTAAGCACATTTATCAATTACTGTTTTCACATTGGTGGCAACTAAACCAATTTGGGAATGAGAACCAAGAGTTCCATGAAAGGGCTAGTGCATGGTGATGCATGTGACAAAGAAGTCGAAGGAATAATACCTTCTGGAAACCATCTAAAATAGTTATACATAACAACTGCAGCGATGAGGGTCTTTCCAAGTCCTGTTGGCAGTGCCACCAATGTATTTGAAAATAGAGCTGTCTTAGTGATTGAAAGCTGGTAGTCACGAAGCGGAACATTAACTGCAAAGACAATGTGACCTCTCAGCATGAAATATTATTAACATTCCATGTGATAACTTTAACAATTCAAAATCAAAGATATACACTTCTGGCTAGAAAATTACATCCCTTTTTATCATTGCTGAAAAAAGAAAAGAGAAAAAACTGCATTATCAAATTCAAGAGTAGGCAAGGTTCATTAAATCCCTAAGGGAAAGATAAAGACAAGAAATACACTGAACAATTTCCCCAAATATAACCTCAAATGAAAAGGTACTGCACAATGCTCAACCTGAACTACAGGCTTTTTTCGTTTTTGAGATGGTATTTTGTGCAGAAAGGGCCCACCATTCACCAAGCAATCTCACCATAAACACACAATGAACCAAAAAACTCCCCCATCTAATCACCCCATCACCATTCTCCACATTCCACATGGACCATACGCCACATTTTATTTCTGCCCATCCACATACATGGAAAAAAATGGTTAGATGGCTGGGATTTCCCGGTGGGGGATATTTTCCCAACACCAAAGATCCACCTTGGAGCCCATCAGTGATCATACATACATTCTGGATCGCCAAAAGGCACCCACCAGTGCTGAATGTTGACCCCACAGAAAAATGCAGGTAGCTCCGGGGAAGCACTGAATTGGCCGGATAAATATTTTGCAGTGAAAAAAATCTGTCCATGTTTGGTAGACTCCTAAAAATGAATTTATCCCATTTTAGTTATCAGTAATTATGAATTAAAGATCTTCATCTCTAATAAGTAAGAGTTCGTGCTAATAGTAATTATGTATTAGACATCTCCAATACATAATTACTGTTAACTAAAATGAGATCTACTCATTTTTAGGCGTCTGCCAGACAGGATCTAAACAAAAGATCAAGATCGGGTACAAAACCTGGATAAATCCACGTCTTGGCTGCCTCTAGATCAATATTAGTGGACACCCTCTCGTCCCCAGTATCCCGAAATCTATCATCACCTCCTCCCTCATAACTTAAAGACCCATTTTTGGGTCGAAAATTGCAATCAACAGCATGAGATTTTCCATCAGTTTGGACAAACATATCAAGGGTGGATTGTCGGGTGCCTACGGACTTCTTGGACTTTGGGAAAGTCCTATTACACTCAATGGCCTCACGAGGAATCGAATTACCAAGATTCTCTCGATTAGAAGTCAAAGCGGCACCCCGGCAAGCAACGTCGATTTCTTTGACAGCTGCTTCCCAATCAAACTCCTACAAGCAAGAAACAGAGCTGAAGTAAGAGAGAAAATGACATAGACTCTGAACTGTGAAGCAATGTACTAGTAGTGTCCATTGTTGCTCTGTGGAATACATGGTTGTAAAGTTGGTGAAAGTGGACAGTCCATCTGGTTGGCCCCACCATGGATGGCCCGCGGTATATAGAACACAGAAGACGCTGAAACATGCAATCCTAGCCTTCAACTGAAGGGTAAAATCAGATATGGTTTCATCCACCCAGATTTAAATCGACTAAAAAGGTTTTTCGCACAGTAATCCATCCATAGAAGGGCTCACCAGTTGACGGTCCGGATTCTCCAACCGTACCGCCTTGTGCTCCAAAGAGGGGCGGCAGGGAATTGATTAGAAGAAAATAAGAAAATGAGGGGCGAGAGTGCGTACATCGTCGTCGTTCTCAAGGGGGAAACGTGATGGGAATGACGATGATGATGATGCCATGGATGATGACGATGATAGGGCTAACGTGGCGATGAAGATGGAAGCATGCGAAGCCCCTGTAGAGAAGATTCAGGTGATGAAATCTCTCTCTCTCTCTCTCTCTCTCTCTCTCTCTCTCAGCGGAATCTGGATTGAGGAAGCATGAGAAGAGAAGGGAGAGAGGAAATCCTTCGAATCTTGGCGGCAAACTTGGAGGAACTATAGTTGAGAAATGTTGTGCTGGCTACGCGTGCGTGAGATGGACAGGAATTCCTCGTACCCGAGTGAAAAATCCCTCCCCTTCGTCCAGCAATGTGACCCAGTCGACTCATAGCTACGCTCAGCATCGTCCATATACCTTTTACAGGTTTTGACCCTTAAGTGATCGAGTCTAATATTTTGGATCATTATCCAGGGTCTCGCCCTCATGCCCTTGCTCATTACGTTAGCAGCAAATGCTGCAACGCTAGGTGCCTGTTTCATTCCTGATGATGTCTATGCAGGTATTCGGTCGAATTGCCATGTGTACATCCAATTCGAGGTGGGCACGGGACAACTGGATCCAGCTAACTTTACTTGTTCAAATCCAACTTGACTTGAACCGAATAGGTGAGTCAGTCCAAAGTGAGTAGGCTTTGCCCAATCTGAACTCAAACCGAATCGAGTTCAAGTTACCTACTAACTTGACCCGACTCGACCTGAAACTCGATCCAATTAGACCTGAAACTCGATCCGATTAGATCTGACTTGATCCAAAACTCGACTTTCTAACTGTAACAGCCTGAAAATCGGGGGTCGTGTATAAACTCAACTCCCGAGTTCCAGACCGTCACTTATGCAACAAAAATGGTTATGATTCAATGTTGTCTGATTTAAAGCATCCACATGAGTAAAAGTATACCAAAACTGCAATTCATACTTCAGATCCAGTGATAAAAGCAAGCGGAAGACTAAACAATATATATCACTGTATGAAAAAAAAAAAAAAAAAAAAAAAAACAAAATACTCTCAACTGTCTCCAAAGTATGACTACATCTCTGAGTCTCATATACATGTAAATAGACAAAAAATAAGTTCAAAATAGTCCCACTGAAGTCCCCCCTCGATCCAGGTCACCTACGGGAAGCCGTCGTGGTACTGCATATAAGAGAACTCATCCTGGTCCTCGTCAATCTCCGGCTCCACGTCCTGGATCTCGTCGTCACCTGCAACTACAACAGGGTCTGGTGGGTGTTGCAAACACCATCCCGTAACGTGGGAATGAGTGATCAACTCAGTGGAATCATAGAGCAAAGATTAGCATGTTCACAATTCAATCACGCGATAATAGTAAAGCAGTAAATCAGACAAACCTAATACTGTTGTTTAATGCAAGATGATATGACATGATGTATGCCCTCACCGACGATCACCCTCATGCGGCAACATCTTACGACCGCGGCATGCCACACTCCCTAGAGTGCTCCACATCTTCCAGGCACATGCAATGCTATGGTGATATGATTACCCAGTTGTTATTAGTCCATTCAAACAGCAGGATTGGGAAACTAAGGTACTTCCCTTGTATCAATCCCAACACGGATCCTGTCTAGGGTCGTCACTCCTAGTAATCTCATACGATGTACATTTCGCAGGTCACTGCAAGGGCTGCCAGGGCTGTTGCTCGCACTCGTTGCACCGCTCCCCCATCACCTTATCAATACAGGCCTACTGTACTCTACTGCACGGAAGGGTCGTCGCCTCCCGTGAACTCAGAATACGCTCGCGGTCACTACAAAGGGCTCGTCGCCTGATCAGTGTAGGCCGACAGCTAGAATATAGTGTCCCATACCACCATAATCTGCTCACGAGTCAAGGTGCTCATTGGTCACTACGGGGAGGTTTGTGGCCCCAGCGTAGGCCGACAGCTCGACCACGGTGTCCCATACCACCATGCCCGGCTCATGAGTCTTCGTGGATCAAGGTACCACGGTTAATAGGGTTTACAATGGTAAGTTCAGTACCCTAGGTTCAAGCAGTTATGATACATACAAGGTGAACAAACATCGGCCAGTCGGGTTACTTGACGGGCTCGACTAGCGCGATCGCATCTCGAATTGAACGACATGAAGCGCGTAAAACACTTCGCGTGGCCTAACCACTGCTGCCAACTCTCAACACGAATCACATTCATCGACGCGTCGTTCGTGGCTATGACCAGTCAGCCACGAATTCGCTCGGTTACCGACTGCCTGGACTAAATCAAGTCCCACACATCTATGGAATTTCATTACTACGATGCAAAGGTATTGGAATTGAAATACATCATGTGAGCATGTTAGCACATGTTATAACATTCAATTTAGGCAAATCTTCAAGGCATGCTTTCCAAGCATATTCAACTTAGGCAATTCTTAAGGCATCATTTCTATGCACATGATGCAATCATGCATAAGGTCAACATATAGGAAATCATTTAGGTCAGCCTATTAATCATGAAATCAATCTCAAACTACTACATAACATCATTCAATACAATACATACTAATACAAGCATTTATACAAACACATACACTACACCCTTAAGTCCACATATAGTATGTCGACCCCAAGTGCGCAACTTGGCGAATCTCTTCGCCAAACTGATTATGCAGGCATTCCTAACTCTCTAATGCGGCGACAAATCATGTCAATCACGTCAGCAAATTATGCATGTAGACCGTACTTCCTACATATACCTAAAATGCCCTAAATCTCATATTCTTCGTTAGTTTGCGAAACAGGAAACGGAGAGCATGTTGTACATGTCACACGGCGATGCCGTCGATAATCTACTATTAAACGACATTGAAAGCGTTGTAAACCGTCAATCAAAGCGTCTAAAATTCTCACTTAATCTCTTACGGTCGCGAGAATTTGAACGGAGCGTGTACGCTTCGTCTACGACAGTGGGAGATCCTGATTTATGGAAGACGTTAGCTAATACGTTCAGAATCTATATAAACCCTAAATCAGCAAGTTGTTGGGGTTTTTCTATACCTGAAAAGGTGTAGAAATCACCAGCCAGGTGATTGGAAGGAAGCGTTGATGTAGCAACTGTTGGCGGCTCGGAAGCGGGAAAAATCTCCTCTTCCCTTTCTCTCAAACTCTCTCTCTCTTTTCTAGAGTTTAGGGAAATTCGTATGCAAGGAAGGAATGAGGGTTTCAACCCCTTTTATAAGCTTGGAAACGCCCGAAATAGGCTCCGGGACGAAGTTTACTTATTGCCTATCCATTTCAGGGCTGTTTCGGTCCAAAAACTGATTTCTGGCGGTCCCCTGGTCGATTGCGATCAGACTTAAGCTCATGGGTACCAGATGTACCTCGTATTAAGTTTTCAGTCTGGCAGGGTTCGCAGATCGCACGTGGCGGACCAGTTTCAGTTCAGCGGTCACCGCACATAGATCAGGACTGAAAGTTCCGTGACAATAATTAGATATTTTTCCTGATCCGAGGGTGTAATCTGGATGAATTCTGACGGTCAGAACGCTTAATACTGACGCGTCAAGTCGTGTGCCAGATCTAAATTTGAAATTCCCAATTCGTCCCTATTCGCGGTCGCTTCAGTCCAGTTTCAACGAAATACTCTGTGATTATCGGTTTGACTTGATTTTCGAGATGATTGTCAAGTCCAGCTGGGCGGTTCTAACGGTCTAAGATAGGAGGTATCAGACCTTCGACGCGCGGTCTAAATCCAATACAAAAGTTCCATATGGTCCAGAGGACAAACCTGCTTAGAGTTGGATCCAAGGTTATAGAGTATTGTAGAGTTGTCTGTTCTACTCGATTTGGGTCTTGTAGAACGTATTTAAAGTGATCAGGGACTATTTCCCAGCTACTCTAGCGTTACGTTAGCTAACTTACGTTTAGTTTCCATGGAAATTATTTATACGCGATTTCGGGTCAAATCGGTACTCGATTCCAAGTACGGATTTTTCACGGGCGTTACAATCTACCCCCCTTAACAAATAATTTCGTCCTCGAAATTTGTACCTGTTCGTACTCCTCGAGAAGCTGTGGGTAGTTCTTTCTGATCTCGGCTTCTGTCTCCCAAGTAGCCTCCTCCTCAGAGTGATGCGTCCATAGTACTTTCACAAGGGGAATCACCTTGTTACGCAGTACCTGCTCCTTCCGGTCTAAGATACGTGTCGGTCGCAGGATATAAGTAACATCCTCTCCTAACTGCACCTGCTCCCATCTGATGATGTGGGAAGGATCAGCAACGTACTTCTTCAGCATAGAAACATGAAATACGTTGTGGACGCTCGCGAGGGGCGTGGGTAAAGCCAATCGGTAAGCCACTGCTCCCACACGATCGAGGATCTGAAATGGACCAATGAAGCGCGGTGCCAGTTTCCCCTTCTTCCCGAACCGAAGGACTCCCTTCATAGGGGAAACCCGCAAAAACACATGATCCCCGACTGTAAACTCTAGTGGCCTCCGTCTCGTATCGGCGTAGCTCTTCTGTCTGCTCTGCGTTGTAAGAAGCCGACGTCGAATAATATCAATCTTCTCTGACGTCGCCTGCACCAACTCTGGGCCAATCAAGTTGCGCTCACCGACCTCTAACCAGCAATGCGGTGCGCGACAAGGTCGCCCATACAGCGCCTCATAAGGTGCCATGCCGATACTCGTCTGGAAGCTATTGTTGTACGCAAACTCCGCATATGCTAGACAGTCATCCCAACTGTCCTTGAAGTCCAATGCGCAAGCCCGCAACATGTCCTCCAGGATCTGGTTCACTCGCTCCGTCTGTCCGTCCGTCTGTGGGTGGAAGGCAGTACTGAACTTCAACTTCACACCCATAGCCTCCTGAATGCGAGTCCAGAAAATAGAAGTGAACCGCGTGTCTCTGTCCGACACGATCTCCAACGGAACTCCATGCAGACGCACAATCTCTCGGATATACAATCTAGCCAGCTCGTCTGCAGAGTTCGTAACTCTGATCGGTAGGAAGTGCGCCGACTTCGTCAATCGGTCGACGATCACCCAAATGGAATCATGCCCCTTCCTCGTCCTCGGCAACCCAGAAATGAAGTCCATGGAAATGAAATCCCATTTCCATTCTGCAATCGGCATAGGCTGCAAAAGTCCAGGTGGTCGGCGATGCTCTGCCTTCACCTGCTGACAAGTGAGACAACGGGACACGAACTCAGCAATGTGGGTCTTCATACCTTCCCACCAATACGTTCTCTTCACGTCACGATTCATCTTTGTGCTGCCAGGATGCATCGCGAGTCTAGTAGAATGCGCAGCCTCGAGAATCTCTCGTCTCAAGTCAGGGACATCTGGGACGCATAAGCGGCCACGGTAACGTAAGCCTCCATCCATACCAACTCGCCAGTCGGCGTCAGCATCATCACTGGCCTGCTCTCAAAGCTCAGTAAGATGCGCGTCGTCCCTCTGCGCCTCGATGACACGGTCATCGATCTGGGATCGCACCTGTACATGTGCGATGAACTCAAATGGCTCCTCTACGGTGAGTTTCTGCTCAAAGTCTCGCAAAAACTCAACCATATCCCACTCGGCAACCATCAGCGGAGCCGCAAACTCTATCACCTTCTTGCGGCTCAACGCATCAGCCACAAGGTTCGCCTTCCCAGGATGGTAAGAGACTTCAAAATTGAAGTCCTTCAGCGTCTCCATCCATCGCCGCTGCCTCATATTCAAGTCTCGCTGCGTGAATATGTACTTAAGGCTCTTGTGGTCGCAAAAGAGCTCGAACTCCTCTCCGTAGAGGTAATGTCTCCAGAGTCTCAGTGCGAATATAACGGCTGCCAACTCCAGGTCGTGTGTAGGGTAATTCTCCTCGTGCTTCCTTAATTGTCTCGAGGCATACGAAATTATCCTGTCCCTCTGCATAAGGACACAGCCCAAACCAACGCTAGACGCGTCAGTGTATATAGTGTATCTAACCCCCTGCTCTGGCAATACTAGCACAGGGGCGGACGTAAGTCTGTCCTTCAGCTCCTGAAAAGCTGACTCCGCCTTATCATTCCAGGCGAACTTCACGTCCTTCCGTGTCAACTGAGATAAGGGTCTCGCGATCTTCGAGAAATCCTGAATGAAACGCCGATAGTAGCTAGCGAGACCCAAGAAACTCCTCACCTCAGTGACAGAACTAGGCTGCTCCCAGTCCTGCACCGCAGCTACCTTAGACAGGTCAACTGCCATGCCATCCTTGGACACCACGTGTCCCAGAAACTTCACCTCCTGCTTCCAGAAGTCGCACTTCTTGTACTGTGCGAACAACTGGTGTCGTCTGAGCGTATCCAGAACCAAACGCAAATGCTCCTCATGCTCCTCTCGACTCCTAGAGTATACCAAAATGTCGTCGATGAAGACAACGACGAATCGATAGAGGAAAGGCCAAAAAACCCGGTTCATCAGATCCATGAACACGGCCGGTGCGTTCGTGAGACCGAACGACATCACGAGGAACTCGTAGTGACCAAAACTGGTCCTGAATGCTGTCTTCTGCACGTCCTCATCTCTGACGCGCAGCTGATGATATCCTGACTGAAGATCAATCTTCGAGAAGTACTGCGCTCCTCTCAACTGATCAAACAAGTCATCGATCCTGGGCAAAGGATACTTGTTCTTCACCGTGAGCTGGTTCAGCCTGCGATAATCAATACACAATCGCAGCGAACCATCCTTCTTCTTTACGAACAAGACTGGTGCTCCCCAAGGAGATACGCTAGGCCGTATGAAGCCAAGCTCTAGCAGACCATCAATCTGCGTCCGCAACTCCTCCATCTCACAAGGCGCCATGCGATACGTCGGCAGTGAGACGGGTGTAGAACCAGGAATCAAATCGATAGTGAAATCGATCTCACGTCGGGGCGGCAAACCAGGGATCTTCCTGAACAGATCCCCGAACTCAGAAACAACTGGCGTCTGCTCAAGGACCTGGGCACCAGCGTCGCACAATATAGTGGCGTAGCTAAGAATGCGGAAAGGAAGATTTACCCGCACTGAAAATGTGAAAGGCGTGCCCTCAGGCTCGTACACCGTCACCACACGAGCCTCGCAGTCAATCTCGGCTCTCGCTGCAGTCAACCAGTCCATGCCAAGAATGACGTCGAGATATACGAGCGAGGGATCGACGACCAGATCAAGAGTCATCGTCCTGCCTCCCAGATCAACTAAACAACCCTCACACATCTGGGTGACATCCGAATAATCTCCATGAGCTGCAAGGACTCGCACGCTATCCATAGTGATAGTCTGCAACCCAAGACGTCTGACTACGGCACGCGATATCAAAGAAATCGTGGAACCAGTGTCCACCATGATAAGAACGGGAGTACCTCCGATGTGGCCCGTGACCTCGAAGGCTGAATGCTGAAAAGCCGGTGTCGTAGCTGCCTCGGCGGTCAGTGCATGAACTCGTGCCTGCTGTGGCCGGTTCGGCCGCTGTGTCAAGGGCCGTGGAGGCTGTCGAATCTGCGATACCGTGGGTCTGAATGAAGGATGCGCAGGAGCTGACCGTATAGGCGGTGCTGATATCGCCTGTGGACGTAGACGATCAATCTTCTGCGGCGGCGAAAACCCACTGTCCCGCATCCTGGAGAAGCAACTCTGCGATAAATGGCCCGTCCTCCCACAGTACGTGCATGATAAATCAGGGCGCCGAAACGGTCGTACGGGCGCCGTGGTCCTGGTAGGAGGATCAAAGCGAGGCCTCTTGCCCGCGAAGGGCCTATCTGGCAACTCCGGTCGCGGCCTGGAAGTAGTCGGGCCTCGAGATCGCGCCAGTCGATCCACGTCCTGCTCTGCCCGCATGGACATGTGAACCAACTCCGCATAGGAAGGGAAACTGACGCAACACATCTTCGACCGAATATCCGGTCGCAGGCCCTCCAAAAAGCGCCGTATGCGCATCTGCTCATCAGCTAGTATCGTCGGGACGTACCTGCCCAACTCTGTAAACCGATGCTCATACTCAGTAACCGTCATCGCTGCCTGCCTGAGACGGAGAAACTCATTCTCCCTCTCGTGCCTGTAGGTCTGGGGATAATACTTCTCATGAAAGCGGAACTCGAATGCTGCCCATGTCCATACAAAATCTGCAGCAACCGTCCGCAATATACTATCCCACCACATACTGGCCTCTCTCTCGAATAGGAAGGTAGCCAGCTCTACCTGCTCTGCCTCCGTACAGTGTAACATGCGTAGAATCTTCGACACTCGGTCGAGCCAGAACTCTGCCTCCTCAGGTCTGTGAGAACCCGAAAAAGTAGGAGGCCGCAAGCGCTGAAATAGCTCCAGAAGGCCCCGTGTGTCGGCAGGATTCCCCGCAGGGAAAGCAGGCTGCGCAGGATGTGCTATGCCCTCATCCTGAGCATAAATGTAGGCATCCTCAGCTGGATGCGCAGGCGGTGCAGGTGGGGTAGAGGTAGTCGCACCCCCACCCTGGGCTAAAGTCCCAACTATAGTGGTCAAAAGCTGCTGCTGCTGTAGCATCATGGCCATCATCTGCTCGAATCTATCAGGGGGTGGAGCAGGCTGTGGCGGATGAGGTGCGGAAGTAGATGCTCGCTGTGGCTCTCGAACTGATGGTGTAAAGGGCGGTGGTCCATCTGTAGGACCAACAGCAGGCTGAGACGATCGAACAGTCTCAGGAATCGGGCCCACAGCAGGGTCCGGACGAGTGCCAGACTGAGAAGGAGTCTGATCCATCTGCTCAGACAATGAAAGTCGAATCGCGCTCCTCGTAATCTTAGGTGGCATTCCCTATATTCAAAATAGGGCGCAACCTTGTCAGTCTCAATTGCAAAAATACACCATAATCATTCACTTAAAGAGTCAAAGACATTCCATGCATTTCAATTAATCAAAATTGTCACAATACAAGGGATATATCCTTACAAGCATCATGACTAGAATGACATGGAAATTAAGACAGTTAAGCAACAGCAACAAAAGCAAAGCACTAGCCCTAATAGGCTTTACACACATAAAATAGAAAATAGCTAACTACTCATAACAACATCAAAGATCGCGTCGCTATTCGGAGTCTGGCGACGGAGGAGGAGCACCCTTATCCTGTAAACAACACAGGATTGCCTTCAAGGTGCGAGTCACCTTGCCAAATTTCTTCTTCGTGACGGCCTTGGCATCAGCGACCTCTGCTCGAAGTCCTTGGACTTCCCTTCGCAAAGCGGTCTGACTCTCCTCCATCCGAGCAATGCGATCGTCAATAGTAGTCTGCGCAGAAGGAGGAGGGCTCTCATCAGTATCCTGAGCCTCCTCTTCTGCTTCTTCCTGAGTTTCTTCCTGAACCTCTGCACTAGGTTCTCCTTCGCTTTGATCTTCCTCTTCATCAAAGTCGTCCCCACTATCCCTTTCAAGTTGATTTTCACGATATTGCGACCCAATCTTCATCTTAACCATCGTCGACTCATCGATGGTGTGAATCGATACCGGCAACTCGGGTCCAAGTCTATAGGCAAACTCAAGCGCAATCTTGCAAATGAGTCGGCCAAAGGGAAGGGATTCGGATGTTCTCCTCGACCTGGCTATGAGAACTATCTGCCGTAAGATGAAAGTGGCCATACATACGTTCTCTCCCTGGGCCACCAGAAATAAGAAATCGACCATAAGACGTGTACATTCAATGCGGTTCGTCGACCTGGGATAGACATTGAACGTGCAGATATGGTGCAGCAGGCGCAAATCCTCAGACATGTACGTCGCCTTGAGGCTATTATTAGGCTGCCATGGAACCAACTTACCGCACAGAAACCTGGTGCGGCGATCTCGTTCACGTCTAGTCCTCAAATTCTTCTCATTTGGATGTACATCACCTAGAGGCACGTTGAGAAGTCGCGCAACCAACCGGACGTCGATCGTAGCCATCCGATCTCTGCCAAAAGGGATTTTGAACTGTAAGGGCTCCAAGGTAGGACTCTGGATGCTAGCATAGAAGGCACGAACAGTGCTCACATTAGCACGAGCACGAGCTTCAAAGATCGGTCCCCAGTGCGCAGCTTCAATGCGTTCGAACAACAGATACTCGCCGAACAATCGCCCATCTACGTCTGCCTCAAATAACACTCTACGATCAGTGTATTCACCATGAGGCATCTCTGACAGAATGATTCGTCCAAGGTGTGCATGGGGATCCAAATCCCGCTTTGTACGGCACTCCAGGACTGCAGCTGGACCTGCGGCGGCGCTTGAACTTGCGGCACCACCCCGCGGTCTTCTTGATCGAGCAGGGCGGCTAGGCCCAGCCTCGTCTGTTGCAGTTTTCCTCTTACCCATCAAAGACAGGATGGATGAGAGTGACAAAAGACCCAAAATAGCTTCCACGAAAGCCATGGAAAACGCCGAAAATGCGGAGAAATGGCTGCCCAATCTGACAAAAGGAAATCTAGGCGTCGTAGAGGGATGCTTCAAGCTTCCCAAGGCTGTACTTTCAGGGAAAAATAAGAACAAAAAGGTGGAATGGAGCTGCTCACGATTTCAGCACTCTTTGGGGGATTTTGGAGCTCCAAATGGGAAAATCTTCAAGGAAAGGGGCTGCCAACACCCAATAATCGCTGAGTGGTGGTCGGTTTTGGCCAAGGAAGGGTTTAGGAGGGGTTTGGGTCGCCGGAATTTGGAATGGAGTGCTGAAAATCGAATCTAGGGTATGCAAGGGGGCTGTTTGTGAAGGAGAGGGGAGTTTTAGGGGTTTTCGTGGGATGGGAGGTAGCTAGGAGTGATGGGGGACGTATTTAAGTGGGTGCGCCCAAAGGGCAGCACCGTCCGAGGTGGCCGGCCGGCGATGCATCGCCCGGCCGGCGATGGCATCGCCGGCCAACCTTCAGGTTGGCCAGCGGGACCCCATGGGTCTGGTCCCCCATGGTCCCAGGGCCCCAAAAAAGTTGGTCCCACCCCTTGGTTCATTATATTTTGGTCCCTATGAGCCCAAACATGTTTTTGGGGCTTTCCGGGTCCACATCGCAGTCCTAAATACCAAACCATATGATGCAGCATATGGATTTGGGGTAGAAGGATCCAGTACATCTTTCTAGCTCCTTAGTTGCTAAAGAAAGTGAAGTTAGAATGGCTTTATGGCCATTTTTTTATGAAATTTTACTATTCACTGTAAAATTTGGTGAATGTACTAATTTGTGTTATTTTCACATTAGGTTTGATGCCTAACATGAAATGGATACAAAAGAACTGAAGGTTGAAGTATTTAGAGAAGGAATTTTGAGAATTTTTGGCAAAACGGGGTTTTTAAGCCCTGGCGATTGATTACTGGAGTCGTGGTCATTCCACGGCCCAAAGATTCACTTTTGCGGTTTAAAACTGCTCATAAGACGTCTCCACCCGACTTCCTACAGCTTAGAAGTGATTCGGGTTGCTTAACGCGACCCGAGATACGTTACAGACTCGATCTTGCGATCGATCCTTATAAACTTCGCCTATCGGCGAATCTGTGATCCTAGAAGTGTTTCTAGACCCTTCTCGCACCCACCTAAGTCAAAGGAAGCGACAGCGTACGTCGCAAGACCATAACCCAGGCCCAGTATACTCTCATTCATGCTCTGATACCAACTTGTAACAGCCTGAAAATCGGGGGTCGTGTATAAACTCAACTCCCGAGTTCCAGACCGTCACTTATGCAACAAAAATGGTTATGATTCAATGTTGTCTGATTTAAAGCATCCACATGAGTAAAAGTATACCAAAACTGCAATTCATACTTCAGATCCAGTGATAAAAGCAAGCGGAAGACTAAACAATATATATCACTGTATGAAAAAAAAAAAAAAAAAAAAAAAAACAAAATACTCTCAACTGTCTCCAAAGTATGACTACATCTCTGAGTCTCATATACATGTAAATAGACAAAAAATAAGTTCAAAATAGTCCCACTGAAGTCCCCCCTCGATCCAGGTCACCTACGGGAAGCCGTCGTGGTACTGCATATAAGAGAACTCATCCTGGTCCTCGTCAATCTCCGGCTCCACGTCCTGGATCTCGTCGTCACCTGCAACTACAACAGGGTCTGGTGGGTGTTGCAAACACCATCCCGTAACGTGGGAATGAGTGATCAACTCAGTGGAATCATAGAGCAAAGATTAGCATGTTCACAATTCAATCACGCGATAATAGTAAAGCAGTAAATCAGACAAACCTAATACTGTTGTTTAATGCAAGATGATATGACATGATGTATGCCCTCACCGACGATCACCCTCATGCGGCAACATCTTACGACCGCGGCATGCCACACTCCTTAGAGTGCTCCACATCTTCCAGGCACATGCAATGCTATGGTGATATGATTACCCAGTTGTTATTAGTCCATTCAAACAGCAGGATTGGGAAACTAAGGTACTTCCCTTGTATCAATCCCAACACGGATCCTGTCTAGGGTCGTCACTCCTAGTAATCTCATACGATGTACATTTCGCAGGTCACTGCAAGGGCTGCCAGGGCTGTTGCTCGCACTCGTTGCACCGCTCCCCCATCACCTTATCAATACAGGCCTACTGTACTCTACTGCACGGAAGGGTCGTCGCCTCCCGTGAACTCAGAATACGCTCGCGGTCACTACAAAGGGCTCGTCGCCTGATCAGTGTAGGCCGACAGCTAGAATATAGTGTCCCATACCACCATAATCTGCTCACGAGTCAAGGTGCTCATTGGTCACTACGGGGAGGTTTGTGGCCCCAGCGTAGGCCGACAGCTCGACCACGGTGTCCCATACCACCATGCCCGGCTCATGAGTCTTCGTGGATCAAGGTACCACGGTTAATAGGGTTTACAATGGTAAGTTCAGTACCCTAGGTTCAAGCAGTTATGATACATACAAGGTGAACAAACATCGGCCAGTCGGGTTACTTGACGGGCTCGACTAGCGCGATCGCATCTCGAATTGAACGACATGAAGCGCGTAAAACACTTCGCGTGGCCTAACCACTGCCGCCAACTCTCAACACGAATCACATTCATCGACGCGTCGTTCGTGGCTATGACCAGTCAGCCACGAATTCGCTCGGTTACCGACTGCCTGGACTAAATCAAGTCCCACACATCTATGGAATTTCATTACTACGATGCAAAGGTATTGGAATTGAAATACATCATGTGAGCATGTTAGCACATGTTATAACATTCAATTTAGGCAAATCTTCAAGGCATGCTTTCCAAGCATATTCAACTTAGGCAATTCTTAAGGCATCATTTCTATGCACATGATGCAATCATGCATAAGGTCAACATATAGGAAATCATTTAGGTCAGCCTATTAATCATGAAATCAATCTCAAACTACTACATAACATCATTCAATACAATACATACTAATACAAGCATTTATACAAACACATACACTACACCCTTAAGTCCACATATAGTATGTCGACCCCAAGTGCGCAACTTGGCGAATCTCTTCGCCAAACTGATTATGCAGGCATTCCTAACTCTCTAATGCGGCGACAAATCATGTCAATCACGTCAGCAAATTATGCATGTAGACCGTACTTCCTACATATACCTAAAATGCCCTAAATCTCATATTCTTCGTTAGTTTGCGAAACAGGAAACGGAGAGCATGTTGTACATGTCAAACGGCGATGCCGTCGATAATCTACTATTAAACGACATTGAAAGCGTTGTAAACCGTCAATCAAAGCGTCTAAAATTCTCACTTAATCTCTTACGGTCGCGAGAATTTGAACGGAGCGTGTACGCTTCGTCTACGACAGTGGGAGATCCTGATTTATGGAAGACGTTAGCTAATACGTTCAGAATCTATATAAACCCTAAATCAGCAAGTTGTTGGGGTTTTTCTATACCTGAAAAGGTGTAGAAATCACCAGCCAGGTGATTGGAAGGAAGCGTTGATGTAGCAACTGTTGGCGGCTCGGAAGCGGGAAAAATCTCCTCTTCCCTTTCTCTCAAACTCTCTCTCTCTTTTCTAGGGTTTAGGGAAATTCGTATGCAAGGAAGGAATGAGGGTTTCAACCCCTTTTATAAGCTTGGAAACGCCCGAAATAGGCTCCGGGACGAAGTTTACTTATTGCCTATCCATTTCGGGGCTGTTTCGGTCCAAAAACTGATTTCTGGCGGTCCCCTGGTCGATTGCGATCAGACTTAAGCTCATGGGTACCAGATGTACCTCGTATTAAGTTTTCAGTCTGGCAGGGTTCGCAGATCGCACGTGGCGGACCAGTTTCAGTTCAGCGGTCACCGCACATAGATCAGGACTGAAAGTTCCGTGACAATAATTAGATATTTTTCCTGATCCGAGGGTGTAATCTGGATGAATTCTGACGGTCAGAACGCTTAATACTGACGCGTCAAGTCGTGTGCCAGATCTAAATTTGAAATTCCCAATTCGTCCCTATTCGCGGTCGCTTCAGTCCAGTTTCAACGAAATACTCTGTGATTATCGGTTTGACTTGATTTTCGAGATGATTGTCAAGTCCAGCTGGGCGGTTCTAACGGTCTAAGATAGGAGGTATCAGACCTTCGACGCACGGTCTAAATCCAATACAAAAGTTCCATATGGTCCAGAGGACAAACCTGCTTAGAGTTGGATCCAAGGTTATAGAGTATTGTAGAGTTGTCTGTTCTACTCGATTTGGGTCTTGTAGAACGTATTTAAAGTGATCAGGGACTATTTCCCAGCTACTCTAGCGTTACGTTAGCTAACTTACGTTTAGTTTCCATGGAAATTATTTATACGCGATTTCGGGTCAAATCGGTACTCGATTCCAAGTACGGATTTTTCACGGGCGTTACACTAACCCTACCCGCCGCACTCTAATCTGACTCGATCTCAAAATCTCTCTCCATCCCTTATCCTCCTCATCTTCCAAGCCCGACAACCACCCACCACCATCACCCTCCTCCTCCTCCTCCTCTCTCTCCTCTCCACTCTCTCGATCTATCTCTCCCTCATCTCTCAATCTGACTAGATGTCAACTTGACCCGACTCGGTACTTCTGATCGAATCAGAGTCAGTCTGGATCAGTCCAGGCTAGACTAGACTCAAATCGAGTTAGGCATGTTGGACTCAATATCGAGTCAGATCGAGTTCGGGTCAAGCCTATTTCAAAACCAGATCGAGTCGACTTGATGCCGAACTCTACATCCAATTACATTACATTCCGTCAAAATAACCATTACATGCACTTTGTTAGTGTTGGGTGGAACAAATAAGTAATTGGATATGCGACACCAAGTACAACAAGCAACTGGTTTACTGATTTGGTGTAGCTATCGCTGCTACAATCCACTGTCAGATAAACATATATCATATGTATTCCATTCGTACCATCCATTTGTCATAGGTAGTCCACACTACATTAAATTAATGTCAAATGGATATAGACACATACATGATTGTGGGTTTTATAGACTGGTTGCACTGACTATGGTATATCTCTCTCTTCCGATCTGATCTGATCTGATCATCAATTGAGATACATGTATGTTGTCCTCAAACGTCAAATGATAAATTGATAACGTCCAAAATGATATCATCTGAACAGTTCAAAAATATTTATAATCATGACACATTGCTATCCTCTTATAGCCATTAACAAAAAAAAACCATAATCCATTAAAAAAAAATTTGCCCCCATCCCCGCGCTTGAATGCAAATGTCGTTACGAGAGCTATAATGAAAAGGCAAAATACAGATTCAATTTCTCCATGAATATCATTTCACCCTATCTCCTAAGGAGCAAGTATTCCATACTACGTAATGAGTTTGGTGGAAGGATGGGCTGTGAACCAAAATCCAATCTCCGGTCTCACCCACAAACAATAAACAGAAAGAAATATAATCTAAAAGTAAAATCAAAGCATACTAAGCAAAACACAAAACAAGATATACGTGGAAAAATCCCAAATAATAGTAAAAAACCATGCGTGCAAAATTTCACTATGAAAAAAACAAGATTACAAGTAATATACTAACATTTTTTCTTGGATGTAAAAAGAAAACCATTTATTCATACTTTAGAATACCTCTCATAACCCTAGAAAAGCCTTAGGGACCCCTATTTATAGTTTAGGCAACTTAATATCTCTTGCAAAACATTCTCAAAGATTCACAATCTATGCAAAATCTAGAAACAAATCTGCGTAATCTCAACTGGTCGAGCGGACGCTCAACTGGTCAAGCAAGAGCCTCGACTGGTCAAACACCGTGGACCCAAAAAATCATATATCGCTGGACTTTGAGTCGAGTCAGCCCTCAACCGGTCGAGTAGGCCCCTCAACTGGTCGAGCAGCTCACTCGACTGATCGAGTGGCACTGCCCCAGATGTGACTTTACATCTCAACATGGGCCCATGTCAGAGGTTGTGGAAGAGGAGGTATTTGATACTATGTATTAAGATTGGTAGAAGAAAGAGCTAAAGTCGGCGGTTGTGGAAGAGAGGATACAATGCCTTCCTTGTGCACACAGACTATCTAGGGTTGCCTCCTTGGGGGTGTGCACTCTCGTCTGTGAATCAGAAGCCTCCATGGCATCCTTCACTTTCTTATAAGATTAGTATTGGTACCTTTAGCCACTATAACGATTGACTTGGTGTTAGCATTGCTCCCGTGTTAGATAAATACTAAGAACCTGGTCAGAAAATACAACGTAGTATTTGCCAACCGCCAACTGCTGCCGCAACCCTCATGTAAATATTTTGGGTATTAAGTTTGCATCCCAACATATAGCAAAGGGAAGCAAGATCTAAGCCTTCCACATAGTGGACTGGCTGTGTGGATGATCTGAGCCAAAAATCAATCAGTTTTACTCAATCTTCATTTGGGCCACAATCAGAATAGAAATAGGCAGCTGGCCTAGAAAATTTATGCACATGAACAAGCATTTGTACTTCATAATAGCTGGTCTTGAACTTGCCACACAATGCCTTCTCATCCACAATATTAAAATGGGTTTGCAGAATAAAAGAAAAGCACAATTAATGTTACAATCAGTGAGAGATCATAGGATCAGATCCCTATAGCTTGTAAAAGTGGGACACTTTCTTATCCTAACTGCTGATAAATTGGGCCGCGGTGGACATAGGGTGCCCCAAAAACATGGGTTGCACAATCATAGCCCATTGATAGGTTACCTTGAAAACAAATCATTTATTATGGAAACAAGGAACTTTCATGCATGGTCCACTGGTCAGCATGTACCACCAAAATCATAGCATGGAAGATTTAAACCATCACTTCACAGCTTTTCAAATGTTTCATTTGAAGCCTTTTGTGGACCATGGATAAAACATCCAAACCATTCATATGATGTGTTTCACCATCGGACACACTCATGCACCAAAAATTCTCTTGATTGGAATATCACATTTGTAGACACTGACACAGGTGCATTTTGCTACTAATAAATGTATAAGATTACAATCTAAGTAATAACTATCTAAGAGATTTTCAATATACGCACGCCAGTGCCAGAATCCTCAAATCTAAAATAATACAAGAATGCCATCATCTACAAACAATCCCATAGCACCTATGGGATTTCATTAGTGCCAGATTGTAAAAGACTGACAAAATTCCTCTTGCACCCACATCGTGCACTCACAATTGACAACACCTATGTAGAATGCCGCCATGTTTCTTTCTGATAAATCATAACCAAAACTAATAAAAATTCCCACAGGGCCTTGTGTCTTTGAACAATAATTCGTTGCCTACAACAAAGATAGCAAGCAATAGCTAGACCCACTGCATGTTTCTAGTAAAGAAATATACATATTACATCAAAATTTCTATTATAATGGAACAGTGCACTGTTCCACCAGCCACAAATGCAAGTGGCCTCATGGGCACAGATATTTTGTAACTAGGCCCTGCCAGAATATCGTTTTGGAAGTGAAGATATAAATGTAAAGCTATCCATATAGCTAGAGATGATGACCCTATATGTCCCTTCTTGGATGCATATTCTTGGAACAAATTATGACTGGACTGGCTTCTGACGTTTCGCTGTTTGGCAAACATACAAAAGACCCAACCTACACCACTTGGATTTTCCTTGAATCAGAACCCTTAATCCCATTCTAGAAATCATCCAAATCTACATCATCATAGTAGATAACTGTTGAATTACTTAAACTGCCCCCTTTCTTGGTGCAATTCTTTGTCACCCTTTTCTTCGACAGACCAGTACTCTCAATGAAGTCATCATGCTCTTCTGAATCTGAGTCCAAGATGCGTGTTGAATCTCTTCTTCTCTTGACTATCTCAGCAATATCATCACCTCTACCAGCGCCGCCGCTGTTCTTGTCTGTCTTTCGGTACTCTTCAATTGTTGATTCTATGGTTTCCAATACCCGATCTCCATACTTGGTTATCTTTGCCCTGAGTCAAAGCGATATTACTCAATATCAAATTTGGTGACTGATGATAATTTCATGACTGAAAAACTTACTTGCCGATGCCATTGATCTCAAGAAGCTCTTCTTTTGTTCTAGGAATCCGCCTGCTTATCTGCTGCAATGTGGCATTTCTAAAGTTGACAGAAAGAGCATCTTGTCAGGAGTTAGATTTTGCCAAGGGTTTAGAGGAACGACAGGGTCCAACTCATCAGCAAACACATGGTTTGCAGACATGAAGGATTCTGTACCTGCCTGTAGTTCATTGATCAAACTGTTGATCTGATGGGCTTGGCTCCACAAGGAGGGGTAGTTCTGGAAACCTCTAAAGATAAAAAAGATCACAACACTTTGATATTTGGCACTGAATGGAAACCGTGCTGTATTTCTTTTCTAAACTCCCATCCATAGGCTACAAAATTGAAGGGTTGGGATCTTCTAACCGGGAATATTTCCAGGGCACCCCTTCCAGTCCACAGCCCATTGGATCATCATTCCATTGGCCCCACATGTATGGAATCCTACATGTCAATCCATGTGTTTGCTGCTGGGAGGGGACCTACAATTCTATTGGAAGAAAGACATACAGAGCAAAACGTGCAGAAAAAGAAGCTCACCCAAATATGTGATATGCCATGACCCCTTCACCAGCTTCTTTTACAAGCACAGTCCGAAGCATTCGCAAAGAAGCATAAAGCTTGGCAGATAGATTCTGCAACCAAAGTTGCCAAACATTTTAGAAGTCAATGACCATGCAACTAGAGATAAATGAATGGGCACGAGAAAGCAACCGATAATACAATCTAGCTTTGTGTATTACCAAGTCTTCTTCATCTTGAGGTTGTGCAGGAGTGTCATTTTGTGGGGGGCTTATCCTTCCTGGAAGCAATGGACCTTTTGCTGGCGTCACTTCTGGTCTGGTCAGCTTAGCTGCCTTTACGGACGCAGGGAATCTGCACAGTAGCACAGTTCTTGTTACTAACAGATCATATATGCATGTTTATGCTGCAATTAGAAAGCTAGCATGGTTAGAGCAACCCTGCTTAGATACCATTTAGGAAAAAGGAATGTTATAGAAGTCAGCGAGTTAATCAGTCCATGGATGACGAATTACAGGGTACGGATACATCTGTTTTTGTATAGTGTACTGATCTGCTTGGTCACAAGTTAGACCCACAGTTCAGTGATCCTGGCTGTTGATATGAAAGTCCACTGTGGATGGTGATGTCCCAAACCTCACCAAGATTGGAAGCTCCTGTCCATAAAATTTGGGTTCCACCAGTAAGGACCAGTGTATCAGTACACCACACATACCAATGCATCAGAACCCCATAATTCCTTGTCCATAGGTGTGTTCTCCAACTCAGAGCACCCATGGTCATGGTTTTTAGCAGTGATGAAATAATTTACGCAAGGAAATACCACCAAGCTTTTCCCTAACTAGAAGCACTAACTTGTACTTGAAATTGCATGGATTGTCTACCACGGCACGTGACAGCTTACCGGAGCTTACAATTATGGTTAAGTCCTAGAGGAGGGGAGGGTGAATAAGATCACTTAAAATTCTTTGCCTAATTAAACTAATTTATCAATTAAATGTAATTAAGGCATAAGGGTCCAATTACATAGACTACAAATGATTCAACTAATTGAGCTACTAGTTTATGTGGTGAGATGTGAAATATCAATTGTGTGTGCTACAAATTAAGTGCCTAGCATACATTTTAATCATGCAACCATATGAATTAAACACATTCAATCATAAGCAAGAATAGACATGCATCCACATAAGCAATCGCAAACATAATGATGTATAGTGGTTTGGCTACTTGCCTCCTCCACTCCCGGCGGACGCACTCTCCTCCACTATATCGGATTTCACTATCTCGAAAGTTTGAAATCAAGTTCACCTCTAACCTTTACAAGCGTACACTCCCGACAGAGGCCTATACAAGGACTTACACACGTACACACCCGTGTTGGTGATGATCCCGCACAAAGACCAACACGTACTCACCCGTGTTGGTGACACACATTTCCACCCATGTCGGTGGCTCCCGCGGAGACTTGGTGTGCTATCGGCTAACCAACAACCACTACAATCATAATCCAAGGACCTGCGTATACTCTCACCGAAGGCTCCCGCGGAGACTTGGTGTGCTATCGGCTAACCAACAACCACTACAATCATAATCCAAGGACCTGCGTATACTCTCACCGAAGGCTCCCGCGGAGACTAACACATACACACTCGTGCCCGATGGTAGTCCTGCACAAGAACCTACATACACTCCCGCTGGAGACAGTCTTGCATAATGATTTAATTGACTTTGGATCTCAAACTCGATGGACTCTAAATATGACAACCTTGCTTGTCGAATTGAGCCCTATTGTTGCGCCTTCTTGAGATGTTTCTTCAATACTCTCTTGTGCTTGAATCGACTTCTCATTTGCTCCCACGATCGTTAATGTAGATGCTTCAGCTCCTACGATCAATCACCTTGCATATAATGCTCTAATAAGGTGCTCCAATAAGGTGACCAAGGCAATGAGATGATTACTGAATCTCCTACAACTATGGGATAGTTGTTTTCCAATTAGGGATTCACCTACATAGGTGTTATAGAGAATATAGATAAGGATATACATATAGGCTTAGTGTCTAATCTTTAGAAAATGGGAGAGTTCATCCACATCTTCATAATGGAGCTTGGAATGCTCATTAGAGTGATTAATCACAAGAAGTTTGGAATGTAATTCTTTGGTATAGAGTCTAGAAGAGGGATTAAGAGTGACGGAATCACCCATGATCTATTTGCACAAAAAACCCATCATCATGCCCAAGGTCCGAATGCCAACCGGTTTGCAATGGCTATAAAACGACACCTTTGATCGATAGAGCACCTCTTCGACAGGATCGAGAAATTCCAGAAATATGTAGTTTTGATTGCAGAACTGTTCAAGTCATGTTTGATCGATCGAGCAATGAAGCTTCAATCGATCAAGACCTATCGCCAGACACTCGATAAGATCGAGCTCCTATCAAAAATTGTTGTTTGGGCTGTTTGTTTTACAATAACTTTGCACCTCTTCAAAGCCTAACTAATCATGATTATTAAGGGTCTAAGGCTTAGTTTAGATGAATCAAATGTTAACCTATGAAGAGAATCCTCTAGAGGTAGGTTGTATTGGAATCTAAAGTGGTCTAGGGCTAGGTTTACCAAGGTACCTCATGATTTACTTGTTGTCTTCAGCATTGATGCTTCAAGTCTCCGAGACTTCGGTCTTCAATGTCTTCCTATGGAGGCTCAACCAACTCAAGACACCCTAGCTCACGTCATTGAAAAAAAAAAAAAAAAAGAAGCAATAACAGTACAACTAAAAACTAAAACGGCAAACTACAAAACACATAGGCTTCATATATCAATGTTATAACATGAAACCCACCGGATGCAATTGAATTCTCTTTACTTCCAGAATGCCCTCTAACCATTTAAGCCTCTTCATGCACGATGGATATTTTGGAAGTGTTCCATACCCAACAAAAGTTCTAAGATCTTATTAGAGATAAATCTGTGGGACAAACTACAATAAAGGGAATCAACCTTAATAGACAATGTAATAAGTGACGTCCCAGAAATAATCTCTCTTAAAACAAGCCCTAAGGTCCTCAATGTTCTTAACAGCAGCACTTATACACCCATCTGGCCCACATAGCAAGGGATGACACAACTCTAAAAGTCATTAACAAAATCACAACCTTCCTAATCCATACCATAATGCTGCTAATTTAAAAGCATACAAAATCACATACACTCACATAATCACAGGGAAACTATTCTTATACCATGGTAAACTGGAAACAACTTATGGATCATTAGAGCAATTTCTTGAGATATCATATCCAAGCGTGTATGAAACACATTTTTTTATATATATATAAAAAAGGTATTTCCTAGAAATGTGCTATATAATAACAGGGTAACCTTCATTAAAAATAAATAAAATAAAATAAAAATAAAAAACTGCAAACCTATTTCTAAATATAGGAGCTATTTGAGTTTGAACTTAAAATTGTCTGCTTATAGATCAGATTCTATTTGAGTCTGTGAAACCATGGATTATGAAAATGTGGATATCAACTCATCAGCAATATGCAGTTGATGGTCTCTGAGTTTTTAGCTCCACCACCAATATGTGAGTGGAATAATTAGACTCTTGTTTCACTCATTTTTTCCAAACAAATCTGCAAATGAGACAAAAGTTGCTCCGACCTGTTCTTATCTCATTTACATGCTGGATGGCTGCTGATTGGGTCATTTGTGAATTGCAGACATTCAAAGAGGCCTTATATTGGTATGAATTTCTTTTTTGGTGGAGTTAAATATCAGGTAGAAACAGACGGATTTTGGCTTTTAAATAGAACAAGGTATGTGAAGGCCATACTATTTCTTTTTATGTCTTCGTAATTTGTACCAATAGAAATTGCTTAATTGTCATAATTTTCTGTGTCATTATCAATTCCCAAAGGCCTTCATTCTCGAATCAAAAAGTACATTTTTGTAATAATTTGAAATATTATACTAGATTGGAATTTCGCTAGTAAAAAATTTAACAGAGTGGGATATCTAGCTGATAGAGGTAGACACACATACAAGTTTCTTAAGGCATGTGAAGGCCCGCCTTTTATAACTTCTTAATTTGTACCAGTAGAAATTGCTTAATTGCCATAATTTTCTGTGTCATTATCAATTCCCAAAGGCTTTCATTCTCGAATCAAAAAGTACATTTTTGTAATAATCTAAAATATCATACTAGATTGGAATTTCTCTAGTAAAAGTTTTAACAAAGTGGGATATCTAGCTGATAGAGGTAAACACACATACAAGCTTCTTAAGGCATGTACTTTCTAAATTCTGCCCCACCAAAAAAAAAAAAAAAAAAAAAACCTTATAAATTATTCTTAGATGTGTATAGCAGTTGCCAAGGTCATAGCCACTTCCCATTTCTGGTAAGCGGGGTCCAAGGGTAACCATCTCACCAGCTGCTTATGATTGGCATGCATCCAACATATTTGGATTTGAAGATTAGGCCTGTCTTTAGATTCTATACTCAGGGTACACTTCAGGTTGTTCTAGATGTTTACATTGAATGAGCCCAGCAGTGTCGTCCAAATCGTATGTTCACGATATGCATTGTATGATTCATATCATATTGTATGGGTGTACAATTCAAATCGTACACCCAAATTGTAAATCTTAAATAACTGTACAATTATCGTATGAATCGTATTGAATCATACGATTATCACATCAAATAGTACAATAACAATTTGACCACTATTATGATATGCAATATGACAACAATTTTGACAGCATTGGTGCCCAGTACTTAAATGAGTGCATCACTTCTTATTAGTTCGATGTTGTATAACCAAGGTTCCCTTATGAACACATAATGCAAGTTTGAAATTTCAAAAGCAAACGTTACCATCAGAGATGTATTCAACTATTTAACAGGTACATGTTGAACTAATTAGAGAGTTGTGCTTGAGAACATTTTTCTAATTTGTCTTGAAAGTTGTATAGGGAAGCCTTTCCGACATTCCTTTGTATAGTTTAAAGAGCTGTGACTGGCTATTTGTAGTGACATACAACCATAAAAGACCAAAAGAAGTAAATACTGCACCTTACTATAATCCTCTGTTGGCCAAAGCAAAGATTGTGTGCTTTGGATTCATTTACCTGCGGAACAAAGTTTGCAGGTATAGGTGTTACCCAGTTATGCATAGAGAAAAACTTGAATACTCTGGCACAGCCTGATGGTTGACACACCAGTACTAAGAAATTATCACATGGCATACAAGTAATTCAAATAAAACCATCATAAACCAAAAATTACACCTGTGTGATTATCTAACTAGCTGATTGGTGGATATTCAATGGATGGCTATTGAAAAATAGCCAATGGCCCTAATTCCGCGAACAAGTCTCCAAGAAATGAGAATCAGGGATTAAGCATGTTCAATCAACATGAATTTGGAATTAAAACCTATCTAAAGTAGATCCCACAATTTGGATTGTTCAATTTGAGTTAATGCATGCAACTTGCACAACTTCAGAGTGCCTGCATATCAACTATCAAGCATCACAGTCTGCCAGAGTATCAAATAACTATCCTAATTTGGAAGACAGGAATGAACAAGCAGGAAACATTTTTTCTTTTAAGTCATGCAACATGTATATGAACTGGATACAAGCTCCGATACCTTCAAAACTGATGACACAGATCCATATATATCACTTTTTTTAACATCCTCAATGAGCAAATCCTCAATAACCAGATGCCGCAATATTCGGGAGGCTTCACCCTTGGCTAAATGTTTTCCAGCTCCATGAAGGCTTTGAGCATCATGTTTATACTTTTTAACCTACATTTACAACAGTTAAGATTGCCTATATCTTCTGAATCTGACAATTAAAAACCAAAGAAGAAATGCTTGTTAAAAAAAGGTAGAAATGCTTCTTGCAAGAACATACATATTGGTTCAAGGAACCCCTGTATACTTCCAGAATATGTGATGATGAATAGTGTTGTCCTGTTGATTTCACTAATTGAACCTAAGTACGAGGCAGGCAAAAAATCAAATGAATCAACCCTGTGCATGGAGAATTAGATTACACAAAAGAAATAACTCCAACGACTGGTAGAAATATCAAAATCTAGAAGATTTCCGAACCAGTTGCTTTGCTATGTCAGTCACATCTTTCTCAATAAAATTCATCATTTTAGAACAGTTGTCACAAGTCTTTCTACAGTTTGAAGGATTGAACTTCTCTCCAAAATGAACGAGTTGTAACAGACGTCGGCAATCTACATCGTTCTCACAATAACTGACCTGATCACAGTTAAAATTCACCAGATACGTAAATTTGTTTTGTTCAGTTGTGGAGATCATAACAAAAAGATCAGTTTTTAGTAAGTACCATGCGCAAAAGATTCTCAATATTTGTTTCTAATATTTTTCCTGAATTTCCTACAGCGATATTTCTTGATCCAGATTGAAAGGGGCTCTGCTCTATGACTCCTTGGCAAAGCATGTGCTTGACTCGTATCTGAGGCAACCCAAATAACAGACCAGAGAGGAAAAAAAACAAAAAAGTTAAAATAGTGCAAAAACCTATCTCAGGCTCAGCATGGGTTTCTAACAAACAAAAAATGCACTTTACCATTAAGTTCAGAAGGATGAAGAGGATATCCTGATATTGTAACTTACATAGTCACTGTAACTGTAATATAATACACAAGACGAACGCAGACCATCTCTACCAGCACGCCCACACTCCTACGCAATCCAGAATGTGAAAAAATATCATGAAACTGTAATGTGAAAATGTAAGCCTTCCCTATTAACATCATTTTGTCTATCCTTGATGTTTTCTAGTATCAGGAATGTGTTTAATTATTACCTGATGGTAACCTTCAATGGACTTTGGAAGAGAATGATGAATGACAAATCTGACATCAGGCTTGTTGATACCTGAAATCTCTAGATCAGTAGGCAAGTATTATAATAGCAAATTTAGGAAAACCTTTTATAAAAAAAAAATCAAAGAAATACCCATTCCAAAAGCCACAGTGGCACAAATTATATTGATTTCATCTTTACTCCATTGTTTTTGAACAAAAGCTCGTTGTTGTGGATCCATGCTACCATGATAAAATGATGCTTTATGGCCACATTCCTGAAGAAATACACCACATCTGATAACTACACTTGTAAATCAGGAAAGGGGAGGAATACAAACAGAGACTTAGAAAAGTCACTATAAACATCAAACAGAGAGAATGAGACAGAAATCTGACTTATGTTCTTATTATATTACTAATTTATGCCTTCTATGAGCCCCGACTCCAAGCAAACAAAAAGAGGAAAAAGAAAAGAAAAGCAAATGCCACAAAAAACATGACAACAAACCGGCATTGCAGATCAAACGAAATCTACCCTATCAAAAAAGCAAGATAATCAGCCTGCACAAAACTTAACATAACTTGGAGAGCATGTGAGATGCATGAAATGAGTTCTCGAGAGATGAAATTAGCAGTGACTGGCAGCAGTAGTAAATAAAAAGTGGATGCCTACCTTGATCCATTAATTAAACAGAGAGCAGAAAGGTAGTCAAAACAGTTACAGATCTAAACAGACAAGGCCTGTTTGGATTGTTGGAATAAAGTTTTCTTCCATGGAAAAGAATCCTTCTCTGATGATGTGATGCTTTCTTACGTCTACGAAAATGAAGCTGGGGAAAACAGGATTCATTTCCACAGTTTTCCTTAATGAAAGGGTGTTTTCCTTTACCTTCACAAAAACTCAATAATCCTCATTCTACACTTTTTGAGAGACAGATTTCACTTTTTGACCATTTACCATTCTACATTTCCCTGAAATCATGCAAAGTAAAGAAAACAACCTTTTTGGGGATCATTTTCCACAAATGATGTAATCCATGGTATTGCTCAGATCTGACGTTTCCTTTCCAAATCTACCTCCTGGAATCCACCAATCCAAACACGCCCTTAGGTTTAATTGGGACCCATCAAACAGTAAATTCATCATCGTGTATGTCGTTATGTATAATGATCATTACCCTAAGCTGTTCACTGTACCGTAAAGAGATTCGTCAAACTTAACTTTGGGATGACTCACATCCCAGCTCTTAACATTGCATCATGGTGAAAATCTCAAGCAAGGGCATGAACTACGCATTCTCCTAATATTGTCACTTGGAATCACCATTAGTAATTTCTTGCCAAACCGTAGAGAATTTATCCATCAACTCCCAGGGTGAAGGGATGGTAGAGAAATAGTACAAAACTGAAAACTTAGAGATTCCAAATAGGCAGGACCTGTACCTGTAGATCTGAAATATCAATTCTTGGATCTGTTAGAAGAGTAAATTGTGGCACATTGGATACATTGCATAGGGCGTACGTGTAGTACATGGAAGAAACTTTTTCCTTTGTTATTAATATTGGCAAACCCATTTGAGGGATAGTAGTAATAATTGACTAATCAAACTCATGGGACAATTTTTGTCCTTGAATCAAGCAATATTTCTATTAGAAACTCCACCACTTTGACAGAAAGATCTGACTGTTAAAGATTATATGAAGTTCTACCACTTCATGATCTACAACGACCTCAGTGAAATGACAAACTATTCAATAACAAGGTACTTTTGAATGTTGGATTAAAAGATCAAATAGAAGATTTCAGTGACAAGGGCCTATTTCGAGGACAAGGTTTACCAAATTAAATTCAAAGCCAAAGAAGACATAAGACAGAATGATGTAAATAGCTCAAAATTTTCTCATAAGTTTGTGAGAGGAAATTGGGATGGTCACTTTCAAATTCGAACCCACAATATACTAAGGAGGTGGAGGAAAGGAAAACAAGTGGAACACAATCCACCTTCTGGGTTTAATAGAGATTAAAGGAGATGCTACAAGTGTTTCAAAATTGGGCACTGTTCAATTGAGTGTCCAGAAAGGAAATTCAAAGACAGCGTCAGCAAAGAATAAGAAAGATAACGTATGTGAAGAAGAAAAGCCAGATGGAGGTGGCGATGGAGAGTGCAAGTTGGTGATTGACAATGACAATTGTTGAAATTACATGTCCAAGATGATGCTACAGAAATTGAAGACAGATGTTGAGGGGTTTTTTCAAACTCAGCAAGTGTCGAGAGGCTTTGACAATTGCTTGATTTCTTTTTTCCATTGATGGCTTGTACCACTATGATGTTTGGTATGATAGTGCCAATGGACATGTGATGCGTGGTTTAAAAAAGAACGGTTGCGATATGGCCGTATTGTAACTATGTCAGCCCTTAACAATACACGACACAGATGAATCGGCTTACTAGCAAAAAATGGGTGGTATTGTTCCGCATCGGATGCTACAAGCTGATATGACCGTACAGCATAAAGGTCCTCTTCTGTGTTTTTTCTTTTTCTTTTTCATCCTATTATGGTACTTTTTTCTTTTCTTCAACCCTAGAGAAGGCTTAGAAACTTATTTCAGACCATATCTAGGCCTATTTTGGGAATCAAAACACAAGATTTGAGTGGGATTCAGTGAATCAAAGCATGATAGATCAATTTGATGGAAATCAAGTGGTAAGCCATCACTTTCTATCCATTTTTCATTTTCCTGTTGTTGAATTCCAGTAAAGGGGTGTGCTCTAGGGGTACGGGTACCACCATAGCTTTATGGTGGTACCAGACACATGTGGGGTGCACTTGATGTATTCAACCATCTAATCCATCCATTAGATTCACTTCAAGAAATACCTAAGATCCAATACTTAATCCCAATGCAAAACTAAAGTGGACGGCATCGAAAGAGACGAGCTGGGAGGGAACACGCACCCTTGAATTTAATAGGGACACACTTGAGTCGTAAAACAGCCTGATTTGTGGCATGATCTTTAATATGGCCTAGATGAAGGGTCTGTACGGACCGGATTCTATATATACAACATGATACCCCCTGCTCTAATCAACGATCAATGTTCCCTCCCAACATGTTCGATGTGCTATCATGTTGATTTTGGAGGGCCTAGGAGTTTTCTTAGACGAATCATTTGATGGACAAGTTGGATTATGTGAACAAATCACTAGGCCCCATGTCTGGATGGTACCACCATAAGGTTATAGTGATACAGATATTGTCGAAGCATGACCTTTCAATGAAACGTGCAAAGCTACACCAAATCATACTTGATTTGACTTCGATTAGAGCCTAAATGGTTAATTTTCAGTAGTCAAAGTTGACAGATAACATTGTTAAAAAAATGATTTCATATAATACAACCTGACCACATGTTAAAAATATAGAAGAATGATAGATATTTTGGTGTTTTACATTTTTTCCTATTTCCTCAATATTTTTCCAGATTTTTAGGCAAAAAAATTGGCAAATTCAGGTCGAATATGCCCTTGATATTGTCATTCAAAGCCTTGGTGTGATGTATTACTCCAAAGGACATGGCATTATGTTCAAGACCTTAGGACAGGCAAGAAGGAAAACTCCTACACCATTCAAAAAGATGGAAATACATTCGTAGTGAATCTTAAGCCAATCAAGTGATGGATCATATACTGGGGACATTGTTCCAATTATCGATGGCATTACTGATAATATAAGTATCGTGCGGTCGATTGTACCAAAAACCTAAGTTAATATAAAATTTCTAGATATCGCTGATATTTTTAATACTATTGACAATATCTAGCGACACTGATATCGCCAGTATTTTAACAATATCCATTGCCATTGTGACCAATCTCATTTTCCCCTTGGACAGCCGAAGAAATCCCTCCCTGTAACCCATATAACTATTAAAATTTAAAGTTGCCCAATCATTAATTATGGCATCCATAGTATATACCAAATGTAGATGGTCATATAGATCCATGATCATAGTTATTATTGGCTTCTCAGGGTACACAACACCCACAAGAAGTATGAGTGCTCAATCTTGAGGTTTTGTGTGCAATGGGGGATAGGATGTAGCGTGACCTCCATCACATGTTGTGTACACATGCAACACCTAGGATGGACCCCAAAGCCCATGGATTTGAAAGACCAAGCAGTCCAATCTGTCTAGAGAATACTTTCAAATATCTGATATGATATGGCCATATTGTAACTGTGTTAGCCCACTTCTATACGTCACACTGGACTACAACAGCCCGTATCCTATTGGAATTTGGTGGGGGTGGGAGATGCACCCTTCAATGTCAATATTTAGAGTATAGAGGCTTGATCAACAGCTTTGAACAACATTTCGAGCTAAATAGTTAAAATCATATGGTAAAAATAATGCGCCAATCTGGTTGATTAAAATTTTGGGACCTATAGATACACTTGGATGGTATAGCAGAAGACTAGATTAGACTAGATTTCTGCATAGGGTTGTGTGAGTCTGTGTCACAAAGATGGTTGTGTGTATGCATTGAAATACACAATGCAGTGAGACTCTTCTAGAAATCCAATGGTGAGACTTCACAATCATATCTCTTGTTCCTTTTCATTTCTCTATTTTGTTGCTCTTGTTTCGTGCAAGTGATGGCCATAACAAAGTAGTGAGATAGAGAGAACAAGAAGAAGAACAAGAACAAGAAGAAAGGGAAGGTTTAGGGCAAAAGTTTCTAGTGTTAATCCAAAAGGTTAACACTATGTTAATCCACGGGTGTACACAAAATAACTAACACACATAAAGAAATTTTTTTAATTTAGAGATGATGACCACTTTATTAAAAACTTGCCAAAAGCGAGCAAAGAATACACTATAAAGAAGACAAAATTCAAAAAAGGAAAAAGCAGCCTTTACATAGATAACCCAACCCGTGATACAATCTTTAATTGTTCTGATAACCTCATACGCCCCCTCATGATCCTCTCTATCGCCCTGTCCCATAGATGTTTAGCAGGCAACTTCCCAATGCAAAGCAGCAACCCAAGGTATGTCGAAGGGAAAGATCCAACCATGCATCCAAAGATACTAGTTGGGTGATTGAGTTCCTTCCCCCCTACATGAATACCAAGCATTTCAAATTTTGCCACAATAAACTGCAAACCAGAAACAGCTTCAAAACACAGTTTCCAAAGGTTATCAACTACATCCGCCTCTTCCTCACACAAACACAATGTGTCATCCGCATACTTAAGATGACTAATCTGGCCCCCATCACCTAAAGCCTTGAACCCACAAAACAAGCCACTATCGACAATTTCACAGTGCATCACACTAAGAGCCTCTCCATTAACAATGAACAAGTACAGGGATAGGGGGTCACCCTGACTAAGCCCTCTAGAAGATTGAAAATATCCTTTTGGAGACCCGGTGATTAGAACAAAATAAGATATGTCCAATCCACCCCCTCTAATTCTGGCCACAACCCACTATATCGATCATATAGTCCAAGAATTCCCAACCTACATAATCATAGGCCTTCTCAACGTCCAACTTGCATACTAGCCCTGCTCTACTTCTCCCTGTGACAAGAATCAATGCACTCATGGACCACCAAAGCACTATCCAAATTTTTTCTTGGTGCAAATGTACCCTGATTTTCAAAGATAAACTTTAAACAAAACCTCCTTGAATCTTAAAGCAAGGATCTTGGCAAGAATCTTGTAAGGACCTCCTATGAGACTGATTGGCCTGAAGTCTTTTGGCTACTCAACCCCATCCACCTAAGGGATAAGCACAATAAAGGAAGCTCCAAGCTCAAAAGGTAGATGACCTCACTCGAAAAACTCCATCATAAAGTCCATAATGTCTTTTTTAACACTGCCAAAATCTTTGAAACAAAAGTATAGGAAATCCATCGGGAACAGAGGCCTTATCCCTACACATTGACCATAACACTGCACACACTACCTCCTCCAAAATAGGCTTTTCGAGCATTGAAGCTTCGTCAAGAGGAATCTTGTTAAACTCAAGATTATCCAACCTTGACCTCCCCCATTTTTCAACAGACGACAGATTCTTACAAAAAGAGATAATAGACTCACGGATCTTGATTTTGATGGAAGTTATAGACCCATTGACCAACTGAATGGAGATTCTATTGCCACGAGCTCAAGCACTAGTAATACTATGAAAGAAGTGAGTATTCTTGTCTCCCTCTTTAAGCCACAACACGCTAGATCTCTGGCGCCATTTGATTTCCTCTTCCTTAGACCTATTCGTTGAGAGACCATCCCTCTTAAATCTGCCTTCAGCCGATGGACTATCACCCTCTTCTATAAGATCAAGCACATGAATAACTTCCATTATCTTATCAAACTCCTCCCTCACCCCAAGAAACTTTTTCTTCCACAACTTTAAGTTTTTTTTCCTTTCAACAATCTAAATTTCCTGCATAACCTGAATCCAGCATAATTGTCCATCGAAAATGAGTCCCACCAGTTTGACAATAGCTGCTCAAAACCAACAAGTAATAAACTGAAGAGAAAACCCATTGGAATTGAGACGAAATGTCTCATAACAAAAGAGACTGGCTGAAACTTTTGTGAGAAATGACAATACCATAAAATGACGTACTACCCTCACTGCAAGCAATATCCAGCCAGGTAATGGTCAAGTACATGAGTTTGTTGACTCAATGTTAATACAAGCACATCAGGTAATAACCACATTCAAATTGGAGATGATGATTTTGTTTGGGGAGAGTGTTGACAGACAACTCCATTAACCCACCGTTTTGGAAAAGGTCAAGCGTGTACTTTCCTGAGAAATGATATTACCATAAACTGACTTACTACACTCACTGCAAGCAATATCTGACCAAGCAAGGGTCAAGTAGATGAATTTGCTAACTCAACGTTAATACAAGCCAACATCAGGTAATAACCACATTCAAATTGGAGATGACAATTTTGTTCAAGGAGAGTGTTGATACAAGCCAAATCACCACATTCAAGTTGGAGATGATGAATTTGTTCAATGAAAGTGTCAACAGACAACACCAAGAACCCTTTGTTTTGAAAAAGGTCAAGCATGTACTTTCATGCAGTGTTCGAAATATCGGTATTGTGCTACGTACCACACCCTTGGGATACGGATACATATCGATTATCGCATGGGATATATCGGTCGTATCACGTAATGTGTCACTGTTGTTGGAAACATGGGGAAATATTGGAAAATTGGTCAAAATTTTAAATGAAACTTCAATGATTGTTAAAAAAGACATCAATACACACTTACATATCAAAACATTACAAAAAACAAGTGCACATACTAGGTTTTCTTTGTATTGGGTCCTAATCTATGCGTTGTCTAACTGAATTGATGCAGATATATTCAAAGTCTATTCATATAATTTATAAATATAAGAAGACGCGTGAAAACACAAGCAATACATTCAAAAGCAAAAGAAGAATCACTAGATCGGTTACTTACATGTTTGATTTTATGTTTGGACACAAAGATTGCAACCGATTTGCGAGAAATTGGAAAATTTTGATTTCTTCAAAATTTTCACAATTTGGCGCATCTCCTACAAATCACAAAATCGAAGCTCACAATCCATTATATGAAAAATCGTGGATTTACAACAATTTGACACTGATTTAACATGATTTACAAAAGGATAAAAAAAAAAAAAAAGGATAAAAAATATTCAATGGATTGAACATGTGGGATATATCCCACTACTTGTGTTGTTCATATTGCAGAGGTGGGAATGGGATACAAGATATATCATCGTATATATCGGCCAATATTGTTGATACTTAAAACACTACTTTCATGAGAAATGACAATACCACGCTGGGATTGAGCAATTGTAATTCCCAAAAGAGAGCAAAGAGAGCCAAAATCCTTATCAAATTCAGCACTCAGGAATAACTTTAGGGACTAAATGGCACTATGATCATCATCTCGTGTCACCATGATAATGTCAATATAGATAAGGACAATTGAGAGCCCCTTAGCTCACATATAGAAGAGGGTATGATATGAGAGCAAGTAAACTTCGATAGCACCTGATGGAAGTGCTTGAACTACACATGTGGGGATTGTTTAAGACCACATAGCTTTATGGAGCTTACAAACATACCCTTCTAGTGATCTAAAGAAATTCAAGATGAGGAGCCCTATACACTTCATATAAATCTCTATGGAGAAAACATTTTTTACATCGAGTTGATGGAAAGGATATGTGAAGTTAGCAGCGATGGAGAGTAAACATATGCAAAGTTCAACTTGGCAATGGGAGCAAAAGTCTCATAAAAATCAACTCCTTGAGTATGAAAAAACCCTTTAGCCAGAAGACGTGTTTAATAACATTCTACAACACCTTTGAGTTTATGCTTGATGGTACTTTTTTCTAGTAGGGATAAGAAAAATATCTCATGTCTGATTTTTTCAAGAAAAGCATTTCCTCTATCACAACTTGCTTCCACTTAAGGAGAGAGAATTTGGCAAACACTATAAGGAACTATAATAGAGGAAATGTTGGAAAGAAAGGCAAAATTATAAGAGAAAAAAGTTGGCAATAGAATGAGCGATACATAAAATTGCTGCGCTTTACGCAATGCAACAAGGTTTAAAGAATCAGATTGTGCATTTATACCTAGGTCTAGAGAAATGGAGTGGGGACTTGTGAGGAAGAGCAATGCTCCTTTCTCATCGAACATATTCTTTAGCCCACTGACTGGATGAGTACGAGTGGGGTCAGGATCAACATCAATGAGAAGAAGAGGAAAGCAAGGAGTCCTTGATAATCGAGGTGTTCCATATCTGTTATGAATCTTATGATACACCCGTAAAGGTAGATACATATAGGTAATGGCCATGACAGCTACGTGATACAGGGGTGATACGGGGTACTTGGTTTTTTTTACACCATATTGCCCATTGCGATGATCGTAAAGGCCATTACGGGGCATAACGACCGTTACCCCTGTAATGTTTGAAAAGAAACCACTTTATTTCTATTTATTCCAAAAACTTTCCTACATCATTTTACAATAGATTTCGACGACTCTTATTATAGTTTTTAAGATTAAAATCGCAGATCGAAATGATTTGAATGAATAGAAGCTCTGAGGGCCTTTTTTTCCAAAAATTGAAAAACTAGTATTCATGCCCTTTTTATGATTTATAGTTCTAATGCTTGATTGTGATGTGTAAACATTAGAGACATATAACCATGTTCACAAATTCACTAGACAACCCGATACATTCTCACTAAAGAGTGGACCGTTGCACTACCATAAACATGTTAAAAACAAAAAATGAATACATATTTGGAATGTGTACATTATTATGAATTTTCTAGATTTTTTTTTTTCATAATTTTTCAGGCAAAAGAAAATTTTCGATTGTTACAAGGGTCATAACGGTCGTTACACCCTATATCGGATGTTACGGCCAATACCTGTATCTGTAATAGTGGTGACCATTACGGCCACCATTACCGATATGGAATACCTTGTTGGGACGAGAAACTTTGGTGAGGTGAATAAAAGAGAATGCCTTTAAAGAAAATGGTATCCATCAAGCAGCACTTCCCAAGAACCCCAAGGGAGAAGCATTTGTAACCTTTCTTATTATAACAATGGTCAAGGAAGATACATTTGACAGCCTTGCTATCCAAATTATCCCGATGAATGCCAAGAACATGAACAAAGCACATATCCAAACACGCAAGGAGGGTTAGGAAAGAGGTTTTTCTACTTGTAGAACTTAGATGGGTGCCTTCCCTTTAAGAATCTTAGTGGACATTTGATTAATTAGGTACGCAACAGTTCAAAGACCATCAGTCCATGGATTCTTGGGAACATTCGTTTCGTGGAGAAGGGCTCGTGCAACCTCAGGAAGATGCCAATTCCTTCTTTTATCCACTCAATTTTGTTTGGGGGTATAAGGATTGGGAATCCGAAATTCAATTCCATGTTCAAGAAAATACCTCATAAAGGTTGAGGAGATGTATTTGCCACCATTATCAAGACACAAAGCTTTCATGTTGACCTTAAATTGATTGGCTGGTATCTTATGGAATATCCAAAAAATGGAGAAAACTTTCTCTTTGGATTCCATAAGATACACCCAAGTAGTGCAAATGAAATCATTGATGAAAGAAACAGAGTTTATAACTACAACAAAAGTCACCGGAGAGAGACCTCAAACGTCATAGTGTATAAGAGAAAAAAGGGGTAACACTTTTTTAGTGGGACAAATTGGATAGGAATCGACAATGTTTAGCCTTTGGACATGTTTCACAAAATAACTCTCTCATACTATCAGATTTGAGTAAAAAAGGAAATATCTTAAGACTAGAGTTAGATGGTACCAACAAAATCAAGCATTGGCTCCCATTTCTTATTGAATTAACCGATCAACTTGCTATTGGATATTTATTTTCGATTTGGTAATATTTCGCAAAAATAAATAAATAAATAAATAACGACAAATTTCACTTTATTATTATTGAGAGAGTCAATCCTAGTACGCTTCTAACGCCTAAAAAACCGGAATGGAATAAAAGCCTCTAACAATGTGCCTTTCATACTCCTCTATATGCGCCCCGGTATATAATACTCGAATATACGCCTTTCTTTAGATGGCATACATAAATGGATTAATTCACCCAACAAGATTCGTTCGGATCAAACCAAGATGAATGGGATTGATCTGACCTCTCGCTCAGATGTAAGACTCCCGCCGCCGACAGATGTCCCACACCACGTTTCATGAACTATGCTCAAGAATGAATTTGTGATATAACATCGGGGCCCATCTAAGTGATGTGCACGGTACAAAGTTCATGGTGCAGAACGATGACGCTATAAAAAACGGTAAGTTGTTTCACTTGGTAATTCGAAATCTACCGCACAGCCCCACTGATTTGTTTTCGATAAGAGCATCAGCACCACAACCCAGTTCTATGTCCCTTTTTGAGAATAATCACCAAACCCCCGGAGTCGCTACTTTCGTAGCTCTAATGCCCACTGAAAAGTTCAAAGTCGCCTCCCCGCATTAACAACAAAGAAGGTAGGTCTTTCTTTCCTTCTAGAAGCAACCTACCCTCGCCTACCTCCCATATATATCTATAGGAGGCAATGGTAACAACTGGTAAACATGGTAACAGTATGGACAGCCAGCCCGGTGCTCTGCATTCTATCTTATCAAGAGGTGCGGCTTAGCAGAGGTAGAAGGAAAGATGGCATCGGTCACTTCACCTTCTCTTCGACTCCGATCAAGGAAAGGATCAGTTGAAACCCCCAAACGGTTTCTGCGAGACTAACATATTTTCCTGGAGAACCAATAAATACTTCTACTATAAAGAAGGGTTGTGATAAGAAATGGTCATTTTTTGTGCCTTTGCTACGGTTAAATGATCCTCTTTAGATAATTCGTCCAAGGGAAGAATAAAATCTAATTGAACTCAAAAGAAAGAGGCAGCAATGCTCAAGGGGCACCATGGACCAACACCTTCGTCTATCACCCGAATTTGTTGATTCATGGCGTCAAGTACTTGCACTTGAGATCTTGTGACTCGGCCTGTAGACAAGCCGCTCACAATTAATCATCTGTGTAATCGTGGGGTTTTCGAAATCAAGTCAATATTTTCTTTTTCCAAAACAATTTAGCTGCTAGCCGGGTCAACTGACGACTTCTCTTATCTTTCAAACGATGTCAGTAAGCATTTCTTGATATGGAATCAATTTCTCGTCTCTTGCTTTCGAGTTTCCATTAGTCTGACTTATGACTAGCTTGGAATCTCCCCTCACATCGAGGCACTTCGTTATAAGTACATGTCAATGGCAAGCTTGAGCCCGCCCATACAGGCTTCGTACTCCACAATGTTATTCATACATTCAAATTTCATTCTGCTGATCAATAGTCTTTCCTCTTGGAAGAAGTAGACCAACGAAAAGGATGGTGGATATTATCGCAATGGCAATCTGGAAAATCTAGAAATGGGTAATTCCGACCTCTTCTACTACATCACTAGTAGCCCGCAAAAATGATTGAGATAATCACTACTCTATCCACGCCTTCACATAGGTTGAGAAAGAGCCACATCCATAAGTAGAGAAAGCTACCCTAGGTAGTGGTTATACCCAGTAGGTAGTAGTTTAACCAATAGTACAGTACCCAATAGACCTCTTTTTACATCTGAATCGGAAGCGGAGGTGGAAAGAACATAGGTGATTTCCACGGTTCCCAAAGCTAGTTTTTTTTTTTCCGATATTAGTGGCAGACGGTTTGAGTAGTATGAGTGAAGTGAATCGAAAAAAGATGTGTGATTCGATCTAGTCAATGCCAACCTTTCACACACGAGTTGGGCTATGTCTCCTGAGGTTTTGCAAAGATCTCTAAATATTCATTTGAAAAAAGAGATGAATAGTTAGGGTTGAGCCGATAACTGGGTTGGGTACAATGATGGGCGAGAGAGGGAATGAAACTTGCCACCCCGAAATAATTCATGATGAGCCCACCAACTTCTTAGAGAGATGCCTATAGTGAAAAACCACCAACTTGTCAAGATTCAAATTCGAAATGGTTCCTAGTCCTTGTCAGAGACCAATGTGTTCGCATCAGTTGCCAGGGGGGGGCTATGTTCTCAATCAGCGAAGCCTCATACGCAAGAAAGAACTCCCACTCGGGATTCTCCACTCTGTGAAGCCCTTCACGCTGGTTCTCTTGACATTGGGTTGCTCGCTCACTCAGTCTTATGCTAAATCATACCAACCACTTCCACTATGCACATGATGCGCTTACCACTCAAATGGAATAAGACAAAGTCATCCCTGAATTGGCACCCGAATCGGACCAAACAAAATATTTGTCAAGCTATTGTTCCCTCGAATCCATGGAGTAAGACATTGATTTATGGGATAAGGACAAGACGAAGATGCCAATACAAAATCCGATTCATGGCACATGTAGCTTGACTTGAAGTTTGGAGGGTTGATCACATATTGTTCATAGATTGAAAGAGATAGAGCCCATCTTGCTCATGACCACCTTGATCCTTTGTCCAGCCATCAGATTTTGAAAGATACAATAAGATAGAATGGGTACATTTACAAACTCCCGGCATCATTGAGGAACTAGAGATATCACTCGCCGATGAAGAGATGCCCTCCATGATGATGACAAAGCACTCCAACCAAAACGAAAGTGCTCAACCACACAAATAAGAGCACAGTCCCCAAAACACTCCACAATTTATTCAGGTGAAGGAATTAAGTCAATAATGCCAACAAAAGAGGCCCAAAAGAAGCTTTACATCAATCATCTCCTTTAAAAAAAACATCACAACTCTCTCAAATTGCAACGAAACGCAACAATTTCTGTTCCTAGAGGTTGCAATTAGGCAACTGGACCAAATCCAAGCAAAAAATCCCAAAAAAAAAACTCCCAGAAAAACTGTGCAAGCAGAAAATCAAACTGGACACTTTTCCAAAATGTTCAGATTTAACAAAACACCTAAAATTACAGTAAAATTATGGGAAAATCACCATAATTCTTCTAAAAAACCATGCTCTTTCAGATCTCTTACAATTTTTTCTTTAAGGGGCCACCCGATCATACACCGCTGATGTCATCCAAACAAGTTGATGACATCAGCAGACAGCTTGGGCCCCACCAACACCTTCTCCAATCAGCACTGGATTAGCTCTAATACCAAGTAGCGAGACAGACAGAGTGAGAAGGGGGAGAGAAAACAAGAAGAGAAAGGTAAGCAGGGAAAAAAAGTAAGAAGAGAGGAGAGAGAGGTTTAGGGAAAAAGTTTGTTGCAATAGTCCAAAAGGGCTAACACTCTTTTATTGTTTAGAATATAGGAAGGTACTCTACAAGTGTACATAAAATAGCATACACAAACACAAACAAGTACGTACATGGTATCCTTCAAATCAGCCCTGCTGGTTGCTGGAAATCGGTATGGAAATCTAGTAATCAGATATATAACTATCAAAGGTATTGAAGCTGAATTCCTGCAGATATCGATTATTTTCTGCACATTGAAATTTGTATGCTTCCTTTTTCTGATCCTAACCTGAGATCAAACCTGAACTACAAGTGTCAGATTGACCGCCACCATGTTCTTATGCTTTCATTTCCATTACTAAATTTCTACCACAAGCTAACGGAAGGAAATCTTAGCTGCATTTCAGGGAAATTCAATGTTCTGGAAGTCCACACTTGAAAACATGAAACCAATAAATGCATTTGTGCTGAATTTACGATAGTAGGAACATCAGGCTATAAGAAATTATTGAATCAATACAGTGTCAGAAGAGACCCAGGAAAATTCAAAATATGTTCTAGAGTCCAATTCACCACATACTTTTCACCATATTAATCTCTTGCACAACAAAACGAAACTTCTTACAAGGAAACATACCTGCAACTTCTCAGCTGCTTTCTCACAATCCAATCTTGAAAGACAATAAATTATGCCACATTCGTCGAAGTGGTTTTCTCTAATGAATTTGTCGATATCATCCAAGCATTTCTTTGTCTTGGGCATTATGCTATACCTGACATTTCTAGAAATGTTGAGAATTTTGAAACCTAGCAATCAGAACTCATTTTGCTTCTATGCTTACCATAAATTTGGTCGGTTGAAACTTTGTCGGAAAACAATGCAATTTACAAGACCAAGAGCTCGCACAACATCCTCTTTTACACTTGCTGTGGCAGTAGCAGTTAAAGCCAGCACTGGAGTATTTGGGAACCTTTGCTTCAAAATACCAAGACTCTGGACAAAATACAGCATAAAGTTGAATTTCTGTAATTTACTGTAACGAATTTCTATAAACGAGTTCCAAAACTCAGACCTGATAATCTGGTCTAAAGTCATGCCCCCATTGGCTTACACAATGGGCTTCATCAATAACAATCCTAGCAAGTGATCCACATGCATGCAAACTCTCCAAGTGTCTCAATAAAACATCGCTTCTGCAATCAAATCAAGATGTTTGTATAAAGAAAATGATCAACCTGAAAGGTGCCTGGAAGTAGAACCAGATAAAGTTATGAATATAGAAGAATGTCAACTTTCCTGACATCTAGTATAATTTATTCATGATAGCTGATGTTACTAAGGGTTCGTTTATCATTACACGTGAGGATATACTACTCAATACTTCAGAGACACCAAAGTATTTATGATGCAAGACACGTGATTTAATGCTAGCATGCAACGTGGAGATTATGAAAGAGTCCATAAAGTAATTCAAGTAATTCAATTGACAAAAGATGCTAATCCACCGAGTAATTAATAGTAAATAATAGAAAATAAAATTTGATTTAACCTAAATTACATGCCTGCATCCTAAGAAATCACATAAATCAATTAAAACTAAGTTCGATGGAAGGATAAAACTTCCAATTTAGCATAGGCACGTTCCACACTCAAGGGATAGATTTGTAGGTTTTATGATTAGGGTTAGGAAGGGGAAAATCTGAAATTTAAAGAATTAGTATTCATAGGATTTGAGAATTTTGGAATTAGGATTTTTTTAAGAAATTTGAGAAAATCTAGGAAAGTTAGGGATTTCTAAATTTAGGGTCAGGGCTTTGAGGATGGAAGAAAGGGGTTGGATGGAAGAAAACGGTTTTGATATAAGGATGATGAAAAACCAAAAGGGGCAAAGTGTAGCCATATGGTCAACCCAAAGGATTCACACGTGTGGCATAGGATGGACGGGTTAGGTCGATTAGGGTTTGGGGTTGTGGATAGGTAAAAGAAAGATGGATTTATGAAAGGATAAAAGCTTAAGATGGGAGAATCAAAGGATTCGAAAAAAATATCTTAATGGAGGAGAAGAGAAGATGGTGTGGAGATAGATAAAGACATCGCACATCTGTTAATGAAGATTATCCTCGCACCAATCTCTCTTCCAAATCGCATGGAAATAAATTCAAATCGCATGAAGATGGCAAAAGAAAGCAAGAACTTTTATCTTTTTTTATCACAAAATCCAATGGAGTTAGATCTCCACCCCCCATGTGCTTTTATTATTAAAATTTTGGCATAATTACAACTATGCCACTTAAGTGAAGTGGCCTATCGTCCAAAATAAGAAAACTAAAACATTTACTATCAATCTCAACTATTAAATAAATCCTAAAAATAACAAAAAACATAAAGAAAGTAAGATCAGAATCCAAGGGGCCCATATCTAAAAGAGTAGGTGGACCGATAACCTAATCAACAAGATCCAACAGCCGGATCGACACGAAATAGCAATCATATGACTAAAATGATCTCCTAAGCATCCCACATGCATCATCCCAAGGTGGGGTCTTCTTAATGCACGTCCAATGCATGTGGGGTCTTCAAAATGGCCCGGCAGGCCCCATCTGGAACTCGTCTCTCATCCACAAATAAAGTTGCGCTGATGTAAGTAGTCGTCTCCATCTTTGGTACACCCGAGTAGGTCCTCCGGTGTCCCCATCAATTTATCCACAATGAAAGTTGAACTTCTTCAATGTAATATATTATGCTTTGCATTATAAAACAAGTACTATATTCTTTTGAAAGAACCTTCCCAATTGGTCAGCGGTGCATTTCTCCTTTATATACCAAGAAAAGGAAAAGCGTGTCCGAGTATAATCAACTTGATCAAGGCCTATATTAAATGTTAACTATATTTTCTGGAAATACAATTGATCAATCTGAAAATTGCATTGACTCAACAAGGTGCTCAAAACTGGGGAAAAAACATAAATCTTTTACAACTACAAAGGATGATTAAGTAGCTAGGCAAAGCTTGCATCAACTCTTACCGGTATAAACTTCACTAATAATATAAAATGCAAATGGAAAATAGTGATGTAGAAGGGTATCAACATGCAAGCTATCAACATGTCTGCAATCTACTGAATAAAATACCACACGCTACCATTCAATCCTATGAGGAACTTGTGTGGGGAATATCGATGCAACAGCTCTAAAGAGATAGATATCTCCTTAGAACCTAAGAGGCCAAGTGTAGAAAAAATACTAGAAGGAAATGGGAAAAGAAAGAAGAAGAGTAAAGGAAAAAGGAGAAGAGATGAGAAGAGAAGGGGAAACGAGGAGAGAGTGATATATAAGGCAATAGTCTCATGTGTTAGTCCTTAAAGGGGCTAATCCCTTTCTCTCATTGTACCACCGCTGGGTGGGTGGTGTAATCATGTTCAACAAAGGTAAGGCCAACTCTTATATTCTACCCGTGTGATGGGCAATGGATCTATGGTCAAATTTGAAGGAGAAGGACAGATTTGAAGACGGAAATTATTCATGAAGGTTATTGATGGAGAAAGTGTATGGGTGAAAGCAGGTAATGATCTAGTTGATTACGTACATGAATTTATACATCCTACTACATGTGTGAAGATCAATTTCGTTGAAAGTTTTTCCTAGTGTGTATTCAAAGTTCCCTTTGCAAAGATGGATACCAAGAGTGAATAAAATAATAATATTATGTCCCCAGCAGAGTTGGAGCCCCTCCAAATCACATCGATAGACAAGATGGAACAAATCGTCTACAATGAGCCACATCTATAGAATTTTTTCTAACAAGAAAAAGAAAGTTAAATATCTCACATCGCCCAAACCTGATGAAACCATGACGAACTATGATGATTAGGTAGCAAAAAATTCTCAAATTAGGAGATTGTTGTGGATAGTATGGAGCCACATATCGATACGATTGTCATCTTCTTCAAGACCGCCAAAGAAGTATGGGATAACTTGAAGGAGATGTATTCGGGTGAGAAAAACTTAAATTGTATTTTTGAGCTTCTACAGAATATATTTTGTGTATGCAAAATCAAACACAAAAGTGAATAACAGAAATCTCTCATGGAAAAAAAAAAAAAAAAAATCCTCAAATCAAATGTTAGGATAGTCCAAAGACTTTCAGGCTATGGTCCTTCAATGATTAGCCTGCAGGACAAGGCGTTCCAAAACAGTAACGGTGGCCGTAATGGCCACCACCGTTACCATTATCATACGGGCTATAACAAACGTTATGGGCCCCGTATCGGCCGTTACGGCCCTTTTTTTATTTTTTGAAAAAACTGTTACAGGACCATAATGGACCGTTATGGGACTGTTATGGCCTGCTTTTCTGTAATGGCCGTTACGGCCATTTCGACCCCGTGACGCGTAACGGTTATGACCGTTACCGTTACGTAACCAATTTTGAATACTTTGTTGCTGGATGATTAGTTTGAATCTCAAAACATGTTCTGCTTGTGCTTCTCAATTGCAACCACCAACATTTTGTTCTTGTCAAGAATACAAAATTCTAGCCCTTGAAAGGTACTCTAAATCTCATGTGATGGCCATGAGCCTTGTGCTAGCATAATTTTTTATAATGCGTGTTTCCATGTTTTGTATCATAGTCAGAAATTGAAAGCTCTCTCCAAAATATTTAACAAGTACTGCCCCATTAAACCTTGATTCGTGGCCCAACACTCACTTGGCAACTTTTTCTGGAGTGACATACAACAGCTTGTATTTACAGCTGCCAGAAATCAATTCTCTAAAGATCTCCTGCTGCTCATTCCACTCCATATTAGCACTTAAGTAGGTGGCTGGAATGTTTGCCTGCATAGCATAATTCAAGAGGCATATACTTTGTTAATCAGGTTCAAGTAAGATCCTCATAGAGAAAAAACAAAGCCACCATGTTAACTTGCTAAATCAGGAAAGAGACCAATACCTGCAACAAATGCATAATTTGATCTTGGATGAGTGAGACAAGAGGGGAAACTACCAATGTTATTCCAGGACATATAAGAGCAGGAAGCTGCAAGACAACACTTAGATCATTGATAAAACCAGATCGAATTGGAAGCTTCGTGTAATGCAAGAAATTAAGCAACTTCTAAATGAGGGCAAGAAAAGTCACAAATGGACAATTTTAGCACCACCCTATGTCCAAGATTGACAAAGAGATGTCACCATCAGTGCCTATTAAACAAGTACTAATCGAGGTTTCCCCAATAAAGTCAACATATAGGAAAAAAGACATCCGTGGGTATGATATATCGAGTCAAACACAAGTTTTACTCTAGAGAATAATACTGGGCACACAGTCAAGCCTATCCACATTTGCTTGGTGATCAGTATATGCGACACATTGTCGCTAAACCATAAGAGAAAATATAGGCACCATCGACTGCGCAATTCTAGCCTTCCAAAGCCAGAATCAATTAACTTTCAGCAAATCGGGATCCCAGGAAGTCAGAACCTGAAGATGGTGTATGCAAAACCATATTCAAAAGCTTCAGATCCAAGGCTTGAATGTGGAGGATCCTATCACGATTTCTACTTTGGATTACACTCTTTAAATAAATTTTTTTTAAAAGATATTGAAGCCATCCATTGATGGGCTCCCCTATAAGCAAGGTATTCAATAACAGTAATGGTGGCTGTAACAGCTCCCGTCATAACCATGGCAATACGGAACATAACAGCCGTTACAGCAAAAACAAAACTGTAATGACCCCATAATGGACCATTATGGTGTTGTGACTGACAGCCGTTACGGGCCATGTTTCTGTAACGGCCGTTACAGCCCCGTAATGCATAACTGTGCCCACCATTACCATTACATAACTGTTTTTGGATACCATGTTTTCCAGAGAATAGCAGGACTACTGACTAAATGGCTCAAAATATTGTTCAAAGAAGAGGAAAGTTCACATGGAAATGGAGGATTTGGACAACGACAAAGCACCAAGCCCATATGGGTTCTCCATGGCTTTTTTTACAAGAGTGTTGGGATATGATCAAATGAGCTGATGAACATCATGAAATTCTTATGGTTATGTGGAGTCATGGAGTGGAAATTTTCTATACCACAATCTCTAGAGGATGGGTTTTGGGTCTATGTGGATTGAGTGGGCAAAAGGATCCATTCCAACAGCATCTTTTTAAATCTTGGCTAATGGATCCCCTTTTGGGTCTACGACCAAGAGCTTTAGTGAACACATCCGTAAGCTGATCTTGAGACTTGATGTGCAGTGTAGAAATTTCACCACTATTAACTTCTCATCTGATAAAGTGACAGTTGACTTCAATATATTTTGTTCTCATCAAAAACCTAATTGTTTGCAATATAAGCAATTGTTTGGTTATCACAAAACAACCACATTAGTAAAATTACAGCAAAACACATCTTTTGTAACAACTTTACTCATACAAGGTCTCACGTGGTATGTGCCATAGCCCTATATTCTACTCTTGCACTAGATCTTACTACATTACTTTGCTTTTTATTTTTTCCATTTGACTAAATTTCCTCCCACAACGTACAATATTCGGTTGTAGACCTCTCAGACAGAGAACCAGCCCAATCAGCATCAAAGATTCAAAATACCCTGTAAATGGAGATGATTATATTGCTTATATAAGATTCCTTGACCTGAAGTTTTCTTAAAATACTGCTAAACCCGGACAATTGCATCAAAATGTGGAATTTTTGAAGAACTCATGAACTGACTAACAACACCAACAACAGACAATATGTTTGGTCTGGTAATATGTAAAATTAGTACTTGTGTTTAGATTATTTTTTAACCTATTTCAATTTTCAATGTAGTTTGTTGCATTACATGATTACATTTACATCTGAATGATTATTAGATTATCTATAACAATTAACAAGCTAACTAACAAGTAACAACTTATTAAAGCAATAGGTATGTAAATGATACAATACATAAACTCAAAATTATGACAATATATATATATATATATATATATATATAAAAAAAAAAATTATTAATGACTTGATGTAGAGATATATTGTACAAACCGAAACTACAAATTAGTTACGAATGCAATTTACAAACTACAAATTAGTCACAAATTCAAAAGCTATAGATATTGTTCCCTTATCCATTGTGCCACATCATTCATCACCACCATCATTGTCATCACCATCGTCATCAAATTCATCTCCGACATATACTTCATCTTCATTTGTTTCTTCGTCATCAATTGGGACTAGTTTTTCATCCACATCCAATGGTTGGTCTTGATCATCTTCTTCTCATATCTCCTCAATCGCATCTACTTCCTGGCCTTGACTGCTACTAGGCCTAGTGCTCACCCCTCTTCTCCACCTTGGACTTGAAGAACTTTCTCCAAATGTCTATCCAAATGCGACATCTCCAGAGACCAACTTTTTTGGCGTTGGATCCTTTCTATTAGGGTCCACTCTATACATTTTCCTCCAGTCAATTGTTTAATAAATAATAGTTAGAAACTAGTTTGTGGTGTGTGTGTGTGGGGGGGGGGGGGGGGGGGGGGGGGGCGGGGATGGAAAGCTTCCCATGAGGTTGAGCACTGAGGGACATCCATCCCATCAATTAAATGCACCCTTCCATGGTGAGCCATGGGCCTAAAACACAGGCCAATCCATGACTTAGGTGGGCCACACCATAGACAATAGTTGAGAGTGGATGCTCGCTCATTAAAACCTTCCTGATAGTATATAGGGCCCAGTGAGATGTGGTTTGGACATCCAGCTCATCCATTGTGTGTGTCCCACTTGGATGGGGGGTTACACCAAATTCTAGGCCATTCCAAAACTTAGTTGGGCCCCACCAAGTGCTTTAAGATGTTTTAGCATGATTTCCCATGGTTTCAGATGGTATGGTCCACCTAAGTTTCAAAATACAACTGATTTTTGGCGCATCCTCCAACCTAGAGGGGACCTACCAAATGCACGGCTTGGATGTCCATCACGGTGGGGGCCACAAAGTTCGACCTTATGGGAAGCTCCCATGAGGTCGACCTCATACTACCACACACACACTAAGTTAGAGTAAGACCATAAGAGTAACTCTCTAAAACATTTATACTTGGCACTTTCATAGTTTTATGCCGGATAACTATCTCCTTTGAGGATATCCTTATATAAGTTCAGAAGTTCGGATATCATATCCTTTTTATCCTTATTTAGAACCATTCTCTCCAAAACATGAAGAAATCCTACCATATACATCGCTTCTGCCTCACTCTAATCAGCGGAAGAGAAGCATACTATAGGATAGAGGATGTAGGCAGTCGGAGATAAAAAGAGATGACATTTGGTTGCCCCATCTTTTATCTATTAGATATAACACAAACTTGTAATCATGTTCTTTATAATTTAAGTGTTCCATTATTCTTTATTTGGCCCAATGTATCCCATTGTTGGCTTCTCATCCCATCATAAATGTATCTTTGAGGTTGACAGTTAAGGGACTTGGATTACATAGTGTGGACCACAGCACCAATGTCGGTACTATGTATACAAGGCAAATCTTTGTGGCCCCACCATATTGTATGTGTTTTATCCAACTAGCCATCCATTTTTCTAGATCATTTTACGGCATGAGCCAAAAAATGAGGCAAATCTAAAGCTCAAGTGGACCACACGACAAGAAAGTGGGGATTGAACACCCATTGAAAACTTCTTGGTAGCGACAAAAGTTTTGGATCAAGCTGATATTTGTGTTTTCCCTTCATCTAGGTCTATGTGACCTTATGAACAAGTTAGATGGCAAATAAACATCAGGGTGGGCCCAAGGAAGGTTTCAAAGGTGGGCGCCATTGTCCCCACTGCTTTTTTTGGTGTGGTCCACTTGAGCTTTAGATTTGCATCATTGTTTGGCTTATGCCCTGAAATGATCAAGAAAAATGGATGGCCAATTGGATAAAACACATACATCATGGTGAGGCCCACAGAGATTTGCCACGTATACACAGTACCGACGTCAATGTTGTGTTCTGCACTACACAATAAAAATCCACGGTCAAGGGATTGGAAATAAGCCTTCCCGCTATTACTATATGGTCTAACTAGGCATATTTATGCTATGGTTTTAAGTTTTATGCTTGAAGTGCATAATGAAGATTGTTATGTTACGGTAAAAAGTCTTAATAGATACTCTTGATGCATGCGGCTTTTTACTCATAGCTTAAGCACTCCTCTCAATTCTATAGGAGGAAATGTGGTGGCTGTTAGAAGACGAAAGAGAGGTCTCATTTCAAACCTAGCAAATGCCCCCTCCAACAATTCCCCTCGCATCATTGCCTCTACATAATTGGATTTGCTTATTACCTCTAATAGGCATCTTTAGTACCTTCTGCCTCTCCCCTCTCATCTTTCTCATTGTGTCTAGCTTTCTCTTGTCCCTACTTCAGGGTGTGAGCTCTTTTCCATAGCACGGGGTGTGATTTTCTTTTCTTTTCTTCGCCCAAGGTGTGGACCCCATGTGTATTCTTTGAGTTGCATGCCCTTTGGTAGGAAATAAGAGTTTTTTTTACTTGCCTTCTAAAAACAAAAAAGAAAATCACATCACACCTACTAAGGGTTCTGATGATTTTTAATGGCTTTAGTAATTGTGCCCGAAACGAGTGATAGGATAATTTGTAGAGCTAACTTTCCTTCAGTCTTTTTTAACAAAGGTCCGTTATTATAAATGGGTAATACTAAAAAGCTTTTGAGCTCAGGTTTTTTTTTTTTTTTTGCATAACCTTTGTAGTGTTAAAAAGATTGTTGCGAAACAAGTAACAACTAGACAAAGCTATGGAATCATAAAGAGAATATTAAAGAAGAGAATAAGAGAGATGAGAGAAGGACAATAGAGGGAGAGAGAAACTAAAGAGCTCTCACCCCCCACCCCTTTATATCATATTAGGGTTAATAATAAAAATGTTTAATTGCAAAAATTGCCCCTCTTACTTATTCCCTTACAAAACTAAGGCTCATGGGCCTAAAACTTAACCAAAACATATGAAACCTACGCATAAGAAGTGGACCACCGAAAGGGGACCACTCATAATCATATGTGGCATGTGTGGACCCCACATGTGGTCCACACATGCTCAAGATAAGGGACAAATAACACTCCCCCTCAAGTTGGAGCATATGTATCATGAATGTCGAGTTTGACAAAGAACCGATCTAGATGAACACAATCGAGAGCATTCATAAATATGTCTGCCACTTGATCTTGGGTCTTAACATACAACATGCATATTTCCTAGATAGCCACCTTTTCCCAAAAGAAGCGACAGTCAACTTCAATGTATTTGGTTCTTTCGTGATAAACTGGATTGTTGGCAAAGTTAGACACAACCTGGCTATCAAAGTACAACCTCATCAATATATCCACCACGAACCTGAGTTCACACATTAACGTCTTCAACCAAATGAGTCTGCATGTTCCATGAACCATAGCCTTGTACTCTACTTCTACAATTGACCGAGCAACAACACTTTTCTTCTTGCTTTTCCACATAACCAAGTTGCCTCCCACAAATGTGCAATAACCTGTGGTCAGATGTTTATCAAAATGAAAACCAGCCTAGTCTGTGTCAAAATATGCTTCTATTTGAAAATGTCCATTCCGCTTGTAAAGAATTCCACGAACGGGGGCTCCCTTTAGGGCCTGTTTGGATTCGTGTATAAGGGTGTATTGTATTGTATTCAGGTACTGTTCATGTATACGTTGGATGGTTTTCACAATACATCCAAATCAACATGCCATTAATCAATGTTTGGATAGGAGGTATTGTGCGGGTAAGTATACAATATCTTGTACAGATCAATGATTGGATACGACGTATAGAGGGCATCTAACGTGGCCGAAATCAGCAACATCGACCATGACCTCTGATCAAACATGAGAAAATGATATGACGCCCACCTGAGTTACAAGCGCGGAGGACATCCATCTCGTGAAAAAGGTGGGCCCACACCATGAAAATAGCTCGCCGATAAAATCAGATTGATTCGTTCATTTTCTGGGCCACGCATGGCCATCATCTGTCCATTGATTTGTGTGGACCGGAGATCTCATGGGATGGCCTGCCGTTTTTCCATGCTCTGATCTCCTACGCAAGTGGCTCGTTGGCTTGAAATCGAAGAGAATGGCAATCTTCGACGAGAAATAGACAAGATTGAGCTTTGAGCTTTGAGCTTCTCGAGCTCAAAAACTCGTATTGAACGCACATACGGAAGGAGAAAATGGAAAGAAACAGGGAGAAACGAAAAAACGAAAATGAGAGATGAAAAATGGGTTTTTGCGATGAGAAGAAAGAGCAGATGAATAGGTTTAAATAGCAGGGGAGAGGATGAAAAGTCTTGTTCGAGAGAGAAAAGAAAAGACTCTGATTTCTAGTGAAGGAAGTTGCTTTAAAAATTATTATTACTGTCGTCGATTCCTCTGTTTACAGAAAACCGCTTTTCTTCTCCGTTAGCAGATTTTCTGTTGCAGAACCGCTGCGGAATTTTTTTTTAAATCGGCGACGATATAAGGAGGTGCTGGTGTAGAAACCGTTCTCCTCATGGAGAGATGTCTCTGCAAGGTTTTGAAAGTCAGTCGCATGCGAGAACAATACATTCAATCGGTTGTACAGATGGCAGCCGAGACGTCAGACATTACAATCACATGGCTGCGTTTTTCTGGTTCCACACAATATTCGCGCACATGGTAGTCCACGGTGTTTAACTCCTAACCAAACACCGTACATATCACATCAACCCCTTTAATACCATACAATACAACCCTAAACGTGAATCCAAACAGGCCCTTAAGAATCAAAGTATGTGAAGCACTACCTCCATATGAGACACCCAAGAGACACCCAAGAGCCTGCATAAATTGACTCACTACACTAACTAGATAAGTGATATTCGGTCATGTAATCATCAAATAGATCAATTTTCCAACAAGTACACAATATCTCCCTACATCATCAAATAGTTCCCCTATATCTATACTGAGCTTCAAGTTAGTATCCATGGGAGTTTCAACTGACTTAGCCCCAAACAAACCTGCCTCTTCTAACAGACCCATCACATACATACTAAGACGATGGTGCCAGTTATGCTTCGACGAAAAAAAAAAAGAATGGTGTACTTAACTACATTTGCTTGGTAGCCTTCCAAGCTGTCCCACTTCCTCATAATTGAGATTTCTTTTCATTCTGATATCCCTTACCACATTTTCCCCACCAACTCGTAGAAATCTTGAACTTTTACATCTTTGTTTGTGGTTTGTAAAGGACCTAATAAGATGACTTCGGTGGCAATTCTTCTAGCCTTTCATAAATTCCTTGCCAATTCTTATGTGTGATAGACCTGCTGACACCAATGACTCTTTTCCCAATTTTGCTACTATCATTCCATATTGATGATCCTATGTGATTGTTTGCCAGGCCAGGGAACCATTTCCTTTTTGGCCATCCATATATCCTGTCAATCGCATTTCTCCACAACGTGCTTAACTCCTCTCCAAACCTCTGTCACCATTTACTTAACAATGTCCAGTTTTTCCCTCTCATATTTCGAATTCCCAGCCCTTTTCACAACAGGCTTAACTCCTCTCCAAACCTCTGTTACAATTTACTTAACAATGTCCAGTTTTTCCCTCTCCAAACCTCCATCATCTAAAATCTATTTATCCTCTTGCCATGACCTAATGCATTTGAACCGTGAGTATCTTTGAGAGCAACTTGTAGCATCCCCTACCAAGTATGAATCATTCATCACCATGGCATCCTCTACCTTTGGAATGAGCATAATGAAAGTCGCATTTTAGCCCTTACTTTGTGGTATTACAAGGGCTATTTGGGATCATTTCTTCAATCTCTTTGCAGTATCTTGGGGCCTCAATGAAATCTAACGAGTGTTTACTTGCATAGTGGCAGGAAGAGCCTTTTCATCCAAGTGGAGTCACTATTTGGACATTGGTGCCATATGCAGTTATGGGGGTTTATGAAAAGAATGAACTAGCCTAATCTTCAATAATAAAGGATCAATGATGAGGTGGTAAAAAGATCCAATTTCTGGTCATGGGTTGGGATTACGCTTAGGCCTGAGTTCAGATTGATGTCCTTATCCAACTTGACTAAGGATTGGGATGCCTTCATTCAGAGCACACCTTAGGCCTTCTTGTATCCTCCTCTTTCAGCATGGAGCTGTTATTGTAGTTAACTTTTTGTTCGTAATGGGGATATTTAAGTGTTTTTTTCAGAGGAATGATTACTTATCATCCTCCACTTTGCTCTAGTTGTATCTTTGGCTTCTTTCTTGTTTAATAAAATTCTGCTGCCATATGTATAAAGATGACCAAATTATGCACCATAATATTATGGGGCAAAAAAATTTTGAAGGATGATATTTGTACCTGGTAAGTCAGGCTCTTTCCACCTCCAGTTGGCATTAAAACGAAAACATCATATCCACTCATTGTTGCATTTATCACCTCTCTTTGATTAGGACGAAAAGAATGGTTGCCAAACACTTTCTTGTTATTAGCCTGAAACAGGATAGAAACTACAGTCACCATTGGAAGCAGAAGTGGAGTGCACAGGAAAACCATCATCCATACGGAAGAGTACCTCCAGCTTCCTTGTCCACAGGAAGTCTGCGCTACCCCACCTTTTATCATTGGATCCTTCAATGTAATTAATTTCAATAGCTTTTGGAGTAAATGGTTCCCTTTCCACAGGGGCTGCAGAAAAACTAAATCTATCCATAGAAGTGAATGGTACAGATGATGACATCCAATTGCTGCAGTTGTCTGACTCATTACGCATATGAACCTGTGCATCAAAAGCCACAGGATCAATCCTCAATGTGTTAACTGGAGGAATCTCAGAATGGAAACCCTTGGTTGTGGTTGTGGCTGTGGCTGTGGTTGCTGAGTAATGTGATCTCTGCCTTTCTTCATCTCTTGTTGAACAATGAAGGTATTTCTCAAGCTGTTGAATTTGCTTATTCAGTTGCAACCTGGCAAACAAAATCAGCCACACATACAAACAGAAATGCGAATGTTTCCACTGTCGAAAGATATAGCAACACAAGAAAATGAAATCAATAGAATAACAAGAATGTCAAAAGGTGGACCAACCGCTCCTGGCGAAGTTTCTCCGAGCGTGGAGGACTGAGCTCAGCAGCATTGTCAAGAAGTTCATTTGATATGGCAATAAGAGTGTCCTTCATCTCCTGCAAATGACCCGCAGCTTCTGGGCATAGCCCCACCTGGATCATTGACCAATAAAAACATGAACAACAAGCTGACAACTTGAGATAGCAAATTGCATCAAACATAGCTCATAAGATGTACCTTAAAACCATGATTGCATTTGGCACAAAGTTCCAGTGGCAAGCAATTTCCTTCCGGTCTTGTAATATTGTCCTTGCCCTCAGAAGGAGTGAAGAGAGAAAGCTTATACATTGAGGATTGAGGCGTGCCAGTTGTTTGATAGTGTTCCATCACTATCTGGTCAACATCAATGTTCTGAATCCAAAATTGACATAAAATGCATAAATTAGCATCCACGAGCACCTCCATAACTACAAATCCCATATAATTTTATCATCGTAATGAATAAACTACACGTTAACCTTCAAAATGTCATCATCTTCTATAGCATCACAAAAATTTTCTCTGAGTGCTGAGTTTTGTCCAGCATACACTCCATGGTTACCAGACGATCCATCTCCAAGGTGTTCATGTGAGGCTTTGTATATAAATGATGTGTCTCTCGCATATGGGTTCCCCACTTTAACACGGGCATCAACTTCAGTGGAAATCTTCTCACTTGCCGGCAGAGAACTACTCACATAACTTACTGAATCACTACCCCTAGCTTGTGAATCAAGAAACTTCTGATGTCTTTCTGGATTTTCATGCCTTGAACTTCCGGATGATTGCCGGGTTCGATCAGATGAGGTCCACAAGGCATTTCCTTTTCTTTTATCTTCAGGAGAATCCAACCTTTTAGAAGGACAATTATCTGCACCATTATTTTGAACCAATGGTGCAGTTATTCCAGGTCTTAAATAGTTCCTGCATGCCATATGGAAACCACACAGAGCTCTCCAAGCCTGCCAAAGGGAACCCATCTTATAAAATACAATAAAATAATCTAACAATTCGCATGATTTGTGCTTTCCATGCACATACTGGCAGAAGAAAACATGCACACACCTATGAATGTACAAAGTATCAGCACAGAAAAATGCTCCTGAATTTACAGTCATAACTCAGTCTGTGGTTTAGAGCTAATTGTAGTATTCAAGTTTTGAAAGATATGCCTATTGAAACAAGATCATGCGGTTCAAACTGCAAATTAGCAAAAAAGAAAGGTATTACATGGAATAAGATGGCACCTTCGCATGACCTCTACTGAACCAACAAACCAAGCATACCTTCTCATTTTCTGGACACTGCAACACATTTCGAATTACAGAAGCCATTGACCTAAGAACAAACATGAACAAACTATGTGAGAAAAGCAGATTAGAATGATTAAAAGAAGATCAACATGCATCAGCACTCATTTCCTGTAATCATATGCATTATATCTAGAGTTGTCTATGGGTACCAAGATCCACAAGTACATGAGATACCTGAGCCCATTTAAACAGGCCGCATGCATGCGTGCATGCGTGCGAGTGTGTGTATGTGTGTGTGTCTGTCTGTTTGTCTGTGTGTCTGTGTCTGTGTGCGCGCAAGTGAGTGTGTGTGTGTAGGTACCAATCTATCTCACTTCACCAAACCAGACCTGCCAGCAACCCTAATTAACCACAAGAAGTAATGATCTAAAGCAATTAAAAACATTGAACCAGGTATCAAAAACTCTGGAGTGATGAGAGACTCTGCTTAGGGTTTGTTTGGGGCGAGGGATTTGGGGCAAGGATTTGTGAAATTCATGAATTTTAAATCTTCCCTGTTTGCTTTTCATTGGCAATTTGTCAAATCCATGGATTTACCAACCCGAACCCCCATAAATCCATAGATTTAGGTCAAATCCAAATCCCCTAAAAAACTAAAGACTTGGCAAATCCACAAAATGAGGGACCCTCAAAAGCAATAAAGCTATGCCCTTGTAATCAATGCTTTGCCTGGAAAATTGCAATAGATGATGTCAAACCCATGGATTTGTAGCTTTACTACCAAACAATGGACTTTGGGATCTACCAAATCCAAATTCAATGCAAATCCATGAATTTGACAAGTTCACGGATTTACCAAAACCATGTTCTCATTTTACTTATCACAAACAAACCTTAGATAATCTGTGAAATAAATAACATAATGTTACCGAAAACTATGCTTCCTAATGTTACCAAAAACTATACTTCATAATTTTTTATCACAAACAAACCTTAGATAATCCAAAAGTAGCTATGCATAGTATATTTACAAGGGTTTGAATTTAATTACTAAATCAACTTTAATGTCTCTAATTAGTGTACGTATGTAATGTTTGACACAATGATTGTAATAAGCCCATTGAAATATATACTTTGTCCGAAAATGATGAAATTGCAAGTCTCGGATGGGCCACAAGCACAGGATCACATCTGAGTGACTAACCAACGATTTTTAAGTGTTGATTTACATGGACAATGTTTGGACAACGCAAATTATCCTATTAAAGTAATTATAGTGATGCAGTTGATAATTTGATTGTTTTGGGATATCATGAATGGGCCATATGCCCAATAGATTAGTAGCCTAGTGTACTAGTGACACACATGTAACTCTTAGAAGGATTTTACATGTGATTAAAGCTTCCACCTTGGATTTCAAACCTCCTCTTTAAGGGGATTTGAAACCCCCAGTTACTTTATGGTGCCAAACATGCCAAACATATCAGTTCAAATCCACCCCCCCCCCCCCCCCCCCCACCAAAAAAAAAAAAAATCCATGGTACCAAACGACCCCCAAAGCTACCTAAACTCTTAGCATAAGATGAGTGCTCGTCGTGTAAAGTGGAGCGCTTACCTTCAGGAGTTTTCTTCTATCATTCGTTAAAAGGCTAGCAACGACAATTAGGTTGCTAATGCATTAAACTGACACATGCATCTAGTGTCATCAATGGCAGTCATTGTTTCAAGATTCGAAAAGATACGACGTGAGTATACCAATGACAAGGATTTTGGAGGTATTTATACAAGCATTCTTAGTGGAGAGCTTGCGAGACACCCACATTTTAGCATTCATGATGGCTACTAGTTCTAGAGAATGCAACTTTGTTTACCCAATACATCCACCCGCAAGAATGTTGTAAGGGAGTTACATGCCGGTGAATGTAGTGGTCACTTGGGCCGCGATAAGACCCTAGCCCTCGTTGGAGATAGGTACTTCTGGCCTCGTCTAAAATCAAATGTCGCAAAGATATGTCAATTATGTAGGGTTTGCTAGCTTACTAAGGGTCAAAGAAAAACAATGGATTGTATCGACAACTATCGATCCCACATGCTCCACGGGAAGATCTCAACATGGACTTCATCCTAGGTTTGCCAAAAACCGCTCAAAAAGTTGATTCAGTATTTGTTGTGTGAAGCAGGATGATAGAAACTATCCTAGGATGCAATATGAGAGATCAATTATACATTAATTTCAGCAATCAACATGTAAAATCAAGCATATCCTCATAATAGATTCAGAAATTCAAATTTATAACATAAAGATCACGGGTTTTCACATACACGGTACAGGAAAATATAAAATAGTTCAAGAGTGGCCCACTTAAAAGTAGGGACTTCCAATCTAGCATGGGTAGTGCAACACCCACACGAATAGATAATGATGCAAGCAAAATTCTGGTTTGGGAAAAAATAAAAATAAAAAAATTCATATTTTCATTAGGGTTTTGGATTCATGGATGGAAATTTAAGAATTAGGTTTTTAGGGATTCAAATGATCTAGGGTTCAGAAGGTTGTAATGGAAAGGAAAAGAGGAACATAAGAGATGAAGAAGAAAAATACCTTTCGAAGAAGAGAGGGGAATGATGTAAGAAAAAGAATACATTTTGAAGAAGAGGAAGAGAAAGAGGAAGAGGAAAAATGTATCTTGGAGAATCCACCAACAAATAAGCTTCTACCCTTCCACAAATCAATTGGAATGGAGGGTTTCTCACAAACCCTAAAACACAAGGAGGAAAATTCATTCACACAAGAGAGCTTCTCTGTTTTTTCTTTCTTCTCAATAATACCACTAGGGTTGGAACTCCACCTCCCTTGTGCTTTTATAATTAAAATTTTGAAATTAAAAATTCGGCATATTTACAACTATGCCACTCACTTTAGGGGAAGTGGCCCATCATTCAAAATAAGAAAACTAGGATATTTATTATCAATCTAAATCGTCAAATAAAACAAAAAACATAAAGAAAGCAAGATCAGAGTCCAAGGAGCTCAAATCTAAAAGATTTAGTGGCCCGATGACCTGATCGATAGGATCCAACGGTCGGATCGACACGAAATAAAAATTCTATGGTTACAATGGTCTCATAAGCAGCCCACATATATCATCCCAAAGTGGGGGTCTTTCTAATGTACGTCCAATGCATGTGAGGTCTTCAAAATGGGGCCCCATCTGGAACTCATCTCTCATCCACAAAAAAAGTTGTGTTGATGTGGGTGGTCGTCTCCGTCTCTGGTACACTCGAGTAGGTCCTTTAATGTCCCCATCATTGTAGTTGATCAATTTTCTAAGATGGTTCATTTCGTACCATGCTCGAATACAACAAAAGCTCTCAAGATTGCTCAATTATTCTTTAGATAGGTTGTTCATCTTCATAGGCTTCCAAAGAAAATTGTGTCTGGTCATGATACCAAGTTCATGAGTTACTTCTGGAAAACTCTTTGGGCAGCAACGAAAGCCAAGCTTTAATTCTCTAGTGCCTACCACCCTCAAATTGATGGTCAAACTGAAGTGATCAACCGTAGCTTGGGGAAGTTACTACGATGTCTGCCTGCAATCATATAGCTACATGGGACTTTGATACAAGACAATTAACCACTTGCTCTAAAAGCTCAAACCGTTAGAGTATGGCGAATTAATCTCATTATCTCATAGCCCAGGCACCACATCTCATGGGTTTAAGACCTCGGCCGAACCCCCTTCGTGGGCCCCAAATCAAATGGACCACCCACCCCGAGTGTGTCCCCACATCCCACACGCTACCCTACTCGAGCCCGATGTGAAATGCACATTAATCACCCTTGGTGAAGAGTCTCGAACATGAGACCTCCCCCCTGGGCCCCAAATCACATGGGTCACCCACGCAGAGTGTGCCACTGCATCCCACAGGCGACCCCACTCCAGCCTAATGTGAAAATGCCCCTGCATTGGACCTAGTAATACCCATGTCTGAATTTGCTTATAATAACTCAGTCAACAGGTCCACAAGTATATCACCTTTTGAAGCAGTAACTAATATACGACCACATCTTCTAGTTGATTTGGTTCCTTTACTTGTAGAGTCTAGAGCGAGTGCACAAGCTGATGACTTCATCCGCAATATGCAGCAAGTGCATAACAAATTTCAACGCAATATCGCCGCAAGTAATGAAAGTTATAAGCGGCATGTAAATATGAGACATCGCTTTGTTGAATTTGTGGAAGGTGACATGGTTATGTCCCATATTCATCCTTAACGGTTGCCTCCCCCTATTCAAAATCATAAGGAAGATTACTGCCAATGCTTATGTTTTAGATGTCCCACCAAATTTACTTATCAATCCTACTTTCAATGTGGAAGATCTTTCAATCTATCATGGGCACCACATTGACGATGGTATCGAAGAATAAACCATCACACTTCCAACCATTTTACCACCTATAAACATGTTCGTTGATGTTCTTGATGACCAGATCATCTCCACGCGCCAAGGTGGTTACCAGAAGTTTCTCGTCCATTAGCAAGAACGACATCTCTCCGATGATACATGGATCATAGCCACAGACTTTCAGCATCTAAATCCTAACCTTTATGAGCAATATCAGGCCATTAACTTGTTGGAGTCGAGTTCTTTCAAGCAAGGGAGGACAGATGCAAGTTGATTTGGACCCACGGCCCATAGGTCATGCCTAGGCCCATTAAGCTCAAGCCCAATAGCTGGCTCATCAATAGGCTAACCATGAACAATCCATTTGTCAAACATTTTTGATGCATTCTTATCTATTTTCCATATTTGTAATAAGTCATTGGTTGTCAATGACATTATATGTTTTCCTTATATGTACATTTTAAAAGCTTATATAAGGGCCTAGGATGAGTAGTATGAAGGCACTTTTGAATTGAATCAAATTTCTGGAATTGTTCTCTTCTATTTGTTTGAATTCTTGTACTTAGATTGAAGGTGCCTACGCTTGGGCAGATCCTTCCCATCAACTGGCTGCACAAAAATATAAGTAAATAACAAAAGTCAAGGTTGGGGAGGATAGTGAGATATCATCCCATAACCTTGTTGATATCATTGGGCCTATCCTTCTTGGCCATGGGCCATTCCCTTGGGTCTAACTTGGGTCGCATGCTTTTCGTTTCCCTTTTTATTAGTTCATCAAGAAAAGCCTCCCAAAAGGCTCAAAATATCTTCCCTCTCGCAACCCTCGAAAGGGTAAGCTCTAGAGCCTATAAAAACACCCAACCTTCTATTATAAGCATCACCACTTCCAAAGTGCCCAACCTGTTATTGAACATCTTATTGTTACCTTACTAGATACAGACCATATAATTGCAAGCAAGGAGAGATGCCACAACTCTATTTCTTTTAGCAAGGACTCCTCAATTCCAATCTCGCACTGACACTATGAAAGAGCTCGATATAGACCCTGCAAATCAAGCATGGCCAAAATAATTCTCCAAATTCTAGCCATGAATTCATAGTGGATGAACAGGTGATTCAATTTCTTCAAGTCCTTAAGCTACATAAATGCATTACTCATACATTAGTGATCGCCATTCCCCTAGTGCGGAAGTGATCTATAGTTAACACAACCACTCTAGGTAGACCAGGATAATGTCAAATGGATGCAGCAGCATGAAGAAGAATCATTTGCCGCCAAACCATCAGCTACATCATTTCCGTCCTAGGGGAACGATCCAAACGATCCAGTTACGTGATTTCTTCCAATTTCCACCGATCTAGCCAATCCCCACAAATAACAATATTCGGATGATGCATATTTATCAAGTTAAAAAGATTATCCACACTTATAAAGGGTGGCATGTGCATACGAGAAAGTTTCTTAAAACCAATCCATAGAGTCATCACCTCAACTTCACTAGCAAAAAGTGACCCCAATAGGGTCCACGAAACCCATCGAACATCATCTCGATTATCCTGAATAATCCCCTTATCTCGACAGCCCACGGTTCCCTCTAGAGCTCCCATCAAAGTTGAGCTTCCACATAATTTTTAGCTGGGGATTCCACCACATGGGTTGTAGGAGGTCCTCTCATGCTCTCGATGGCCAAGAGTCACCCTTTTCGAATGTCCTTGAGGTCTTATAACTTTGATTTTTTAAACAATTCATTAACAAAAACTCTTAACTAATTCAACCTCTTCAATTATCAACTGGGTTACCTATCAAGAAGCCAAGTAGGACCAAGATAATCCAACCAACAACCTATGGGGCCCACATGTAACCACGATTACGCAATCTAGCCTTGTGGTGATGTCATCATGCTAATGTGAATGGACTCCACATGATTTGGATCTTAGTTAACCATTTGGAGTGCATGGAAAGTAGGGGTGCAACTTGGGTTGGGTCAACCCAAACCCAATGGGCCCACCGAACTCCGGGTTGTGTTGGGTTGAGGTTAGGTTGGACTTGGGTTGAAAACCCTCAACCCAACCAAGGTTGGGTTCAATTTGAGTTGAGGCCTCGGGCAACCAAACCCAACTCAAACCTAACCTTATATGTCGTACATATACATGTGAGTTATGAGTAACACACATATTATAAACGCAAAATCATTGCCTAGATAGAAAATGGGATTCATGCAAGTTTGAAATGCATGATCATTGAACCACCATTATCTTTGGTACATAAAGACTTCACATTGCGCACTACTTGATGAATGACATGGATGTCTCTGACATGTGATGTTTGTCAGGTTCTCTCACACATGTTCCACCCCCTCACACTCGAGGCTCTTCATTGAATATTCAAGAGTGACAACTCACGAGTCATGATTTTATTAAAAAGGTTGGGCTACAACTTATTTTACATAGTCCACACAACACCCAAGCTCTGTGGGGACCACCATGTCATATGTTTGACATCCACTCTGTATGTTTCCTTAATTTTATTTGTTTACGAGTGTTGATTGTAGTATTTATTTTTCTAGTGTTATTTTGGAAGTTACATGTGTTACTTTAATGATGTTATTTAATGGTTACATGTTTGATGCAGGACATGAAATTAAATATGAGGCGCAAGATTTCAAGCTTTAGACCATACCAATTTCTAAACAATTACAAAAAAAATCACATCCCACATACGTTCAAACATTCAACAAGGGGAATCTATGGGGGTCCAAGCCTACACACGTTTAGGGTTGGATCAAGTAGAATTATAAACCAAACAATACCCAATAGAGTGTAGATTCATCCAATCCTATAAAGGACTGTTCCCCAATTCAAGAGACTCACCATGTTTCAAATAGGGGAAAAGCTAGGGTTTGCAAAAGTTAGAAATACTTAGGATCTGGGATTGTCTAGGGATAGGGTTTAGGATTTAAGGCGAGAGAGGAGATGAATAGAAGAGAGAAAAACCTGAGAAGGATCCTGTGTGTGGACAGCAGGCCCACCTGGACACGTGTGTGGCTGTCTGGCCGCATGTGTGTGGGGCCCACGAAACTGAAAAAGGACTCCTTATGTGTGGTCAGCCAGGGGAGGCCCACTCTCACACCAAGTTTCACAACGATCAGCCTTCCAGTGTGTGCGTGGTGCTCTACCGAAGTTTCAGCCCCTCTAGTGGGCCAAAATCTGGAAGTCTATTGCAGTGGAGAACTTAGGCACCAAAAAAAAAAAAAGATAAATCTGAAGAAGGGAAAGCTGTGGAAGATGTTGGATGTAGGGTGGAAGAGATAGGAATGATTTGGGATAATTGTGGATTCGCACCACGGTAGTTAGCCCTTCGAAGAATGACAGGTTTCGCACCCAATTAGCTTCTTCAACTCAAAGGGATAGAGAAGAAAAAACACAAAATTTTATTCATAAGCTTCAATGGAAAAAAAACCTACATGAGGCTACCTATTTATAAGAAAACCCTAAGCCTCAAAAGCCGCGCCATGTGCGCACACTAATACTTAGGGACAAAGTAATAAAAATAGCAACTAATCAACGCAATCAAAACCGTTCATGATGTTTCTAATAAAAATAATAATCAAAACTCAAAATCCTAAATCATCTAGGGTAGTGGGCCACGATCATGAGATCCAATGGTGGAATCCACATGATGATCGGGTCCACTCTAATGCTCCATAGCACAGCCCCCTAACTAGGAGGTCCTCCATAGATGTCGTCGTCGATCCAGATCGATAGTGGAGCCTTCCTCCTCTTTGAGTACGTGCGTAGGGTGGGGGGCGTGCGCGTGCGCATGATATCCCCATCAATGTTTCATTTATGTTAGTTTACTATTTACAGGTGTTACCCATCCCAACCTGATCTAACCCGATCCTAGTTGAATTTTAATAGGGTTGAGCATTTAATACCTTGGGTTGGGTTGGGTAGCTTGGGTTGGATCAAGGATTGGGTTAGGCCTTCAGCCAACTCCTCTTGAGGTTGTGTAGGGCTTGGGTTGACCCTAAACCCAAACCCAACCCACCCGACACACACCCCTAATGAAAAGGTCCCTCAAGAATGGTTAGAAAAAATACATTTCTATTTTATACTTGCTCCTACTCGTCCTTGTGAACAACTTTGCATATGAGAGTTAAGTCAATAATTCTAATTATATTAATTCTTAAAGATTATAAACATCAAAACTAGCACAAGTAAAGCATCTTACACTTGCACTTGCACCAATAAGGAGTGAGTTGGTTTAAGTTGAAGGCACTAAAAGGGCAAGTAAAAGGCCAGAACAACGCGGGCAAAGGTAGTAAGAAAACAGTTGATGACCTATGGTTTGCTAAGGATATGGCCCTTTATAGATTGGAATAGCTAAAACGGAACAAAATTCAATTAGACAAACCCAAACTCGTTAGGATAAGGATGAGATGATAATGAATGAATTATTCATTTTTACAAGGGAACAAAATCATTGGTGATAGGCGGCCAATTAATTCATCAGCCATGCTTGGAGAATTGAATTAAGGAATTCCTTGAGAAATTTTTCAATGTTCAATTACTTTCTCTTCACATAGTGCAAGTCACTTCATTAGATGCAACCGTTATTTCTGATGAAAAAAGAGTGCACATCCCTAACTCTTGCTTTAAGATTCTTTTTTGTCTTTTTCTTTGGGTTGATCTCTTTTCCTTTCCCTAATGCATTTGTCTTGATCAAGAAAACATAATTTGAAAATACAGTTTAATTACTATAATGAACATGAGATATTTATAATTATAAAAAAAAAAAAAAAAAAAAAAAAATGATTCAAAAAATAGAACTATATAACAAAGAAGCATCAATATGCTAGGCTATGCATAATAAGCAACCTTCCTTCAGCACAAGGCTTTTGATCTGGCAAGGAGAACTGGAAGTTTGAGCTTAGGAACTTATTTTGGCATGAGAAATTCTCGACTGCATTGGCATGGTACAGCCAATTGACTTTGGGAGTTTTGTCATTGCACACAGGAATCCTGTTGCAATTGCTTTCACTGTAAACAACACCAGAAGCAAACAATTAGTCAATACAAAAAAAAAAAGGAGGAGGAGAAGGAAGAAAAAGAAAAGAAAAGAAGATGGAGTTGCTGAAGAGTATGGAAACAAGTAGGTCAAGATGTTTTAAATTCACTCAATTGCCACCCTTGCCTCGAAAAATTTTCCGTACTCATCAGTCAATATGTTTACATGCTTCAGATGATAGCACCTCCACTAGCCATGGAAAGTTCAAGAATTACGAAACCTATAAAAGAATATCCTATTCAGTTAAACAGGGGAAAAAAAAAGTATTAAACTCATAAAAGATTTCAGAACAGGCAACTGAAGAGAACCATCAAGTGATTTATTGCAAGGGCATGAAAAGTACATACATGCAAATTTAAAAGCAAACAATTCAACCCACTGCTAAAAGACTGCACCGGAGGGTATGACAACTGGAAGAAAACAATTTGTCGTTATATAGTTTCTATTTGCATAAACTAGGTTAGAACAAAGTTGTCTTGTGAATTCATATTTAATAGGTTAGCCTTTCAAGAAAAAAAAAAATGTTCTCAGCTCATTGCTAAATGATAAGGCATCTGCAAGTCAGGACGACATCATGCAGAGTTGGTACATTATCTATCCTGTTTATTGGTAGGATTATATTGTGGCACGTATTCGCATCACCATGTCCACAATGTGTTCATGTTGTGCTTAGCATCCCTACAATTGTCGACCATAACACCTGGTCAACTACTTCACAACTGATTCGTGAATACTGAATACTTCATTCAACAATGCAACTAGCAATTACCTATACTCGGTAAACAATCCATGGTGATAGTGACTTCTGAATTTCCCATCAAAACAGCATAGATCTTGCCAAAAATTAGGTTTTCGTTTGAAGTTAGTTCTTGCAAGAAAAGAAGTGCAAATCTACAATGCAGCAGAGTTTCTCAAATAGGCTAGCAAACTGGATCTGGTAAGTTCTGCAAGCAGTCAAGCACAAGATCAAATCCACCCCCCAGCTGGCATCTATCTCACACAAGCCTTGGGATCAAGAGAGCGCATAGGCAAGAATCAGCTCTCGATAATTCCCATGGAAAATACAACCAAAACTTATTATCAATGTTTTAAATAGCTTGGGCTGTGCAACATGTAGATTGCACTACATAGCATAGCCTAGAATTCACACTACGTAACTCATGAAAATAGCTTAAGTCACAAGTAGTGTACACTACACGCTACATTAATATACAAGCTTTCTACAAGCTTCGCTACACACCATGTTAAAATAGTAAAATCATTTAATTTTTTATTTGATTTGTTATATTTTGCTATTTTACTAAAATATAGTTAATGTTTTCAACAATTTTAGTGAAATAATATGAGCAACAGTATTAAATCAGTTCATTGCTATTTTTATCTTTATATTTACTTATTGCCCTATTTTTCCAATTATTTTAATTAAAATTCAGCAGTATGCATCGCTTACACCTCACACTTCACACTTCAGAGGGTTGAATGATACGTTACACACGCTTTGCTATTTAAAAGACTGCTTATGATACTCAGATAATTTCAAATGCTCAACATATCACGTCCAAAACAACATGGAAACCGGTACAGGATAAAATCCCTAAGTAGGGATTCGAATTTGAAGACACTTGATCAGGGATTTCGACATTCAAATCTGCAAAACCCTAATTAGGGATTGAAAAACGAAAATCCCCAAATGCATACACCATTGTAAAACCCTGATTAGGGCTTGAACATTCAATGTTGGAGAGTGAGAGAGAGAGAGAGAGACCTGCTGCAATGGGCGCCCGCTACTGGAATGGCCGCCATTGTGTGGGTAGGTTCAGTTGGAGCGGAGATAGAGAGAGATGGGATGGGTGGACTGTTGGAGGGGAGTGGGAAGAGGAAGAAAGAGATGACGAGAGGAGCAAGGAGAGGACGAGAGAGAGGGAGGTCGAGGTCGAGAGTGATCTCAGAGGTGGGTAGGGAGAGAGGGAGTGAGGGAGAAGGAGGAGGGGAGAGAACAAAAGGGAGGGAGGGAGGGCGGGAGATAAGAAGAACGCAAAAGATGGTGGGAGAACGGGAGCGGGCTGTTTGAAATTGGAGAGGGAGCGAGGAGGTTCTCCCTAACGCCGTCATGCTCCGGCTTTGCACGTGCGACACCACACGCGATCTCCCTAACGATATGCTAAACGGGGCCCACCGTGATGTTTATGAGAAATCCACGCGGTGAAACCGTTTTGAGAGATCATTCTAAGGACATGAAACAAAAAATGAGGTGCTCCAAAACTCAAGTGAGCCGCACGAGAGAAAAAAAATAGGGATTCAGAGAGCACCGTTTGAAACATTCGTATGGCCACAATATTTCGTGTCATGCAGAGTTTTGTATTTTCACTTCATTTTGTGTTTTCACTTCATCCTAGTGGGAATGTCTTTATAAACGGTTTGGATGTCATATAAACATTAAGGTAGGTGCTAGGAAGGTTTCTCTTTCCACGGTTTTCCGTCTTGTATGGCTCACTTGAATTTCGGATCCACCGGCATTTTCCGTGGCATGGCCTGAAATGAGCTCTCAAAACGAATTGACTGTGTGCATTTCTCACAAACATCACCGTGGGGCCACCCATCATTCTAGCCCAGGAAAGCCTTTGGAAATGGGCGTCGATTGGCGCCGTTGATTGGTGTCTAATGCTGCGAAGGCCTTTTGCATTAACTTCTTGCTCAAGATGTTGGTCAAGGCCCACTGTGATGTTTACGAGAAATCCACCGTCCATCCATTTATTGTGATCATCTTAAGGCATGCAACCAAAAATAAGATGAATCCAAAACTCTTGGGTCACCGGAGAGAGGATATTAGATAAAGAAATGGCTACCATTGAAACCTTTCTAGCCTTGACATTGATGTTTATATGTTATCCAAACCTTTTACAAGGTCATTCCCACTACGATTAAGTGAAAACACAAAATATTTAGTCCCGTACGAAACTTTTGTGGCTATAATAATGTTTCAATGATGCTCATTGAATCTCCATTGTTTCCTCTCGTGTGTCCCACTTGAGTTTTGGATCTACCTCTTCATTAGTCACAGTGTCTTTAAATGAGTGCGCAAAATGAATGGATGAGTGAATTTCTCAAAAACATTACGATGGGCCCCACTCCACATTCTTGTGCAAGAACTTCTTACGAAATGGTTTAGCAGGAAATCCACATCCATCGGTGCCCATCTATCACGTGGGAGCGAATTAAAAATGTAGGATCTACTTATCAAAGAACCATGAACGTCATTTTTCATAATATAATTGGCCGATTCATGAAAATTTATATTGATAACGTAGTGGTTAAATCAGTCAGCTTGACCGAACATCGTGACCATTTACAAAAGTCATTCAAGAAAATGAGGATTCATAATTTGAAAATGAACCCTCTTAAATGAGCATTAATTTAGTATATTTGCCATAAACTTTATGAGTTTTATAGTAAATCAGAGAGGAATCGAGATCAATCAATATAAGGCACGAGCAATGCTAGAAGATAATGATTATCATGGAAATCAAATAAGGTTCATCGGATACATATTTATTAAATAAATTTCACAAAAATAATCTTATTAAAATGCATGGATGCATGCACATGCTCACAGACATGGGGATGCAAATCCAACTGACAAAAAGTCGCCTAAGGAAAACTAGTCACCCAAAAAAGTACTCAAATATACTCCCAATGAGAACTAGTCACCCAGAAAAGACTATGCAACAAGGAAACCCAAGGTAAACTAGTCTCCCGGAGAAATACTCAAAGGTATGCCCTAAGAAGGACTAGGCACCCGGAAAAGTTCTTGCAACAAGGACAGCCTATAGCAGTACGAATGCACGAATAATATTTTAGAATCACCCGGTAAAATACTCTATGGAACAACCTATGGTGATCTAAGAAAACCCCCGTGTCTTATATCAACCGCTCAGTAAGGTACACATGACATGAAAATGAATGATTAGCCCAACCATTATTATTCCAATTTCAAACAATCATTTTGAGAAAGCTAAAAGGTCACTATGGTGGGTTTGTCACCCAACATAGGCCGACAGCTCAGGCACAATGTCTCATTTCACTATCCTTGTCTCATGACACTAATAAATATAATGTTTTAAGGGTAACATTCTCAATTGGTGGTTAATTATAGTTCTACAAGTAGATCTTACCATTGGAAGGTTATACGAAAATAATCTATTAAAGCCACATAGGGCAAATACTCCATCACGCCGCATAGGGCAAACAGTCCATCCTAAAGATGGGATAAAAATGAAATATCCCAAAAGCCACTTAGGCAACAAATGATCCAAAAGATGGCAAGTCCACCAGATAATTTCATTTAATCCATTACGCAAATGACCACTAATTCGAGGGCTTCCAAAAACACCATTAAGTAACCGCAAGTGGTAAAACAAGTTACGCACAATACCAAAAGTATATACACATTTAAAGTGAAATATTTGAGACCATCGCATATTCATATTTAAATATAAATCCAACGATCAATCATCATGAAGAATTGCTCAAATAAAAACTAGCATTTATCATCATTTCCATTGAGTATCATGTTAGACAATAGATAAAATAAACAAACTATGCTAATTATCAAGACGTAGACAAGCTACCCTAACTCTATTATAAAGGCTTCTATCCAACTAATCGGTGGATTTACTCTTTAATCTAACCGACGAGCTTGGGTTATTAAGCTCAGATTCCTGTCAGTATGGTTTTAAACCAACCTTACAGATGGACTTCTGACATGTTAGTCCATCTAATGGATGACCTAGATCAACAAAATGAGGCCCCACCCAAGATGTGCAGTTTACTGTCAAATGGAGAAGATGACGTGAGCTGCAATGGAGGATTTCAACTAAGTGGGCCATCTTTCGTGCTGAGGCACATGGATGGTCCAGATTGGTCTTAGGTCATTGTGGGACCCACCATTTAGAGAGATTTTCCCAAAAAGTCGATGGGTTCCAAGATTTTCAGTTGAGGCTATTATTCGAGCACTCACGAGTTTCTCCCGAGAACTCTACTTTAAGCAAGATGCTTTTGTCGGTTGCCCTAAAATGGGTGTTAAGGATTGATTGGAAGGCTTCTAGAAGTTAATAGATGGTCGAGATGGTGCTAGTGTCAAAAACAGAAAGATTCCTTTCGCACCACCTCTTCCTTCACTGAGGAAAACCTAAAAGCAAGCCAACCCTAGACGGCTGGGATTGCATGAATTAAAGGGTTGAGACCGAAGGGTTTCTCTTAGTTCGAATTGCCAACTTGGCAAATAGAAGAAGAAGCAGAGCTTTCCATTTTTTGAAAAATGGTTGCACAAGACTGATTTGTGCTCGTGATTGTGAACTTGCACACATGCCTCCATTTGTGGGAGGAGATAGGTTTTGGTCAGATTTGTTCTACAGACAGGATGGACGGTTCGAATCATTCTAGACGATCTTGATGGTGGGCAAAAATAACCTCAGACAGACGTTGTCTGTTTAAACCGTGAGCAGGCGGGAAAGAGGAGAATTCCTCCTTTTCACAAGATTTTTGGGTCAACACTCGTCTGACCAGCTGGTTGGTTCGGTGTATTGCGAGTGCATATGCACACCGGTACACACGCAACTAGGGTGGGGTCCATTGTAATGCTTGTGAGAAATCCACTCCATCCATTTTGATACTATGGGTCTAATCAGGGCCCTTAGCCAGCAATTAGGCAGATCCAAAGCTCAATGGGCCTTAAATTTGCATTTTGACCTTCTGATTGTAGGTTCTCGTCGATTTGACGGTTTAAATTGCATTTGATTTGATCGTCATTGGTCATCAAGGTTTGTAGTCTAATTTAGAGTAGATTAGGTCACCCTACAACTTAATTAAATGAGCAATTACGAGTTTAAATGACTAGATCAATTTAGAATTTATCCTTTATGGTCCAGGGGTCCTCTAAATAATATAGATAAATCTAATGATTGGTTTTAATGGTCAGACCCTTTATCGAATAATGCAAGGTCTAGTTCTAATAACCAATCTCCGACTCTCTTGATCAATTGAAATTTTGATGGCCAGATCATGAAGTCCTACTATAAAACTGTCCTAAAATCAATTCCTATTGTTTCTAATTGTTTTAAATCTTATCTGGGTGGGAATCCAACTTTGATTTATAATTAGATAGTCAGATGGTTAGATCTATGGGTTGATTATTCTATTAGTTGGTAATCACCCTGTTGGGGTTGTTGGCAAACTGAGTGGTGGATAACATAAGGTATTTGTATCATCACACAAACATGCTAATCTATATTATAATAGTAACAGCCAAGTACGCAAAAATATAGGGTGTGACAATTTACCCTCATTAAAGAGAAATTCGTCCTCGAAATTGAACGGTCCTACCCATACTGTGAATGAGAATGTCTCTTTTACAATGTTTCTAATCATTCACCATTTTTCCCGTGAGGCATATTTGGTAGATGTAATTGTCTTTAAAACTAAGGTTGTTACAATAATATTGATGTAAATGAAATGACACAATTAGCATCAGGGCTTCAAATTGCCTAACGATTTAAAGAGAGAATTATGGATGTTCAAAGGAAGTCATTACCCTAAGTTTTTCAAAGGGAATTAACTGACAAAATTTGCTAGGTCAAGGTAAGCAACGACGATTGGAGAGTTCTAATTATAAAATATATTCGGTTTTCATAGATGAAGATCGACTGAGATATTAGGAGGACAACTATAAATTATGTGTTGATTGATAAGGAGCTATATCGAAAAGGGGTTGATGGTGTATTGTTGCAACATTTAAGCAAAAATGAGTCTATGCTAGCCACGGTGAAGTAAATGAAGGGATTTGTAGAGCACATAAGGTCGGAAGGAAAATGAAGGTCGTAATTTGGTGCTATGGGTATTTTTATCCAAGCATGTCTATCAATTATAACCAATATGCTAAAGGGCGTGAAGCATATCAGAAAAAAGAGCCGATACAACATGTGTCTGCGATTGAATTGCATGATATCGTCAAACCTTAGCCATTTCGAGGATAGACCATCAACTTGATAGGAAAATTTTACCATCCGTCATCTAAGGGGCTCAATTTTATTATTATAGCGACCAATTATTTACTAAATGGGTAGAAACAAAGCTGATGTCAGGACTCATCTAATTCGTTGGTTTAGAATTCCTAAATCAATCATTATGGACTGTTGAATAGCATTTTCATCTAAGTTAAGGCAGTAATTGATCAATATAAGATCAAATCAATGCATTCAACACCTTATTACGCTTAGGGCAGCGGCGGTGGAGGCTAGTAACAATGTCATTAAGAATATTTTATGAAAAATGATTTACAAAAATCTTAAACAGTGGTATGTTAAGTTGTCAATAGATCTTTAGGCTTATCATAACTCGTTTTGAACAATTACATTGATGAGTCCATTCATACTAGTATATGTACATGATGTCGGTGTTACTATTAAAGGTGACTATACTATTATTATGAGTAGCATATCAAGCTAACTTGACCTTGACCAAGTTCACAAAAGTTATGCTAGTTGAACTCGATGGCTTAGAAGAAATTTGGTTAAAGGCTTTAAATTCCGTTATGACAAACAAGGCCAAAGTTACTCGGGTATATGATAAAAATGTGAAAAAGAAGGTTTTCAATGAGAGCAATATGGTTTGGAAAATGATATTGTCTCTTGGGACTATGGATGTTGAATTTCGTAAATGGTCACCTACATGGGATGAACCATATACAACGATAAGGTTCTTTGTGGAGGAGCTTGCATCCTTTGTGATATTGATGAAAAGATAACAAAAAATCTAATAAATGATCAATTTCTATAAGCATATCATCTCAGCTTATATGACATATGGAGAAATAAGACATGATGATGGTTAGAATAACCACAAATGACAAGTAAAGATCAAAATGTATTGAAAAACAGAAGTAAAAATATAAATATTTCATTATAAGGCCAAGGTTAGCAAAATACAATCGGCAAGCCAATTACATTTTTATTAGAGAGAGAGAGAGAGAAGAGAAAGTAAAAGTTCAACCAAAGTGTAAATTATACATAAGCAGCCTTCATCTCATCAAATTCTTTAATAACAGTTCTCTGACGAGTTCAACGGTTTGCCTTTGAGCCTTATAGGATTATTCGCTTTCCATAACTCGGTCGAGAAAGCACAGGACTGGTTGATGCGACGATCGTTGACATTAGCTTTGTGCTTAGCTTCTCTTCTGTTTGTTGCTCTCGCATGACCGAGCATGATGAAGATCGACCTGAGAATTGATGATGTTCAGAAGGGTCTGGGAGTAGTTCGAACACCTTCCGAGATAGATTTGTTTGATCTATTGGAGATTGTCATTGATTGTTTTGCACTGAGCCTGTAAAGTTCTTAGCATCACTTTGTTAAAGTGATGTTACGGAGTCCAATGCATGTATTTGTACCAAGCCCAATCATATTGATCGAAGAGTATATTCATTTCCTTGTGTATGGCAACACCTTCATTCACATGAGCATCAAAAATTTTCAGATCTTTTTCGGCAACGAAATATGCGTCATTGATGCTCTAGAGTTTTATCAAAGCATCCAAAAGTTTGGTAAGGGAACATCATCATTGACAGTGAACCGAAGGCCACGAACGAACGAATATGTCCTATTGAAATGTGGAGTAAGCGAAAGTTTTAATATCCATGGTAAAGATTTCCCTCCAAAACATCTGAGCCCAATTGACAACAAACATGCGTGGAGCAAGCTTTGGAAAACGAAAAGAGTTATTGAAGATGGGAGGAAAGGAAATTTAAATGAGTAGGGGAACAAGCACCTAAGAGTCTTTTATATAGGCATTCGTAGTAAATAATCACACCTGAAAATGAGACACTGTGATGGCTGAACTGTCCCATTAATTGTATAAAATGTTTCTTAGGGATATGAAGCGAACGAGTACACGACTTCTCATGAATAGGTCAAGTCATTAATCAGTGGAGTGTGTTGTAATATACTAGCAATTTGGATGAGTAATTTTTTTTCTTTTGAATATTTAATCATAATTGATCGTCGAATGTGTCATTTTAATCATTTTAACCAAGATCTATGACAGTTTGTCCGTTGGATCGCCAATCCAAACCATACATCATTAATTCAAACCATTTAAATTGAATATTAACTGATTAATTTTGAAATTTACCGTTAAAATTATCATTTGATAAATGTATCATCAGAATCTTGAGAAATCTTCATTGGATCACTTAATCTTCCTATAGGCCACCGTTTAATATGCTCTTTGACACAATATCAACAACACCATATAAAAATCTTGACTTGAACAATAATAAAAGGCTGAGATCTAAGGCCATGAATTCTTGAAATGTTAATTTCAACATATTTCATGGACCCTAGTAGATTATACTAGCTTCTTATTTCATGACTCTAGTAAATTAAAAATACCATAATTTTAAATTATTTTAGTATATATAAAATCATATAAATTATTCGTATGTATAATAATTATACATTCGACTATGGCCCATAGTATTATACATTTTTTTTTTACCTTGAATTTTTCTTCTTCTCATGATCTTTGTAATAAAAGTTTCATTTTGATATGCTGATAGCTAGGACATGGAAACTTTTGGCATGGTCCACGATCGTGGCATGTACATACTTCCTTAATACATCTTACTTTACATGAACGCATATGCATAATCTTTGGTGCACCACTGTCTTTACGAACACTTGTAATTTCATTATAAATAACTATGATCATTCTGATCAAGAAAATATTTTTTACAATAGGCCATAAGATACAAACAATCTGATAATGTGCTTACATCAAGAAGACTATACTTGTGGGACCCACATATCTATGGCATGCACGCACATATTGTTTGCACCCTTATCAACCATAAAACCTCTCACCATTAGGATGAGAGTTACATGCACTTAACATGTGTTTAGCAGATGTTACATGTGTATGGACATTAATGTAAAAGGGCTTTGACTCCTCTTTATAAGGCATGTCAAACCACTTCTTGTAAGCACTCAGAGAGAGAGAGAGAGAGATTAAAAGAGAAATTTTATGAGCTTACCTTTTAATCCAAACCATTTATCAAGTAAGTGCTCTAATACTATATTTCTTAGATGTTTTGGATCAAATATAAGTGGGCCCACCACAAGATCATGTCTATCATGTTAGATTATTTATATTTTCTATATCTTATACAGTGTTATAATCCTATAAGTGGAAAATCCATTATAGATATTTAGTGTCAAGTGGGCCCCACATAAAATTATCTGTACATTTAGAAATCTTATGCATTAAGTGTAAATATGTATTAAAGATAAATCTAAATTCAATTTGTTGGAATTAAGGAAAGATCATAATAATGATTTGGATTGTTAAATCAATAATTGGGTTCAATCCAACCGTTGATCAAAGGTTTAATAAACCAGTCAAGGAATTATATTTAAGAAAATTAAAATTCTACTTAACCAAATGTTAGATCAGATTATTTGATAGAAGATCAATCAGAACCATTGGACCAAAATCGTGAAAAATAAGAAAATAAATGGTCGAATTGGATGAATTTAAACATCAAATTGTCTTTAAGGTAGATCTCGATCCTAAGTTAAACTTAACAAAAATTAATACTTTTGATTTATGGTTAGAAACATGGTAAATATGGTAAATGGATTATCTACGGCTCAAATCTAATAATTAGAGACTTGATTAACTGATTTAATGGACTAATGTAACAATCTTAGGATTTAACTCATTTTTACAAGTATTTTAAGAAAATAAACACTAAGTAAAAAATTAACTTGATACTTGTATTCTTGCTATGACTAAAAAAAAGTAAATCCAAGTGTAGTAATAAAATCCATGAGAAAATGATCAAAAGATTAAAATGGTCGAATAAAGAATAAACATTATGGGTAAGTAGTCACTATTAGGAATGAATTTTTCCACATGCATTGCATAACATTACTTTTATAATCAATTAATATTTGTTTAAGTATGTAATTACCTTGGATTTAATATATCATTCTAAGAACACCGGACAACTCAAGGATCGAGTTACCCCTTAAATTCCTAGGCAGAGTTTCCAATGGAACCTGAGTTGGTACTAATAGGGCCTCCTTGGACTACCATTGAGACTGGAAAATGAGTTTGACTAGCTCTAGACTGGGTCACTCATTGTTAGGTTATACAGTTACACATGGTACGTGAGATACCTCAAGCCAGCGTTTGCGTAGGATGTGATTAAACTCCTACACATGTTGGAATTGTATGAATTTTGGTCGGATGGGCTCAACTATGGTCCTGGTTGTTCACTAAAGAAACTATTTATATGGTAATGTGACATACTAAGATTCTTGTATATGCACTTGTATCATGCCTATATTGTAAATCGTGTGTACAACTACTTGCTGGGTTGTTAGCTCATTTTATTGATTGGAAAACTATACAGGATAGAGAAATGAACTAGAGTTTTCACAGGTTGAGTGATAGCTTTGAGATGCGTACTCTTGAAGATTTGTTGTGAAAATAAAGAATTTTTCATTTTATATTTATTTTTTTTAAATAATGATGTATGAACTTGTGTTGGATATCAACTAGTAGATAATTGATACTTTTTGCTTAGATGGATGATGATTAATTAAGTTTACTATTTGTGATAATTATTGTAAATTTGTGTATAATATTGTCCCCTACCCATCGAGTCACACCCTCGACTCGATAACTGAGTCAAACAAACTCGGATTTCCATAGCCAGGGTGTGACATGTGTTCTTTTATAAAGGCACCCATTTGATTGATTTCAATCTTTTGACCTTCTCTGCGCTTGGTCAAGAATTTTTCGTATTCCTTTAGCGATCTTAGTTTCGAGATTTGAGCCCTTAAATTGGTCAAGGATGCTTCCGACTCTTTTTGGTTGATGTATATAACAACTGGTTAATCCATAACAGTTGTGATTTCAATCATCCTAAGGGAGACAACCAAATGCATATCTCGAAGTCTGTCAACCACACGAAATTCATAGTGCAGGTAGTTTGGCCGATAGACTCATCTAATCAAGAGAGTTTGATACTGATGAATGAGGAAACTAAGTCTCTCGATTGATCCTGATTCCTTATGCGATGATGTCGGTGACACCAAAATGAATGAGAACTCATAATTCATATAGCTGCTGAATTTCTAATGAAGGTGTAAGAAACTCAGTCACCAGGATATCATGTGAGAAGGCTTGATCAAAGGAAGATAAGATGTCTTCTATAGGAAGCAACTCCTTGGAGGAAAACGGCAAGGCATGAGAAATATCAGCCGACTGGGTTAGAGAGTCAGAGACGTTGATTATAAGAATTTTTATACCTTGACCAAGAGAAGTTTCAACTGGCTGAGATGCTTATTCTTCAAGTACTTCTGCTTAATCCAAAATAACAATCCTATGTTCATCGACTGGGGTGAGGACTACTTAATTGGTTGGTTCCGAAGATGAAGCAAGCTGACATAACTCCCTGATCATAATTAGGTGTGACTGATGTAATTATTGATTGTAAAAGGAGACTGAAAGACTCCATAAGCCGATATATTATTATCTTCTGATTTTTTGGTCGATGAATATCACTTGTAGTCTTTTCCGAGTCAGAAACTTTAAGTCTTTCTGTACGGGACTTAGCAATGGTTAACCCTCAAATGCAAGAGTTCCCTAGTTACTATATATGAAAATAATGGAGAAAGTAAGGAGATCTGTAAAATAGTTATAAAAGAAAAGAGCATAATGTTGGAATAATATTCACCTGAATTTGATTGAACAACAATGATGGTAAATTGCTCGACTGCTGGTGAAATTTTGGTAGGATCGACGATCAAAGCCAAATCTTGGTTGGAATGAGGAAAATGAGGAGCACTATGATGATATGGCTTGGGATATTGATTAAAAGGAAGATTATGGTCGTTTAATCTCTTCTCTTCATTCAGTCATTTATTAAAGGCCCCATTGAAGTGATTATATTTATGTCTCTTATACACCTCTTCCACTCCCAAGAATGATTTGAAGGTAGAATATCTGACCAGAATTTGATTTTGTAATATTTTTCAAAGTTTGCAATAACTTTTGCTGAAAAGAAAATTTCTGAAGTAGATCAACTAAACGTTTCAGGCATACCAGGGCAAGGAGCTATGAGAGGGCCATGTTTATAAATATTGGAAATGGTTGAAGGAGCTATAAGTGCTAGGATTGAAGTAGTAGTTGAAATTACCTTGGTCAGACTTATCACTGTGTGTTTTTATGCTTCAATTTAGGTTCAATTAGCTCGACCGTCTTTATTAGTGTTGGGGATGGGACAGTTAATGTGACTGAGCTCGCTTTCCTTAATCGTATCTTTCTTTGAATAGGAGATACAACCGACTAAGGAGCAGTCAATTTCTTAGCACTTTCTTTTTTTGTCTTCTTTTTCTTGACCATAGGTTTCTCTACCTTTGATGAAGAAGAAAATCAGTTGATAATCAATTAATGAGGCCCGCTAATCAGAGTCTCATAAGAGTTTTTCCACCAGGAGTGGAATGATTCTATTTGTTATGGATAGTTGGCGAAGAGAGGGAGCGTGAAAGAAGAACTTATGGAATTAAAACCTCTTTAGAGAGCTTAAAAGGAGATGACTAAGTCTGTGACTACTCGATGAGTAGGAGGTTGGTTGCAAGTTTGGTGAATGAAAGGAAATGGGATACTTTGAGCCAAACTAAATTAGCGAGTAAGAAGATTGAGACAGTATTGTTCAATGTCGGCCTTGACATTAAGGCCTGTATCTATAATGCCACTATATGGTAGGCCTCTACAAATTATATACCTTTTTTAAGTTGCATCCTTGAGGCCTGCTACCTCGATGTTAGTCGACTCGTAGTCTTCAGTAAATCATGTCGGACCAAACTCTTTATCTTTGAAGGGGCATAAAAAATAATTAGACTTATCGAGAGTGAAAGAAAGAAAGAAATTCATACACTCAACAAAAGAATAATTATTCCTAGAATGGATGAGGTTGCAGTGGCCGAAGGAAGTAAAATCTACCCCTAATGGAACATATTAACAAACTTTACTAAAAAATACTCATAAAACAACATCTGCACAAGCTAAATAGGCCTACAAGAGTGGTAGAATCCCTTTGTTGTTGTTTCATACATGCTACAGTAAAAGAGATTGAGCACAAAAGGGTTAAAGACAAGTTGATATCCTCAAGTAAGTGCCTCAGCTAGATGAATATATTCATTGACACTCACACACAGCAAGAATTGACAAATTCATATTAGAAGATAAGTCGTGTGTTATTGCTCATCAACCTCATCATAACATTTGCATTGTAGAGCCATGTAGGTGGAATATGCCATGTTGGTATTGTCTGTAAGAGTGAATGGATGTGGACATTTCATAGCGAATCCCAACTAGACAGAATCCCCAAAGGGAAAAAGATGAGTGAATGCATATATATCCATGATTGTTTGAACTATGAGACCGCATCTAAAATGGAATGTATTGGTCAATCGACTCCAAAAGGCTAATATCGCTGCAAGAAGGAATGTATTAGCAGGATATTCATGTAGAGAGTTTGATTCATTTATAGATTCATGCCTTCCTTTATGTATTACCATGCTTTGCTTTAACGTAAGTGAACCATTCAATCCAACCATTTATCGATTTTGTTAATGTTCACAGAGACTTAAATGCATAGAAGGGTTCGGGAGATTGTCAAATTGGACAAGCAAAACTTAATTAGGGTACTTCAAAAAATTAGGTTCAATCTCACGAATCTATTCATAGGTGACTGCAGGGTGAAAGACTAAAACAAGCGTCAACAATGTAATGTCTGGCTTGATCGGAGTGTTAAATAGGAGATCATTAATCACTCTTGGCGACATAACGTCTAGATCTTTGATGAATGATTTCAAATGAAAAGTTATAATAAAAGAATAAGACGTAACCATGACGAAATGAAAGAAGAAAATTGAAAAGATAAGTTTAACACGAGAAAAAGTGGAGAGTGAAGGAAGAAAAACAGACTTAAAGTTATTTATGTATCGATCACGATACTTGCGAATTAATAAAAGGATAATCATAACTCATCGTATAATATAATTCTATGCGACGTGTTACATGAACAACATAAAAGAGCGAAACAAATGATATTTCTTGATATGACCTTAATCGGGTTGAAACAATGAGAAAACTATATGTGGATCAAAGGTCAATTGCATTTATGGTATCGGGTAACGAAATAACGTCATTTTTACCTTTTTTCTAAAGGCGAAGCGACATAGGGGCAATGTTGCATCCTATTTTTGACAATATTGAGAAAACTAATAGGATGGCAACATGTGACATTGCATAAGAAATTTGAAGTGGATAAAAAAATCTTCAAGATACTTGGAGCGCTTTTTGTGAGATTATTGTTCGAGTAAATCTAATTTTACACATTAAGAGATGGTTGATAGAGTATTGAGGTCGAGTTCCAAGTGAAGAGAGAAATACGGTCAACTTGTTTAAGATACAAAAGGTGACCAAGACGAATGAAGTCTTAATTGAAAGAAGAACCCTTGCAAAAAGAAACGTAACAAAAGAATTATCTAAATAAGAAAAGAATCTAAAAAGACTTTTGAACTACTATAACTATTGTAATAAAACAAGTTGAAACATAACTCTATAAATAATAGATGAATTTAATAGAGAAAAAATCATCACCAACAAATTTATAAATTTACATTTTATCTTAAGAGTATCAATAATTCTTAATCATAATTTTTTAGTTGTAATCCAAATCTTCGCTCATATGCTAAGTTTCTTTTCTATCTAATATCAAGTAATTCTTTAAAGAGATATTCTTACACTTGCTTGTAGGGATCAATTGTGAGTTTTTCTTTTTGTTTAATTTAGATCGGTATAGAAACTCATCTTTGAAAGAAAAATCTCGCCATTTGAGTATCACCTAATTGTTATAAAATTCAATCTTCTCAGAATATAGTTACATATGTTCATATTAGATGTATCCACTTATTCCAAGCACTTGGGGTCAAAGTTAATCATTTGTATCTAATCACTTTATTAACTCTGACACACTAGCACATGCTACTCGCCACAAAAAGCAAGCCCATTGTCTAATACGTTGACAATCAATTTGACACAACCTACTTGACCCTGGTGTCTCATATTTCAGCCCAAGCCAGGACAGAAGTAGACTAAGCCCAAGAAGCTTTATGGCCTGTTTGATTTTCCAAATTCAAGATAAATACCCTGTAAATAGTCAATTATTACAATTTCAATTGTTTAAAAATACAAGCATATACCTACTATGAAAAATGATCCAAAATGAAGGGCATAAATTTGTGAGCCCACCGTCATGTATATGATATATCCACATCGTCCATCCGTTTTACGTAACGTTTTGAGGCATGAGTCAAAAAATGAGAAAAAATCCAACATTCAAGTGACCCATACCAAAATAAATAGTGACCCGAAGAAATTTTTAACGATAAGTGTTCAATTACATTTTTACTGTGGTGTACTTCACTTGAACTTTGAATCTACCTCATTTTTTAACTCATGCCCTGAATTCAATTAACATGATAGATGAACAATGTGGATAATTCAAATACATCATGGTGCACCCTCTATCTATTTGAGGGCCTCCTCAATTTTTCAATTGAAAAAAGTAAAAGTCAAATCAATGAAGGTAATTATGCAAGGAAATCATTATTATATACTTCCATTGCATTTGTATTTACATTTACATAAGAAAAACAAAATAAAAATAAATACATGAGAAATGGACAATAATTATTTTTCTCTATAATTACTGTAAATGGTTGATTGGGTTCTATTTTTTTCAACTCAAAAATTAAGAAAGCTGCCAAATATATGGAGGGCCCACTATAATGTATTTAGATTATCCATACTGTGGATCCATGGATCCATCATGCCTACTGGATTTAGGGCATGAGTAAAAAAATGAGGCAAATTTAAAGTTCAAGTGAAGTACACCACAATAAAAATGTAATCGAATGCTGTTTATTTTGGCGTGAGCCACTTGAATGTTAGACTTTTCTCATTTTGAGGCAAGTTTCGTCTCTTGCCTCGAAATGTTAACGTTAAACAGTTCGACAATGTGGTTATATCATATACATGATGGTGAGGCCCACAAATTTATGCCATCATTTTGGACCATTTTTTGAAAAGCAAGTTGGACCGTTTTTAAAAGCAAGAATTCCATCGTGAAATTGTAATAATTGGCTATTTACGGGATATCTACGCTAAATTTGGAAAATCAAACTGGCCCTTAGGTGCAGTAGATGTGGCGACCTTCAAGTGTGTGGGCCATCCGAGCGGCATATAGGGTTGTAAATGCATAGGGTTGTAAATGCATTCAACTCGGCCTGTGATTGGGCTTGTCCATGTCCAGCCTGAGTAATGGACCATGACCCAGGGTGGTGGCTTGGAATGGGCCGAAACCATAGTACCCACGTTCAACAACGCATGAAAAGGAGGCCATGGAGCAAACCAACCAAAGCCAAATCACACATCTGGTCGAACATGAGCCAAAGTACAACCCAAAGGATGCAATCCGCTGACAGGAAAGAAAATGGCAGGAATGCCCATGAATGACAGAGCCGTATCGGCCCAAAACAACCCAAAACTGGGGCCGCACGGGGAAATACAACCCCTTATCCGTTGGTAAGTGATTCGATACAGAAAAACTAATTTACAAACCATGGTTATATACAGTAAAAATGCAAGATAAAAATACAACTATTTATCCATAAACAACGCATGCACTTATATGATATTAAGTAATAAATAACTAAAAAGAGAAGAAGAAGAAAGAGAGGGAAGAAGGTGCTCAGCGTCTGATATGAATGGATCAGAATATCCTCACATAAGAGTGTCAGATTAACGAGATAACCATCATTGCACCTTCTTTACCACTCCCACCCAACACACGGGATTTCTAAATAAAAAACCAGGACATCTGAAGAGGAAAAACAGGAGGAATCAAAGGAAGGAGAGAGAGAGAGGTAGGTTTCACTCCAAAACCCTAGAGCAATGAGGGCTGAGTCGTAGGAGAGGGTTTTATAGAGGTGGAGATAATACCGTAGTGCCGACAGTACACGAATGGCGGTAGGGCCATCGATCTCATGTCACGGTAAACTAAAAATCGGGACCATCGAATCTTGGTGCTCTACAATGGATGGAGGATGAATGAAATCACACATGGATTGGATGATCCTAATTCATCTATTAGTGGCCTCCAAAGCAACGGTTAAAAAACAAAACTGTTTGACGGTCAAAATTCAATGAAAGATTGAAGAAAAACAATGCAACGGACCGATCCAAAAGGTGTTATTTTCAAAACAAAAAGCATCCATGGTAGGGCCCATTAGACAGAAGCCCCTTGAGACGGAAACGGATTAGCTACTCCTCAGCCACCGGCCAATGGCTGGTGTTCGGTGATGTATGTGTTAGATCCATACATCCATACTGTCCATCTATTTTTCTAGATAATTTTACGACATGAGACAAAAAAATGAGTTATATACATATCTCAAATGGACCACATTATAGGAAGTAGTGTTGAATGAATGTAGACCACTAATTATAAACATTTTGGAGGCCATAAAACGTTTGGATGAATCTAATCTTTTTTTTTCTTTTTTTTTAAATTTTTTAATATATATATATATATATAAAACTTTCATTTGAGTCTGTATGACCTGATCAACAGACTGGATGTCAAATAAACAGTACAGTGGGCCTTGGGAGGATTTTAATGATGGATATCCAATCAATATTGTTTTCCTGTGGTGTGGTCCACCTGAGATTTGTATTCCTCTCATTTTTGGGATCAAGCTCTACAATAATATTTAAAAATGGATGAATGAAATGGATGAGACACATACATCATGGTGGGGCCCACAGAGCACAGACCATCAGCCACGGGGACGGTGGCAGGGGGAGTAGCCAATCCGTTCCCCCTCGAGACTGCGGCCCTTACGGTGGCAGGACCCACCCATTCTAAGCCCGCCTTGCTGTATGCATTTTAAATCTAGCATGTCCATCCTTTTTATCACATTAGTTTAGGCATCAGCACCGCGTGAGCCCAAAATGAGTCAGATCAAAGAAGTTATGAATCTGAGTAGAATTTTATTTTTATTTTTATTTTTATTTTTATTTTTATTTTTTATTTTTTTTTTGCATTCACCTAACTTTGTATGACATTATCAATAGATTAGATGAAAAATAAATATTACCCAAAACATTACAATAGACCTTTGGAATTTTTGAATGGTGATGTGTTTTATCACCATAGTTTCCTGTCATAGAGCTGACCTAAGATTTTAATTGGCTTTATTTTTGGGCTGTACCTAAAATGATCTGGTAAAAAGGATGGACCAAGTAGATATAGAATAGGTGCATCAAGTTTGGGCCTATGAAAAGGGCCGCACCTGGTTGGGTGAGGCTGGGCCACCCCTAATCTGCTCCCATACACCAGCCAGCCACGTTGCTATGAAGAGATGGTACACCCATATTCAGGCATCATCAAACGTATAGCCTCACACAAGGCCTATCATCATTGTGCTAGTGTCAAGGGGCTACATGCATGTGTGATCTTATCTACACATTAGGCAGGGTGGGTCTATTTGGTTAGGTGCAAATAAGTAATTATTATCAGTGTCATTGTTTGGTTTAGAGTAAGAATTTTGTCTAAATAGTTGAGCAAACCTCAACCTTAAAACAACTGTACCCCACCATAATGTATATGTTATATCTGCGCAGTTCATTTAACTTCTAATGGACCATACCACATAAAACAATGATAATTGAATGGCTATCATTGAAAACCTTGTTAGAAAAGTTGGTTGAATTAAATAAACTATTAAAATTGAGAACAAAAAAAAAATAAATTTGAGAAAGAAAAACTTATTGAATTGAGTCAAGGCGTGATTGAGTTATTCGGTTTGAAATTGAATTTGCTCCCCTTTGACAACGTCCCAAGTGCAACAGGTTTCCAGAGCAATCGACCTCTAGGATACAACGACTATGACCCGGTCCCAGCGGTGCACTCACTGTACATGGGCTCGAACCACTTGTAGTTTAATCTGAAAGTGCTGAGTTGACTCAGCGATGAACTCAGTAATAACTTTAAAAATCGTATCAGAGAGAGTTTTATAAGAGAGAGTATTTTTGTATTTTTGAAATTGGAATCGAAAGTCTTTATATAGACTCCGAAGTGGTGCATAAGCACCCTTTATAAAAGGTTAGGTCCATTGGATTTAAACCCAACATGGGTGACCAACCGGAATGGATGCATCTCTCTCGTTTAAAACGAAAAGGCACAAGTACGAGTACACTCTCGGACATAAAGTCCTGCGAGTACCCATACACGCACCCATGCGAGTACACTCACACCGCACCCGCACCCGTGCCTGCGCCCGCGCCCAGCCCGTCTCATCCTATCGCGTACGCACACGCGGACATGGACACGGACTCGGACTCGGATTCGGCTCGGCACGGCACGGCTCGGCTTGGCTTAGCTCGGCGCGCACGCGCGTGTGGTCAATAACATAGATTAGAGTTATTAGCATAGCCCCACCCCCCCCTGAAAGGGGCTCAAGCCTTAGGCAAAAAGATTATCTTATAAACAAGATAGTTTACTTTGTCAAATCCGATGTAGGATAAAATTCACGACTTAAAAGTACCACAACTTTTCAAAAATGGAGGAAAATCACCGAAAATTTGAAAATTCAATTTTTAATATTATTTTAAAATAAGATATAACAAGCCCCCACATGTTTTAAAATAAAATTCTTTCGGATTAAAGCGTAATAGTTGTGCAATGGTGTTGGTGTCACCATAACTTGAACCGACATTAGAGTAAACAAGACAGGTCTACAGGAATCAGGTGACACCATAGTCTTGAACTTGAATCCTTTTAATGTAGATCGCAAGTACACGCCACTCACACAACTCTTCCTCTGCAAGTGATTATACGGTTCGGTGCGTTTCGGGCATACACCATTACCTGAATTTCATGAGTGCTCTAGAGAATTCGCCTAGATTCTCATAAGAAGCGGCCTCCACCTCTACACCCATATAAGTGAATTCCATCAAGTATATGTGGCAACTGTATACACCACCAAATATATGGTTATGGATCCATTAAGAGTTTTAAAAACTCATCCTTCTGCGTTGCTGCTCGCATTGTACACCATAAAAGGGGCTCATATAATTCAGTGTAATCATTTACCTCGTGTCTTGTTGTTTACCCATTAAACCTATCTCATGGGATCTCCACTTATATAGGTTGGGTTGCTGACACTGACCGCTTATATATTAGGCTCAGCCTCATTCCCTTCGATGTATCATTGACCAACTTTTAAATATTCCTTTGGTCAGAGGATCTGCTAGATTCTTTTCTGACCTCACAAAGTCAAAAGATATGAGTCCATCACGCAACATGTGTTTCACTATGTTGTGTCTGAGTCTAATATGCCTATTTTTTTCCATTATATATTTTACTCTTTGCTTTTGCTATAGCTGCTTGACAGTCACAATGAATAGACACGGTCGATACAGGCTTTGGCCACAATTGTATATCAGCTAAGAGATTTCTAAGTCACTCGGCTTCTGATTCAGTCTTTTCTAAGGCAATAAACTCGGATTCCATAGTCGACCGAGCGATACATGTCTGCTTGGTAGACTTCCAAGAGACTGCTCCTCCACCCAAAGTGAAGACATCCACTTGTAGATTTTGTATCATCTGAATCACTGATCCAGTTAGCATCACTATATCCTTCTAATATAACAGGATAACCAGTATAATATAAATCATAGGCCATACTGCCTTTTAGGTATCTCGAAATCCTAGACAAAACATTTTAATGCTCTTTTTCGAAGTTATGTGTATATCTACTTAGCCTTCCTATTGCAAAAGTTATGTCTGGTCTAGTGCAGTTTATTAGATACATGAGTGTAAGACCCGTATCCTAGTTCGTACTGTTCCGTCAACTCCCGCGATCCTTCCGGTCGAATTCGACAATCCTCGACCATTTTCTGATGTTTGCGCGCGATCTTAAGCTGAGACCTGTATGCCAAAGACGGCTAAAATTGAAACTTATACCTTAGCGACCGCGCCGTCGCCGCGGTTCTAACGCCACGACTCGCACACCGACCTGATACCCAGGCTAAAAGATGTCAGTCTGCGTTCAATTCGAAGAAAACACCACGCGTTGCGGATTACGAGGGAATCTGTACGAGATGTCCCATCAATCAATCAATCACTCATGTCAAGTACAAGTCAAGTCACTCCATACCCAAGTACAACAACCCATACCTATCCCTACCTCTCTCTTACACAAGCAACCCAAAGTCAACTTTCACATCACCTCATCCATCACCAAACCCATCACCCATCACACCTCACCCATCCTATATCACCCCATCACTTCACTCTCTCTCTCTCTCATTTCTCAAATCTCCCAAGCAAGAAATTTCACACGTCCAAACTTCTCCCTCCCAAATGCCAAGTGTGGTCCACCTTCCCTACTCTCTCATCTCTCATCTCAACCGTTGATCCATCATCTACCACCGTTAAAAGTCAAGCAAAGGAGCTAAGGAGGCTAGGGGAGCAAGAAGAAGGAAAAGAGGTGGGTGATCCACCGTTAATTCATGTTTTTAGGGCCACTTGTTGTGGGACCCAAATTGATGTATACAATGTAGAGAGGGGCCCATAGTGGCGGGATCCCTCTATCTCACTGTATATCTCTCTCTACCTCCCTCTTTTCTCTCCCTTAAATGTGGTGGACCCCACCAAATTGTGCTAAATCAACTCCATCTATTAAATGGGTGGCCCATTATATTTTAGGTGAGATGACCTAAATTGTATGTATATATATATATATATATATATATATATATATATATATATATATATATATATATATATATACACACGTATACATACGTCAGGTGGGCCATGTCCCTGTGGGACCCACCGTTTTGTATCTGTTTAGCACGCCGTCCAGCGTCTCTAGATGCTGGACTGGCAGCACACTCCACAGTTTTTTTTAAAAAAAAAGGAGAAAAAGGTACTCTTTTAGAATGAGCCACTCATGCAAGCCCCACCTTGATGTTTATACATGATCCAAGCCATCCATTCTATTCTTGGGATCATTTTGGGCGTTGTGCTGAAAAATGAGACCGATCCAATCATCTGGCGGGCCGTGGTATTAAGAATGATAGTATTTTCCGTTGAAACTTGGAAGAATGATTGTTGGGATCCACCAGAAGCTTGGACCCACCTGAAACTTATTTTGGACCCCTATTTTTGTGAGACACATGCAATGGACGGGATAGATTTAGTTAACGTGGGTCCCACCTAGGATAAAAAAATATTTTTTTTATTGGCATGACTTTGTGCCATGACGTCCAGAGACGTCCATGTTAAAAAAAAAAGAAAAAAAAAGGTAAGAGAAATGATGGGCTGCTCCAACATGGCCCCACCTTGATATATGTGCTTGATCCAAGACGTCCATCCTCTTTCTCAGATTATTTTAGGCGTTGAGCCAAAATTTGGGATCAATCTGATTCTCAGGTAGGCCATACCATCTAAAAACATGTGAAGACATGCCTGATCATATAAAAGCACTTGGTGGGGCCCACCTGAAACTTGAATGCATCCGAAACTTGGACTGAACGGTCCACCACGTGGGACACACATAATAAATGGGTTGGATCATCTTATCATGGGCCTCATAAAAATTAAAAAAAAGCAAAAAAAAGAAAAAAAAAGAAAAGAGGCAGCAACGTCTGACGCTGCTGTTGCAGACGCCAGGCGGGCGGCCGGTTGGGGCTGCCCCACGGGTCCCAGTTGTGGGCCCACCGTGATGCGTTCTACCATCAATATCGTGCATTTGAGAGGTTCCCTTTGAATAGGGGCTGTCACAAAAAAATCAGCCGTATACGGGACTCAGGTGAGCCATACCATCTAAAATCATGTGAAGACATGCCTGAAACATATAAAAGCACTTGGTGGGGCCTACATGAGATATGGACATGTCTGAAACTTGGTCTAAACCCTCCGTCGGGTGGGACACACATAATGAGTGGGCTGGATTTGTGAACCACCTTACGGTGGGCCCCTAACTGTGACCTCATGAACCGGTTAGTTGGCAAATAAACATTACAGTGGGCTCCACGTACGTGTGACCCTATTAACAGATTGGATGTCAAGAACATTTTCGGTGGGCCCCTCCCCTGACCGTGTGGCCCTGTAAATAAATTGGGTGGCAAATGAACATCACGGTGGGCCCTGGCCCACGTGATCATAAACAGGTTTGGATGGCAATAAATATTACAATGGGCCCTCCCTGTCCATGTGACCTTATGGATAGATTGTATGGCAAATAAGTATTTCTGTGGGCCCATGGTCCACTTGATTTTATGAATAGGTTGGATGGAAAATAAATATTATGATGGGGCCCAATGGTCATGTAACCTTATCAACAGGTTGTATGAAAACTAAACATTTTTGGTGGGCCCCTATCTATGTGATCTTTTCAACAGATTTAGTGGGAAAATAAGCATTATGACGAGCCTCACATGCGGCTCACTTCGATAAATATGGGCCCATGTATTTAAGCCCATCTTGATGTATTTTAGGCCCATGAAGGTGGCCCACTTGGATGCATGTGGGCTGATATGTTTAGGCCCATCTTGATGTATTTTCAGGTCTATTATTGAGGCCCACTTGGATGCATATGGACCCATGTAATTAGGCCCATCTTGGCATGTATATGGCCCAATATTGAGGCCCATTTTGTTGTATATGGGCCCATGTGTGTAGGCCCATTCAATGTATTTGTGGCCCATTGTTGAGGCCCACTTTGGTATATATAAGGCATATGTGATTAGGCACATTTGATGCACATAAAGCTCATGTGATTGGGCTCATCTTTAATGCATTCTAAGGCCCATGGGTTATGACCCATTGGAAAGGACCTAAGGCCCATTGGTGAGGCTCATTGAGATGATCCATTTGATGAATATAAAGCCCATATGATACGGCCTAATTGATATACTTAAGGCCCAAATGAGTGCAACTAGGTCCATTGCAATGCGTGATCCCTCCATGACATATAACGATATTTATAGTAAGTAATACCTTGTGAACAATGATGGTTAGATGCCCACATTGTAAGGATGACATCGGTTAAATGTCCGCATTGTCACTCTCCCTAAGGCCCACTAATAGGCCCATACTTATAGTAAGTAGGCTGTCTCGGCCCATCTTAGTTATACGCAGAGCCCATCTCTATATACATGTTTAGTATAGATTTACGATTCATTATCATACGCATCATATGTATGACTGATATGAGGAGTGACTGATCATAGCATATGCCTTCGGGCGAACTGTTTATGGACTCCCTGATAGTTGGAGTTGCCCTACATGAGTGCATGTTACACGTAGGACTGTTGCATGACTGGTAGTGTGACTCATGCACTTGCATTTGTATGATTGTGATTATTGTATGCCTTAGCGACATCAAGGCCATAGCCTCCACAGATGCATCATGGGTGGCTGGATTGGATACTAGAAATGTTTGGTTGTAGCATACGGGCGCCATAGATGTCCCTGGGTGAAAATTTCTAAATCCGATGGTACCAGATGATGACTCCAACGTCGAGACCGAGTGGATACACGAGTGCACGAGGGCCGTATACCAGTAGGCCGCGTCTCCCACTGTGTCATGGTCGGTTGGAAAAGGGGTGTTACCTTACCCGCTTGAGTGAGGGGGAAACTTCTAGGTTGAGTTTGACCAGCTTAAGGAATCGGTCCGCTATCGACGAGCCGGGCCCGAATTGGCAGGCGGATAGTGAGGTCTCTTCTGCTCTCCCAGTTGTGCGTTCGGATAGGGACGACAAGCTGGCGTAGAGTGTACTAGACCCCAGTGATTATCCAAAATGAGAACTGTACTGATATATGATGAGGATTGACATGCTTGAGTTGCATCTCGCATCACATGGTCTCGATATGGCCGATAGCATTCATATCTTACACCGCATAGCCTTGGTACGACTGATTGTATTCATGTATTCATCAGCATGATTTCGCATTACTCTGAGCTTACATTCTGAGCACGCTTATATTGCGCACACACTTAACACCACCCTCTAAGCTTTCTATAAGCTTATGCACGATTGATGCGTGCAGGAGACGTCAGGACGCAGCCGTAGCGTAGTAGCAGCAGGAGCATGCAGTCGAGCTTTTGGAGTTTTGTTATTAGCATTATCTTGTATTTCCCTTTATACACCTTGTACTCAAAGTTTTTTTTATCATAGTGGATTTTGTGATGGTGTTCTTATCGTTATTGTTCGTGGGTTATGCTTATGGTCATGCTCATTACGAATTAAATGAATAGTAAAAATCCTCCTTGTAGCATCCCAGGATCGGAACCTGGTATATGGGTGCCGGGAGCCGAGAATGGGGTACTACGGAGGCTGTCGCGCCAGATTCGGCGATCGAAAATTTTGTGAGCCCGATTTTCGAGTTTGGGGTGTGACAATGAGGCTACCAATTATTTTAAAATATTTCAATTGAGATACACTATTTTATGTATTCTTCATGAGAGTCACACTATAATCATATGAGTACTGACAGGTAAACAGTCAAAATGGTTAAACTTTCTCGATATCTTCTCAATATAATGAGATTGTGATAAATAATAACATCATTTTTCTTGGTTACTTCAATACCCAAGATTACACTAGTCTCTCTTAAGTCTTTCATGTCGAACTTAGATGATAAGAATTTCTTAGTTGGATTAACTAATTTAATATTAGTTCAAAAAATAAGCATGTCATCAACATAAAAGCATATAATAACATAATCATTTTTAAAAATTTTATTATATACACATCTATCTACATCATTTATATGATAACCATTTGATTTTAAAACACCATCAAATTTTTCATGCCATTGTTTAGGAGCCTGTTTTAAACTATATATTGATTTAATTAGTCTACATACTTTATTTTCTTTACCTGATATCTTATAACCCTTAAGTTGCTTCATATATATTTCTTCTTCTAAGTCTCCATTTAGGAAAATCGTCTTAACGTCCATTTGGTGTACTACTAATTTATATATGGAGGCTATCGCTATTAAAACTCTAATAGTTGTAATCCTAGTTACAAGGAAATATGTATCAAAGTAATCTATTCATTCATTTTGTTTAAAGCCTTTCGCTATCAGCTTAGCCTTAAACTTATCAATAGTCCCATTTGGTTTTAGTTTCTTTTTAAACACTCATTTACAACCTATTGATTTGTTTCCATGTGGTAAGTCTACAAGTTTCTAAGTATTATTAGATATAATAGATTCTAACTCATCATTTATTGCTTCATTCCAAAAGGTTACATCTGGAGAGTCAATAGCTTCTATATAAGTTGTAGGATCATCTTCTACTAAGAAGGTGAAAAAACTATATTCTAGGTTAGTTTCTCTTCTAACCCTAGTACTTTTTCTTAGTTGTATCTCTTCTACTACTTTCTTGTAAGCATTTTTACTAGTAGATGTAATATCTGATTCATTAACTTCTTATATTCCTATAAATTTAGATTTCATAGAGAATACGTTCTCAAAGAACTTTGCATCTCTACCTTCTATAATTGTATTAGGATCTAGAATATTATCCCTAGTTTTTAAAACTAGAAACATATAAGCTGCACTGTTTTGTGCGTACCCTATAAATACACAGTCGGTCGTTTTAGAACCTAATTTTCTTTTCTTAGTTTCAGACAATCCTACTTTAGCAAGACACCCCCACACTTTCATATATTTATAAATAGGAACATGATTCTTCCAAAATTCATATGGTGTTTGTTTAGAAGATTTAGAAGGAATCGATATAACAAACAGACAGAATTGCTTCTCCTCACATATTTGAGGGTAAGCCTGAACTATTTAACATAACATTTATCATCTCTTTTAGAGTTCTATTCTTACGTTCTGCTATTCCATTCTTTTCTAGTGTATAAGGAGTTGTAGTTTCGTGAACTATTTCATTCTTTTCATATAATTCTCTAAATTGAGAAGATTCATATTCACCTCCTCTATCTGTTCTAAATTTTTTTAATTTTTATATTTAACTGATTTTCAACTTCAATTTTGTATTTAGAAAAAAACATGTAAAGCTTCATCTTTGTTCCTTAACAGATATACTCTAGTGAATCTAGAGTAGACATCTACAAAAGTTCTATAATATCTTTTTCCACCTCTAGACATGTGATTTTTAAAATCACCTAAGTCACTGTATATCAACTCTAATAGAACAAATGATCTTTCTAATTATTTAAAGAGTTTTTTAATGAATTTTGATTCTACACATGTTTCACATTTTTTAAATTCTTCATTAGATATATTAGGTAATAAACCTAATCTTTTTATTTTCTTTAAAGATGCTATATTCACATGACCTAATCTACCATACCATAGATAAAAAGGTTCAACGATATAAACAGAACTTACTGTCTTCTTATTATTATCATTGGATACATTTACAATGAATAAACCATCGTTACAGTACCCCTTACCAACAAAGGTTTCATTTTTAGTCATTACAAGCTTATCTGAATCAAATACTAACTTGACACCAGCCTTATTGAGGAGCGAACCAGAGATCAAGTTTCTTCTAATGTCAGACACATGTAGGACATCATTTAACATTAGAAGTGAGTTTCATAAGTACTTTTTCCTTCCCTACAACTGAAGACGTTCTAGCATTATCCATGGACATTTGTTCATCATCTCCTGATACTTGGTAGGAGGTAAACATGCTACAATCCTTGCACACGTGTCTAGTTGCACCAATGTCTAGCACTCACTCTAAGTTGTTTACAAGGAATACTTCTGACACCACAACTACTACCATGTCAGACTCATTTTCTGTTTCTGTAAGATTAGCCTGTGGCTTATCTTTGTCTTTCTTAAGCCTGCATGTTTTAAAATGATGCACAGGCTTTCCACAGTTGTAACAGTTTTCTCTTTTCTTGAATTAATTGTTTGCATTTTTCTTTTTGAGCCTGCATTCATTTGCGTAATGTTTAGGTTTACCACAGTTATGACAGTTACTCTTTTTCTTATTATTTGCCCTACTTGATTCCACAAGATTCGCCTTTGAATATATCTCATTTTTATTTTCTTTTTGGTCCCTGATTCTATTGGCCTCCTCTATTCGTATGTGTACGATAGTGGTTTCCAAAGAAGCACCGTTCTTTTTATATTTCATTCTATTCTTATATTCTTTCCAGGAGGGCGGTAACTTTTCTATTAGCGCTCCTGACAGAAACACTTTATCTGATAGTTCGTGAACTAGACTTTGAAAATTGTGAATCTGATTTGTGACAGATTTATCGTCTGTCATTTCATAACGAAGGAAATTAGCAATTGCATGTTTCTTAGCGCCTGCATCTTCCAATATGTATTTCTTTTCTAAAGTAGTCTATATTCTTTAGCAGACACATAAGAAGCATACATATCATATAATTCGTTAGATAAAGAGTTTAGAATATAATTTTTACAATTATTTTCATCTGTTATTTCATTTTGATTTGCTGGATCTATAGTAAATGATTCAGATAAAATATATGAAACTTTTAGGGTGGTCAGAGCGAACATCAATTTCTGTTTCTATTGTTTAAAGGATTGTCCAGCGAACGGTTTGATTTTGACTAACTTAGTAGAAGCATTTACTGTTACTGTAGTCATAGTTTATGTAATTCAACAAATTCGATTTCAAGATTGTTGAAAAAGTTGGTTGAAGTAAATAGATTATTAAAATCGAGAACAAAAAATAAATAAATTTGAGAAAGAAAAACTTATTGAATTGAGTCGAGGCGTGACTGAGTCACTCGGCTTGAAATTGAATTTGCTCCCTTGGATAGTGTCCCAGGTGTAACAGGTTTCTAGAACAATCGACCTCCAGGATACAACGACTATGACCGGGTCCCAGGGTGCACTCACTGTACACGGGCTCGAACCACTTAGTTTAATCTGAAAGTGCGGAGTTGACTCAGCGATGAACTCAGTAATAATGTTAAAAACCGTATCAGAGAGAGTTTTATAAGAGAGTATTTTCGTATTTTTGAAACTGGAATCGAAAATCTTTATATAGACTCCAAAGTAGTGCATAAACACCCTTTACAAAAGGTTAAGTCTGTTGAGTTTAAGCTCAACATGGGTGACCAACCAGAAGGGATGCATCTCTCTGGTTTAAGGGGCTCAAGCCCTAGGCAAAAAGATTATATTATATACAAGATAATTTACTTTGTCAAATCTGATGTGGGACAAAACCCATGACTTAAAAGTACCATAACTTTTTAAAAATGGAGGGAAATCACCAAAAATTTGAAAATTCAAAATTTACTATTATTTTACAACAAAATATAACAAACCTCTAGTGGACCATACCACAAAAAACAATGAGGATTGAATGCCTACCATTGAAAACTTCTTGAGGGCTATAGAAGGTTTGGGTGTGCCTATTTTTTGGCTCATGCCTTAAAATGATATAACAAAATTAATGGACGGTGTTTACACCCATTTCAGCGCCTTAACTTGGTCAAATAAGAAATAGACACGTGGGGCCACTACACACATAGCACACACTAAAGGCGTACTTACAAATGAAGAGATATTCGGTTGAATTCCTTTCAACGTTACGGATTCTGCTATTAATGCGATGACACAAACTCTTACGCATGCCTTTGAAAGGGTAAATCATCACATGTCATGTGACCATGATCTACATGTCCATTTATGAGGAAATGTCCTAAGCACATTTATAAAAGACATGTTGAGGAGCAAATCTATCACGAATTTGGAGATGATATCCTCAGTGAGGTTGTCTCTTGTAGTCCTTTCAAAATGGAAGATCTCCTCAGATACGTTCGGAGAAGCAATAGCAATCGAGAAGGTTCCGAACATAAGGAGATCAAACCTATGTCAAAGCCAACCTGGTTTGGGTCCGAACCTAAGTTGGGGGAGAGGCTCTCATCGAATGATCCTAAGTTATCCATTGATTAGGACAACGAAAATAAGAGAGTTGGATGGGAAGGCAAGATTCAGTCTACCCAACATTTTGGAGATAAGAAGAGATAGAAATAGTACCCAGATGCCCCCAGAGTTGCATTTCGATCAGAATCTTACGTCATATCCATCCATCTCTCCTAACATCCAAAACTACCTTGCAGTGAATGCCAGAGGAGGCTTGATCTAGACTATCTAGCAACTTTTGGTGACCTCTGGCCAAATCTACTCAGCAGAACATCATCAGAGACAGAGCGGTCAAGATTGATTTGGATCTAACCCTAGATCTAGCTATCTTAATTGGAGGGAGTACAATAGATTTAGGCCCGGTCCTTAATAAACCATGGGGCATCCCACAATGGATGAAGATTCAAGAAGCCAAGTAGTCCAAATCTATCTGGAATCCTTCCCAATCCAAGTCGCCAATTCCAGAGCAATCAAAGAGATTTCCATATCCAGAACAACAACATGAGCGTGAAGGATCTAGAAGCAATAAGAAAACACTAACGAGGGTTTCACTACCTCGAGAATCTATAAAAGGAGCAATCGAAGATGAGCTCGGGGCCCTATGCTAAGCGTAACAATCTTTTATTTATTTTTTCTAATATAGATTAGCTTAGTTTACAGCTATTGCCTGACGACTCCTGCCATAATACCTTAAGAGTAAAGATAGTCTCTGCAACCTTAAGTTGTAGATTGGAGTCATCTAAGTTCTGATTTGGTTTAGCACACCTGCCTCAATTTTCCTGTTCCAATAGGCATATTAAGTATTTATCCATTTTCATTTTGTTTATTCATTTAATTATCTTACAAGTTGTAGATTATAATAAACGACATTTCATAATGTTTAATGAAATTGACAATAATATGCCTGATTTAATTTGATTGGATATCTTTGTTTATTTGAGAATTGTTTTGAACTTAAAGTGTTGTTGAAAGAACAAGTTCTTAAGTTCGTAGACTCATATCTATTATTACATGGAAAAAAGAACTCGTTTGGAAGGATTAGCCTCATTTCTTTTCACTAGTCGCCTGAATGGAGTGCAAGACTCTAGATCTCCGATCCTAGTCTTCAATCTATCTGTCTCGAAGAAGAAACATCAATGATTCAATTAACCCTTGAGTTAAGCGTACTTTGATATGCCCACACATCCTACTCACACACATGTGTATCCAATCTAGACCCTCGATCATACGAGTGGTCTAGCTTTGATTGAATTGAGTGCAACAAACAACATGGATAAAAAACATATATCATGGTGGGGCCCATAGAGTTTACATGAGCAATCCGATCCATTTTCCAAAAACCATACCAATAAACATAAACAAATATCAAAATCGGTCATCGCTACTTATTTACCAATGTTTACCTACATTTATAGCTAACTAAACAGGTCATTAAGGCTAACCAAAAGAAAATTGAAGGATCCAAGCATTTTAATGGGTTCTTAACCATCCATCCATTGCTTGTTCAATGTGTGGAGCTCATGATGAGTTTACCATCTTGAATTTTCTTCCATGGCCATTTGCATAGTGAGACCCAAGCGACGGATGGTTTTTATCTTAGATATCGAACCATGTTGGTACATGGATTGGCCATCACACGAGCGTGGGCATACTTTTTTCTTGTGATTCAATTCCTGTTCATGAGTCATGAGGTTGCCCTATGATCCTCATGTTGGGGGACACATGGTACATGGTATGATCCGTCAATTCCATAAGGAGCACTTTAAACATGACTATGCCTAAGATGGAAGGTATCCAACACCATGAATGTAAGAATTTATGTGGGTCCATTGCTTCCACAAAGTGTTGACTGATGGGTAGACCAGTTCTCATTTGTTTATTTATGTTTTAGGAAGATAAGAAGGATAACTCTTTTATCACCAACTTAGGGTAGAAGCCCAAAAAAACAAAGAAAGAAGAGAAGACCCCTTAATACAGAAAATAAAGAAAGAGTAAAAAAAAAAGAGAGAAAAAGAAAACGCCTAAACCCCGAGTCAAGTAAAACCACAGCCTGAGCTAGAGAAAAAAGCTTAGAAGATAGAAAAAACATTTAAAGACAAGAATTGGACATGGGGCTCACAATACTGGACATGGGCAAGCTTCTCTACAGCCTTCCTACACGAAAAGGCAATTAATGAAATATAAGTTTGAGCTCTAAATAACAAACTACTTGTAACTTTTGCATCAAATTGTAACTTTTAGGGGGAATTCCAAAGAGCCAAGACAATCTTCTGCAAATCCGAATTGGGCACCTCTACACAAATACCTGAAACATCAGTTCCAAGGAGCCTCATTAGGCCAAGAGAAATAGAAGTAAAAAATGAACTAGTGATATCCTCCCCTAATTAATGATATCCTCATCAGACACACAAATACTTGCAACCCTTTTAGTAATCGGAGTAAAGAAAATATGAGGGATATCCCAATGCACCGTAAAGGTAGTGGGCAATCATAACCAATCCTCAAGAATGAGATGCCCCTCCTAATATCCTTAATAATGAAATTACGCAAGAAGTGCTTACCAATTTTTCTTTGAGAGAAAATACGAGTTTCTTTCCCTCCAAATATGCTATACAAGTGTAGAGAAATAAAGCTTAACAATAATGGAACAACCAGAGCTTAATGGCATAGAATTAATACGAAAAATAATAGCATCAAATATATTTAAGTAAATTGGATTGCTAATATCAAGCTTAATATGTAAGTTTTTTCAAATCCAATAGACATAATTATAATTAAAAAATAATTGCTTATCAGGTTCAATTACTACAGGATAGAAAAGGCAATTAAGATTGCAAAATTATATTAAAATGAGAAAGTCTTCCCTTACTTTTTAATTTCCCCTAAGAGGCAAACCAAGCACAAAAAGAATTTTTAGGGATATGGCCTTCGAACTAAAACAAATCAAATCAAGGGGAGGGGAGGAAACTCAACAAGCGACAATGATGGAAGCAAAAGAGGGCTTGCCAACATAATCAGGCTTTTATATGATCTCATCAACAAATTGATAAATCTTATCGGCCCTAATTTTATTAATATTTTGAGCTAATTCTCTTGAAGAATCAATAGAGATATTATAATTTCCATTAAGAATGAGGCCACTAACATTACTATTTCCCCAATGCCAAACCATAGATCACCTATCTGCTAAAGTGACTAGCAAGGCTATCATTGTTTAGCCACGAATCATATTAAAACTTATTAGATTCACCATTTTCTAATATCTTTTTTTGGTATTTGTCAAACCAAGAAGACGAATTGAGAGGATACTTCTCCAAGCCCAAGAAGCATTTGAGGGGATCTTTAGGGACTAGATAGATCTATCATGAATATAGCCCAAGAAGCATTTGAGGGGATCTTTAGGGACTAGATAGATCTATCATGAATATACTTAGGTTGAACCTACAATCCCTAGAGACTTTGCTTTTTAGTAAGGAATTTTCAGAATTGCTTTACAATACAATCCTGACTAGGGAGCTCATGAGAGATGACACCCAGGCCACCTTCTTTTTTAGTCTTACCAATGCCTCCCACCCTATAGAGTGGACTTTGGATTTACGCCAAAAGAATTGCCTCCTGTGCTTTTCTATAAGAGATAAACAATCTTTAAGTGGTAAAAAAGAATTACTCTAAAAAAAATATGCAAGTTGGATATGGTAGATTTAACAAGTTCAAGATACCCTGCAAAAGAGAGGAGCCATTTTCCAACCCCCAGTCTCTTGTTAAACTTGTCACTAAACGACTAAGAGTCTCTCTACTAGAATTTAGCCTTGATCTTTGTTCGATCTTCGATTGATACCCATTGACAAGTTATCGATAGGATCGAAGATACTTCAAAAACTACTGTTATGGGCTGTTTTTTTTTTTATTTTTTTTACACACGCACACACACCCCCACACACTCACGCCACACGCACACACACCCCACACACGCACACCGTGGGATTTCACCACCATGGGTATTCGAACCCTTGACCCGGTGTTGAAACTCCAAGGAGTCTACCGCTGTTAATTTTACAACAGCTTTGCACCTATTTTTCCCTATCTTATTATCATCCAATTGAACTCTTAAGGTTGAGATATGATCAACTACGGGTTTACCTATTAAGGAACAATAATATAAAAGTTTGGTTGTTTTGAGTCTAAGATTAGGATCACCAATGTATCTTAATTTACATTTTCTTCACTCTTTGATGCTTCAAGTCTTCTTGTATCTTTGGTCTTCAGCTTGCAAATACTCAATCGACTCATCGATACATAGACCCACATGATTGATAAATAAGTCCATAAGTAAGTACACTAACAAATATAATTTTGGAGCTTGATTTGATTGTGGCCCAATGTCAAAGATAAAAATGAAAAGATGTATAGGCAAGACTTTTATACCAATTGACAATTTACATTCAGTTGATGTATACATGCCAAGAGGACATGTCTTGGTTCAATCCACTCACAAATACCCTCAAAGATAATAAATCAACAAGGATGAATTACAGGTGTGTATGTGTATGTGTGCCTGCGCGTGTAAGATCCAAGGATGGTGGCAATGGGTCGGGTTTGGGCCATAGTTAGGTCGGTCATGCCGTCCAAACCTTACCTATGGCCGATCATCCCCAAATCCTGACTTGACCCACTTAAACTTCAACAAGCCCATGCCAAACTCAACCCATTTAACTGTAATTGGATTGGGCTCGCCCAACCTGCATGACTGTGGTCGGGTTTTGAGAGTGGATTATGAGGCTAAATTCGTACCCAACCCTGCTCAATTAGTACTTACATACAAACACACATACATTATGTGTGTGACTCAGGATCCTCCGCTTGCAAACCAAAAAAAATCTATTTGTTGCAATATGATTAGGCTAAATCATTACATACTGCATTTAATACAACAATGTTGACAATGTCACTGATGATGTGGACCAATCAAAATGCATAAAAACAAAAAAAAACCTGTTTGTGACAAGCAGAGGATCCGGATTCTGTGTTTATAAATTTATACTCATCATCTATCAAGTTGTTTCAGGTTTTGGGCTGGGTGGGGTTGTCTGGCCCAACCCATTTATAAGCTAGGTGGGGTCAAGTTGCATAGGGCTTAACAGAATCTTGCCCATTTACTTAAACGTGTATGAGAAAAACGAACGATCAGGAAACGATCTATTTTCAACGTATAGATTTGGTCCTCCTGATGAACGGACCATCCTAATTTCGTTTCCAGCCCATGCTTATCCCCACTAGCGGTTGGTAATCCCCAATCTGTAGATTCTGTGTCTAAAGCATCAGGCAAACACGATTATCAGGCAAGCCACCCAAATACACAGAATGCGGAAATTGATCAAATTTCTCTCCACCGTTCATTTGTATCGTGTACCTGTGGCCCACGCCTAATAACTACATCATTGGAAGATCCTGTCCATCCGTCACATATGTAGACATCCGATCCATGCAAAAGGTGGGCCCAAACCATGATGTTCACCTGCTAAGAAAATCAGGTCGAGCCACTCATTAGGTGGGCCACAGCTGTGAACTAAGTAATATATAATTGGACCTTCGTTAGTTTTGATGTTTTGTCCCTCTCGATAGTTGATCGATCTGATTTCAATATCAGGTTCTAATCATGGTGTGGCCTACCTTTACCCTGATCGGACGTTCTTCATATGAGACGTTGGTGGAAAGCAATGGCTGTTTGAGAAAGTTCATGTATATATAGACGGTGCATGTGATCAATCATCTTTTCTTTGCGGCAGATTCATCATATTCATCATCCTGGTCAGCAACAACAGCTATAGAACATCCATCTCTGTGGAGTCCATGTGGCTGCATGAATTGACGTGGCCCACCTAATATTGAGCGACGAATCCGCCTAAGAAATATCTCACGGTTAGACAATCCTACCCATCTAATTAGCAGCCTTGGAGCATACGGGTAAAAGAGAAAAAGGTAGTTGGAACACTTTAAGGGAAACTAGCGGCTAAGATTGTCCCGAAAGACTCCATCATGTGAGCCTGTTTAGATCTAACCATTAGATTATTTAGATTAAGCAATTCAGTGGGCTCCACCATAATTATGATCCTTGCAAATAGGTTAATCGTGAGAGCCTATGGTGTGAAGACAGATGAGAGAAGTGTGATAGATAAGCTTTTGTAGCCTGATTTCTTCTAAATAAATGTCTTGTCTCATCACCCAATAAGAGAGAAAATCCTAATCTATTGAATGGTTCTCTTAAGGGCCTGCTCGGTCTATAGAATTGAATTATATCGAATTATATTAGATGGGATTAACATTATTATTGCACAATGATTGTATGTTTGAAATACCATGGTATTGTAGCAATCTAATCCCATGTTTGGGATAACAATTTTGCAATGGGAAATTTCTGAAGCAAGCAAAATCATGTTTGGTAGACCAATAAATTATAATAAATAGACCAAATTTACAACAGATGTCATTCACTTGTATACATATATAATAAAAATGTCACGTGTAAATAGTATATATGGATGGATGGCATGGATAAGCATATGCATCAATGTGGGGCCCACATGTGTAGTGAATTTCAAAATCTATGGAAATCTAACATGAAACTAAATGCAATTCTATTCTACCTAATCCTATCTAATACTGTGCGCCAAAAGCCCCTTAGGGGTGTGAGATGCGGAGGACTAAGATCCCATTAGGAATGTCTTCCCCATCAAGTACATCCTCACGAGTGTCACGTTCTCGCCGTTGATGCATACATGTCCTGTCTACTTGATTCTTTCTGACTGGCCACCATCAATTGCAAGGCCCCACCATACATGTGACTACGCAACTAAATGGCCCATACACAGAGAATCACAAACACAGGCGAAACAACAATACAAAGAGTTAGAAAAATAAGTCCGAAATGAATCAAAACCGTCCAAGATCTCCAAAATTGCTATTAATACGACCAAACTAACGAGGAAAAAAAGGAGGAGGAAAGAAATAACTCAAAATTTCAACCCTCCATTATTTACTCTCAAAACTTAAAGCTGACCACAATCCGAGATAACAACCTTCTTGGACGTCTTCCCACTGCTAGATCCCACCTTCTCAATAGCCTTCACGACGTCCATTCCCTCCACAACCTGTCCAAACACCACATGCTTCCCGTCCAGCCACTCCGTCTTAGCAGTACAAATAAAGAACTGCGACCCATTAGTTCCAGGCCCAGCATTAGCCATAGACAGGATACCAGGCCCCGTATGCTTCTTTACAAAATTCTCATCCTCGAATTTCGATCCGTAGATCGACTCACCACCCGTACCATTTCCAGCAGTGAAATCCCCGCCCTGACACATGAAATTCGGTATAACCCGATGGAAGGTTGAACCCTTGTAGTGAAGTGGCTTGCCAGATTTCCCAACGCCTTTCTCGCCTGTACAGAGCGCGCGGAAATTCTCAGCCGTGCGTGGGGTCACGTCCGCGTAGAGCTCCATCACAATACGGCCGACCGAGGCATCACCGGCCGTCATATCAAAGAAGACTTTGGGGTTGGATGACATTATCAGGTGCTGTTTTAACTTCACAGAAATGGATGTGGTATGATACGGTGGGAATGAAAGGGTTTTATATGGTCTGTGTTGTGCTTGGTTTGTTGCTACGTATGCTGCATAATCCCTTGGCCTGCGGGCTGGTTGTTGCAAAAACGGATTGGCTACTCCCCCTCCCACCAGCTGATGGCCGATGGTCGGTTCTATGTGGGGCCCACTATTATTTATGTGTTTAATCCATGCCGTCCATCTATTTTTTAATATTATTTTAGGTTATGTGACAAAAAATGAGATATATCACAATCTCAAGTGGACCACATGACAGGAAAAATCATTAAATGAATGTCGACCATTAAAATTTTTTTGGGGCCCATGAAAGTTTTGGATTAAACTGATATTTATTTTTAACTTCATATAGGTCTGTATGACCTCATAAACAGGTTGGATGTCAAATAAACAGTACAGTGGATCTTAGGAGGATTTTAATGGTGGATATCTAATCTTCATTATTTTCCTGTGGTGTAGTCCACCTGAGATTTATATCCCTCTCATTTTTAAGCTCAAGCCCTAAAATGATCTTTAAAAATAGATGAACGGAATGGATGAAAAACTTACATCATGGTGGGGCCCACGGAGCACCGACCACCAGCCACTGGGCCAGTGGCAGGGGGAGTAGCCAATCCGTTTCCGTTATTGCTTGCTGGGTTTGTGCTGACTGTTGACTGGTATTTGTTGAGATTTGCTACAATACATCCTTACTTATTATTAAAGGATACAACAGCATTATAGCCGTTGGATATGTGGTCATGTATCAACGATCTAAATCGTTTATATGACGGGTCTCAACTTAGATAGTGATATGTCAAAAACAAAATCTCAGATTGGGATATTGAAACAGATGGGTCAATAATTTTTTATCTTTCAACCTGGATCAATGCCTTAACCGTTGTTTTAGGGCCTATTGATTTAATGGTTAGGATATTTCAATCTTTAATACTTTTTAAGGTGGGAAGCGTCATTAGATAGGTATATCATCAGATCAACGGTCTGGATGAGCGGATATGACCAGAGATCTTACTGGTGCAATCGCTACCTATTGTGTAATAATTCGTGGGGATGTATTGTAGCATACCTTGTATTTGTTACGGATGATCATCAATGAGAAGTGTACTCGAATCGCTGTTCTGTACTCAGCCTCTCACACGTGCTGATTTTACCATTTCTTTTTTGTCTAAGATATGGACACCGTCTTCCACGCCTGATGAGCGGCTTGGATCGTGCACTCATGCGTGTGCAATCTCAGCACGTGTAAGAGGTGAATATGTAAAAATGCACCTGATCGGGTGCACTCACAGTTTTGCGTTTTGGGGTCCTACAAGCCGGAGTGCTGGTTACGTGGCCTACCTTTGGTAGAAAAAATGGGCCCACATGAAGTCATGTTCTCGGTTCATTAGAACCGTACATCTTATGGGAAATATTTTGTGTGGGTTATGGCCTCAAACTTAGATCCAAGGATGGTTCAGATCATTGACTGGTTGTATTCAACAAGCAGTTAAATTAAAATAATCAAAGGTTACGTTCCAAAGACAGAAGATGGACAGATCTGATTAGTGCAGGTGGGCCACATCCAGCGATTAAAATTGGAGGACCCTCGGTAGTGAAGCATGCAACGGGAACTCAATTGAATGGTGTGCTGCACCACTGACTTCCGTGGTGTTTTTTTTATGTCACCAAGTTATGTGGGTCCCATCATGTTGTGTGTTATATATCTACACGGGCCATCCATTTTGCGAGATCATTTTAGGGTATCTCTAAAAAAAAAAAAAAAACATCCAAAGCCCAAAGCTCAAGCGAACCATACCATAGAAAGCACGGGAGAGTCATTTCCGCTGTTGAAATCTAAGTCCCACGTGATGTTTATATGCCATCCAACCTGTTCATAAGGTTACATAGGCTTGGATGAAGGGAAAACACTGTTGCATTTCAAATGTCTTTAATTTGTACATGAAATAGGGGTTTTGATTGATCAACCACCCTATCAACTAATTGAGTGAGTCTTGAATTATATAAATTGATATATTTTAGACAGTTTTGTACAATTTCGATCGATCGATATAATTCAAAAAATACTTGTAATCTTTTTGGACACTTTTGAGCATGTTTGAGCGATCGAAAATGTGGTGCTTGATCAATCAAAGACCGCTCAATTGGTCGAGAACCACTCGATGGATGAATCGCTCAATTCTATTTCGCGTGTTGTCCTATGTGTGTGTGTGTGTGTGGGTGTGTGTGTGTAAGTGTGAGATTAGGGTATTCCAACCGGGGCTTAAACGTTTATAGGGTCTGAAGATGAGAAAATAAAGATTTTCGGATTGTAAGTTCACTTATCTCTTGTACTTTTCATTTTCAGTGATCAATGTTGCTTTGTATCACGATGTTTTCCTATAAGGGTTTTTTTTTTTATTTTTTATTTTTTTTATTTTTTAAAATTTTTAATTTTTATAATGTAAAAATTGTCTGTACTTGTGCATGCTTTGTTGTATTTATCTTTTACTTGTTTGATTCAAATTTGGAGTTTGCTTTTATGGTCTCCCAACAAGTGGTATCAAAACTAACATTAGATTTCGAGTTTGAATCCGAAATATGTCATCAAAATAATTAAATGTGAAGTATGAAACAAAGAAGTTTACCGGAAGAAATAATTTTGAACTATGGAAAGTGAAGAGAAGTGGTATTCTAGTTTAACAAGGATTGCAACATGTACTCATTGGTAAAGCGAAGCGTCCTAAATCTATAAGTGATGCAGAGTGGGAAGAACTTGATGAGAGAGCCATTACCTTAATCCAATTATGTTTGGTGAACAATGTTTTTTATAACGTGATTGATTAAAAGACTATCGTAAGGGTTTGGATGAAACTAAACAATTTGTACATGAAGAAATCTCTGGACAATCGTCTATATCTTAAGAAAAAATTCTATAATCTTAAGATAACAGAATGATCTGATATTAGTACGTTCAGTGAATTGTTTTATAAATTAATGAATGTGTAGGTGAAGATCGAAGAGAAAGATTAAGCCTTAATCTTGTTGAACTCACTTCCAGCGTCTTACGAGACTCTCATAAACACTATGTGCTAAGTAGGGAGACCATAGACGTTGAAAATGTCATTTCAGTCATTCATGCATAGCAATTGAGAAAAACGAACAACGTCGAGGGTTATTTTACGAATGTGTTGGTCGTTAGAGGAAGAAATTTTGATCAGAAAAAGGAAAACTTCCGTAGTGATCATGACTCTGAATTTGACAATAACAGTTTTGAGAAGTTTTGTAGCGATCATGGTATATCACATGGATTTTTTGCTCGTAAAACACTTCAATAGAATGGGGTTGTTGAAAGAAAAAATTGTGTGCTTTAAGAAATGACTAATGTGATGTTAAACAACATGAAACTTCTTAAAAAATGGGCTGAAGCAGTGAACACGACTTGTTATATTATTAACCGTGTTTATACTAGAAAATCAAATAATAAGACTGCATATGAACTGTGGTTCGATAAGAAGCTAACAGTCAAATACTTTCGAGTTTTTGGCAGAAAATGCTATATTCTATGTGATCGAAAAAATTTAAAAAAATTTGACATTAAAAGTGACAAGGGTATTTTTCTAGGATATGCGCTAAATAGTCGAGTGTACCGTGTTCTTAACAAGAGGACTAGTGTAATTTAGGAGTCTATTAATGTGGTTATAGATGATCACCTGAATACACCTGTCTCAAGTTCAGAAGATGATGAAGTTTCTTTATTTGATAAACCAGACTCTTCATCTTGTCAAAATGATACTAAACTGCGGTCAGTTAAAAACTATCCAACTGATCAAATTCTTGAGAACCCTTTCACTGGTGTGTGCACTCGTAGACAATTACAAAACATTTGTAATTATATGTGCTTTACATCACATATTGAGCCGGCCAATGTAAAAAAAGCGTTTGCTGATGAAAACTGGATAATGGCTATGCAAGATGAACTTAATCAATTCTTAAGGAATGATGTATGATACTTATTTCCTAGACCTAATGATAAACATATTATTGGAACTAAATGGATCTTTAAAAATAAGTCTGATGAATTAGGTAATATTATAAGAAACAAGGCTAGATTGGTTGTACAAGGGTACACTTAGATAGAAGGCATCGATTATGATGAAACCTTTGCCTTAATAACTCGTCTTGAATATATCAGACTGTTCATATCCATTGCTTGTTACAAAAATTTTAAAATCTATCAAATGGATGTCAAGAGTGCTTTCTTGAACGATGATGTACATGAGGAAGTATATGTAGAACAACCTACTTGTTTTGAAGACCCTAAACACACTGATCATGTTTATGCTTGAAAAAGGCACTTTATGGATTAAAACAAGTTCCCAGGGCATGGTACGAGAAATTGATTAAGTTTTTACTAAATCATAACTTTGTAATGGGGAGTGTTGATAAGAGGCTGTTTGTAAAGAAACATAATGATCACATACTGATAGTACAGATATATGTTGATGACATTATCTATGGATCTACTTGTTCTAACATGTCTGTTGAGTTTATAGATTTGATAACGTTCAAGTTTGAAATGAACATGATTGGAGAACTGAATTATTTTTTAGGTCTACAAGTGAAACAGATTGAAGACGGAATCTTTATCTCTCAAACTAAGTATGCTGTAAACTTGGTGAAAAAGTTTGGATTTGAGAGCGGTAAAAATTTCGATATTCCTATGAGTACGACACTTAAGCTCTCTAAGAATTCAACATGTAAAAGTGTAGATCCTAAGTTGTATCACAGTATGATAGGTAGTTTATTATATTTAATTGCGAGCCGACTTGATATTGCATTTAGCATAGGAATCTGTGTTAGATATCAATCTGACCATAAAGAATCCCACTTGATTGCTATTAAGCGTATTTTGAGATATGTCGCAAGTACGGCCAATCTTAGTCTTTGATTTCCCCATGATACTAATGTTCAATTAGCTTGTTATACGGATGCTGATTTGGCTGGTAATATTGATGACTGCAAGTCTACCAGCAGTGGATTTTTTTATGTCGGAAAGTGTCTTGTTTCGTGGCATAGCAAGAAACAGAGTTCCGTGTTGCTTTCCACAGCTGAGGCTAAATATTGCAGCCGGTAATACATGCACTCAGCTTGTATGGATGAAGAGAATGTTAAATGATTACAGATTTATACAAGATTCTATGGTTCTGTATTGTGATAATTCTAGCGCAATCGATATTTCTAAAAATCCAATTCAACATTCACGAACTAAGCATATTGACATTAGATATCATTACATTTGGAGAGAAATCATATATGAAATTGTAGTGAGTTCAACAAGATTGAGATCTAAGTCAAGGAAGAGAAATCATATATAAGATAAAGTGTTGGAATTGTGCTATGACATGACATATGAAGAAGGATTATTTAAATTCTAAAGCTCAAAAGGGAGAGAAATCATATATGAAATTGCAGTTTAAGTTCAATAGCCTCTGCCTTAGGAGTTAGAAGTAAGATTAAGTCATACAGGGGGCAATTAGTTATCTTTAATTATTCAAGTAAAATAATTAACAAGAATGTTGATATATCATCTCAAGACTAAAGTAAAACATCATGTGTGCATTTTGTCAAACATGTTAGTTGCAAATAGAAATAAGTATTAATATTTATTCAACAAAATTAAATAACTATAAACAAGAATTATTCAACCTATTGCACAACGATATACGGTGGTTTGGCTATTACCTACTCCACTTTCGGTTTTGCACTCAACCTATGAGTGTATCGTATTTCACTAACATGATGATTTTAAATCAGGTTAACCACAAGCCTTTACCACCTACACAAAGTCTAAACCACACTTGTCCCACTCAAGAACAAGCGACATATTCTCTCACCGGAGGCCTACACAAGGTCTTACATAAGATTTGTCCTATCTAAGCGCAAGATATGTACTTCGCAGCAGGATGCCTACACAAAGTGTTAGAATGTGGATTTGGATCACAAACTCTAAACCCAGATCTACACAAGAAAATGGTTCTCTGATGGACTCTTATACTAGACATACCTAGCTGGATGAGACCCATTGATTGCGCCTTGTTGAAGAGCTTCCTCTTATCATAGATAAGTTTCTTCTTCAGCTCAATTGAATAACAATCTTGCTTGAATCTTTGGTTAAGAGACCAAGGTTGGGGAGATGGGTTAGGTGAGTCTTCTTATTGGATAGGTCTTAGATGGACAAGAATGAGTTTTACCTAGGATTCAATGCCTTTTATGAGAGAAGTTTTGTTAATAAATGTCAAGGTAAGGGCCATTGATGAATGCTAAAGTTCATGTTTCATTCCGAGCTTTGAATGCTTAACAAATATGCTTAATCACAATGATTGAACAATGAACTCCATTAGAGAAAAGTTAAGGAGAATATAATGGACAGATAAAATCACAACCAAAGCTCTCACGGATTCTCTCTATTTTGCAATGAAACCCTAGCAAGGGTTAAATAGACCAGCTTACAACGGTCAAGAAATTGGGATCCTTTGAAAGGTGTCACGCCCTAAACTCAGAAATTAGATTCACAGGAATTTTGATTGCCGAATCTGGTGCCGACAGACTCCATAGTACCCCATTCTCGACTTGTAGCATAACATACGCCAGATTTCGATCCTGGGATCCTACAAGGAAGATTTTTCAATGTATATTTGTCTTGTAATAAGCATAACCACAAGTTTACCCAAATTATAAAGGCAACATCATCATCACATATCTACTAATATAATCATTTGAATACAATGCTGAAAGGAAAATACATATATCGAAATCAAAGTTCTAGAAGACAACTGCATGCTCCAAGCTCAACGCTACCGCAACCTAACGCCACCTGCACGCATCTATCGTGCATAAGCTTATAGAAAGCTTAGAGTGTGGTGAAAGTGTGTGTAAGGTAAGTGCCAAGTACACAATAAAGCTCATAAATCATGCATCATCGAAATAAGCAGATATACTAATAAGATCGTGAATCATATGATATCAGAATAATGCAAAAATATGCGGTAAGTCCATGAACACAATCAGCTGTACCAAGGCTATGTGATGCAAGGTATGAATGCTATAGGCCATACCAAGGCTGTGCAATATAAAACTTAATAAGACAATAACAGATGTTGAGGATGCAATGTGATATGCGGTGCGAATGAAATGATCATGCCGGAATGTGAAGTCGGGATGATAGTACGAAGTATCACAGGCTATGGGGTCCATCACAAGGGACTTCTATCCAAACCAGTCCCATACCTAAATTTGGATAGTCAGACATAATGTGGTAAACTCCTGATCTCAGGTTAGTTGCGTGCCCCAACCGAAATCCTTGTCAATACGAAGGTACATGTAACAAATAGTTACGCACCGCCATCCCGAGTGGATAGTGAATGGATTAATGAATGAGTATGCATCTCCTACTCAGTAGCCTGTCAGCACAGTAGCTTGTCAACCGCTGGTAGCTCGCCCAGGCCTCAGTCCCGCCCACATCACATCCGCCCACATCAGCGTCTGCCCATGTGCGCCCACTCACTTGTACAACAGTGACGGGGTGTCATAATATCATGTCAGTCCTCATATCAAGTCCACATATCAGTATGGTTCCTCTCTGAGAAATCACTGGGGTTTATTACACTCCACATTAATTGCCGCCTCCTTAGCCGCACAGCCCAGTGAGTGGAAGAGACCTCACTATCCGCCTAGCCAACAGTCTGCCAATACCTACCCGGCTCGTCGATAGCGGACCCATTTACGAGCTGGTCATACTTAGCCTAATTTATAGCCCCCTCACTCGGACAGATAAGGCCACACCCCCTCCCAACCGACCACGACACAGTGGGAGATGCGGCCTACTGGTATTCGACACTTGGGCGCTCATGTTTCACTCGGTCTAGACGTTGGGGCTACTCCTGGCCTCGGAGGTTCTGAGACTTTCACCCAAGGACATCGTAAGTTCCCACAGTGCTGGAACTAAGTATTTTCGGTGTCCCATTTGGCCATCCACGATGTGCCTGTGGAGACCACGACCCTGATGTCACTAGGGTGTACAATGATCAAGTCACATATATGCGGGATGCATGAGTCACACTATCCAGTCATGTAACAATCCTGCGCATATAGTGCAATAATGTGGGCACTCCATCTCATAAGGAGTCCCGTAAATGTCTCAGCCCAATGGCTTATGCTATGATCAAACATTCCTCATATCAAGCATACATATGATGCGCATGGCATGAGGCATGGAGTTATACTAAGCATGTTACAAATTGATGAACTATCCTCACAACGAAGATGGGCCTATACGGCCTACACACAACAAGTATGAGCCTATCAATGGGCCCCAGGGAGATTAATAATGCGGACATTTAACCAACATTATCCTTATAATATGGACGTCAAACCATCATTGCTCTCAAGGCACGACCTACCATAAACATCATTGCCTGCATTATAGTGAAATCACACATTACATCAGGTGCACATTCCTCGCCTTAAGCCGCATGTACACCACATCGGGCCTAACCATGCAGGCCACAAATACCTCAAGATGGGCCTCATCACATGGGTTGAAAATATATCAAATGGGTCACAACGTATGAGCCAGAAATACATTATAATGGGCCTTAACCCATGGGCCCTCATACATCACAATGAGCCTTAACCCATAGGCTTCAAATATATCACAATGGGCCTCAACCCATAGGCCCTAATACATCACAATGGGCCTTAACCCATAGGCTCCAAACATATCACAATGGGCCTCAACCCATAAGCCTTAATACATCACAATAGCCTTAACCCATGGGTTTCAAATACATGACAATGGGCCTTAACTCATGGGCCTTAGAATCCATCAAAATAGGCCTAATCACATGAGCCTTATATATATATATCAAATGGGTCTCAATGGACGGCCACAAATGAATCGAGGTAGGCCTCATATATATACCAAGGAGAGCCTCAATGGACGACTACAAATAAATCAAGATGGGCCTCATACATATACCAAGGTGGGCCACATCAATGGGCTGCACCAATGGGCCTTATGTTCAATGCAATGGGCCATAACCCATGGGGCTTTGAATACATCATAATGGGCCTCGAATATATCACATTGGGCCTTGCACACAGGCCTCGAATACATCACATTGGGCCTTTCCCACGGGCCTTGAATACATCACCGTCGGCTCACACAAAGGTCTCACATGCCTCATTGGACCTCATATAAATCAAATGGGCCGATCAAATGGGCTGATCAAATGGGTTGAATCAAATGGGCCGGATCAAATGGGCCGGATCAAATGGGCCGATTCATATGGGCTGAATCAATGGGTTGGATCAAATGGGCCAATTCAAATGGCTAAGTCGAATAGGCCAAGTTAAATGCACTATTAATTCATTGTTAGAGATTATTATAGTGCATAAAAAAAATCATATCCAAAGGATCATCTGGACCATACTACAAATGGCGGTGATGATAATGATTTCCACAGTTAAATTTCTAGTGGGCCCACCATAGTATTTATTTTCCATCCATACCGCTCATAAGGTCACAAGGACCTGAACAGGGAAGGAAAAATAAATATCATATTGAATCAAAACTTCTGTAACCTAAAGGGGTTTCAAGGGTGGGCGTTCAACACCACTATTTTCTATAGGGTGGTCCACTTGATATTAGATTTGCCTTATTTTTCTTCTCAAGCCCAAGGACGAGCACACCAAATGTATGAACGGTTTATATATCAAGGTGGGTCCATATAGGTGGCTGTCCACCAAATGAACAAATGGTTTGGATGGAAAATATTCATCATGGGTAGGGCGCTGACCGTCCAGCAGATCGGCGGTCCAAAATCTATCAAGTGGATGGACAATTTGGCTAAAAAATACTCATTAGAGTGGGGCCCATAGCAACATCAGATGGATGGACAGTGTGGAGCAACACATGCTTCTTGGTAGGGCCGTGTGCACGTCAGATGGTTGGACGGCATGGAAATAACACATGCATTATGGTAGCCCACGGAGCTTATTAGCGTCAACCAACAGCTAGTGCGGCTCACGTAGATGGACGGTTAGATATAACACATGCCTATGATTAGGCCTGCAAAATTTACTGTCATCAACCCAGCGGCGTCCAGCGGTGGGACCCATAGAACTTGCTGCTGTCAGGGCAGCAACTATATAGCTGGTGGGCCAGTGCAACAAATGGCCAGCGTAAATAAAATCCATGCATCGATGTGGGGTCCGCAACACTCCCCAAACATTATCCAGCATCGTCCAAGCAGTCTAGACGGTGTGGATGAAACAAATACATCACGGCTGGCCCCACAACATCGTTCAGAGATGGACGGTGTGGATCATAAAGTACATACATCATAATTATGGGACCCTCGTCCAGCCAATGGGCGGTGCTGATGCAATGCATCCATCAAGGCAGGCCCCACACGTCCAGCTACTGGACGGTGTGAGGTAAACAGATACATAAGGACGGGACACATGGTCCGGACGGTCTGGATGACATCGTCCCAGCCAGCTGGACCGCTGGATTAAATAGATGGACGGTGTGAACGCAAAACGCTCACATCAGATGGGTCCCACCGTCCTTTGCTGCACGGTGAGGGCACCACACGTGCTCAAGACAGGGCCCACCGTCCAGGGATTTAGACGGTGCGACAAAATACATACATTAGGGTGGTGCCACGTGGTGGCCCACCAAAGTTTTAGATTAACTGATATTTGTTTTCCTCATCCAGGCCCCACTATTTGGACGGTCTGGATGACACCGTCCATCAGGTGGGGTCTAAATAGATGGACGGAGTAGACAAAATGCGTAAATCATGGAGGGTCGCACATACAATGGACGGTGTGGGTTTACATGTCATCAAGGTGGGTCCCACAGAAGCTGCTGACGTCCTATGGCAGCCATATGGCTGGTGTGGTCCACATAGATGGACGGTCCAAATGAATGGACGGTTGGATAAACCCATACCTCATGTGGGTCCCACCATATTTTGCTGACGTCACATATTCAGCAGCTATGTAGCTGGTGAAGGTACTCTAGCCAATCCTCTTCCACCGTCCAGTGATTGGACGGTGAGGATAAAGCAGACGGTGTGGATGCAATACATACAGGTGGGGTCCCACTAGAGCTTGCCAATGGACGGACGATATGGGGTATACCACATACCGCGTGATGGGGCCACAACACGTGCAGCTTAGCTGCTGGGACCACCGTCCCATGGACGGTTAGGGTATCACGTGTATATCAAGGGTCCACACGTGTGGACCCACCAGCGTTTGAAGAAGCTGGCCAGGGGTTTTGCCACCGTCCAAAACCAACGTCTGGACGGTCTGGATGTAATACAAACTACATAGATGGGGTCCACTCCATTGTCAGATAGATGGTGATGATAAAACCCAAACATCATGGTGTGGCCACCGTCTAGATTTGTTGGACGGTGCAGATTTAATAAATGCATCAATGTGGGTCCACATCTTGCGTACGGATGGCATGGATGAAATATACATGCCAAGGTGAGTCCACGTGTGGGCCACACACCTCATCCTTACCATGAAAGAAAGCAAGAGAGAGAAAAAAGAGAGGGAGAAATGGTTGGTGGATTCCGAGTAGTGGAGGGACCCAACCACTATGGGTCCCTCTTTGATACAACACATACATCAAGATGAGTCCCACATATGTGAGCCCTCAAATCACAAATCAAATAATAAAATCACCTACCTATGATCGTCTTAGTCTGTTGGATAGCCAATCTCCTCGCGCTTCTCTTTGATGGAGGGAGATGAGGTTTGAATGGCTAGGATGGAAGATCTTGTGAGAGGAATGGGCCATACACAACACACACTCTCTCTTGGAAAACTATGGACGTCCACCACTTCTCTTGCTTGGAAAAAAATGAGTTGAGAAAGAGAGAGAGAATGGTAGTCGTAAGGGAGAGGTGATGAATGTGAGTGATGGAAGTGAGGTGATGTGGTACTTGACATGTATGGGTGTGTAAGAGAGAGGGTGAGAAAGAGTTGACTTTGGAGAGAGAAAGTATGGGTGTGTGTACTTGACATGAGGTGATTGATTGATTGATGGAGTGATTGATTGATGGGATATGTTGTAGATATTCTCTTGGAATTTACAACGCGCGGTGTTTTTTCTCAAACTGAACGCGGGTCTGCATCTCCCTGCCAGGGTATCGGATCGGTGCACAAATCGCGGCGTTGTAACCACGGCGACGGTGCGGTCGAAATGGTATAAGTCTCGGATTGAACCGACTCAGATATTCAGGATACGACTTAGGGTCGAGCGCAAATGTCGATCATCGGTCGTAGGTTGCCAGAATTCGACGGGAAGGATCACGAGAGTCGACGGAACAGTATGAACTAGGATATTGGTCTTACAAAAGGATAGGATTGTAGAACTTAAGATTAAAATGAAAATGTTGTTGACTAATTCGATGTTCCAAATCGATAGGATCAAATAGATCTTCAATCCCATTGAATTGGTCTTCAATCCCTTCGAATATTTAAGATTTTAAAGTCAAAACTTGCTGGATAGTTTGAATGTCCAAATCAATAAGATTGAGCAGGTCCTTAATCCCATTGAAATCTCACTCGATTCCATTAAAAATGCCATCGATCCCATCGATTAATTCTGTTTCTCTCATAAGGGTTTATTGAACATTTTAACTATCCAAATCGATCCCGTCGTGCAGGCTTTCGATCCCATCAAAGCCTATCGATAGCTATCAATAGGATTGAGATCCTATCGATCCTATTGATACATCCAAATGGGATGCTATTCTTTTGATCTTCAAAGCCTAGATTTTTTCCAAGACCGTAAGCCTTAAGCCATGGATTAAATATACCTATGAGGTCTACGCTAGCTGAGGAAGCAAGGTTTTGGGTATTTTGAATAGATCAAGTTTAGGGTTAAACTTAGGTGAAGTTGTATGATCTTGAATGTTTAAGCCGTTGAGAGATGAGTGTCTTCGAGAATTTAAATCTTCAATATCTTGTGTTCATCGAACTCCAGACACAACAATGAGCATGCCAATTAGCAAATCTGTGAACTAATATTTTTTTCCTTTGTCAATTCCGCGACGAAACTTAACCTGGACAAACATGGATAATCTCAAAACATAAATTCATTTATATACCGCTATATACATGATATACACAATGAATTACAAAATTCTACATGAATAACAGACACAATTGCGTCCTCAATGCTCCCCCTAAACTCCTGCACCAAAGCTAGCCTGTCAAAAGATAATCGACACTTTGGTGGGAGCAAGTTCTCCCCCCCTTTTGTCAGTGATTAACAAATGTTAACATCATGAATAGAGATATACTAAGATAGTGAACACATGCCAATGTACGTGACCTAGATAAAAATGTAAAGAGGTGAGTGAAAAAATATATGTCATGAATGTAAAGGAGAGAAGCAAATATTCACTAAAGCATAAGGAGACATCGATCCCCAATATGTATACCAAGAAGATACAATATGTCCAAAATATCATATATATCCAATGTCATACATAAGTATGATATCTCCAGTCATCCAAAAAGATATATATGATCGGGATGATCACATACACACAAACATACAAATCAACTAATATCTCTCGCTCATGACTCAAATGCTCCTAGCGTGAGGTCTTGAAGCTAATGTGTCCTCTCGGTGATAGATAATGTATGCAAGAATGTCCTGGGTTGTCTGTTAGAAGGATTGGACCATTTGCTCAAGGCGCATAAGTCACTCATCATACTGCTGCTGCTGCTTATAAATCTGTTATAGTAAGTCCAACTGCGAAGGATGGGCTAAGTCTTGAGTACTCTTTGGATGTGTTCATGCGGTCTCATCAGTCGTAGGTGGGGCATCATCCACGTGCTTGGTAGGGCCAGCTGCTGGTGCATTGGTTGGAGTTGTTGTTACAATGTCTGGCATGTTGGCCTCAGGAGTTGGAAGCCTCATTTTCTTCAGGTTCTCAAGGATTATCTCCGTAGGAAGTACAGGGGCATCACCGGTAAGTGAAAAACCACAATCCCTAGCTAATATGTAGATCAGATGCCCAAAGGGTAAGGTGGTTGTTCGACCAAGACTACGGGTTTGGTTGGAAAGAGTGGACTCGATCAATGCACCATGACTGTCCATTAAGCATTTTTTAAGATCACTCATTGTGAACGGTGGACTGCCTAGTAAATTACATATTTCGGCTCTATTTTTCATTCTAAATCATATGATTAGAGTGGATTTATAAATATGTTAGGCCCTTTATCCAAAAAGTGGACCATCCTTACACTCTTCCTAGTGTGGACGTCCAATGCTCTTATACAAAATGCGCATGTCCCCTATTTCCCTAATACTACACGTCTAACCCAAAACCTAGCCACACACCTACCTGAGAGAGAGAGAGAGAGAGAGAGAGAGAGAGAGAGAGAGAGAGAGAGAGAGAGAGAGAGAGAGAGAGAGAGAGAGAGAGAGAGAGAGAGAGAGAGAGAGAGAGAGAGAGAGAGAGAGAGATTGGACGTCCATCCCCTTGAGCATTCCCTTCTCATCCTTGCATGTCTGACCTCCACCAACCTTAGGACATGTGTATGGATCCTCCTTCCCTCTAATTCAATATAGGGTCTCAAATAGTCAAAGACGAGGAATCCCTTCATGCTTTTCTTCAATAATAACATATTTTTCTCTTGAACTATGTATTGTTTTCTTTCTTTGTTAAGATGTTTATTTAGATATCTAATTCTTATGTTTAATTTCTGATTTATGATGATTATATGCTGTAAATTTCATTATGAATGAATTATTACATGAATATTACTATTGGACATGGAATATGAACAAGGTTAGGTCTAAACCTAAACTATACCTAGATTGGTTCATGATTTATGCTTGTGGGGCGTTGAGAACCATATAAGATGTACACGTGTGATGTTATTGTGTCATGAATTATGTGCAATAGTGGTTAATTAATTATGTAAGATCATGTATATTAGTCAGCTAACTCATTGTGACGAGTTAACCTACTAAGTCTACTAGGTGCGCCCACTAGACTAGCCCATGTGAACCCTATATGTTGTAGTTTGGGTTAGCCTACTTTGTGAATTGTTTATATATTGTTTGATGGTGTTTATCATGATGTTTATGCAAGTATTGCTAGACTTTTTGAATATAACGAGAATTATATGTGTATGAATATTTGGATATAGATTCGAGATTAATTCCATGTGGAAGATGAACTTAGATTGAAACTAGGAATGTTTTATGATGAGAAACATATGTTGATGGATATGATGTACACGTGTGATGATGTGATGATGAAACCATGAACTTGTGAATGCCACATCTCAAGGAACATGGTTTATGGAAATATATTGGGGAATTATGGTAAACCCATGTGGTGGGATTGTTGGTTGGTTTTGGAAAATAAATGTGTATTGGATTGGTGTGGATTATAGAGGATCTAAGTGGTTTGATTATCATTGATTGTTGATGCAGAGTTGAACGTGATGAGGTCGTTCACCATCTTCCTTAAGGATAAATACTCTAAATCAACGGAGCTTCTCTGGACTTCTCATTGAGACTTCTCGAATCCACAAGGAAAGAAAGCAAGAAAAATAGAAATAAATTCTATAAAATTCATAATTTGATTGATCAATCAAATAAATGAGTTCACAACCCTTTAAATATGGATACTAAGGAATGGGAGAGGTTTTATAATCAAACTACAACTAAAACTCATATAATTCGCAACTTACTGTAAATAGTCAACTAACTATTTATAGACGGTCGTGATGTTTACTAGCGCATAATGTTTTCGGCCAAAAATAGTGAGTGTCCTATTTGGCTTTACCATGCTGTTCTCCTAATTATTCTAAGCACATTTCATGTTAGGCACAACTCCTAAAGCTCAGTGGATGAAGAGTTATAATCAAACTAAAATTAAATATTTATAGTAAAAACAGAATTAAAATAGGGAAACAACCGTCGATCTGATGGTATTTTGCAACTCCGGCTTGTGCAACCCAGCATAGAGGGGTTGGGTGGCTAAAGTAGCTCGTTCTATCATAAAATCATATATTTTATGCCCGATAACTCATTCCGGTTTGCGAGATATGCCCGATTTAAGGTCTGACGGTCTGGATCACTTCTGTCGCTGAGTGAGCCTTTTTTGATATATCTTGGCCATGAAACTATTCGTGACCCACTCTACATTAATTGTATATCCATATGTGGATAATGAATAATTGATTTCATATGTAATTATGAATATTGTAATGTAAAGTGTAACAACTATCTTAGGGTGTGGCGGACCATAGAAGTAAAATGTGTGGTAATTTGGAGATTGTGTACATTATTAAACAGATTGCACTTTCTCTATTATAGCTTGGATCAAGTAGTTGGATTAACCCCTCGGGTGTTACAATAGAGAAAGTGACATGCTACTCCAATTTCTCTAGTTGTATACTATCTAATGAAAGTGCTGGGCTCACTGTTTTATATAGTTGGGTTTCTTTTAGAGTAAGTGAGAGTGGTGGGATCATCATCTCACAAGTGACTTGGCAAACTCTGATGACTGGTGGCTAATAAGAATGGTGGGATCACCGTTTTATTTAGTCGGGGAGCCTTCATCAAAGTATGTATATCATGCACCACATTAATTAAGATTTTTTTATTTTTAAAAAAATATATATGAATGCTTAGTGTTGTTTATAACATGAATGGATTATGCTGTTATTGGGATAATCTTGGGAGATGCCCTCACTGAATTGAACCTAGGCAACTTATTCCTCGTATGGAAAAATAACCATAAACTATGCAAGTAACGATCCAATGAATGAGCTAGAGCTTTAAAGTGAAAGCTATGATGGTTCATAGCAATAGATGGTGGATGACGAAGCAAAGATGAATTAAACAAGTTGTTTTCTTCTTTTTATTTATTTTGTTGTCTTAATATTAGTTACTTGAATTTTAAAATTGTAATAAGTCCTGTTATGGGATGATCCGAGCCTTTAATAAATCCAAGAGTAACTCAACTAAGTGCATGAGCAACCAAGGCGATGCCCATCCGACCTGATGTAAGCGCACCTGAAAGGGTTGCACGCTACAAAGGTGTTCTTATTGTGGAGTTGTGGGCTGGAGTGACTTCCGCACTCCGATCGGAAGCCATACGCTATTTGCCAACCACTAACATCAACTACAAAGAACCTAACTCGACGAGACAAATTCGACACCTCGCCCCGGGCCTCAAAGCGAAGGCTTTCAGAGCCCTTGCGAGAGGCCGGGTCCATCGTCTCGAGATGGGTCTGTAAGCTTAGCTTGGACTAAGAAAGTGTTTCTGTTCGACAAGTTAATAATAAGAGTTAGTTGATGTCACAACAACTAAGCAAGCTGAGCCAAGACAATATATGAAGGCGGGAGCTCCGTCTGCCAAATTCGAAAACTACGTACCATAACCAAACGTGATCGATTTCTTCATTCACGGATATGCACTATCCACCTGATACACTACACGATTTATGGATTGCGCATAATCTCTTCATGATCTTGGTATCCCGCTGATTGAGTAAACGTGCCGACAATAATGGATCCAGACTGTCCTACAGTCAGGTATAAATACATTAAGACCCTATTGCTATAGGTACACAATATCTGACGCTCTCCTCTACTCTCCAGTTAGACCCGGATTCCCTTGACCTGACTTAGGCATTGGAGGGTCCTCCGGCTTAGCTAGGGTCACCTTTGCCTGTTTCATTGTGCAGGCTCAAGACGTAGAAGTGATTCGAGGAGCTGAGGGGAGAGTCGACCAGATTTTGACCACAACATTTTTTGGCGCCATCTATGAGAATCTGATATGAAAGGTCAGGTTCCTATTTTCGAATATAATGGTGAGAGGAAAGAAGAGAGCACTAGTTGTGGAATCAGAACCAAACGAGCAAACCTGCTCTTCATCGCAACTTTACGCCGAGTCAGCTCCGGGGCCTTCTCAGTGTTCTCGTAGCCGAGCAAGTAAGTATTGAGCTCTGCAGAATGAGATTCAGGCCTTATGTGATGAAGTAAGCAAAATGAAACAGGAGCAGAGCCACAACTGCGCCCGATCCAGGAGGATCCTGTTCCCGAGCCGGTCGGGTTATTCGTAAAGGCTCACTTTGTGCCGAGGAGTATGAGGCCCGAGGCACCCCAACACTCTCGGGTGTCGCTTTTGGGTCAGAATCCTCCTCCGGTACAAGTCAGAGTCTCTGCGTGGAATACGCCACTCGGGCTCCCACTACCAACTCGATCACCTCGACCCTGACACCTATAGACCTCTGCCATCAGTTAGAGCAGAGGAGGGAAAGGAGGACTCCGAAAATAGAAGATGCCTCAGAGATTGTTGTTGAGAACAAGGATCCCTGGGAAGCGCGGTTCGTGGAACTCAACGAAAAATTCTTAACCCCGGAAAGGAAGCAGTAATTGTCGACAGTTCCTACCACGGTTCAAACAATGATGAAAGAGACCGAGCCTCCCTTCACCTCCACCATCATAAATGAGGTGATGCCCCAGAGGTTTCAGATACCTTCCGTCATTCAGTATTCTGGGTCCGGCGACCCATCTGAGAATTTAGAAGCCTATCGTTTGTGGATATAGATCCAGACAGCAATGGATGCAATTATAGAGGATTTTTCATTACTCTTGCGGGGTCCGCTCGGAGTTGGTACCATCAGCTTAAGCCCAATTCCATCGGTTCCTTTGCAGAATTGAGCTGACTGTTCCTTACCCAGTTTATAAGTGGTAAGAGAAGTCGAAAACTCACTACTCACCTGTTCACCATCAAACAAGGGCCAAAAGAGTCGCTGAAGGAATACATTACTCGTTTCAACGAGGAAGCATTACAAGTAGAAGACTATGACGACAAAATGACACTTGTAGCAATACTCAGTGGTCTGAAGGAGGGAAGGTTCACTTTCTCCATTGGAAAGAACCCACCGAAGACGTTGGTGGACTTCGTCGTAAAAGCTTAAAAATACACTAATGCCGAGGAGTTCACTAACGCTAGCAAAAACACGCAATTGAATGACCTGGCTAACAAAGGGAAGAGGTCTAGGAACGAAGAATCTCAGCCGACCGACAAAGGGATAGATGACTGTGCCCCTTGCGATCGTCAACCGAGCCGGAGACCGGAAGGGAAATTCCGTTCCTACACCCTCCTCAACACATCTGCCGAGCAAATCCTGTTAGATATCCGAGGAGACAAGCTTCTGAATTAGCCTGTATACATGAAGGCCGACTCGTAGTATCGAGATAAGCGGAAGTTCTGTCGCTTTCACCTGGACTACGGTCACAATACAAACGATTGCATGGATCTCGAAGGCAAAATTGAGTCTCTCATCTGCAAAGGGCATCTGCGTCGATACACCAAAAGAGAGAGAATCGCTCAGAAGGAAGAACAGGACTAAGAGCGACCAAATAACCCCGAGGAAGAGTCAGCCAAAATTCGTACCATTTTGGGGGCTCAGCCGGGGGAGAAGATTCTAACAGGGCTCGAAAAACCTATTCTCGGAAGTCCAATCCAGAGCACTAAGTTTATTTAACCAAGCGGCTTAGCAAGGAACTTCGAGTCAATCCGTGTAGCTTAACCTTTACGGAAGAAGATGCACGTGGAATCTAACATCCGCATGATGATGCCCTGGTGGTCACAATGATCATAGCAAATCATAAGGTATACCGCATCCTGGTTGACATCGGGAGTTCAGTTGATGTGATCTACTCAGAAGCTTTCGAAAGGATAGGGGTCCCCCGGTCGTGCCTTCGACCCGTGAAGACCCCCTACATGGCTTTGCCGGGGAGAGAGTGATCTCCGAAGGAGCCATTTCCCTCCCAGTAACTACGGGAGAAGGGTAACACCAAGTCACCCTTGTGGTAGACTTTCTTGTTATCAATGTACCATTGGTGCACAATGTCATCTTGGGCCGATCCTCCCTCAACGCAATGAGGGCAGTTGTCTCCAATTATCACTTAATGATGAAGTTTCCAGCCGAAGGCGGAATAGGCTACCTCCGAAGCGACCAACGCGAGGCTCGGAGATGTTACGCTATTACGGTAAAGCAAGGATCCGTCAAACAAGCGATTACTGTCAAGGTTCTAGACCCCCGAGGACCCGCTGGGAGCTCATCTATAGAAGATTTGAAGAAAGAACCCCTCGACGAAGCAGACCCGAGAAAGACTGTTCAGCTCGGAACCTCATTAAGTCCCGAATAGCGGACCGAAATGCTGACCTTTTTAAGGCAACACAGGGACGTCTTCGCATGGTCACATGCAGATATGCCAGGGATTTCCCTTGATGTTTTGGTTCACAAGCTGAATGTGGACCCAGATCATAAACTGGTAAAGCAGATAAGAAGACCATTTGACGCCGAGCGCTATGAAGCCATTGCCGAAGAGGTATCCATCCTACTTGATGTCGGCTCAAAGAGGAAGTGCCTTGACTGGATTACAAATGTGGTGCTTGTCAGAAAATCCAACGAGAAGTAGCAGGTCTATGTAGATTACTCGGACCTGAACAAGGCGTGCCCGAAGGATAGTTTCTCATTACCTCGGATCGATCAGCTGGTGGACAGCACGACTGGTCATGAGTTACTCTTCTTCCTGGATGCCTATTCCGAGTACAACTAGATTGCGATGCATCCCCCAAACAAGCAGAATACGACCTTTGTCATAGACAAGGGACTCTATTGTTACCAGGTCATGCCATTTGGCTTGAAAAATGCTGGGGCGACATATCAGAGGCTGGTTAATCAGATGTTCACCAAACAGATCGAGCACACTATGGAGGTATACGTCGACGATATGTTGGTAAAGAGTATCAAGGCGTCTAGTCATCTGACGGATCTCGGGGAAATATTCAATGTTCTCCGAGAATACTAGATGAAGTTAAATCCCATGAAGTGCGTCTTTGGGGTGGAATCAGGGAAGTTCCTCGGGTTCCAGGTTAGACAGCGGGGCATCGAGGCAAATCCTGAGAAGATTAAGGCGCTCCTTGGAATGAGTTCGCCCTGAACCACCAAAGAGATACAATGCCTTACAGGAAGAGTCACTGTACTCGGGTGTTTCATATCCAGGGCGACAGACAATTGCCTCCCTTTCTTTCAATAATAGAAGGGTAATAAGAAGGTAGAGTGGATGCCAGAATGCGAGCAAGCCTTTTAACAGTTAAAACAGTATTTGGGCTCACCCCATCTCTTGTTCAAGCCTGAAGAAGGTGAGCTCCTATTCCTTTACCTCGTGGTCTCGGTCTCAGCCTCAGCCGTCAGCTCGGCCTTGGTCAGAGAAGTCGGGAGCAAATAATACCTTGTTTATTACGTGAGCAAGGCAATGGTACCTGCAAAGACGAGATATCCATCCCTGGAGAAGCTAGCACTCTGCCTTGTTGTCTCAGCCTGGAGATTACATCCGTACTTCTAAGCTCATTCCTTCGTCGTGTCGACCGATTCTCCTCTGAGATAAGTTCTCCAGAGACCTGAAGTTTCAGGTTGGATGACTAAGTGGGCTATTGAGCTTGGAGAGTTTGACATTCAATTCCGTCTGAAGACAACAATTAATGGCTAAGCTGTGGCCGACTTCATCGCCGAATTCACTACTCCGAGCGCAGAGGCAATCAGCATTGAAGTCGAGATGACTCTGCCTGTCCCCCTGAGTGACCAAAAGGCGGTGTTAGACCCAGGATGGATCCTCTATGTTCACGAGTCATCTAATGCCAAAGGAGCCGGACCCGAAATTATCTTGGTCGCACTTGATTCTACGACTATCCAATATGCAATTAAACTCGGGTTCAAGGCTTCGAATAACGAGGCGGAATATGAAGCGCTACTAGTCGGACTCAGATTAGTTGTTAATCTGAGCGTTTAGACTCTCCAGGTCCGGTGCGACTCACAACTGGTGGTAAACCACATCTCCACGGAGTATGAAGCCAAAGAGACCAGAATGATCTCTTATCTCGACAAGATGAGGAAATTGATCGAAAAGTTTTGGAGTTGCACTATTCGGCAAATCCTAAGAATGGAAAACTTGTGGGCCAACGCCTTAACAAAGCTCGCCTTGGCCTCAGAAGGAAAGATCCCGTGATTCGTCCCAGTTGAGTTCATTGAACATTTGAGCATCGGCCAGGTAGAGAAAGTTAATCTAGTACACACTACTCTGAGCTGGATGGACCCAATTTTCAACTACCTCTCGTCCGACGAAATCCCCTCGAATAAACTGGAGGTAATACGACTGAGAGTCAGGATGGTTCGATATGTCATCCTGGACGGAGTGCTGTATAAGAAGGGGCATTCCTAGCCTTACCTCAGATGCCTCCGACCGAACGAAGTTGAATACGTGATTCGGCAGATTTACGAAGGAATCTGTGAAAACCATTTTGGTAGTGTAACGTCCCAAAAAAACCCGTACAAAGACCCGAGTACCACCCAGGCAGAAATCACCCAAGACTGAAACCTTTAGAAATTAGACGAGGATTAACTAAGTGCTAAACTATATTACCTGTGAAGTTAGCACTAATCACTTTAAATACGATCTGTAAGACCCAAAATGAGTAGAACAGTTAACGCTACCTTACCCTAAAATCTAGGATCCATCTCTAAACCCGGTTGCTCTCGGGAGCACCCTAAAACTTCGTATCAGACCTGGACCGCACATCGAAAGTATGATGACCGCGAAACTATTCGATTATGACCGCCTAGCTGGACTTGACAACCATATCAAAAATCAAGTCCAGATGGTATCTCGAAACTATTTACTTGAGCCCGAAGCAAAGTGTGTGAGAAACGTGAATATCCTTAGAAATAAAATCCAAACTTAAGTAAACTGAGTTGTGTCGCTTGCGGGCTGATGTTTTAATTTAAACCAACCTAATTTAAATGATTTTTAAACTCGCAAGTATACGAATCAGATGTAGATATGGTACATATTACGAGATCATTCCCACGAGGACTGGTTGTCACAATTCATAATTTATGACTCTTCTTAACTAATCTAACGAATGGTTTAACGAATTATTAAGTAAACTATCACAAATCTATGAAAAATAACCAAGAGCAATAAGAAAAATTCAATCAAGGAGAAGACTAGGACTTTCGAATCCACCCCTAATTATCCAAACCCTTATTTTACCTGTTGATTCACCCTAATTCAGATTGATATAAATTTAATAAACAAAGCACACCCTATGTCCTTGGTTGGGCACACAGAATGTATAATCCTTTAAAGCAAATGGATCACATCTTTCCATCCATGGTCAGGCATGGAGAGATGTAAATTTCTATTTCTTCCTTTATAGGAAATCTGCTCATGGTCAGCCACAAGCACCTAGTTAAGATTCCAAACAACATCCATATCTAGACTTTAGTCGAGCTCATATAATGGAGAAGCACGGAAATTACAGTTAAGCACACTAGAGAAAGAAATAAATTAATCAGATTAAAATAAATTCAACATAGACAAGAGTTATTCAAATTAGGGGCTTCATCTCAGCCTTAGCTGCAAGATTATCAATCTATAATTTTAAATAAAAAGAAGGAAAAATAAGATTTAAACGCTAAGAAATCTCCCTTCTTCCTTCCTCTCTCTCTCTCTCTCTCTCTCTCTCTCTCTCTCTCTCTCTCTCCTCTTTCTTCTCTTTCTTCTCTTTGGCTCTGGATCCCCTTGCTTTGCATGTCTCAGGCCCTTTTATAGATGCCAAGGGCGGTGGAGTGCTGAAGTCGGTGGGAAAATCGAACATTTTGCAGCAACAGTCGCGCAGTGAAACCCTTTTCCTTGCACTTTATCAGTGAAATCAACGTCTTCTGGGACGTTTTTGGCTGCTCTACATGATGGACGGATCAGATCTTCCATCTGATCAAAGATGGTGGGCCACAACCGCCTGGAAGTTTGAATTTTTACGGATGTGCGAAACCCTTCACACTCCTCCGTTGTCGTGATCGGTGGGCTCCACAGAAGTATTTTCAGGGAAATCCACCCCATCCATTAGATTCAAAATGAAATTTCGGTCAAGATTAGATGGTTTTGAACGTCCATTGGCACAGCTCCAAGAAGAAATTACACTAAAATCAATTTGAAAGTCACAAGGCAGCCTGTTTGTGGCCTCCGTATCTCACACGTGTGCTTGCATGGATACAAACAGTCAGCATGGTTTTGAAGTTTGCAAACCCATCTACGAGATAGACGGCTTGGATCAGACTTATGGGCCATGAGTGGGGCCCACAACCGTCCGTAAGACGAACAACGTCTGTCCATTACGCGGTGCGTAAGAAGGAAATTTCCTTCTTTCTATTTTGTTTCGGTCAGAGATGGTCAAATAGTCTCTGCGGTTGCCGTGCACAGCTAGTGCACTTATGCACTATAGAGACCCGTCTCATATGGGGTCCATTGCAGTGTTTTGGAGAAATCTGCACCATTCATCTATTTTGACTCCATATTTAAGGCGTTGACTCCAAATTTGAGTCAGTTCCAAATATCAGGCGGGCCCCACTTAACAGTTAATGGGATGATCTAGGCTTTGCGCCACTTCCCGAGATATTCAATGGCTAAAATTTTACGTGTATGGTTAATTTATGGCTCCCAAGCCATGTATGAAGTCTCGAGTCAATCGGATGGTGAGAACCATGTGATCTTGCATTCTGGATCATTTTCGAGCCTCTTTAATGTGAACGGCTTGATTTTCTCGGGTCCCTGACATGTAAATCCATTGATCTTGGTCCTCTAGAGTCCGTCCCTTACTTTGATGACTTCAAAATGTCAAATCCATTCTTTTAATACTCTTTTTTCAGTCAACGCTCCTGATTACACCCTACAACAAAAACACAATCAAAATGTGACATTAAGCATTATCATGTAAGTAAAATCAGGCAATAATTAGGGTCTGATATGCAATATTCAACCCTTATCACGGGCCAAATGTAAGGATTCATACCATCAGAATCTGACTCGATTACACCCTCGAATCAGGGAAAATTTCCCACACATGTCCATGCACTTGTGGCCCTGATTGAGTACCGGTGACCGTTGAATTGAAACTGATCCGCCACGGTCAATCTGTAAATCTGATCGGATCGAAAACTCAACTTGACCTAGATCCAATGTCAGAGAGCTTAAGTCCAACCGTAAGCAGAAAAGGGGCCTCCAAAAGTGCTCCGTTGGATCGAAACAGATCATATTTGACTATAACCTAAGTATACCTTGGCCCTGGGGCCATTTCCATCAGTTCTAGGCTTATATAAGGGCTTTAAACCCTCTCTCTCATTCCATACGAATTTAGAAAACCCTAAGAGAGAAAAGAGAGAAAAGAGAGAGAAAGTGAGAGCGAGGTTGGCGATTCTTCCTGGGATCTAATCCTGCTACTCTACGCACTTAACTATCCCATCTGTATCACCATTTTGACATTTCCGACAACGTACTTGGGTAAGAAAACTTAACCCTAATCTATTTTAGGGTTTCATATAGTGTAAGTGATGAAATAGCTAACCTAATTCATGCTATAGGTTGCCATTCTGCCGTTGACAAAGACTAAGTGTCTAAAACGAATCCGTTAGACTTTTACTGGCGTAAGGTACAAACTATAAACGTTTAGGTTATGATTTTTAAGGCTTTCAATGCCATTTAATGATTTATAACTGACATGGGTGCCATTTCACATGCCAAACGTGATGTTTATTTCGCTTTACGGATGTATATGAACTATGTTGAGTGTAGTGTATTTCATGTGTTTGTTGAGATGTTTGTATTGGTATGAAATTTGGATTTGTACTTGCCATGATTATCGGTCGTGCATATATGCTTGTTGTATATGCGACAACTCCTTGAAGGTTTTGCCCTAATACATATTATAACCAACACACGTCATGAATGTTGGAATGTGTAGACTAAGTGTTTGTAAAAATGTCTAAATAAACTAGTAGTTAGTAAATTGTACTTTGTATAAGTGTTGAGATATGATTCTCAACTACCTTAACTATGTGTATGATTTTCTCCATGTATTTTATATTATAGTGTCTGTTTAGGTATGAAATGCATTTGTGTGAATTCATGTTTAAGTTATATTACATAAAATGCTCAAATGATTGTATGACTTAAATTATTGATCCATTACTGCTTTGGTTATCTCATATGATTATTTGTTGTAATTGAATATGGTTGGGGCTATTATATAGTCCAGGTAATCGGTAACAGGCCTCGAATGGGGCTGAAGTTGTTTCACCACATCGGATGTGGTCGATGAATTCGAGCCGTACTTGGTATGTCGACAGTGGTTAGGCCACATGGAGTGCTTACGTACTTCATGTCGATCAACTCAACGTGTGCTCGTACTAGTCGAGCTCGTCAAGTAACTCGATTGACCTGATGTATGTTCACCATGTTTGGACGCTACTGCTTGAACCTAAGGTACCAAACTCATTAGTGAAAATTTCGTTAACCATGGTACCTGGATCCGCTAAGACTCATGAGCCAGACATGGTGATATGGGACACCGTGGTCGAGTTGTCGGCCTACGCCTGGGCGACGAGCCTCCCCATAGTGATCAGTGAGCAACACTGCCTCGTGGGCCGAATACGGTGGTATGAGACACTGTATTCGAGCTGTCGGCCTACACTGATCAGGTGACGAGCCCTTTATAGTGACCTCAAGCATACCCTGAGACTGCGTTGAGGTGACAAGCCTTTCCATAGCAACTAGGGTATAAACTGGACCTACATTGATCAGGTGACGAGCCCTTTGCAGCGACCTAAAATCACAACATCGTATGAGATTTACTAGGACTTACGACCCTAGAATGGATCATTGTTTGGAAATTGACATAAGGGAGGTACCTTAGTTTCCCAACCTTTCTGTATGAATATACCTAAGTAAGAACTTGGTTAACACGATCATAACATTGCATTGCACGGTGCTTTGACAAGGAAGTAACATGTGTCTGGAGTGATGCATGTCGCGACCGTTAGATGAAGTTTGCAGAGGGAGTGTAGGCAAGGGCATGTATCATATCATACCATCTTTTGCATTAACAAGAGTATTTAGGACTTGATTGTCGTACTGCTTTATCATTACTGCTTGATTGAATTGATAACATGTTAACCTTTGCCTTATAGCTCCACTGAGTTGATTACTCACTCCCATATTCTGGGACGGTGTTTTAAATACCCACCATACTCTGTCTTAGTTGCAGATGATGGTGCGGCATATGAGGCAGAGCCTGACTTCTACGACAACGAGGAGAAATTCTCCTATATGCAGTTACCAGGCGGGTTTACTTAGACCGTCCTAATCTATGGGGGCAATAGGGCTTATCATTTGTAGTTAGAATATCTTTTGATATTTTGTATTTTGAACTATCACATGTAATTATTTGACCTGACAATGTATTCAAACTCTGGAGGCCGATAATGGTTTATACGTTCCATATATGTTTCTGTACATCTCTCAGTCTTCCGCTTGCGTTATTTAACTACCTCTGGAGTATGATATACTAAATTGGTATAATCCCACTCATGTCTAATGTGCTAATACAGACAATATTCAATCATCATCATAAATGTTACATAAGTGATGCGTTGGAACTCGGGAGTTGGGCTCCTGCTCGACCCTCGCGTTTCAGGGCGTTACAGGTAGCCAAGCCCTGGCCCTGAAGATACTCCATTAAGGATACTTCTGGCTGACCCTCAAACATGACTCAAAGGACTACGTTCGAAAATGCGACAAATGCCAATGATATGCAGTTGTGCTGAGGCAACCAGCGAAAAAGATGACCCCTATGAGCGGTCCTTGGTCATTCTCTCAGTGGGGGATTGACATCATCGGCCCCCTACCTACCGGGAAGGGGTAAGTCAAATTCGCTATCGTTACAGTCGACTACTTCACAAAGTGGGCAGAGTCCGAGCTTGTTGCCAAAATCGCGGAACAGAAAGTGATCGACTTCGTCTGAAAAAATATCATCTGCCGGTTCAGAATTTCACGCACCATCGTATCCGACAATGGCAGACAGTTCGATAACAATAAGTTTCGCAGCATGTGCCAAGGGCTTGACATCACAAATGCATATTCTTTGCCTCAGCACCCATAATCCAATGGACAAGTGGAAGCGGTTAACAAGGTCATCAAACACCATCTCAAAATGAAATTAGAAAAAGTAAAAGGTAACTGGATCGAGGAGCTCTCGTTTATCCTTCGGGCCTACAGGACCATAGCTCAGTCCTCTACTGGGGAAACCCCATTCTCGCTCTCCTACGGCTAGAAAGTAATTGTGCTAGTCGAAATCGGTCTCCCTACTGCTCGGGTAAAAAATTACCAAAAGGACCAGAACTCTAAATATATCGCAGCTAACTTGGATCTTCTTGAGGAAGTCTGGGACATCTTAAAGCTCCGAGTTGCTACTCGGCATCAACAGGTGGCGCGTTTTTACAACTCTAAAGTCAAGGTGAGACGGTTCTGCCAGGGGGACTTAGTTCTTCACCGGGTCTTCCATAACATCGTCGAGTCAGGGGCTGTAGCACTTGAACCCAACTGGGAAGGACCATATTGAGTGGTCCGATCAATAAAGCTAGACTCCTATCACTTGGAAGACCTCGAGGGCCACTAGTTCCCTCACCCTTAGAACGCTGAGCACTTGAAGATCTACTATCCCTGATGTAATGGCCTTTAAGGCCCCCAATAAAAGTGTACACCTCCAAGCGATTAGCCTTTAAGGCTTTTAATAAAGTTCACAATTCAACTTTTACACTAGCGAGTTATCCACTAAGTGAAAGTTACCCCTTTAATACAGAGGCGAACTAGACGAGCTGATCCCTTAAAGAAGGGGTAGATCATAATCTCATGAAAACTCGACATGACATCCCCTCTGAGTTAGGAAAAAAGCCAAAGGATAGCCCGACTCTCCAATAGAGTAATCGGCTCATCAACCGACTAACGGACGGAACGGAGGTTTCTCGCCAATCGTGGGATGAGCCGACTCCCCCAGGGGTTTGGACTCGGCTACAACCTGAGCTAGGGAGGCTTAAAAGGTCTACTAAACGACAATGGAGGGGGCCGACCTGCTAAAGGGTTGGCTCGACCGCGTCTTGAGATAAATCAATAGATCAATGATTTAGTTCAACAATCAACAAATCAACATAATACATCCAAAATTAACATGAGTCATTGTCTGAGAAGCCCTTTCCAAAGGGATAAAAAATATATATCATCTATTCAAAAAATACAATGTCATTTGTTCAAAAAGGGGGGAGGGGGGACTACTGAGAATCATGCAGGCGGGGGAGCTTGGATGTCAGGGGCTTGGTCAGAGCGAATACCCTCAGCGGGCGCATCTTCGGTGTCTTCGGGCAGCAAAGGATTGAGGTTAAGGTCCGGATATAAACCCTGAACCGCCTCAATGTGGGCGTTAAAGCCACAATTATAAAACTTTATGGCTTCGGCATCTCTCTTCTTAGAAGTCTTGAAGGCATCAATCGCAATAGCCACTGCTACTGCTAGGGAAGCCTCATCTTTAGCCCGCTGAGCCTCCATCGCCTGAGAGACAGCTCGGCTCCACTCTTCTTCCGCATCGGCCTTGGTCCGATCCAGGACTTCTCCCAATCGGGTTATCTCCTTGGACAACGAGTCCCCGTGAGCCCTAGTTGGCAATAGCTCGGCCTCCACCGCCCCACACTGGGCCTTGAAGTCACCAGCAACTTTTTGTAGCTGGAGCTCCCTGGCCTTCCCATCCTCAAGCTGTTGGCGCAGCTCACCCTATTCAGATCGTAGGTAAGCGACTTCATCTCGCAGGGCCCCCACTTCGGCCTTGAGGGCCTCCACCACGGCCTCCCTCCTCTTCGACTTTTGCATTCTCTCCCGGGCTGACAGGAGCTTTGGGACAGACTGAATAAAGACTAGAATGAGCGCCCAAAAAAAGGGGTAAGAGAAGGTGTAACACCCCGTACTTTTTAGTACTCGGGTGTTACCGTGTACTATAAATTAATATAAATTATAAAATCTATAATACCTGAAAATAAAAAAAATGCTAGAAAAGATTACAAGGAATAACATATTCCAAACAATTTAACAACTTATATGAAATTAAAACATAACACATGTAACCCTACAAATAATGTACAAATGATATATACATTAATCTTTGCTTGCTAACATTGGTACAATTTACATGATAATAACCTGTGATATTATAAAATATATAAGTGATAGTAATAATAATAATAGTAATATAATAATGATAATAATAATAAAAAAATAATAATGATAGGAGTAAGTAGTATTATTAAAAGTAGTATAACATAAAATTTAGCATTATAAAATCAGAACAGTCCATATATGCATAATATGACCCTTGAGTCTTAGCTTAAATAGTCCTTAGGCCATTTTAATCGTTGAGGTCCGGCTTCGGACTGATCCGACCAACAAAACAGTGGGAAATCCATAAACGAGTCCCGAAGCAAGTCATGGGGTCCACATAGGCTTTGGATCTGATCGATCTTCGGTCGGAGGCCTTTAGTGAGGCCTATAAAGGGAATAGATGGTGTGGATTAGTCGTAAACATTATGATGAGTCCCACACTTGGGTGCATGTACACCACATTCGGTGTGTACACTGCACACCGGACCACGGTAGTGGTCAAACACCGGTCTGACCCGCGTTTTCCCGCAAATGGGAAAATCTCTCCCTCTCTCTCTTTAGCCAGTAAACGGACCTCGTCCGTGAAACTCGATCAGGTGGGCCCCACCTGAGATCATATCATTGATCTGAACTGTCCATCTGATCAAGATGGTAGATTTGACCAAAACCCTTAAGTTCCAAGTGATTCCACACATGTACATGCACACAGTCCTCACTGAAAACAGACCCTACTAACACTCATTTTCAAAAATGGAAACCTCCAGCTGGCACAATCCATGTGAGGACCTCTCCTCCAATCACATGCCCTTGTTTTGGACGTACCCAAACCATCCGCGTGCTAATCACGTGCTAGGTTTTCTATGCAAAACCAACGCCTATCCCTCCCACAGTTTTGAGAAAATCAGACAACAAGATTCGATCTTGGCCATCCAGTCCTCATCTAACGACTCTAAAGGAGTTTTAAGGCATGATAAAAAGGCAGCAAGATCTAATAGCAACGAGCCCTTCCTTGGTTATTGTAGCTGCCTGAGAAAAATCCATCGTTTCCTTCTGCCAGCAAACCCACTAACCAATCCCTCTTAGAACTTCGATAGAACCCATCTATAAACTTCTTAAGACCCACACGAATCTTCTGAAAGGACCAGATTGGGGGAAGAAGCTGTCGTTTTTAATCCGCCATTAACAACAATCATCTTCCCCACCGCGGCTGGCACGTTTTGGTGCGAACATTCGAGCTGTCTTAGTCCAGATAGAGAGAGAAAGGAGAAGCATGAAAGAAAAGAGAGAAGAAGTAGATAGAAAAAGGAAGAAATAAGAGAAAGAGAGAGAGAGAGAATGGTGCGTTGCTGCACATGCTCGAACTGAGCCGAGTCAGCTGGTCGGGTTGCTGTCCAGCTGGTCCATTGCTGCTGTTGTTGACCTTGGTTTGAGCTTGAGGGGTTGCTGGGCGTTTCAGCAGTAAGGGTCACAGGAAGAGGATGAAAAGAAAGAAATAGAGAGAGAGAGAGAGAGAGAGAGAGAGAGAGAGAGAGAGAGAGTTTGCTGTTACCATGTGTGTGCAACGGTTTGACTCGATCGAGTCATGATTTGAGTCGGGTCTGCTCTAAATCCTGCTGGAGTTCCAGCAATAGCAGAAGAAAGAAAAGGAGAAGTCAGTGAGAGAGAAGGAGTAGAGAAAGAAGAAAAAAAGGGGAAAGAATGGGTGCAGCTGCACCATCACCAAGTTGCTGCACTAACTCGACTCGAGCTGAGTCTTGCGTCTGGCCCAGTCCAGACGTTTTTGGATTTTCAGCTTATGGAAAATGGAGAAAGAAGAGAAGAGAGTTAGGGAAGAAAAGAAAGGAAGAAAGAAGGAGAAGGTGAGAATGAGAGAGAAGATTGAGTCAACCCGGTTTCAAACTAAGTCAACTAGGTGAGTCAACATGTTTCCCCAATCCAGAATTGTTTCAATGCATCATTATCATTGCTGACAATGTTATTATTAGTATTGTTAATATTACCAATGATTAACCGCTAGTAGGATATTTAGGATAAAACTAGTTATGATAAACAAATTTCAATTATTAAATCATAGTGTTTCATTTATCATTCTTAAACCTTTGTTAATGATAGTGGATTGCACTAATTGATGTCATCATAATGATTATTAACGAATACTAATTATAATATTAACATTGATAAATATTTGATAATTATTATATTAACTCTAAGATTAATAATACACCAAGTAGGGTTCAAACCCTAAGAAATCTAGCCTGGCCTAAACCCTAGGTCAAAACTTTAAACGTAGATGGTGTGTTGGGTTTGGATTTAGGTGTAGAATCTAACGTTGGTATATTTAAATGTGAACTTATAAACCATCATTATTAGAATAGTAGCTAATATAAGTCATAACATTAACGCTAATAGTAGTATTATAATTATTAAGATTTAATTTTAACTAATACACTAAGTAGAGTCCAAATTCTAGAATCTAAGCCTAAAACTAAACCCAAGGACGAAACCCTAAGACCTAGGTAATCTAAATCCTAGGTTAAGACCTTAACCCTAAATAGTGTATTAGGTTTGAGCTAATTGTAGAAGTTCATAACTTATGGTAGGTCATGATATCTATTATCATGACCAGATTTATTATTAATAATTAGGATTAGTATCATTAGGAAGCACTATCAATTCCTTAGGGATCAGTAAAATTCGTTATTATCATTTTAATGTTAGTAAATATTCCATTTCTATTACCTCTATTATTTAATAGATTATTAGTCAATATAAGAACATTCGATATTACATATATGATTGGATATAAACTTGTGAATTACTATTTGATGGATTAATACTCTTATTGTGATTATTATTTGGTTCAATGCACAATAATAATATTAATAATAACTTGGGATACAAATCCTAAAATCTAAGCACTAAACTAAAAGATAAAACCCTAACCCTACATTAAAACCCTAAAGATAAATAACTAAAACCATAGGCTATGATATTAAACCCTATGTAGTATGTATAACTTGGATCTAATTGTACATCCTGATTTATGATATGATTGGATTTTAAGGAAACATGCATTCTCTAGCAACACTAGTAGGCAGTTCAAAGTATAAGGTGATGATTCTTTCCCTTGAGCTTTCCATCTTCTCATTAGCTTAAGTTATAGTTTTTATTAAAAATTATAGTTGATATCTCTCTCTTATAATCACATGTCTTAGCTAGTGGAAGTTGAATTGCTATATTTCTTGCTTAATGTTCATCCTGTATATTTGTTCATGCTTGTAGATTATTTGTGTATTGCTTATGGACTTTAAACTGGTACATTAGTGGGAAACCCACACCTATAAATGTACACCCATACTTGGGATGTAACCCGACTGGTTGTGATTAAAATGGACATTCGACTTAGCGGTTATTGAATGGTGGTTTAAATTGACCATTGATGTGGGCCTATCATCCAGGGTTATTATGCCCAATGGTTTTTAAGGATGGTCTTTATCGTATGGTTTTAATATTCGTCCTATGTGGCATATTTTGATACTCGCCCGACGTGATTTTATTTTCATATTTTCTATATATGGGTTCGATGTTTTATGTTGTGCAACTATGCAATGGTAAGCCCTATATATTGTAATATGATTGGCCACTAGTCGATAAGTTTCCATTAAACATCCTAAGATGGTAGCCTCATCGGCCGGGGATGGTGGTAATGAGACATTATGCTCGAGCCGTCGGCCTACGCTGGGCCATGTGCTCCCCGTAGTGACCTTTGATCTTATCTAAATTGGCTGGTTGTAAATGGACTAATAATAACTTGGCTAATCATGTATACATGACACGTATTGTTCTGACTGGGTGATGTTTCCCCAGGTTCGATAATTCCGATTGGATGATGTTTTCCAGGTTCGTTGATTGCATGAGTGACGACATACTGTCTGCATGGATGAGCATCCCCAGGGCGATGATTGTATTCATACATCTATGCACATAATAAGACTGCATTTACTCTATTTTGGTTGTTTGAATGTTTTACACTATTTCTTACCTAATGCGGCGGTGTATAATCTTGAGGAGAATTCACACTGAGTTGGCCACTCATCCATTAAATATATAACCGTACAGGTAGTGCAGGTGGCTTAAGTGATATGCATTTTCAGACTTGATAAGGAGTAGGGTACGATCACCAGGGATGCATGACTGTATTTGATTGGAGGAGCTGCGTGATCTTGCGGCTTATATTTATATGATTTCTGTTATCCTTCATGTATTAAATTCTTGTAAATCTTGTACTTGTTAAATTCAGAGACATTGGTTTGTGTAAGTCATTATGGGCAACTTCTTGTATATTTGAATGATAATAAAATTTTCCTTTATGTCGATTTGTTCACACTACGCTCATTTGCTTACTCTGATGAAAGGGAAAAAAAATATACACTCGAATTTGACCATCCGTTAAAGTTAACACTCGGGTTTTTGGGAAACGGGTTGTGTACTAGGGTCCTGAAAAGTCTGGGCGTTACAGAAGGTTAGGAAGAATACCTTGTAAAATACGAAAGTTATGTCATTCAAGAAAGGGCTGTTAGACTTGCCGATGAGGTGAGTTATGTCCTCCTCTGGGGCATGTTTGGCGGCCCAAGGCACTAGACACGACAAGTGGTAGCCCAGCTCGAACCTCTCGCTGCTCGTCCCCACTTAAGCCCAGCTCGAACCTCTCGCCGCTCGTCCCCACTTAAGCCCAGCCCGCTGCTTCCCCAGCTTCAATCCGACTACCTGTTGAGGCCTGAACCTTGGCCCCGAACTCATTTTTAGCTTCAGGGGGAGAAAGCATGTCGTTAGCCATCCTGATGGCCTCCTCCCGTTCGGAGGAAGAGGGCACGACAATGCAGGGCTCAGGGGCTGCAGGAGGGGCCTCCACGGTGGGGGGAATGACGACGGGGGGAAGGGAAGGAGTCACAGTGGCTAGAGCGGGAACAATGCTTATTGCAACCCACGTATCGGCAAGCATCACAAGCAGAGCCGCCCATGAATCAGAAAGCACCGGAAGCGGAGCTGCCCGCGTTTTGGCAAGCACCGCAGATAGAGCCATAACGACTGAAACTGGGCCAGGGGGCCCTCACCGTGGGGGCGGCCTGCCTCCTCTGAACAGTAGTCTTTGTCCTTGACTCTGCCCTCAACATTTCCTCTGCTGTTGGTGCAGCCTTCCTCCTTCGAGAACCAGACGCCTCATCCATGCCTGCATCAGAAATAACTGATTAACAACCAAGCGGATGAAGTTGATCTCACCAAAGGTTGAGAGATGATCACTCATTAAAAGATGTAGGGAGGGGCTGAGACTTGCAAAGCCCGAATCAGTGAAGGTTGGCCATAGTGATCAGGTCTGTCCATAAGCGAAGCACCCCCCGGGCCCTAGCCTTGGCAATGCGGTTCTTTTGATCGAGTCGAAGAGTGGCGTCCCCCTCGAAAAATTTATAAGAACAAAGAAGATTCAATTCTGACTAGAATGAATGAAAATTTAAAAACAGAAGAAGGAAAGGGAATTAAAGTCTGACTTGGTTTTGTGAATTGGGTGAGAACCCGGGTCAGTAGAGCCCTAAGTTCTGCCGCTGGCACCTCCCACTCGTCTGATGCCGAGAACCACTTATTCTTCCAATCCTTGTTGGAGGACAAAAGGTTCATCACCGGCCCCGACCCTTTGCTGCCTTGGGTCACAAAGTAGTACCATGGTTCTTGACTGTCATGCTTAACCAGGTACAGGCTCATCAGCTCCTTCGGGGTCAGTTTCGGATTCTCGACTTGGCGCCAGATGATGAATACAGAGATTAACACCCTCTAGGCGTTGGGGGTAAATTTTTTCTGAGCAAGTCTAAGGTAAGCGGTTACCACTCGGATGAAGGGATGAAGAGGGAGCCGAATCTCACATTGCAGCGCACAGAGGAAGATCGCAACTTCCCCCTAGGTAGGGGCACCAACGGTGTCAAGGGGCCTAGGGACCCTTATCTGAATGGAGTTCAAAATCTGGAACTCTGAACGGATCCATTTCATCTGAGACTCTGACAGAATGGAGCCTCCGGGTACTACCTCCGAGGCTCGCCCACTTGTGGGCATTTCAGTAGCCCCGGCGGTAGTAGTCTGAGGGGCTTGGGTGACCTTCTTTTTTTCAACTCGATGAGTCCGAGCCCCTGCCTCCTTCTGTCTTCGAGGCGGAGGGTACAACTTCAAAAGGGCCTTCAGAGGCCCCCCTCCCACCATCCAAGCTCCTCGGCTTGGAGTCATCATCATACTCCCGAACAGTCTCCAGATCGGACGACATTGTGAAGAAAAGCAAAAAGAACGACGAGGGAAACTCACCGGACGATCATCGAAAATCACTTCTACCGAAAATGCTCGATCGACCAGAATCGCCTACAGGAAACTTCAAGTCGACCGGAATCGCGTTCGGCGGAAATCGCTTTCTCCGGTATGCACTCAAACTTGAAATGCTCGTGGAAGGAGCAGGTCTGAAAGAGACTTATATAAGCTACAAGGAATCTTTGCATTAATGGAGGGGAGTAATGACTACGCTGAATCGTCGCGAGCTGATTCCTTGAGCACACGTGGTCGCCTGTTGTAACGTCTTAGAAAAATTCGTACTTAGACCCGAGTACCACCTTTAACAGAAATCATTTAGGCCTTAAGTCTTTAGAAATTTAATGTGTATTAGCTAGTGTTAAACTAGATTACATGTGAAATGAGTACCGATAACTTTCATTATGATCTGTAAGACCCAAAACCTATAGAATCATTGACGCTATATCATCCTAAAATCTAGGATCCAACTCTAAATCCAGTTGCTCCTGGGAATACTTTGTAACTTCGTAACTTCGTATTGGATCTAGACCGCATGTTGAAAGTCTGATATCGATGAACTTAGACTATTATGACCGCCTAGTTGGACTTGACTATCACCTCGAAAATCAAGCCCAAATGATGTCCTAAGACCATTTCCTTGAGTCCGGAGTGAAGAGAGTGAGAAAACGGAGATTTTTAGAAAATTAAATATGATTTAAAATAATCTGAATCGTTTCGCTCGCGCAATATTTTTAAGCGTTCTGACCGTTAGATTTCAACCCAAATTCACCCTCGGATCAGGAAAGGTGGCCCTCACATGTCAAAGTACTTGTAGCCCTGATCGAATTTTGATAACCGTTGAATTGAAGCTGGTCCGTCACGGACAATCTGAAAATCCGATTGGACTGAAAACTTAACTTGCTTAAGATCCAATACTAGTGAGCTTAAGTCCGACCGCATTTGATAAGAGGACCTCCAAAAGTGCTCTGTTGGATCAGAAAGAGCCTGATTTGGTTATAATCTAAGTATACATTGGCCTTAAGATTATTTTCGTCGACTTTAGGATTATAAAAAGGGCTTAAACCCTCATTCCTAAATTTCATACGAATTTTCTAAATCCTAGCTTTTCAAGAGAGAGAAAAGAGAGAGAGTGAGGGAGAACCTGTTGATTCTCCGTGGGATTCTTTCCAGTTCATCTACGCATCAAACCTGCATATCTGAATTGTTATTCCGGCAATTTTGATTCCTTTTTTGGGTAAGTTAAGCCAACCCTAACCTGTTTGAAGCTTAGAATAGCTGTAGTGAAGTTATAGCTAACCTGTTTCATGTCATAGGTAGCGTATCCTCTGTTGACGAAGACTTATCGTCTGAATCACATCCAATATGCATTTTCTAGTTTAAGGTGCGGACTATATACATTTAGGTTATGGTTTTCAAGGCTTTCAATGTTAGATAATGATTTATTCATGACGTGAATGCTATTACACATGCTAAATGCGCTATCTGTTTTGATGTACGTATATGTATAAGTTATGTTAGAAATAGAGTATTTCATGTATATGTTAGAATACTTGTATATGTCTGAAATTTGCTATTTTAATTGCCATGATTATTTTTCGTAGACATATGCATGATATGTATGCCGCAACTCTTTGGCTAAAGGACTTGCCCTAATATGTAATGGAATCGACATACGTGATGTATGTTGAATAGGGTAGTCTAAGTGTTTGGATAAATGCTTGAATGAGTTAGTAGTTAGTAAAGAGTGACTTTTTAGGTTGTTGAGATATGAATATAAATCACCTTAACTGTGTGTATGATTTCCTCCATGAATTGTGTAACTTAGATTATTCATGTTAACTGAGTGTATGATTTCCTTCATGTACTGTATTTACGTTCAAGTTATATTTCACGAATGTTCATATAGAAGTAGGATATGAATCATATGCCTATTATTGAGCTTGTACTTAATTGGGGCTGTACGACAGTCCAGGTAATCGGTAATTGTTCTTCAAAGGGTGGTTGAGGTCGTTTTCACCACGCAGGATGAGTTTAACGAATCTGAGTCGTGCTTGGGATGTTTGACAGTGGTTAGGCCACAGGAAGTGCTTATGCATTCCATGTCGTTCAACTCAACGTGCGCTTGGCCTAGTTGAGCTTATCAACTAACCTGATTGACCGATGTTTGTTCACCATGTTTGGTTGATTCTGTTTGAATCTAAGGCACCGAACTCACTAGTGAAACTCTCGTTAACCTTGGTACCGTGATCCCCTAAGACTCATGAGCCGGACATGGTGGTATGGGACACCGTGGCCAAGTTGTCGGCCTACGCTGGGGCGACGAGCCTCCCCGTAGTGACCAGTGAGCAACCTTATCTCGTAAGCCAATTGTGGTGGTATGGGACACTACATTCGAGCTGTCAGCCTACACTGATCTGGTGACGAGCCCTTTGTAGTGACCTCGAGCGTACTCTAAGTCTACGTACTCATGTGTACTTTGAGTGGTGTAACGATTTCGTGCAACAGCCCTGACAGCCCTTGCAGCGACCTAGAACCGTAACATCATATGAGATTTTCTAGGACTGACGACCTTAGAATGGATCAATGTTTAGAAATTGATATAAGGGAGGTGTCTTAGCTTCCCAACCCTGTTGTATGAAAAGGACTAATGAGAACTTGACAAGCATGTTCATATCATCGCATTGCATGTGCTATCGGTGTTGGTGTAAGAGTACTGAGGAAGTGATTCATGCCGCGATCGTTAGATGATGTCGTAAGAGGGAGTTTGTGGTGAGGGCATGCATCATTCCCTCATATCATTCTTGCATTAACAAGAGTATCTAGAACATGTTTGATTGTACTGCTTTATCATTTCTGCTTGATTGAATTGATAACATGTTAACTTTTGTTATATAGTACCACTGAGTTGATCACTCACTCCCATGTTCTGGGATGGTGCTTAAACACCAACCAGAATCTGACTTAGTTGCAGATGACGACGATGCTTGCGAGGCGGAGCTGGAGTTTGACGAGGATGAGGAGGCGTTCTCATTTATGCAGTTCTTAGGCGGGTTCGTGTGAGCCTTGTCCTGACCAGCGGGGATTCTGAGATATGTATATGATGATTTTGCACATTTCAATACATGTATTTTGAGATACAGTTGTATTTATTACCCTGGGCAAAGCACGCATACTTTGGAGATTATTTTGGTTTATATATGTATTTGAGTCTTCCGCTTACATTTTCTCTATATCCCTGAATTATGTCTGCCGATTTGGCTTAATCTATTTCATGTTTTATGCACTAATACAGACAACATACATCCATCGTTGTTTATGTTGCATAAGTGATGTTTTGGAACTCGGGAGCTGAGTTATGCTCGACTCCCGAATTTCAGGGCGTTACACCTGTCGATTGGCCAAGCCTCTGCAATGAAGTACGACTCCGACATTGAATAACGTGCTTCGATATACGAAACGACACCCGAGTAAGCGGAGCTGTCACGCAGACTCTTCCTCGGGCTTACGTGGCATCCCATCATAGGCTGAACGATTATTTGGAATTGTAACTGTTACCATGCGTCCGCTAGAAAGTAGTTCGCGGGCGCGAAATCCCGATATATGATGCTTCAATTTCGAAAATCATGATTACTCTAGCATGGGTGGGAGATCTCCTACGTGCTTACTCTCCGAGTCTACAAGTGAACTCAAAGAGTAGGGGGCTTTTGTTATGGGATGATCCGAGCCTCTAATAAATCTAAGAGTAACTCAAACAAGTGCATGAGCAATCGAGGCAATGCCCATCCGACCTAACATAAGCGCCCCTGAAAGGGTTGCACGGTATAAAGGTGTTCTTACTATGGAGTTGTGGGTCGGAGTGATTTCCACACTCTAATCGGAAGCCATACGCTATTTGCCATCTACTAACATCAACTGCAAAGAACCTGACTCGACTAGACAAATCCGACACCCCGCCTCGGGCCTCAAAGCGAAGGCTTTCGGAGCCCTTGCGAGAGGTCGGGTCCATCATCTCGAGATGGGTCTGTAAGCTCGGCTCGGACTAAGAAAGTGTTCCTGTTTGACAAGTTAATAACAAGAGTTAGTTGATGTCACAGCAACCAAGCGAGCCAAGTCGAGGCAATATATGAAGGCAAGTGCTCCGTTTGCCAAATTCGGAAACTACCATAACCAAATGTGACCGATTTCTTTGTTCACGGATATGCACTATCCACCTGATACGCTACACGATCAATGGATTGCGCATAATCTCTCCATGATCTTGGTATCCCGCTGATTGAGTAAACGTGCCGATAATAACGAATTCAGACCGTCCTACAGTCAGGTATATATACATTAAGACCATATCGCTACATGTACGCAATATCTGACGCTCTCCTCTACTCTCCACTTAGACCCGGATTCCCTTGACCTGACTTAGGCATCGGAGGGTCCCCCGGCTTAGCTAGGGTCACCTTTGCCTATTCTCATTGTGCAAACACAAGATGTAGAAGTGATTCGAGGAGCTGAGGGGAGAGCCGACCAGATTTTGACCTCAACAAGTCTCATGGAAAGATCGAGCAAGTACTATATTTTTATGGTTGACATAACAATGGTGAATGGAATTTATAGTAGTTATTTTAATACAAAGAGATTTAATTTTCTCATCACTCATGCCGCAATTGAAACGAAAATGTGAATTTATATAATTGTAAATAACATTTAAAGTATTTATACCCTAACATACTCAAATTAATATTCTAAAATTCGACTTATCATGTAGTAAAATCTTAGGGCGTTACATTTTTTTCACCTAGTCAATTCAATACTTATTTCTGCAATTGGTGTAGAAATATAACCAAAAGAGAACTGATTTATGGGAGATTTGAGAGGAGAGAGAAATCTCGTCGAAGACAAAAAAAGAGAACCGATTGTTGGGAGATTTGAGAGGAGAGAGAAACCTGGTTGAAAACCAAAAGAAGAACCGATTGAGATTAGAGAGGAGACTACTGGATTTCTGTCTTTGGAAAGATCCAGGAACCCATTCTAGAATATTCAATCGTTGCTCATGGTATACACTTGTAAGATCTACGCCAATCATGAGTCAGGCCCCACGGAAAGCCCTAAACATGCGCTTACCTAAAAACCAACATATAAACCATCGATCATCTTCAATCAGATCACCATGGTTTTTGAACGATATCATATTAATGCCGGGACCCACTTGGTGGGTGTTTCTGACTTCTCACGGGTACGCTACGTAGTGGCACATGTGCAGCGAATCACACCAGTCTTCCCTGTCGCTACAACGCATTAGTAAACACTCGTTGGATGCTGCGTAGGATACGTACGTACCACAACCTAAAGAAACATTGAATGAATACCATGTTTCATTTGAAAATGGAGGTCTATGTTCCCTTCACGGCTCCGCTAGGAGCCCCACATAGCAGTTGTGTCCGTGGCATTGTAGAGAGAGAGAGAGAGAGACCCATACGCTGCATCTTATGAATGTTGAGTGAGTGTGGTTGGTCGAACTCATAATTAAAAAAGAAGTAAATGGCCCACAAGTGCCATTTCTGGCGAGACATTATTTGTAGTGTCTATTCAGATTTCCATCGTCAATGCATGCAGTGATTTGGATTCCATATTCAGTGCCTGCACTGATCACCGTTCAAGTTACCGACAGTTTCTGGTCTTGAAAGGGGCCATCGTTATTTTCTCAACTCAAGTTCACAACGTGTCCTTTTCACTGTGGCTAAAGACCATGAACGATTTGGAAATGGATTGGCTACTGACCCTGACACCAGCCAATAGCTAGTGGTCGGTGCTCTGTGGGCCCCACCTAAAAATGACGTTGATCCAAATCCCAGGTGGACCGCACAATGTTGATTGAACGCCCACCATTAAAAACTTCCTGAGGGCCACAAAAGTTTTGGATGAAACTGATATATATTTTTTCCCTTCATCCAAGTCTGTATGATCTAATCAACAGGTTAGATTTCAAATAACCATTACAGTGAGCCCTAGGAGGATTTTAATGGTTTACATTCAATCAATACTGTTTTCCCATGGTGTGGTCCACTTGAGATTTAGATCTACCTAATTTTTGGGATTAAGCCCTAAAATTAACTTTCAAAATGGATGGACGGCGTGGATAAAACACATACATCATTCAAGTGTCCACATAGCACCGACCACTAGCCACCACGCTGGTGCAGCGTGACTAACCAAACCGCGTCCGAATGATTTTTCATAGCAATACCAAGCTTACGGATTTAACCTTTAAATCTGGGTCATCTTCAAATGATCCAAACCGTTAAAATGATAAGTCTCACTTTGTATGGTTGAAAGACATCAAATAAAAGAGCTCAGTTAGATTATTTCAAACAATTGATAACGTATCTCTTTTGCTTTAAAATAAACATTCATCATAATCTTTGTATTCAATGCTTTGAAATATTCAATTTCATTATATTTTTATTCATCCCTCATCCAAGGAATACCCCATCGGATAAATGGTTCGTGTTATTGAAAAGATATACTGAAATTGATTGAAGTGTACCTTATCTTACTGTAATACGTTGAATGGATTCATATTTCTTTTATGTAATGATGCTGGGTAAAGACTAGACTCGTGCTGTCAGTTTGTGCAAGTGGGACCCACTCTTCACTCATAAAAAATGTTGGTACCATGGGTCGACCCACTTCGGATCCATGCACCGACAACCCCAATGATGGGAGATCCATAAGTTATGGGATAATATTTTCTGCCCTCATCTATTCAAAGGTTTAGGATTTTTTAATATGGAAGATCTTTGGTGCTTGGATCATTCAGAGTGTGCCGCAATATGAATGGGTTGAATGGTGAAAGTGGCCTAGCTTATAGAAAATAAAAGGCCTCATAGTTCTACCACCATTGTGCCAAATACCACTGAGATTTTGAAAATCTAGCAGTAATTTTGAGTAAAATATACATTATAATTTTTTTGTGATATTATTGCAAAAATTTCAAAATTTCAGTGGAATTTAAAAATAACATATAGTTATTGTGATTTTATCCCCACACACACACACACACACACACACACACACACACACATATATATATATATATATATATATATATATATGGGAAAAGGTACTATGCAGCCCCACCGTGATGTGTGTCAACCATCAACACCGTGCATTTGATGGGTGCCCTTTAAATTATGGGATATCCCAAAAATCAGCCGTATACGGAACTCAGGTGGGCCATACCATCTAAAATCATGTGAAGCACCGTCAAAACATATAAAATCACTTTGTGGGGCCCACATGGGTTTTGAATGGTGCTGAAACTTGGTCTGAACTCTCATACAAGTGGGACACACATAATGGATGGACTAGATTTGCAAACCACATCTCTTGTGGGCCCAAAAAATGATTATGAATGTTTTAATGGTGCACGGCCCCTCTCCACTTCTGTATGTAGTGTGGCCCACAAAAGTCACGAATTGACTTGATTTTTGAGACCTAGGCCCACGATGGAATGGTGCATCTGACTAATGGAATAGATGTTCGAAACGCATCACGGTGGGCCCACACAGCTCAACCTCATGGGACGGACTCGTGAGGTTGACCGCATAGTACCTTTTCCATATATATATATATATATATATATATATATATATATATAGTGGTCTTCGTACGCACCAAGGCAAGCTTGCTTACACGGTGGGCTGAGGTTAGGTCCCATTGTGATGCATTCATGAAATTCATTTTGATGATTAAGTCTGTAATGAAAATTTAGCCAAAAAGTTGATAAACCGTGCAAGTTCATGATTTAAGTGAGCCACATGAGGAAAAGTGGGAGAGGACGCATATCATTGGATTTTTACAAGGCCTATTATAATGTTTATATGAAAACCACTTCAAACATTAACTGACTCTTGAAAATTTATGCATAGAGACCAAAATTTAGGCCTATAAGTGATATAGGTGGGTCACACCTAGTGAAACAGTTTGGATGATGGCCATCTCCACTTAAATGTTTTTGCTCATATGACTCAACTGAAGTATAGATGTGGGTGGTTTTTGATATCTATTGCTAAAATTTTGTCACTCACCTCACTGTTGGAGTGGATTTAATATTCATCATTGTGGTCCCACCCTGATCTGGCAAGACTATCAGGACACGGATTGCATCCTAACCCTGCCACCAAGGGCAATGGCACTGCTTGTTGGTGCTCGTGGTCCCACAATGATGTATGTGTTTTATCCGAGCTTTCCATCCATTTTTCCATCTTATTTTATGGCATCAGCTAGAAAACGAGATAGATCTAAATCTCAGTTGGACCACACCATAGGAAAATGGTGGCAATTGAACGTCCACAGTTAAAAACTTCCTAAGAGTCTTGTAATTTTCATTAGCTATCCAACCTGTTGTTGATTAGGTCATATAAACCTGGATGAAGGGAAAACACAAATATCAGCTTGGTCTAAAATTTTTGATAGCTCTAGGAAATTTGTACTAGTGATTCATGTGGTGTGGTCCACCTGAGAATTGGATCTTTCTCATGTTTGGTCTCATAACCTTAAATGACATGGAAAAATGGATGGACAATCTGAATCATGCATGTATCATGGTCTGCTGACATTGCAGTTTCAACACCGTCTAGTATAGATTGCCACTTGCAAGACTCACATAAACATGCATAAGATGGGTGGGAAAACGAAGGTGAGAGGGCTGGAGATGGCCAAATCGTGATTTGTATGTGAAATCAACTCCAACCATATGGTGCATGAGAAAAACATATATAGCCATAGGGATCAAACATAAGACACATTCATAATTTATGTTGGACCACGTATGCCCAAACAATGCAAGGGATGCCCACCATCCAGACTGTTTAACTTGGTGTAGCTCACGTAAATCACTTATGGGCAGAAAAATTGGTCCCCATACATGAATTTTCACAAGGTAGATAATGTTTAGAGTGGATTGCAGATAAACATCACGGTGGATCTTGTACAAAGTCAATAGTAGCCATCCCCTCTTCCACTGTTTCCCTTTATGTAGCCCACATGAATCAAGTATCAACTTGATGTTGGCGTCTCACAATTTAATTTCTCTCACAAGCCTAATGGTCGGGGTGGATTTCACGAATACATCACAATGGACCCACCCCAGTCCACCTGTCTAAGAAAGCTTACCTTGGTGCGTACGAAGGTCTCTTGCCGGACAGTGCATAGGAGATCAATACACTCTCTCTCTCTCTCTCTCTCTCTCTCTCTCTCTCTCCATATATATATATATATATTCTATACGGTCGAGCTCATGAGAACTCTCCATGAGGTGGGGCATGTATGTCGAACATCAATACCGTTCATTTGATGGGCCCCCTTTCAATTATGGGATATCCCAAAAATCAGCCGTATACGGAACTCCGGTGGGCCATACCATCTAAAATCATGTGAAGACATGCCTAACACATATAAAAGCACTTGGAGGGGCCCACCTAAAATTTGGATGCGCCTGAAACTTGGTTTGACCCCTCATCCAAGTGGGACACACATAATGGATGGGCTGGATTTGTGAACCACATCTCGATGGGCCCAAACATGATTATGAATATTTTAATGGAGGGTAACCCCTCTGAACTTTTGTATGTGGTGTGGCCTACACAAGTCACAGATTGACTTGATTTTTAAGCCTAGGCCCACTATGGAATGGTGCATCTGACTGATGGGGTAGATGTTCGATATACATCATGGTGGGGCCCACACAGCTCGGTCGTATAGAATCTTTTCCATATATATATATATATATATATATATATATATATATATAAGCATGCACCTTTACACACATGTCATGAGCTTCTAATCTGAACAGTTCATGTGATGCAGCATCCTATGAGACCCGCAGGGACCAACTTTCACCTTGATCTAAAACTCTCGTGGGCTATAAAAAAGAGAGATGCAAAGCAAGCGAGGTAACTATTTTCTTTTTCTATGGCCCACCAAAGTTTTGAATCAAAGTAAAAGTTGGGCTACGAGGGTTTCATGAGATGCTATATTACATGTATTGTTAATTGCATTATAAGTATGCCACATGCCACATATACAATTTAGGTAGTGCAAGCCACAAGTAACATGCTACATGTACTTTAGAGAGTGCAGGCTGGTGAACTTCAGGAATAAAAGTGTCTAATATCTTATAGTACAATGTGGTATAGTACTTGCCCCCAAACGAGGGACGGAGTGCTTGGTTATCTTCTCAAGGGAACTACCTAATGGAAGATAAATTTTAATGATGTATGAAAAAAATTAAATATATAAAAAAATTAGGATCTTTTTAAGAATTGAATATCTTAAAGACATGATGTATCTCACGTGGGAAAGTACGTGATGAGGTGGATTACCGTTTTATTCTTGAATTCATAAGAGAAATTTTTTGAATCCACGAGAGATACAACATATATAAATATGAGATTTCTTAATTGATAGATCCTAAAAAAATGAGTTTAGTATATTTTAATAACCCTAGACAAACTTTAAAATGCAATTAAAAGAATCCTAATCTAGTAAGGAAGTAAATTTTGAAAAACACTCAAGTTTTTACCATTAGTTGACTTGTCGTTGATTAGTTGAGTCGATTCATCAACTTGTCGTCGATCAGTCGGATTGACTGGTCGAATGGGCTCAAAAACGTTCAAAGACAAATTTAATTTGTTAATATAAATTTTGACCTGGACAGAAATTATTTAACAACCAATCTGAAATTTCTGATAGAATTCAACCAATTGACCATATTTATTGACTGGTCAAACTATGCTGAATTTTAATTCTTTGAGTTCTTCTTTGGGTTTATTGGTCTATGTCCTACATCACTATCCAAAGTTTTCTAATGCACATGCATCTCGACCCATTGCATGTTTTTTTTTTTTTTTTTTCCTTTTATCACAGGATTAACTCCTACTTTCTCAATATCACTTAAGTAGTGTTGGGTCTTATCAATGTGATAATGCTGTTACGGTTTTTTTTTTTCTTACATGCACACTAGCTCAACTATGGCCATCAAAGTGAGTGAGGGGAGCATTAAAACCTTGGCCCTAGTTTCTTCCTTTAGTCCATCCGTCCATCATTCAACTCGATTTGCTACCCTCTTGAAATTAATTTAGTAGTCATGAATAGTTCTCCTCTGTTGTAATTTCAAGTGTGACTAAGATCTTTGTATTTAATTGGTTGGTCTGAAATGGATGCAGAAGACCATTACAAAATTGGGCCATATGTTCTTGCAGATGGAAGGACGCTCATTGAACCATCTGATCATCCTCCAGTGTGATCTAAAACTTAAAAATTTTGTTCAATATGATAAACCTAACTAGTATGCATGATCTTCGTCACCAAATTCCAAAAAGTAGAGACGTGTTCCTTGCTTGTGTGTATGAATATCACAATATCTCTATTAGAATGTCGTTTTCAATTCTTCTTCCAACTTTTAAACCTTGGCCTCTATTTAATTAACTTATTTACTAAGTTGATCCAGAGAATCATCGAGTGCTTCATCACTTTTTGAGGATGATCTACCTCCTAATGTATAAAACACATAGGAGGCATTTGGATCATAAGTTACTTAAAATAAGATACTTATGTGTTTCTACTAATTAAGTAGATATTTCTGTATGGCAAGCAACATATTTATCAATCAAAAAGTAAAAAAGCATGTTTGGTTTTCAACATCATAAGTAATTATTCCTTAGATATGTTTGGTCCCCCTCACATCTACTATCCATCATTTGGGGTCAACGTTTAGTTCGGACCATTCATTGTGTGGGCTTCACCTTTAATGCGGGTCATTTATCATTATAGGGACTTACCTTTTATGTGCACCGTTCATTATATAGAGCTCATCTTTTATGTTGGTCATCCATCATGTGGGCCCCACCTTTGATGTACGCCATTCAACATGTGGGGCGTACCTTAGATGTGGGCCATTCATCATTAGGGACCGACCTTTTATTATGTAGGGCGCATCTTTTATGTTGGTCATCCATCATGTGGGGCCCACCTTTAAAATTCACCACCCATCATGTGGAGCCCATCTTTGATGTGGACTGTCCATTATGTGGGTCCCACCTCTAATGTGGGTTGTCCATCATGCATAGCCCGTCTTGGATATGGGGCACATTGCCCTTACAAACACTACTTGGCTTAGGCGGGCTAGACTGAGTGTATGATGTACACGGTCCAAACCCGGCTATATTGAGAAATGGGCTTTGATTTTAAGGCTGACCACAGCCCTCGAGCTTGATACTCCAACCGAGGCGGTCCAGGTCCAAAAGCCTAACCGGCCAGCTAGCCAAATTGACATCCCTATTAATAATGAATAGAGATATTAAACTAAGAAATTAAACCCATCAAACAAAAGGTTAGCCCTGGTAGGCGACCAGGCACTACTAATACGGAGTCTGGATGGCATTTGGATATCAAAGGAAGTGTTAGTGGGATTAAGGAGTGGTGAATCCCTATCTCGTGAAATGACGCCATTTCAGACAGACTTGTCTATGCTTAATTTTTGGAATTCGAGTATACTAAATAGCCTCATTATTTCAAGACTTTTCAATCCTTGAATACCCAAAAATATAATTTAGAGTAAATCAGAAAAATTCAAGATTCAGGAGTTCCAAGTTTCAAAATTCCTAATCATTGAACTTGTAAAAAATCAGCTTGTCCGTAAAACCGCTCAGCCCAGCTAATGTCACCAAAAAGTAGAAGAAAGTTTCTATTGCTTAGTTGTCAATATTTTCAAAATCAAAGCACTCAATATCCACTCCACACGCAGACATGTGCTGTATCGATCCAGAACTGAGTCTTTCACCTGTACTGTGTCGACGTGGACTCAGTGCCCTTGATGCCGGACGCGGATTATCTACGGGTTGAGTAGCGAGACTGGCTACTGAGGTGACGTCACCTAGTTCTGTGGGTCCCACTATGATATATGTTTTATATCCACACTGTCCATCAATTTTTAGAGATCATTTTAGGGCATGGTTCAAAGAATGAGTGAGATCCAAACCTCGACTGGACCCCACCACAAAAAACAGTGGAAAGAATGATGTCCACCATTAAAAACTTCTAAGGGCCACAAAAGTTTTCGATCAAGCCGGTATTTGTATTTTACCTTCTTTAATCTATGTTTTAAGTTATGAACAGGTTGGATCTCAAATAAACATCATGGTGGTCCTTATGAAGGTCTCAATGGTGGGCTTCATTCTCCCCACTATTTTCTGTGGTGGGGTCCACTCCAGCTTTCAATGTGCCTCATTCTTTGGTTTATGTCCTAAAATGATCTCTCCAAATGGATGGACGGTGTGGATACAACACACATTTTAAGGCATGAGTCAAAGAATGAGGCGGATATAAAGCTTTGGTGGACCCTACCACAGAAACAAGTGGAGAGAGTGACATGCACCGTTTAACCCTTCCTAAGGTGTGATGTTTATTTGAGATCCATCCCTTTCATAAGTTAAAAAATGCATTAAAAAAGGAAAAATAAAAATATCATCTTAGTCAAAAACTTTTGTGGCCCTTAGAAGTTTTTAATGGTAGGTGTCATTCTCTCCACTGATTTCTTTGGTTGGGTCCATTTGAGCTTTTAATCTGACTCATTCTTTAGCTCATGTGTAAAAATGATCTCTCTAAATGGATGAACGGTGTAGATAAAAAATATACACCATGGTGGACCCACATAACTTGGTGACGTCACATGAGTAGCCAGTTTCGCTACTCAACCTGTCAACCTGTCAGTAGCTAATCCGCGTCCCTACTTATCCATCTCACTCGCCTAATTTTTGGCAAATGGCCATTTCTTATTGGGTTTGAAGATGAACGGTCTAGATGGTATATATTTGCCACATTGCCAATGTTTTAGTGCTTGATGACTAAGATAACAGCGTTGAGCACTGACCTTACCTCTAAAAAGAGCCTGATGTATATGTCATGTGGCAATGTGGCAGAGACTTTGAAAATCTCCCAGCCATGTCATAATTAAAATAAATGAAAAAAACTAAAAATGATATTTTCGGGAAGCGGATTGGCCGGTGTACCACACCCACCATGGACCTAGCTGGTGTGTCGACGTCACCAACTTCTATGAGTCCCACCACAAGGTATGTGTCATTTGGCGAGCTCCTACTAAGAATTTAACTAAAAAAATAAAAAAACAAAGACAGATCCAAAATATCAAGTGAGCCCTACTATAAAAAAAAATAGTAAGAGATAGGAGGTCTCCCATTAAAATCCTTTCAGGATCACCTAAGTTTTGGATCGATGGTATTTATTTTTTTTCCATTTATTTACATGTGTGACCCTATGAACAGATAAGATAGAAAATAAGTATTATAGTATAGTTTATTTGAATTTTGGACATAACTAATTTTTTAAAATATATTTTAATATGATCTTTCCAAATGGATAAACAATATAAATATAATATCTTTTGATCAGTTCTAATAGCTTAGAGCTTGAGAAATGTAAACATACTACCCATATATATGAAAAATTCGATCGTCGCCAGTAACGTAACAAGGCCACCTCTTTTGCCTAATCATCATTAGTATTGGGAATAGTAGAAGAACTGGTATTCTGATTATTATCGGTATACGCTACTACACGTTTGGCTTTTCTTGAACAAATCCTATGAACCTTTGTCATTCTTCCTCATTTTCACGTGTCATTCAAGTCAGTGGTATGGCTACACTAGCCCATCTACATCCATAGTTTCACAGTATAAATAATAAAAAAGGAATATTTATATTTTAGAATTACTTATTAATTTATAATAAAAATTTATATTTTCGGCAAGATATTCCTAATATATTTCGATAAAAACTTCAAAATTTAAAATTCTCGACGAGATATTTCCAAAAGCGAGCCTTGTTACCATGTCATCAGGAACACATGGCATGATTCTGGTAATGCAGCAAGGATCCCGACTTTAGGTAGTGTCGGGATACCAAAGTGGGCCATCGAAAACGTGTTGGAATTTAACGGTTATAATACAATCTTAGCACGTGATCTACAGGGATTTAGGAAGGAAAAAAAAATAATTTCTGGCCACACGTGTTACCATGATGAGATTATGTAATATTTCCACGCTGTACCCAATACAAAATTACCAAAGGTAAAGGTGATTCGCGCGGCTAAAGATTGAGGATGACACGCATGCTAATGTGGCGCAAATGTACTTGGTCTATCCGATTCATCAATTCGGGTCCACAGTAGACATTGTCTGGCTTAAATATCAGATTGGTCCAGTCATTTGATGGTCTGCATTTGCATTGAATTTGAACAATTGGTCAATTTTAACCGTCCATTTATCTCATATACAGATGGCCCACTGGATGAGCGGATCAGCGGGCACGTCCATGAGGACCCTCCTGATGAATTGCTCCGATCGTGGACACGTGCGAGACCATCCACCCCTTTAATCTCTCCACGCGTTTTTGCATTTGTGAAATAAATGAACGGTTAAATCCATACGTCATTATTCTGGCATTGATTCTTTTCTTAAGGTAATTAATTGTCATTCTTTTGAGTTGGGTTGGAGGATGGATTGCGTACTGACTGCTCTGTGGGTCTCATCATAATGTATTTGTTCTATCCACGCCTTCCATCCATTTTTTCAGATTATTTTATAGTACCAGACTAAAAATGAGGTAGATCTACATCTCATGTGGATCACACCACTGGAAAGAGTGATGATTTAATACTCACCATTAAAAACTTCTTAGGAGCTACAAAAGTTTTGGATTAATCTGATTTTATTTTTTTCTCTTCATCGTGGCGTGTGTGACCTAATCAACGGGTTGGATGATAAATACACATCACAGTGAGCATTAGGAAGTTTTTAATGGTGAGCATTCAATCTACACTGCTTTCTTATGTTATGGTCGACTCGAGACTTATACGTCTCTCATGTTTGGGCTAATGGTTTATAATGATCTGAAAAAAAATAAACGGACGGCTCGGATAAAAGAGATATATATCGTGCAGGGCCCATAGAACACTATCAGTAGCCACCTCGCTACTGACGCTGTAAGTAGGAAATCCGCGTCCTGCCGCGTCATCCCATATCCCACCAAATACAAACCAACCAACTTTCCATATCTCTTGACTTCACACCCTCAGTTAACTCCCAGCACATGTGCCATCATTACTCGTGTGAATGATCTGACCCATTCATAAGATATGCCTGGCCATGCAGCATACATGGAAGAAAATTCAGTCTGGCCCACTAACTCGTGAGTTAATTTAGTTCGCATGTGCAAAGCTGTCAGGTATATATTTTTTAACTGTCCATATTTTCCTTACATGTTTGGCCCTTCTGACAAGTTTTCCCACTTGAATCACACAAAAGAGTCCTCATCTCTAATGTTGGGCCCACCTTATGCACGGATCAGATGTCCCGTCATAGAAATGTATATGAAAGGAAGTGCATGCGGGACTAGCAATGATCATGTACGTCCACTCTCTTTCCACTGAGACTAGCCTTTCAAAATCCAACACATGTAAAGTCAAAGAAAGAACGTTTTCTATTTCCTGTTTTCTATTTTTTAATTTTTGTATGGTCTCTTATCCACTACGGATAGGGACCGTCGAGCATGGTGCAGGCCCACTCAACAACATTGGTTGGATGGATGTCTTTTAAACTCAAGAATGACTAAAAAATGGTGTCAGCTGCTGGCCATTTCACTAAAGTAGACGAAGAATAAATGAAATCAATACACAGATTATGATGGGCCCACATGCTTTAATCACCTACCGAGAAGGAAAGGAAATAAAAAATAAAAATAAAATCCCATCTTCACTTAGTGCCATAAGGTGGAATAATCAATTGTAGATGGTCCTGGTTTTTTCCTTTTTCTCTCTTATTTATTTGGGATATATCAGAAATTGCAAGGTCCAATGCATCACAACCTTAGTGTCCTGATGCACAATTCGGTCCAAGTGGTCTATGGTTAAATGATCCAGACCGTCAAACTGATGGTCTCATCATGGACATGGAAATCATAACCCTTGAATCAGTGGCATATAATATGAGTAGACATGTTAATGAAGAAACATCAACGTTTAAGAAAGATGGGCCGACGTTGAGGCCACATAGTTTGACGGTTCCTGTCGAGTCATTTGATCATCCACATGAGGAATCATGTACAAAATATTCCAACCTTAAGTTGGAGAATTCTTCATAAATCCCCCTGATTCAACAATCTAACCCTTCTCTTGGTGGTCAGTAATAAGATGCCTATCATGGTTTAAAAGAGTGTACTAAAATAATCCACTTTTAATTGATAAATTTCGGTACAGCTGTACAATAGTTGAGCCGACTAGATTCAAAAAAACTCAACTAGCCTTGCCTCGAAATTGGATATGGATTGAGTTGAATTGGTTCTTAAATGTTGAAAAAATTTCAAATTGATTTCAAGTTTGCCCAGCTCGACTCAACTCCAATTGAGCCTCAACTGGAATTGACTTGTATGCAATCAGCTTGGTAACTTGATTAATTTGATATTGATGTTGATCACCAAGTGTTTGATGAAATGACTCAATGAAGTGTTATTTCGAATGCATACATTCTTTGCAAGATTGGTTGGTGGTGAGGAATGAACAAATACAAAACAAATTATTATAGGAAAAAAAATAAAAAAACTCCTTTACATTATAAAATTATTATCTTGTCTTAATTTTTAAGTTGCTGGACAAGTGTTTGATAAAATATCTGTAAATAATTATTATTGTTTTACATTCGGTGAGAAATTAAAAATGCACTTTATATATATGAGAAAATATTACATAGGCTTGAGCTCAGCTTTTAACGACTTGAGCTGCGGTCCGAACCAAGCCTAGATGGTCAATAGGATCCAGGTCTAAGCCGAGCCGAGTTCAAGTTGAAATTAACTATTGGTTGAGCTGAGAGGAGCTGTGCCGAGCTTGACTTGGATCAACCAGTGTACATCTCTGAATTTTGGTGGCATGGTCATGCATACTACGACCCATTAGATTGACGTTGAAGGATGGTGGTTAACGGATATATATTTTGTTTGATGAAAGATAATCGTACGGTAAAATTCCGTACTTAATGATTTTCAAAGTGTCCTTGGGTTGGAAATCTTGTGTTTTTATTCACAACCGTACATTTTCTCAGTTAATTTTGACCCACCTGACTAGTGGACGGCACTGATTCTTTCGTGTATGGAATCTACACAGTGTTACCTTTCTGATGAACGGCTTGGATATTGCACTGGTGGTGTGTGCATTAGCTGCGTATGGGCATACCAGAAACACCAACCGATTAATGTACGGCTAAAGATTGGATGGCTAAGATCTTCCCATCTTGGACATATGTGGGGGGCATGGTCCATCCTAGGTGTGGATTTTCTTCTCTATACAAAGGTTTGCCCCATGGTCATTCCATGCACATGCATGGCATTGGCATGCATAGCATACACGTATGATAAGTGGTGCGCAGGTGACCCACGTAAAAGTGGCTTTGACATACTTTCGCGTCCGTCGTGCAACGAACGTGTATCCTTCTGTACATCTCACAAGGTGGCTTGCTTTTTTCTTCTCTTATATATATTCCTCGGCCTGCTAAAAATAGATACATCCAATGTAGCCAGGGAAGAATGCCAGCTAGACTAGCGAGAAAGGATGGTATGTGTCCCTAATGTGGGTAATCTGGGCCCTTCATCGGTGACTCGCACCAATAATATTTATAACCCTAAAAAGAGTCCGGTTTGGTAGTCAGGTGGGCCAGTTATGCACAGTGAATATGGACCTTTAATTTTAAAACACACAAGTATGGCCCACTTGAGCAATGAATTGAATTGATTTTCAGGTGTTTATTGTATTTTTACCATGAGACCAACTTGATAAAAGGCCCGGATCCTGAACCGTTTATCAGATTATTTTTTAAAAAGAACCTTCAAATTTTAATTATACTTTTCATTTCTATTGGGAGATAAAATTTCATATATCATGGAATTGGGACCAATCCTACATACGATCACAGCAATGGAGAGGAATTTTGTAATTGGATTATATAAAGATAAAGATTAGTTGAAGGTTAGACCCTTCTCCTTCAACAAAGACTCGGTATAGCTGTAGAGAGGAAACAAAAAAGGTAGCTAGGGAAAGATAAGATAATTTCTTTTAGATACACATGATATGTACGCATTTTTTTCGTTTTTTGGTTTTTCGTTTTGTTTTGAAGGGTAAGCCTGTTAGTACAGGACCATGTCAGTACACACACTCCATGTTAGCCACCCCTGCTAGGGATCGACGCCAAGACCTCAGGTGTTGAAACGCAGTATCTCCACTCAGTCTGCCAGTTGAGCTGTGGATCTGGGTGGCATGGTATGTATGCATTTACTTAAATACATATGTATGTGCGTTGGCAGGTGTTAAATACAAGGAAGTTCTTTGCTTCACTCCAATTCAATTGTTAAATACAAGGAAGTTCTTTGTTTCACTCCAATTCAATTGTTAAATAAGACCGCTCATGTGATGGAGGGTCTAGATTGGAAATACATGTGTGTGTGTGGGTAGAATGTGTGCCTTGTTGAAATCACTGCCGTAGATTCCAAGATCTGCATTAGCATTAATCTAGGATATAGAACCGTTTTGATAGAGTGCCTTGATCGGTCTTCGCCACCTGCACACTTTTGCATGTATGCTTTTGAATGGGGAGAATACTTGCACTTAAGAGTGTGTGAAATTGGGGACCGACCGCACTATATATAATAAGAACTATGGGAAAGAGTCCACCCATGTAGGGCTCGTCCTCTTACCCACGTCTTCTTAATCCTATTTAGGAAGAGAAGCCATGTCCCAATACAACTCTAGACAGAGTTGTCTGTTGTACTTTATGTGCATAATAAACCGTGTACATCCATCAATAATGTGGGCTTCACTCTGATGGTCATACAATTGATCCAAATTAATTATTGTATTGCCGGATGGAATCATGCCATACATGACCTATAATTTTGATATGCTTGACTCAAGGGTTGATTGAATTGTTGGTGTTTCCTTCATCAAGTTGAACAGATTGGAGACTAATATCAAGGATGCAGAGTCCTCTTGGCCTCCAAAATTGTGCTTCGGTCAGGTGATTAGTGAAAGAAAAAAATGTTAATCCTTCCGAATGAATTCTTTTTACCTTGTGATAATAGACGTATGTCTACGACCTTAAGAACTCGTTCTTTCACGAACTTTTTAAATTAAAAATATTTTTCAAATGGACAAAGATATACATTTAAATTAAATAAAGCTAAATGTTACCAATTTTATTAAGTATTATATAATAATGTTAGTTACAACCGACAGCTTGTGAGGCAACCATATGAACAAATAAAAATATAAATGGATAATACCTAATACACCTATCGAAATAGACAAATCAAAGCGGGTGTGACCAACCAAGGCGAAACTTAAAAGAATCATGATACATACTATCTCTACTTCTAAAGTACTGCAATCGGTGCCGCTAGGCAATAACTAAATTAAGTTAAGCTAAGAAAAGATAAAATAAGATAAAAGATAGATTGATGTGTTTGGCGGTATCGAGCTCTTCTTCGATTGCAACTTTTATAGATTGTCGAGGTGGTGAGTTAGGATTTTCTTATGGCTTTTGCATCCTTCACACTTATGTTACTGGCTTTTTGCATAAGAAAACCTCCTTAGGAGGATCAGGAAACTCTCAATCAAGAAAGTCTTCAAAATATCTAAGGACATCGGACCTTAGATTTTCATTTGTGCACATATATTCTTCCCTATTGGACTCTTGGGAGTATCCTTCGCTCAATCATAGTTGTTCATTTGAGCAACTTGGTCTAGATTACTCAATTCCTGACCATAGGAGTAGGCTTTGATACCTAATTCGGGTATGTCATCAATGATAGGCCAATTCATATCCTTCTTTGAGCCCATTGCCTGTTCTTTCTATTTCGATTAGAGCATGATTATAAACCCAACCTGGATGATGAGTCGGCTTCTCATAATGTGGGTCAAAGTCATAACTGGGTTTGCTTGGACACCAATTTGATCTTCGGATATTCGAAATCTTTTGGAATTCTACAGTCTTTTCGAAAGTCTCTGGGAAGATCTCCCATTTTGGAAGGACCGTGAGAGACGGCTTTGCTGAGAATATCATAGTTGGATTTGTAATAAGATATGATCTCTCGATGACTCTCTTATAGATGTGGTAGACACACTGCCTCATTAATGGGCACGATAATTATGGCCATGTGGCCTACGTTGATTTGATCTTTAAAAGGCGAGGCTAAGGGTTTTTGCCTGTAACGACTTGGAAAAATCCGTACTTAGACCCGAGTACCACCTTTGACAAAAATCTTTAGAACGAAATCCTTTATAACTTTAATGTGTTTTAGCCATCACTAAACTAGATTACTTATAGAATTAGTACCGATAGCTTTCAATGCGATCTGTATGACCTAAAACCTATAGAATCAATGACGCTATCTTACCCTGAAATTTATGATCCAACTCTAAACCCAATTGTTCCCGGGAATGCTTTATAACTTCGTATTGGATCTAGACCGCACGTCGAAAGTCTGATATCTATGATCTTAGACCATTATGACTGTTTATTTGGACTTGACTATCATTTCAAAAATTAAGCCCAAACGATGTCCTGAGATCATTTCATTAAGTCCGGAGTGAAGAGAGTGAGAAAGCATTGATTTTTAAAACATTAATTATGAATTTAAGTAATCTGGAACGTTCCACTTGCGCGTTATTTTTAAGCGTTTTGACCGTTAGAATTCGACTTAAATTCACCCTCGGATTAGGACAGGTGGCCCTTACATGTCAAAGTACTTGTGACCTTGATCGAAGTTCGGTAACCATTGAATTGAAGCTGGTCCACCACGGACGATCTGAGAACCCGATCAGACTGAAAACTTAACTTACTAAAGATCCGATATTAGTGAGCTTAAGTCCGACCGCATTTGATAAGAGAACCTCCAGAAGTGCTCCGTTGGATCAGAAAGATCTCGATTTGGTTATAACCTAAGTATACCTTGACCTTAAGTCTGTTTTCGTCATGTTTAGGCTTATAAAAAGGCCTTAAACCCTTAGTTCCATATCCCATACAAATTTTCAAACCCTAACTTCCCAAGAGAGAAAAGAGAGAGAAAGTGTGGGAGAACCTATCGATTCTCCGTAGAATTCTTTCCAGATCATCTAGACATCGAACCTGCGTATCTGAATCGTTCTTCTGGCGATTCTGATTCCGTTCTTGGGTAAGTTAAGCTAACCCTAACCTGTTTTGAAGCTTAGACTAGTTGTAGTGAAGTTCTAGCTAACCTGTTTCATGCCATAGGTAGCGTATCCGCAGTTGATGAAGATATATTGTCTGAATCACCTCTTATACGCATTTTCTGATTTAAGGTACGGACTATATACGTTTAGGTTATGATTTTCAACACTGTCAATGTTAGATAATGATTTATTCATGTTGTGATTGCCGTTACACATGCCAAATACGCTATCCGTTTTGATTTTCGTATATGTATTCTTTATATTGTAAATAGCGTATTTCATATATATGTTAGAATACCTGTTTGCGTATGAAATTTGCTGATTTGGTTGTCATGATTAATCGTCATTGTTATATGCTTAATATGTATGCGGTAACTCCTCGGTGAGAGGACTTGCTCTAATATGCAACGGAGTCGACATATGTGATATATGTCGAATAGTGTAATTTAAGTGTTTGTGTAAATGCCTAATCGAGTTAGTAGTTAGTAAAATGTTATCACTAAGATGATTGAGATAGGGATTTCAATCATAATATTTAGGTGTATGATATCCTCCATGAATTATGTAACGTAGATTATTCATGTTCAATGTGTATATGATTTTCTCTATGGATTATGTATTTAGATGAATCATGTTAATGTGTGTATGATTTCCTCCATGTACTGTATTTAAGTGTTTGTTATATGTCATGAATGTTCATATGAATGCAGGATGTGAATCTTATGCTAGTTATTAGATTTGTATGTGAATGGGGCTGTGCTACAGTCCAGGTAATTGGTAATCGTACTCCAAATGGTGGTTGAGGTCATTTTCGCCACATAGGATGAGTTTAACAAATCTGAGTCGTGCTTGAGATGTTCGACAGTGGTTAAGCCACACGGAGCACTTATGCATTTTATGTCGTTCAACTTAACGTACGCTTGACCTAGTTGAGCTTATCAACTAATCCGATTGACCGATGTTTGTTTACCATGTTTGGTCGCCACTATTGAATCTAAGACACTGAGCTTACCAGTGAAACTCCCGTTAACCGTGGAACCGAGATCCCCTAAGACTCATGAGCCGGACATGGTGGTATGAGACACTATGGTTGAGCTGTCGGCCTATGCTGGGGCCACAAACCTCCCCGTAGTGACCATTGAGCACCCTACTCTGAGTAGATTATGGTGGTATGGGACACTATATTCTTATTGTCGGCCTACACTGATTGGTGACGAGCCCTCTGTAGTGACCTGGAGATTATCCTGATACTGCATAAGGGCGACGAGTCCTGTTGTAGTCTTGAGGATATAAGTAGGCCTGTATTATTGGTGATGTGAGAGTGGTATAACGATTGCGTGCAACAGCCCTGACAGCCCTTGTAGCGACCTAGAATCGTAACATTGCATGAGATTCCCTAGGACTGACAACCCTATAATGGATCAATGTTGGGAATTGATACAAGTGAGGTGTCTTAGCTTCCCAATCCTGCTGTATGAAAAGGACTAATAAGAACTTAATAAGCATGTTCATCTCATCGCATTGCATGTGCTAACGGGGTTGGTGATAGATCACCGAGGAAGTGATTCATGCCGCGATCATTAGATGATGTCGCAGAGGGGATTGTGGTGAGGGAATGCATAATTCTTCATATCATCCTTGCATTAACAAGAGTATCTAGGACTTGTTTGATTGTACTGCTTTATCATTACTGCTTGATTGGAGTGATAACATGTTAACCTCTGCTATATAGTACCACTGAGTTGATCACTCACTCCCACATTCTGGAAAAGTGTTTAAACACCAACCAGACTTTAACTTAGCTACAGGTGATGGTGATGCTTACGAGGCAGAGCCAAACTTCGACGAGGACGAGGAGGTGTTCTCATATATGCAGTTCTCAGGCGGGTTCATGTGAACCTCGTCCTGACCAGCGGAGATTTTTGGGATATGTATTGGATTATTTTGCACAGTTGTTATATGTATTTGAGACACAGTTATATATGTTGTCCTGGGCAGAGCACGCATCATTTGAGGATTATTTTTTTTTTTGAATTATTTATGTATTTAAGTCTTCCGCTTGCTTTACCTTAATATCCCTGAATCATGTCTGCTGATTTGGCTTAATCTATCTCATGCTTTATGCACTAACATAGACAATATACAATTATCATTCATTATGTTGCATAAGTGATGTTTTGGAACTCAGGAGCTGAGTTATGCTCGACCCTCGATTTTCAGGGCGTTACGGTGCCTCTTCATTTATCATCGAATGTGTATCGCTAAACGAAATATTAACGATGATACTCTCGAGTGAGAGTATGTTTTGTGCTAGTTGTAGTTTCGTGGTGTTCACACGTGGTGACCTTTGATTGGCCCATGTCAGGGCGCTGAAAATAAGTATAAACAATGCCCCTTGCGTCCCTTCGTATTGAGAGATATGATAAGATGTATGATGATCAAATTCTCAGTAGTTGTTTCAACACTGGGATTGGCGTCCAACCATCGCGACTTAATGTAGACGTGTAAAATTATCGCCTATAATTGGTGACGGCCTAAGCTTAATGTCACGCCCCAAACTCGGAAACTGGGCTCACAGAATTCCTGATCGCCGAATCCGGCGCCGACAGCCTCCGTAGAACCCCATTCTCGACTCCTAGCTCCCATTCGCCAGGTTCCGATCCTGGGATGCTACGAGGAGGATTTTCAATGTCATTCTGATTCGTGATAAGCATAACCAAAGGCATAACCCACAAACAACAATCAAGAACTCCATTACATTTCCACTATGATCAAAAACTTTACAAGTACAATGAGCATAAAGGGAAATATAATAGTAAAGAACCAAAAACTCCAAACGCTCTGCAACGTGCTCCTGCCTCAACGCTGCTGCGATCCAACGTCACCTGCACGCAACGGTCGTGCATAAGCTTACAGAAAGCTTAGAGGGTGGTGAAAGTGTGTGCGCAAGGTAGTAATATGAACATGCAATGTCAGAGTAAAGCGGAATATGCAGATGGATCTATAATATCATGAGCCGTAACAAGGCTATGCGATGCAAGACATGAATGGTATCGGCCATCCCAAGGCCATGCGATGTGCAATGCAGCTCAAGCATACAGGTCCTCATTTATGTCCACACATCAATACAGCTCAAAATATGAAATATCACCGGGGTCTAGTACACTCTAAACCAGATTGCCGCCACATCGCGCGCAATAAGGTAAGTGGAAGAGACCTCACTATCCGTCTGCCAATATCGGGCGCGACTCGTCGATAGCGGACCCATTCCTCGAGCTGGTCAAACTCAGCCTAGCATTGCCCCCTACTCTCGGGCGGGTAAGGCCGCACCCCCTTCCAACCGACCACGACACAGCGGAGAGCGTAACTGTCTGGTATTCGGCACTCAACGCTCATCTACTCACTTGTTCTAGACGTTGGAGCAACCTCTTGGTACCATAAGGGTTTAGGGACTTTCACCCAGGGATATCTATAGTACCCCATGTAGAATAAGATTTTTGGTATCCAATCCTGCCAACCACGATGCGTCTGTGGAGGCTACGGCCCTGATGTCGCTAGGGCGTACAATAACCATGTCACACAAATGTGAAATGCATGATTCACGCTATCCAGTCATGCAACAAATCCTGCGCATATCGTGCGCTCATGTAGGGCAACACCGCCTAACCGGGAGCCCATAAACAACCTGTCTGAAGGCAAATGCTATGATCAGACAATTCTCACGTCAAGCATACATATGATGCGTATGATCATGAGTCATGAAACTGTACTAAACGTGATGTAATAAAATGAACTATCTCACAATGCAGATGGACCTGGACGACATATACATAATAAGTACGGCCCAGTAATGGACCCTAAGGAGAGTCGTAATGTGGACATCCAACCAACATTAAACTCGCAATGTGGACGTCAAACCGACATTGCATCCCAGGTACGATCTTCTTAAACACCGCTACATAATCGGTATTGGGTTTACACATTGCAATGGACCTTAGGTTCCTCCCATTGGGCCTTACATATATATCAAATGGGCCATAGCTTATGGGCCTTTTATTCATCAGATGGGCCACAGAAATGAGTCACACCAATGGGTCTTATGTGCATTGCAATGGGTCAAAACCCGTGGGCCTTGGATTGCATCAATTGGACCTAGTCACATGAGTCTAATATGTATCAAATGGGCCACACCAATTGGGCCCCCAAATGTATATCAAATGGGCCTAATCCATGAGCTTGCATGCATATCAAAGTGGGCCTAATCCCATGGCCCCTTTCTTAATCAAATGGGTGTAGTCCCATGGGTCTTACAATATAACAAATGGGTCCACTTCCATTGGCTTTAAGAATGTAACAAATAGGTCTAATTTTATGGGCCTAGAAGTACATTAAATGGCCTAGTCACATGGCCTTAGATCATATCCATTGGGCCTAGACCCATAAGCCTTAAATATTAAGTTAAGCCCATAGGCTTTACATATCAAGTGGGCCTAAGTTCTTGGGCCTTAAATGTCAAGTTAGCCTAAGCTCATAGGCTTTACATATCAGGTGGGCCCAAGTTCATAGGCCTTAGATGAATCAAATGGGCCTAGCCCATAAACATTTCATAAATCAAATGGGCCTAGCCCATATATGAATGGTCCATCTCACCACTAGTTCAAGCCTTAAAATGATCTCATCAAATGGACGGACGGTCTGGATGCACTACAGGCATCATGGTGGGTCCCACTACCGCCGGCCAGGCGGGGCACACGCAACAAGGAAGGCTCCACCGTCCGCTGGACGGTGGAGACGCTGGAACATCAAGGTGGGCGCCACCGTCCACTGGACGGTGGTCTTAAGGCACGTGCACCACTTGTGGGTCCCATGTGGGGCCCACCACACTTCCCAGATGCCATCCAGCTCGTTCATCAGGTTCCCCGGGCCTGAATGAAGGGAAAACATGAATTTCAGCTTGATTCAAAACTTCAGTGGGCCCCAAATAAAATTTCAATGGCAGACGTTCATTCACACTGTTTCACGTGGTGTGGGCCACCTGAGTTTTGGATATGTGTCATTTTTGGAGGGGGGCCCACCACTGGGGCGGCCCACCTAACGAACCGGCTAGATGGCAAACAAGCATTAAGGTGGGGCCCACGGCTGGAGCCGTGGGTCCCTCACTGGACGCTCGCCGTCCCACGGCTGCACGCAGCAGCATGCAGCGCTGCTGGCTGCGTCAGAGGCAGCCTCTGCCATTTTAAAAAAAAGGAAAATCGGTCTTTCCGGGGAATTTTGCACGTGGGGCCCGCAAAAGAGAAATCCGCCCCGGCCATTGCGATCAGCGGCTCGAGGCCGTCCAAATGAGTCCAGAGTTTGGATTTTTTTTTGACGCTAGAAAATGAATAAAATGAGAAAATGGATCCTTGAATGGTCGAGGTGTATTATTTGATGCTATGGCCCACCAGGTCTTCCAATCAACCCCAAACTTCTACCCAACGGTTAAAACTCTGTAAGTAAGAGGGTAGACTGCTTGGATTATCTGGGTACAACACGGTGGGGCCTATACAAGTGGGCCACCAAAGCCCTTCTTTCTTTTCTTTTCTTTTTCTAATTTTCTTTACCCAGACGCTGGACGGTTCATAATATTTTTTTTTTAAATGGTGTGCCCTGATGAAGTGGGCCACCACATGATGGGCGGCATGGGAATAACGTCTAAGGTGGGCCCCACTTGAATAAAATAAATACATCAAGATGGGATCCATTCAAGTGGGCCACCATCCTATAGCATAAAAAAAATAAAATAAAATAAAATAAAAAAATGAAAGCAATAAAAGAGAGAGAGAGAGAGACATGGAGAGTGGGACACGGCTTGTGATGGAGGGACCCCGACATTATGGGCCCTCCCTTACAAGAAAATTTTACAATAAATGGATCTCTTACATATAGGACCATTGAAAATGTAAATCAACGGTGGAGATCCATTCTCCACCGATATGGGCGGTCTAGATGACCTATCTAAATGAAAATAAACATCATGATGGGTCCATGGAGAATGGCCCCATCATGGAATGATCATGATGATCCAAGTGGTCCATCGGCCACATTTTAGGGTCCCAAGTGAGATCCACACCATTGATCGGTGGGCCTCACTTGGTCCACCATAAAAATAAGTAAAACTACCCTATAGAGGCACCCACCGTCCGATCTTCTCGCTCCTAGGGGTCCCTTGGTACCTTAGCTTCAACTTCAATGGTTAAGATGAAGAATGAAGGGTTTAGATGGGAGATTTTGGAGTAGGAAGGTGGGCCACTTGGAGCTTAGGAATTTGGAGAAATTCCATACGTGGGGGCTCTTGTTGCTTGGGATTTTTAAAAATGAGAAAGAGAGAAAGAGAGAGAGTGATGTAAAGGGAGAGAGAGAGAGTGATGGATGGATGGGTGAGTGATGGTTGTGTAAGAAAAACTTGACTTTTGTGGCTTTTGTGTAAGAAAGGTATGGGTGGTGAAGACTTTTGTGGCTTTTTGTGTAAGAGAGGTATGGGTGGTGAAGACTTTTGTTGTTGCTTGGGAAAAGGGATGAAAGTGATGTGTACTTGACATGTGATGGATTGATGGGTGATTGATTGATGGGATTGATGTTATTGATGTGACACATCGTAGAGATTCCCTTGGTTTTCGCAACGCGCGGCGTTTTCTCGCACCGAACGTTGGCCCATAACTCTTGACCAGGGCATCGCCTTGGAGCGCGAGTCGCGGTATCGGAACTGTGGCGACGGTGTGGTCGCTATGGTATTGGTCTCGGGTTGAGTCGACTTGGGTTGTCGGTACATGAATCAGGGTCGCGCGTCGATATCGTTTAAGGGCCGAAGGTTGCCGAAATTCGACCGGTAAGATCGCGGAAGTGTACGGAAAGGTACAGACCAAGATACGGGTCTTACACTTAACAACTTGGCTACCATTTATTGCCTGGGTAAGGATGAAAGATTAAATTTTGATCGGCCTTGTTCTTTAGACTATTGTGGGGCCAATCTTTGTCACTGCTCTATTCCCCAGTTGGGCTTTCTTATTAGCACTTATTATTTTGCACCTTCGGAACACCCATGTATCTTCATTTTGTTCATTTTTGAAGTATACAGGTATATATTTAACCTGGTAACATGTTCACACTCTGAAGACTTACAACAGTTTATATATTTTATATATCTATCACAGTCTTCCACTTGTGAAATTTAACTGTCTCTGGAGTATGATACGTTGATTTGGTATAATCCTATTCATGTTTAATGTACTAATATGAACAACATTCAATCATTATTATCTTTGTTGCATAAGTGATGCGTTGGAACTCGAGAGCTGAGCTTCTGCTCGACCCTCGATTTTCAAGGTGTTACAAGATCCCTACCGAGAAAGCTCCAGCCGAGGTATTAATGATTGAGTCACTGGTCCTTCGAGCCGAGATTCATGAATGTGGACAACTAGTTGAAGACCTTATCTCAGTGCCTTTGGTCGAGACAGATGATTCTAAAACGGCGCAAATTGTTTGCGATCGTCCCTGAAAGACAATCTGATTGCTTTGCTCCGACGATACGCTGATGTATTTGCATGGAGGCATGAAGATATGCCAGGAATTGACCCGTCTGTAATCACTTACCGACTCAACATTGATTCGACTTACCGGCCGAACCGACAGAAGCGATGAGTACTCGGCCCTGAAAGGTACGCTGTTATTGAAGAAGAGGTCAGCAAGCTCCTCAAGAAAAAATTCATAGGAGAGATATACTAATCGGAATGGGTAGCTAATGTTGTACTTGTGAAAAAAGTCAATGGAAGTGGCAAGTGTGTATTGATTATACTGACTTGAAATAAGCCTGCCCGAATGATAGCTTTTCTCTTCCAAAGATAGATCAGATTACAGATAGTACAGCGGGGCATGGACTTCTTAGTTTTATAGATGCATATTTAGGATACAATCAAATTATAATGCATCAAGCTGATAAATCTAAAACTACCTTTGTCACTGACAAAAGTCTTTATTGTTACCGTGTGATACCTTTTGGTTTGAAAAATGTTGGAGCAACTTATCAAAGATTAGTAAACAAAATATTCGCTTGGCTGATCGGTCGAATCATGAAAGTGTATGTTGACGACATGCTTGTTAAAAGTGTACACGCGGCCGACTATATAGCCGACCTAGAAGAGATGTTCCTGATCTTACGCAAGTATCAAATGAAGTTAAATCCGAGCAAATGTTCCTTTACCGTAAGCTCAGAAAATTTTCTTAGATTCCTGATAAGTCAGCGAGGGATCAAGACAAATCTAGAGAAAATAAAAGTATTGCTTGACATAGAGTCTTCGAAAATAATAAAAGACATACAAAGTTTGACTGGACGAGTAGCGGCACTCAACCGTTTCCTCTCCTGAGCCATCGACAAATGTCTCCCATTCTTCAAGTAATTGAAGGGACGACAGGCAGTGGACTGGACAGAAGAGTGCGAAGTTGCATTCCAGTAATTAAAGTCTTATCTCGGATCTCCGCCTCTCTTATCGAAGCCCGAGCCTGGAGAAGCCTTGCTGCTGTATCTCGCGGTGTTCGAGGCAGCGGTTAGCTTGGCCTTGATATGAGAATACGAAGGACAGTAACTGTCGGTTTATTATGTTAGCAAAACACTCTTACCGGTAGAGATGAGATATCCGTTCTTGAAAAAAGTTACCTTAGTTTTAGTCGTCTCCTCACGTCGACTTCGGCCATATTTTCAAGCTCATACCATTATCGTCATGACCGACCTCCCGCTGCGCCAGATTCTGTAGAAATTGAAAATGTTCGATCCTCTTACTAAATGGGCGATTGAACTCAGTAAATTCGATATTCAGTATAAGCCAAGAGAAGCAATTAAGGGACAAGCTGTGGCTGACTTCATTGCTGAACTCACACTGCAAGTCGACACAAATGCTACTGAGCCAGTTGAAGAACTAATTACCACTTCTCCCGAGTCATCTCCTGACCTAATCCCTTGGAAGCTGTATGTCGATGACTCCTCCAACTCTAAGGCAAGCGGGGTGATGTTTTAATTTAAACCAATCTGATTTAAATGATTTTAACTCGCAAGTATACGGATCGAATGTAGATATGGTATGTATTACGAGATCGTTTCCACGAGGACTGGTTGTCACAATTTGAAATTTAAGACTCTTATTAACTATTCCAACAATTGGTTTAGCAAACTATTAAGAAAACTAAACAAAAATCAATGAAAAAGTAACTAAGAGTAGTGAGTAAAATCCAATCGATGAGAAGACAAGGACTTTCGAATCCACCCCTAATTATCCTAACCCTTATTTTACCTGTTGATTCACCTTAATTCAGATTAATATCAAAATAAACAAATCACACTCTATGTCCTTGGTCGGACACACAGAATGTATAATCCTTTAAAACATATGGATCACATCTTTCCATCCATGGTCAGGCATGGAGAAATGTAATTCCTGTTTCTTCCTCTATAGGAAACCTGTTCATGGTCAGACACAAGCACCTGGAATAATATTCCAAACAACATTCATATCTAGACTTTGGTCGAGCTCATAGAATGGAGAAGTGCGAAAATCTCAGGAAAGCACACTAGAAAAAGAAGCAAATCAATCAAATCAATATGAATTCAACACTAAACAAGAGTTAATCAAATTAGGGGCTTCATCTCAGTCCTAGCTAAGAAGAATTAACTATCCATAAAATTAATTAGGAAAAAAAATATAAAATAAAAATATTAAAAATATCTCCCTTATCTCTCTTCTTCCTTCTTCTCTCTCTCTCTTCTCTTTCTTCACCTTGGCTCTGCATCTTCCTCCCTGGCTCTGAATCCTTGCTCCCCACATCCAAAACCTCCTTATATAGCTGCTGGAGTGGTGTAAATCGGATTTGGAAAGCTATCGCATGCCCAGCGAAAGCCTTTTTCCAGCTAAGTTCGGTGCCTCAAAAATTATCACTTTTCTTGCTTAATTTTCAAAGAAACACCGTCTCTTAGGACGTTTTTGGGTCCTCTACATGATAGATAGTTCAGATCTGCTATATGATCAAAGATGGTGGGCCACAACCGCCTGAAAAAGTCAGTTTTCACGGATTTGCGAAACCTGTCGCACCATTTCGCTGTTATGATCGGTGGGCCCCACAGAAGTACTTTTATGAAAATCCACTCCGTCCATTGGATTCAAAACGAAATTTTAGTCAAGAATGAGTGGTATTGAACGTCCATTGGCGTGTCCCAGAGAAGAAATCACTAAAAGATCAGGTTTGAATGTTACAGGACAGCCTTTTTGTGGCCTCTGTATCTCACACATATGCACGCATAGGTACGAACGGTCAGCTTGGGTTTGTAGTGTCTGCAGCCCTCTATAAGATGGATGGCTCGGATGAGTCACATGGTCCATGTGTGGGGCCCATAGTCGACCGCAAAATGGCCAGCGGCCGTGCGTTACGCAGCCGAAAATGGCAAGTTTCCTTTTCTTTTTCTTTTTCGATCAGAGACGGTCAACCGTATCTGCCGTTTGCCATGCACGTGTAGTGCACTTGTGCACTATGCACACTCTATTCATGTGAGGTCCACTGTTACATTTTTATAAAATCCAATCCAGTCATTCAATTAGTTTCCCTACTTAAAGCGTTGAGACCAAATTTAAAGCAGTTTCGGATATTAGGTAGGCTCAGAATCAACGGTTTATGGGCTGATCTGTCAGTTGGGGCACTTTTATAGTGATCCAATGGCTGAAATTTTACGTGTACAGTTAATTTATAGCCCTCATCCCATATATGAAGTTTCAGGAAAATCGGATGGCGGGAACCCTGTGATCTTGCATTTTGGACCAATTTCAAGCCTCTTTAACGTGAACAACTTAACTTCCTCAGATCCCTGGCATATAAATTCATTGATATCGGTCCTTTAGAGTCCGTTCCTTGCTCTGATGACTTCGGAGCGTCAAATCCATGCTTTTAATGCACTTTTTCAATCAACGCTCTTTATTTCATCCTGCAACAAAACACAATTAAACTATGGCAATAAACATTATTATATACGTAAAATTAGGCAATAATCAGGGTCTGATATGCAATATTTGACCCTCATCACGGGACAGGAGTAGTACTAGAAACTCCCGATCAAACCTATATGCAGTATGCCTTAAGACTTGGATTTCAAGCCTTGAACAATACAACAAAATATGAAGCATTGTTACTCGGTATCCACCTTGCGGCCAACTTAGGTGTTATGCATCTCAATGTTTTCAGCAATTCTCAGTTGGTCGTTAATTAGATCATAAATGTGTACTAAACACGGAAAGAATAGCTGAAAACTCATATGAAAAAAGCTAAAGATATGATCGGTGGTTTTTAGCGTTGTATCTTCACTCGGATCCCTCGAACGGAAAATGCTAAAGCCGACCTACTAGCGAAACTCGCCTCTGTTGATGAAGACGACATACCTAGGTCCGTTTCAATCGAGTACATTGCTAAACCGAGTATTATTGAATTAGCTAACTCGACTGTACTTGCTATCGATTCGAGACCTGCTTGGCGCGACCCGATCGTCCGATATCTTGACGGTGGGGAACTGCATGAAGATCATGCCGAGGCTCGACGATTGAAAATTTGAGCCTCTCACTACACCATACTTAATGAGATATTGTACAAGAAGAGTTATTATGCTCCATTGCTACGGTACCTAAGCCATGATGAAGCCGACTATGTGTTGCGGGAAATCCACAAAGGGATTTGTGAAAATCACTCAGGATGGCGGTCCCTCGCACATAAAGTCTTACGCAAAGGATACTACTGGCCGACCATCCAGCACGATGCTCATAAGCTCATCTAGAGATGTGATAAGTGTCAGCGATTCGCGGCTTTCCTGAGACAACCTCCTAAAGAACTAACTCTTATGACCGGTCCTTGGCCCTTTGCACAGTGGGAAATTGATATCATTGGACCTCTCCCCATGGGGAAAGGACAAACCAAGTTCGCAGTTGTGGCAGTGGATTGCTTCACGAAGTGGGTCGAGGTAGAACCGTTGACAAAGATAACCGAACAGAAGATCACAGAATTTGTATGGAAGAGTATCGTCTGTTGGTTCGGCATACTTCTGACTATAATAACCGACAATGGGAAGCAGTTCAATAACAGAAGCTATCGTGAGATGTGCGATAATCTCGGAATCAAGAACGTGTATTCGTCACCTCATCATCCTCAAACGAATGGACAAGTTGAAGCCATCAACAAGATCATCAAACAATATCTTTGAACTAAGCTTGACCGAGCCAAAGGAGCATAGGCCGAAGAACTCCCGAAGATACTATGGGCTTACCTAACCATAGCCCAAACCGCTATAGGAGAGACCCCTTTCTCCCTTACTTATGGCTCGGAAGCCGTTACTCCAGTTGAGATCAGGTTACCTTCAGCTCGAGTCAGCTCATTTAATGAGGAAGAAAATGAAGAACTCCTAGCTTTTGGACTCAACCTTGTGGATGAGTAAAGAAAAAAACTCGGTTACGTATGATAGTTCTGTAACAATAAGTAGCTCAGTTTTATAATGTCCGAGTGAAAGTCAGACGCTTTCGAGTCGGAGACATGGTCCTCTGAAAAACGTTCCTCAATACTAAGGATGTTAGTGTAGGCACATTGGGACCCAATTGGGAAGGACCCTATATCATCGCAAGCACCATCCGATTGAAAACGTACTGATTGAAAGACCTGACCGGGTGATTGCTGCCTCATCCATGGAATGTCGAGTATCTAAAAACCTACCACCCCTAAAGTCGGTATAGTAATGTAATGAAAAAGCTCAAAAATGACGAACGTGTAAACTGAGTCAAAAATGAATAAAAAAAAACTGAGTATATTCATTTATCAGTGTTTGTTATATCGAATTACATCTTGCTTCAGCATTACATTGTCAGACTAAAAGGGCTAAAGGCAAATGAAAGATCGACCAAAATGTATGAACTTTTTCCTCGGCTAAAACTACCCACGGGCTTGCTCTGAGCTATAATGGTACTAAAATGGAGCCGATGATGATGCCAAAAATCAAGCTCCGAGATTGTTAAAGGTCACTTAGAGTGACCTATGGAGCCGGAGTTACTTCAAACTCGACCTCGGCGCCACCTGACTTGGCTACCTCAGCCGCTGCATCCTCGGGAGGGCCTTCCTCAAATTTCGAGATATCAAGGTCGAAAAAAAAATACTTCATCACTTTGATGCAAGCTGTGCACCCACTCTTGTACAAGTAATCCATCTCATCTTCAAACTCCGGAGACTTAAGGAAGTCTTTTATAGCCTTCTCCCCAGTCTCTTTCTTAGCCAACTCGAGTGCCGCTTTTGTATTGATTTTCAACCGAGCCAGCTTCTCCTCAGAGGTGTCATGAGCCAGGCGGAGTTGTAGACCCTTGTCTTGGGCTTCCTTCAGTAGCTGAGCCGACCGAGCACATTCAGCTCTAGCGTCTTCAGTCGCCTTCCGAGCCAAGCTCAACTCGCCAGTTAGTCGGCCAACACGAGATGAGGTAACCTCGAGTTGTGCCTCTGCCTCTGCTGCTCGTTTCCAAGCCGCTTCAGCATCCGCCACATCTCTCTGGACCTTCTCAGCTTCGGACAGATCTCCGCTGGCCCTCAGCAGGCAAGGAGCAAGCTGTATAAGAAAGCGACGAAGTCAGATTGAAACCGAAAGAGACAACAAGCTAAGAGATAAGTTCAAATCCTACCTGAAGTAAGACCTTCACAGCATGAGAGAGTATCCGACTCCCAGGGGCTTCGAAGAGGGAAGAGAATTCTTTCTCACTCCCACGAGTGATAGCCCAAGGGAACATGTCTGCCACGGCCCGACGGAAGGACGACATCTCTTGTTGAGCCATCTCTCCCCTTAAGGTCTCCCCTCTTTGCTCCTCTCTTCGTCCCGAGACCCGCTTTGCAACAAGTCCTGGCTCGAAGTAGCCCGGGATTCGATAGGAAGGGTGCCCACATCCTCTGCCCTCTCTTCGGGGTCAGAGAGAATGACAACGGTTGGGACAGCCGGGGCAGGGGCGACTGGGGCAGGCAGCTCCACGATCGAAGGAGTAGTCTTCACCTTCTTTGGAGGCCAAGGCTCTAACAGAAGCACTGACCTAGGAGGAGCTTTTAACTTGATGATGACTTCAGAAGGGGTCGAGCTTCAGCCATCACTATGTCGGATAAAGCACAAAGTCAGAAAAATTTCAGAAGGGTGTGCCTGAATAACCTAAAGATACCTGTCAAAGATGAATCCAAGCTCGAAAGAAGAAGACGCTCTGGTTGCAGAAGGGACTTCCAAGACTGATCTTCTGAACTTATCGTCCACAGTTCTTTGATCCGAGCCAAAGCGTTGGCTCCTAGTTTCGGCTTCTTCTTGAAAATTTCTACAAAGCACGTTCAGTCAGACTCAGAAGGATCGTAATAAGAAAAAATGAGGAAAAGGGCATGCCAAGTCGCTTGCTTCAGAAAAGGCCCTGGGAACACGAGGTTCGAACAACCCAGACTCGGCAGTCTCCCAGCGACCGCATGCCCAGAATCACCTCTCTCTCTAGTGCTTGTTGGAAGTAGGAGGGTCGGTTATCAAAGAACCGTCTTTATTCCGCCAAGCGCTCAAGAAATACCAGTCGGGCTGCGAAATGTTCGGCCGAACTTGATTAGATAGAGGAACTCGTCCATGGTTAGTAGGGGCTGTTCTGCCTCAGCCCACAACATTGCACATCCGAACGAGTTCCTCCATCTATTCAGAACTATTTGTCCGGGAGCAATTCTGAGTCGGGAAAGAAAATCTCGAGCAACGGGTTGTAAGGGGAAACACAAGCCACATTACATGGTAACTTGAAAAATTGTGACCATCCCAGGAGGGGGATGATCGGGCAACTCATACAGAAGTGAAAGTCGAAGAATGACTGAGTCGAGAATATGATACCCGACTCGGATCCTATCCAAATTCACCTTAGTCAAAACTAAGGGGACTGACCCCTTTTGTTTGTCTTGGACCTCCTCACTCTCGGCAGCCTCTCCTTCTTCGGCTGTCGGTTTAACAAAACGAGCCAACCTCCTTGGAGGAATCGACTCAGTGGTTCCCCCAAGATCAGTCCTCGCTGGTTTCCTAGGAAGAGCTAGCTCAATAGTTTCTTCTTCCAATTCTTCCTCTACTTCCAAGTCGTCTTCAGGAAAACGATGAGTAGGCCTGTCAGGGGCATGTTTTAAGCCAGAGGGACCCGTTGAAGCGGAGCATTCCGCTGAGGCCCCACTAGCCATCCTACCAGTAAGTTGGAAAGCCTCATTAGCGCTCATCGCCATCTCCACCAGTAAAGAGGGTGATTCTGAGACATTTTAGAGATGCCTCGTTTCGACCTCATCACCGGAAATCCCCTTCCGGGGACTTGAAGGATGCATTATCGTTAGAGGTTGAAAAAAAAAGGGAGGAAGAGAAAACTCACCGGAGAGGCGAAGAGCACACAAATTGAGGGGGAAGGAAAAATGGCGGATCGCAAGCACAGTGAAGAAAGAAGAAAAACTGGAAAGAGGGAGATTGAGCGGGAGAGCGAAAGTGCAAAAATCGCTCCCGCACCCTCTTTTATAGTCGAGCCATGTGGCAGCAGCATTTAAGGAGGATTCGAATCGACGTCTGCTTCGACTCCCCTGCTCTATGCGTGGCGTACGCTGACTGACGCAAATAACGCCCTCGCCACATGTTTGACGCTCATAAGCGGACGAAGCGACCCGACGGTTGTCCGCTCGTGCGACCTCTAGTAACGACCCGTCGTATGTTAAGGACAATATAAGAAGCATTAAATGTTCCATCATAACTTTTGTTCTCAATGCAAACTGACCTAGCAATTCATTACTCTTTTGTGTTGACATAGCTAACACAAGGAGTAGGGGGCTTACTGTTGGGGAAAAATATGACAAGTCCGGAGGCTCGGTTGTAGGATGAACCAACTCTGCTGATGTAATCCAAAGTAAAGCCTCACGGAGAGACTTGACTCGGATCAGCAGGATATAAATCCCGATCGAAGCTAAGAGAGTCAAGAGCCACAGACGAAATATGTAAAACACATGAAGTTGACTCGGTAAAGGAGACAACAATGTCTGAAGGGACCGATTAAAGGCCTTAGAGCTAAAAGCCACCTGATTGACTATAAAATCGACCCATATGAGGTTAGTTGTAGTGTCAGCTATCAGATTAAGAAAGGGCATCGGTCTTAGACCTATTCTGTTTTATCCGATAGTAGGCAAACAACTCCATATTTGTAAGCCAGCCGAAACTGTATAGTCTATTGAGGCCGAGCCAAGCAAAGGAGAGATGGTGTAATCTTAAACATCGATCCGAGAATCTTGTAAAAGGATACCCGACCTCGAAAATCTCAGGATCGAGAAGTATTCGTAAACAAGATGACAATTAAATCAAATCTCCTAAAAAAATCAGGAGAGAATCTCCTTATGCCAGGACCTCTCATTCTTATAAAAAAAGGGTTCTCTAGGAACTAAGGTACGCAAGAAAAAACTCTAAAAAACTCATCTTCCTGTATTTCTACTGATTTAAGCATTGGAGGTTCCCCGGCTCTAGCCAGGGTTCCCTTTCTCTTTCATCGTGGTGCAGGTGGAAGTGCAGGGAGAGGCTGATCCAGTTTTTCGTATCAACAAATTTTATTCAATATTCTCAATTTTATTCAAAATCTCATTTTTTTTCGAACTTTTACATTTTTTTTTCAAAATGTTGATTTTTTTTTTTTGTTTCTAATTCCACAGTTTTGTTTTTTCGAATTTCTCAACTTTTTTTCAAAATACATCTCAATTTTTTTTTCAAACTTTCACTTTTTTCTTTTTCAAAATTTCGATTTCTTTCTAACTCTTCAATTTTTTTTTTCCAAAATTTCATTTTCTTTCAAACTTCTCAATTTTTTTTTTTAAGAAGTCAAAATCTCAATTTTTCCAAAAATATCAATTTTTTACAACTAATCCATTTTTTTCAAAATTCCCAAAATTTTTCAAACTTTCACATTTTTTTTTCAAACTAGTTAATTTTTCTGTCAAAATATAAAATCTCAAATTCTTTATAAAAATATAAAATTTTTTTAATCAAAATCTTTTTTTTTTTCTCAAACTTATCAATGTTATTCAAAATTCTCAATTTCTTTCTAAATATATTATTACTTTTTAAATATAAAAATAAATAAACATAATAGATATACAATACATACATCAAGGTCAGCCCCACGGTCACGGCGGAACTGTGTTAGGTGAGGCCAGGGCGGCACCTAACTCTCCCTTGTTGGGTGTTACCCTAGCCGTGTAGGCCCCACCTTGATGTATTTTTTATAAATCCACACCGTCCATATAGTTTATCATATTATTTTAGGATGTGATCCCAAAAATTATGAAGCTCCAAATCAAAAGTGGGCCATACAAATGGAAACAATGATAAATAACCATTAACCGCACATTTCTTGAGTTTCATGAAGTCAGCAAGTTACGCGACATATTGCCCTAAAATTTTGGTCCCATTTGGATACCCAATTGAGCAACTCTATTCCACTCATCGAGCGCTTCTATTTGACTGGTCATTTTCCCGATCGATTTTTAGAAGAGAAAGACATTGGGTGGACAAGATTAATCAACCATTTGATGGGCCATATCTTGCAATCCAATGGTTAGATTTGAGTGAAATTTAATCTAAACATCTGAAATCATTTACTCTTCAATATGGACCAATCAGGTTGTCCAAAATATGTCTAGATCTAGACAAATTGATTGCACTCTAAAAACTAGCTCAACTCGATCTGAACTTAATTTCAAGCTGAGTCGAGTCGAGTGAAGTCAAAGCAAGCTGACTGAGCTAACTTAGTTCGTGTCCAGCTCTAATCAGAGTCACAATAAGTAGATGCTAGGGAGAGTTATTGGAGGATAAAAAAAATGCCCATTCTAGAGAGGATTTGAGATATCTTAATAAGCAAATGGGAGCATTGTAATGAGTTTTGAGAGGTTAGTGCATAAATTGACTGAGAATGTTCATTGAATATGTACTATGGAGTCTTGTGATATCTAAGTAGATGAGACACCTAACAAGCTATTGATACATGGTATGATTCATGAGAAGAGCTCCTCGTTCATCAATCAAACACAGATTTTATTTCATAGGAAAACTGGCAGGCCAAGCTCCGAGATTACCACTATGCTTGATGATATCGAGTGTATATTTGCATTGTCTTAGTAAATTTTCATTGGTGAATGTGCCACCTCAATGGCTAAAAAATATTTTAGTAGACCAAGATATTTAATGTGAAACTTAGTATGGAGAAACGCTTTTAAGGCAGTGATAGCAGATTGATTGTTCCCGGAGGATAATATCACCCACATAAACAAGGACCATAGTTAAGGAGGTGTCATTGGAATTAGTGAAATCCGAATAATTTACCAAGGGTTAATAATATCTATACTCTTTGAGAGTAAATGAGAACTTCTCAAATGATCGATTTCTTGATGCTTGTTTGAAACCATATAAAGACTTGTTTAGTTGACATACTTGTTGTCATATAGACTCGGTGGAATTGCAATATAGACTTCCTCGTGCAGATCCCCATGCAGGAAAGTGTTGTGGACATCTGCTTGATGTATTATCTAATGAAGAATAACACCGATGGCCAAGAGGCAACATACTGTGACAAGTTTCACAAATGGAGGAAATTCTCTTGATATTCTCGCCCTTGAACCTGACCATACACTTTCGCTACCAAACATGTTTTAAATCATTCAATTATATGGTCAGCTCGATGTTTAACTTTGCTCACTCCTTTATAGCCAATAAATGTTTTCCTGGTGGTAAATGTTGCAAGGTTTATGTATGATTCTGCTCCAATACCTTAATTTTTGTTGTCGTTGTGTGAGGGATTTAACATCTTGAGAAAAGGATGTCGACTCATAATAGGACGAGATGGAGGAAAGAAAAGTAATGTGATCAACAGAAAAATGATTATACAAAAGGAAGTTAGATATGAGATAGGGCGTACTTGAAAAAGACTACGAAGTAAAGTAGGAGAGGTGGTGGGTGGTAAAGTAGGACAGGCATCATCTTTGAGGTGGGTAGGTCAAGTGATTGGACAATGAGAATGGTGAAGTGTTCACACCCCAAGTATAGGGCTGTGATGTAGTAATAAACTTGATAAGACCGAAGCCGAATCCATAAGGACTGAAACTTGTACATAATTTGAAAATAATCAAAACTAGAACTAGAATAAGATGAAATCTAAATCAAGTGAATATGAAGGAATAATGGTAAAATAAGAAACTAAAATTTGGAGAAATCAAAAGTAGGAAACTAGGAATTTAGAGGATCCACTTGTACAGATCAGGGAGATCTATGCTTGATTCATGAACTCAACAGGACTTCGAGTCCCATCTTCATTAAGTTGGAAAATATATTACTAAAGCTCGATTTGAACTTCCTTCGATCTAGTTTTCAAAAGATAAGACAAATGTAAATTAGAATAAATTCCATCACCAAATCATGCCCATGAGACAAAGTAAACAACAGAAGTAAACCAATCCACAACAAATCTGAAGATATATGAATGTTAGGAGGGATTCCATCATCCAACCATGTCCAAGGGGCAATGGTGAACAACAGGGCTTCCTAACTTTATAATCAAATTAATGAAAAAGAAATACTTAAAGCCATCGCAGATATATTATAATTTTAGTTACAACAAACCATTAAAAACTAAAAGTATTCCTTAATATCAAACTATAATTAAAGAGAGTTCAAAACACATGAATCAAAGTCATAGAAACCAATCCATCACATTACAAGCTTCACCTCTTAGCCCTAGCTAAGAGGCTTAGCTCATAACGGACATGATGACGGAAGAACTTCTTGATGCCAGCATGCACGATCTCTCTCTCTCTCTCTCTCTCTCTCTCTCTCTCTCTCTCTCTCTCTCTCTCTCTTTCTCTCTTCCTTAGTCTTTCTTCCCACGTGCATGGCCTCCGCGGCTGCCCCCGTGCTCTCTCTCTTCTCTCCTTTTATATGCATAGGAGAGTTAGTGCTGTGGCTGTGGAGTTGTGAGTAAGAGGCTGGAGTAGGTGGAGAAACTCCTTACGCAGTGTGCGCAGTGAAAAATGCAACGAACTTGCGTTTGGATGGTGTTTTCTGCGGATGCATGTCCTATCTTTGGGATTTGACTTAATGTTATGGTTCAAGACCCACTTCTCCATCATTTGAATGGTTTGGATCATTGATCCGATCATGATTGAGATCACATGAGATCCCACGGAAGACGGCAACGTCTGGGCTCTGCTTGGACGCACGGCCTACGCAAGACCTGCGCTGGGCTGATGGTGGGGGCCATGATCAGCTTTGGTAAGGAAATCTACTCCATCCATTAGTTTTTTGACGAGATTTCAAGTGGAAATAGATGGTTTTAGAGTTCTTTTGATATGGTCCACTGTATAAAATCAATGCATTTCTTGATGATACACGTTTGTATGTATATATGGGGCCAAAAGGACACCTAATTAAGGGTTAAGCCCTTCTTATGGAGTGAATGAACAGTCCAGATCATCCAATGGACTAATATGTGGGGCCCACTAGCAAAAACGGCAGTTCGCAGTGCGTCGTGTTTGAATTTTGAAAATTTGAGGAAACTGGTCAGTCAGCGCACGCTGACCAACCTTGTGCGTATTGGCATATGGCCAATGGACGTGCACACTGTGCACGCACAATGCATATGTGGGGTCCACTGTGATGTGTCATGAAATCCTCTCCGTCCAGACGTTTTTTCATCGAAATTTAAGGGTTAAGACTAAAATTGAAGCAATACCAGATACTAGGCAGGCCCCAAATTAGGATTTTAGGGGCTGATCTGTCCGTTGGGCTACTTTCACAAGGATTCAATGGCTGAAATTTTACTTTTGCGGTTAATTTATGGTCCTCAGACTATATATGAAATTCTAAGCTGAACAGATAGTGAAAAACCTGTGATCTTGTATTTTGGACGATTTTTGGGCCCGTTTAACATGAGTGGCCTGATTTTCTCGAATCTCTTGCGTGTAATTTCTTCGATCTTGATCCTCTGAAGTCTTTCTCTTGCCTTGGTGACTTCAGACCATCAAATCCATATTTTTAGTACCCTTTTTCAATCTAAACTCCTAAATACACTCTGCACCACAAATACGATTAAAATAAGACATTAAACAGTATCATGTTTGTAAAACCATGCTATAACTGGGGTCTAATATGCAACATTTAACCCTCAACATGAAGGCCAAATGCAATAGTAAGGAGTAGAGGGTCAGGATCAAGAGCGTTGAGGAATAGAGGTGATGAAGGATAATCAAGGGTTACCTCAAGGATTGGCATGTGAATGATAGGAGAATGTGCATCAGAGATGGCAGTTGGGGGCTTGAATGGAAATGTTTTTTCAACAAATGTCATGTTTTTAGAGGTGAAGATACATAAAAAGATAGCCTGCAAAAAATACATTTAAAAGCATGTGGTGCAAATTTGTGTCGATGAGAAATAAGAGTATGAGTATAATACAAACATCTAAAAGCCCGAAGATGATTATAGCATGGTTTAAAAGTCCGAAGATGATTATAAGATGGTTTACATTTGAAAAGCATTTCATATGGAGTTTTACAATCTAGATTGGGAATAGGTATGCATGGATGAGATAAGTAGCTGTTAAAACACATTCCCCCCAAAACGATAAAAGTAAATGTGCTTGAAAATGCAAAGCCCGGGCAACATCAAGGAGATTTTGATGTTTGCACTCAGAAACTCCACTTTGTTTTGGGGTTCAACACAAGTTTGTTGATTAAGTTTGCCATTTTCTCAAAAAAAAAAAAAAAAGAGAGTCTAACATAGAATTGGAGAGAAACTTAGTAATCGTCGTTGCGAATTTGGACAACTTGACATTGGAACTGATTCATGACCTTGGCATAAAAAAATTGAGAAGTAAACACGTTCTGTAGACACCCCACCTAAATGCTAAAGATACTACTCTTTAATCAATTGGTTGAACCTCAATATAACTACACCTAGAATTTGTAATCACAGTCAAACAACCAGGAAAAATTAGAGGTAGAACCCCTAACTCATCCTAGACAAGGTCGTCAGGCCCAATCCAAAGATTTTCAACTCCCGGTGCCTCGATAGGGGCCGTTGAACAACACTTGTCAAAATGCACTATCTTGGTTGTACTTTGATAAAACCACACTTAACTTCCAAATAGGACTTTAAAAGTCAGTCAAAAAGGAAACTTTAAGTATAGGCTCTTCCTTAAAACAATGAATGGCATGAATCACCCGATCTATGACCCTAAAGCTCCAAATTATGCATGTAAAAGCCAAGGAAGAAGGAAAATTACAGCCATTAGACTAAAATAGAAGGAAAGCATACCGTTGACTCATCATAAGCCGATGACCACCTAGAACCCTTTTGCACCAACCAAGGATCAGGGTTCCCTCTAAGAGATCTTGTATACTCGAAATCTGCTAAGTGTCCGCCATTGCGTCAGCAAGAGCCGACAGTTTTGCTCTATAAATTCGACCCTCAACACCCCATTTAGATAGCATTGGAGACCCCCGAGAGATCCAAAATCAATTCAAGATGCCCATTAAGAAAGGAAGTTCTGCCATATAAGAAGCCAAGAACTACCATTCTAATGCCAATATCCTGCTTGACACGAAGCCAACTACAAAAAAGCTAACTTTTTAGAGAAAGTCAGCCAGTTCAAGAGTAAGGTTAGAATTAGGGATGTCTGATCATCCCTTGTAACTAAAAAGGTTGTCTAATTTCCCTTTTTCTCTCTCACATCTTGATCAAGATCATGATGTAGTCAATTCCACACATTCTAGCATATCATATACCACTTCATGCATTTTAACTGCTTTTTTATTTTTACTTATTTATATATTTTGCTTGCTTGCCTGTGGTCGTTTGATTCCATATATCAAGGCTAGGTTTGTTTTTACATGCCCAATCCTCCTACAGGGCTATGTAAAGCATGGCTAGACATACATTACCATTAAAGGTTTGAAATTCTCCTAAAAGTTGCATATTCCTTAAAGTAGAGACCATACGAAATATGGCAGGGGAGAATGCTTAACCCCTTCCTCTTCTATAACCAAAACCTTTACCCAGACCTCTACAGTTGCAGGCCAATCATGAGAGTCTTTTTCGGGGCATGGGAATTTATGATTTTCTGACCCTAAGGTATGTTTGTGAGCCCTAGTCGACCATAAACAAGAACAAGCATAATTGGCTAGTGCTAACTCTAAATATTCAAACGTACCATTTTGCGCTACTTTCGAAGGAATTACACAACCAAGTGTACACACCCCACCCTAGGCTGATAAGCTGATTGAGTTTGAATAGATGGATGGTAAACCAAAACCCCAATCCTAAACTCTAACCTTATAAGCCTAAACCCTTGGAACCCTAATCCTAAAACCCTAAGCTTAACCCAATTGGCCTAATTATAAACCCTAAATCGTCGAGTCGGCTCAACAAATTAACTCACACAGTTAACTCACTGAGTCAACTCACTCGGTCAGCATACCCAGTCAACTCACCTAGTTAAGACCAAATCCAAGTTTGAACAAAAGCTTAAAAGCAAGCCCAATTGGAGTACTACGCAAAACATCAAATGTAGCAACCTTCACAACATAGCCTCTACATGCCTGGAGGAGGTTGTTCGCCAAAGCAAGGACTCGAACTAGGGATTGACAACAGCTAGCTTACCTCTGGCTATGTGGCACTCCCCCTCTTTGGGGTGGTGTCCCTGAGCATGTGGAGGAGGTTGTCTACTAGCCTCCACACTCTTTGAGGAAGTTTCCTACCAAAGCAGGGGCTCGAAGTGGAGATCGACGGTATTCAGCTTACCGCCGACTATGTGGTACTCCCTCTCTCTGGGGATCCCTCTCTTTAGGGTGTTGTCCCTCAAGCATGCAGAATCTCACTTTTTCAGACCTTAATGTGTAATTGGAGTGTATTTACTCCGATACCCATGTCATCACAAAAAATTACCATTTTACCACCTCATACATCTTATGAGATGATGTCATGTAATAATATCTAATCTTAACCCATCAAACACCTTTTACCCTTAGGATCACGAGTATTACAAGAAAATTAGGTTTGGAGGCTAGAAATAACTTACTCCCCTTCTCAATTCAGGCACCCCATTATATTTAGAGCATTAAGAGAGGATCAAGCATCCTTCCCCCTTAGTTATCTAGCCATCCCTCCACCAAAGAGAGAGAGAGAGAGAGAGAGTTTGGCCCTGGTCTAGCCTAACCTAGCTAGAGCTTAAGTCTCCTGAGTTATCTAAGTATTAATCTACGCCATTTGATTTAGCCTTGTGATACTACCGTTCAAGCTTCAACCAAGTTTCTTCAAATTAGAGCATTAGCATCATACAATACCCATTCTCTTCTCAACATCATTACATTACATTCCATCATTTTCTTATATCTAACTGGCGGGTGTATATTCTATAGTTTGCCAATATAATCGGAGTAGGCCCACCAAAAACCTTAGCCAGTTAAATGTCGTTTTGTTATATACATTACATTTCATCATTTTCGTGTATTTAATTGGTAGGGTTATGCTCTGTAAGACCCGTATCCTAATCCGTACTGTTCCGTCGCTTCCCGCCATCCTTCTTGTCAAATTTCGACAACCTGCGACCTGTAATTGATGTTGCGCACGACCGTAAGTCTTATCCTATACATTTGAGTCGGATTAATCCAAAACATGTATCATTGCGACCGCACCGTCGCTGCAGTTCCAACGTCATGACTCATGTACCGATCCGGTACCCTGACTAAGAGATGTGGGTCGACGTTTATTTCGAGAAAACGCCGCGCGTTTACATTCCCAAGAGAATCTTTACAAAGTGTCAAATCAATCCCATCAATCACTTTATGTCAAGTATAAAGCACCTATGCTTCCTTTCTCCACAAGTCAAGCAACCACCAAAGTTAACTAATACATCACCTCACCCATCACTCACATCCATCACCCATCTCCCATTATGTAACACCCTGAAAATCGGGGGTCGTGTATAAACCCAAGTCCCGAGTTCCAGACCGTCACTTATGCAACAAAAATAATTATAATTCAATGTTATCTGAGTTAAAGCATTCACATGAGTAAAAGTATACCAAAACTGCAATTCATACTCCAGATTCAATGATAAAAGCAAGCGAAAGACTAAAGAATATATATCACTGTATGGAAAACAAAGTAGATCTCAACTGTCTCCAAAGTATGAATACATCTCTGAGTCTCATATACATGTAAATAAACAGAAATCAAATGTCAAAATAGTCCCACTAAGTAGTCCCGCCAATCCAGGCCACCTAAGCAAAGCCGTCGTGGTACTGCATATATGAGAACTCGTCCTGGTCCTCATCATAGTCCGGCTCTACCTCCTGAATCGCCGCCTCATTTGCATCTAAGACAGGGTCTGGTGGGTGTTGCAAACACCATCCCGTAATGTGGGAGTGAGTGGCTAACTTAGTAAAATAATAGAGCAATGATTAGCATGTTCTTAAATCAATCATGTGATAATAGTAAAGCAGTTAATCAAACATTCCTAATACTGTTGTTAATGCAATATGACATGACATGATGGATGCCCTCATCGACATTCTCCCTCATACGGCACCATCTGCGTCCGCGGCATGCTTGCGTACCACTCAGTGCTCCACATCTTCCAGGCACATGTAATGTGATGGTGATATGATTACCGAGTTATTATTAGTCCTTTTCACACTGTAATATTGGGAAACTAAGGTACTTCCCTTATATCAATCCCAACACAGATCCTGTCTAGGGTCGTCACTCCTAGTAATCTCATACGATGTATATTTTGTATGTCGCTGCAAGGGCTGTCAGGGCTGTTGCTTGCACTCGTTGCACCGCTCCCCCATCACTTTATCAATACAAGCCTACTGTACTCTCACTACTACGGAAGGGTCGTCGCCTCCCGTAGACTCAGAATACACTCGCGGTCACTACAAAAGACTCGTCGCCTGATCAGTGTAGGTCGACAGCAAGAATATAGTGTCCTATACCACCATAATCTGCTCACGAGTCATAGGTGTTCACTGGTCACTACGGGGAGGTTTGTGGCCCCAACGTAGGCCGACAGCTCGACCACGGTGTCCCATACCACCATCCCCGGCTCATGAGTCTTTATGGATCAAGGTACCATGGTTGACAGGGTTTACAATGGTAAGTTCAGTACCCTAAGTTCAAGCAGTTATGACTCATACAGGGTGAACATACAATGGCCAGTCGGGTTACTTGACGGGCTCGACTAGCACGAGCGCATCTCAAGTCGAACGGCATGAAGTGCATAAAACACCTCGTGTGGCCTAACCACTGCCGCCAACTCCAAAACACGGCTCGCGTTCATCGACGCGTCGTTCGTGGCAAAGATAAGCCAACCACGAATTCACTCGGTTCCCGACTGCCTGGACTAGGTATAGTCCCAAACATTTATGAATTCACATCAGCAATCATATAAGAGCAATGGAAATGAAATACAACAACGTGAGCATGTTAACACATGTTATAACATACAACTTAAGTAAAACATCTAACACATGTATTTCATACATATAATGAAATCATGCATATAGCTAACATGTAGGAAATCATTTACATCAGCATATCATTTGAGAATTCAATCTCAAACTAATTCATAACACCATTTAATTAATACATACTAATACAAATATTTATACAAACACTTAAACTACACACTTAAGTTTACATATAGTATGTCGACTCCAAGTGCGCATTTAGGCGAATCTCTTCGCCAAACTAATTATGCACGCATTCCTAGTATCCTAATGCGACAAGAAGCCATGTCAATCACATCAGCAAAATATGGATGAAAACAGTATTTCCTACAAATGACTAAAATGCCCTAAATATCATATTTTTTGTTTGCTTACGAAACAGGAAACAGACAGTATTTTGTACATGTCAAACGGCATTGCCGTCGATAATCTACTATTGAACGACATTGAAAGTGTTGAAAACAGTAAATCAAAGCGTCTAAAATCTGCACCTTTTCTCCTATAAGTGTATTGATCCGAACGGAGCGTGTACGCTTCGTCTACGGCGAACCGGGAACCTATTTTTTAAGATGTATCAGCTACCATGCTAAGGAACCAAAGGAACCTTAAATCAGCAAGTATTTGGGGTATTTTCTTACCTAGAATTGCGGCAAAATCACCGAAAAAGTGATTGAGGTGCGTTGCTTAAGCACGTGCAACACGTAGTGCAAGCAACAGAAAATTCTCTCCCACTCTCTCTCACAATCTCTCACCCTTCTCTCACACCAGCTAGGGTTTCTAGCAAATTCGGATGGGTGAGAGAAGTGAGGGTTTAAGCCCCTTTTATAACCTAAAACATGCCCAAAACAGGCTTGGAAACAATGTTTACTTGATGCCTAACCAAATCGGGGCTGTTTCGGTCCAAAAAGACATTTCTGGAGGTCCCCTGGCTGAACGCGATCGGACTTAAGTTCATGCATGTCGGATGTCGCTCACATCCCATTTTCAGACCAGTAGTGATCGTAGATCACACGTGGCGGTCTAGTTTTAGTTCAGTGGTTACCGCACGTAAATCAGGTCTACAAGTCTCGTGACATGAAATAGAAATTTTTTCTGATCCGAGGGTGTAATTTGGCTGAATTCTGACGGTCAGAACGCTTAATAATAACGTGTCAAGTCGTGTGCCATATTTAAATTTTAAATTCCAAATCTAACCCTATTCTCACTCTCTTCACTCCAGGCTCAATGAAATAGCCTCTGAATGTCAGTTGGACTTGATTTTTGAAATGATTGTCAAGTCTAGCTAGGCGGTTATAACGGTCTAAGATTATAGGTATCGGACTTTCAACGCACGGTCTAGATCCAATACAAAGTTTCAAAGAGGTCTTGAGAACAAACCGGTTTAGAGTTTGATCTGAGGTTTTAGAATATTATAGTGTCATTGGTTCTACTCGCTTTAGGTCTTGTAGAACGTATTTAAAGTGATCAGGGACTATTTCCCAGCTACTCTAGCGTTGCGCTAGCTAACTTACACATAATTTTCAAAGGAATTAATCCTACGTGATTTCTGGTCGAGTTGGTACTCGAGTCCAAGTACGGATTTTTCCATGGCGTTACAATCTACCTCCCTTAACAAAAAAAATTTCATCCTTGAAATTTGTACCTTTTCGTACTCTTCGAGAAGCTGTGGGTAGTTCTTTCTGATCTCGGCTTCTATCTCCAAGGTAGCCTCTTCCTCAGAGTGATGCGTCCACAATACCTTCACAAGAGGAATCACCTTGCTACGCAGTACCTGCTCCTTCCTGTTTAGGATACGTGTCGGTCGCAGGATATAAGTAACATCCTCTCCTAACTGCACCTGCTCCCATCTGATGATATGGGAAGGATTAGAAACGTATTTCTTCAGCATAAAAATATGAAATACGTTGTGAACGCTCGCGAGAGGCGTGGGTAAAGCCAAACGGTATGCCACTGCTCCCACATGATCGAGGATCTGAAACGAACTAATGAATCGTGGTGCTCGCTTCCCCTTCTTCCCGAACCGAAGGACTCCCTTCATAGGGAAAACTCGTAAAAATACATGATCCCCAACTGTGAACTCTAGTGGCCGCCATCTCGTATCAGCATAACTCTTCTGTCTGCTCTACGCTGTGAGAAGCCGACGTCTAATAATATCAATCTTCTCCGATGTCGCTTGCACTAACTCTGGGCCAATAAAGCTACGCTCACCGACCTCTGCCCAGCAATGCGGTACGCGACAAGGTCGCCCATACAACGCCTGGTAAGGTGCCATACCGATACTCGCCTGAAAACTGTTGTTGTACGCGAACTCCGCATATGCAAGAAAGTCATCCCAACTGTCCTTGAAGTCCAATGCGCTAGCTCGCAACATATCCTCTAAGATCTTGTTCACCCGCTCTGTCTGTCCGTCTGTCTGTGGGTGGAAGGCAGTACTGAACTTCAACTTCACACCCATAGCCTCCTGAATGCGAGTCCAGAAAATAGAAGTGAACCGCGTGTCTCTGTCCGACACGATCTCCAACGGAACTCCATGCAGACGCACGATCTCTCTGATGTATAGTCTAGCCAGCTCGTCTGCAGAGTTCGTGACTCTGATCGATAGGAAGTGCGCCGACTTCGTCAGACGGTTGACGATCACCCATATGGAATCATGTCCCTTCCTCGTCTTCGGCAGCCCTGAAACGAAATCCATGGAAATGAAGTCCTACTTCCACTCTGCGATCGGCATAGGTTGCAAGAGTCCAGGTGGTCGGCGATGCTTTGCCTTCACTTGCTGACAAGTAAGACAACGGGACACGAACTCTGCTATGTGGGTCTTCATACCTTCCCACTAATAGGTCCTCTTCACGTCGCGATACATCTTCGTACTGCCTGGATGCATCGCTAGTCTGTTACAATGCACAGCCTCGAGAATCTCTCGTCTCAAGTCAAGGATATCTGGGACGCATTGGCGGCCACGATAACGTAAGCCCCCATCCATGCCAACTCACCACTCAACGTCCGCATCATCACTGGCCTTCTCTTGAAGCTCAGTCAGATGCGCATCATCCCTCTGCGCCTCGATGACCCGGTCATCGATCTGAGATCACACCTGCACATGTGCGATGAACTCATACGGCTCCTATACAGTGAGTTTCTGCTCAAAGTCTCGCAAAAACTCAACCATATCCCACTCAGCAACCATTAGCGGAGCCGCAAACTCTATCGCCTTCTTGCGGCTTAACGCGTCAGCCACAAGGTTCGCCTTCCCAGGATGGTAAGAGACTTCGAACTTGAAGTCCTTCAAAGTCTCCATCCATCGCTGTTACCTCATATTCAAGTCTCGCTGCGTGAATATGTACTTAAGGCTCTTGTGGTCGCAAAAGATCTTGAACTCCTCTCCATAGAGGTAATGTCTCCAGAGTCTCAGTGTGAATATGACGGCTGCCAACTCTAGGTCGTGTGTAGGGTAATTCTCCTCGTGCTTCCTTAATTATCTCGAGGCATACGAAATTATCCTGTCCTTCTGCATAAGGACACAACCCAGACCAACGCTAGATGCGTCAGTGTATATAGTGTACCTAACCCCTTGCTCTAACAATATTAGCACAGGGGCGGACGTAAGTCTGTCCTTCAGCTCCTAAAAAGCTGACTCCGCCTTGTCATTCCATGGAAACTTCACGTCCTTCCGTGTCAACTGAGATAAAGGTCTCGCGATCTTCGAGAAATTCCTAATGAAGCATCGATAATAACCAGCGAGACCCAAGCAACTCCTTACCTCAGTGACAGAACCAGACTGCTTCCAGTCCTGAACTGCAGCTACCTTAGACAGGTCAACTGTCATGCTATCCTCGGACACCACGTGTCCCAGAAACTTCACTTCCTGCTTCCAGAAGTCGCACTTCTTATACTGTGCAAACAACTGATGCTGTCTCAGAGTATCCAGGACCAAGCGCAAGTGCTCCTCATGCTCCTCTCGACTCCTAAGTATACTAAAATGTCGTCAATGAACACAACGACGAATCGATAGAGGAAAGGCCGAAATACCCGGTTCATCAGATCCATGAACACGGCTGGTACGTTTGTGAGACCGAACGGCATCACAAGGAACTCGTAGTGGCCAAAGTTGGTCATGAATGCTGTCTTCTGCACGTCCTCATCCCCGACGCGCAACTGATGATATCCTGACTGAAGATCAATCTTCGAGAAGTACTGCGCTCCTCTCAACTGATCAAACAAGTCATCGAGTAAAGGGTACTTGTTCTTCACCGTAATCTGGTTCAGCCTGCGATAATCAAAACACAATCGCATCGAACCATCCTTCTGTCACGCCCCAAACTCGGAAACTGGGCTCACAAAATTCCCGATCGCCGAATCCGGTGCCGACAGCCTCCGTAGTATCCCATTCTCGGCTCCTAGCATTCATATACCAGATTCCGATCCTGTGATTCTATAAGGACGATTTTTTTTTTGTACATATAACTAATAATAAGCATAACCACAAGATTACCCAATTCATAAAGGCAACATCATCATCATATATCCACTAATATAATCGTTTGAGTACAATACTGAAAGGAAAATACATAAATAAAAATCAAGCTCCAGAAGACCACTGCACGATCCAAGCTTAACACTGCTGCAACCTAACATCACCTGCACGCATCTATCGTGCATAAGCTTATAGAAAGATTAGAGGGTGGTGTAAGTGTGTACACAGGGTAAGTGCCAAGTATTCAATACAATGCTTATAATCATACAATATCGAAAAAAAATTAGTAATCCATAAACCATAGAATGTCTAAATAAGCAGAAACACTAACAAGAGCAGGAATTATCAGAGTAAACAGAAATACTGACAAGATATGAATCATATGATAACAGAGTAAGCGAAAGTGTGAACGGGTCTATGAGTCAATCAATATCAGAATACACAATATAGAACAGTTATCCGATGAGGGATCATAAAGGGTTAAATATCAAATGCCGAGGATGCAATGCAATATACAAATCTTATAAAGTCTGTCTAGGCCATATAAGTGCAGAAACATAGCAATCCAAGATGCCATATGCCTGCAGATGTAATGTGATATGCGATGCGAATGAAATGACCATGCTGGAGTGTGAAGTCGGGATGATAGTACGTAGTATCGCAGGCTCTAGGGTCCACCACAAGGGACTTCTATCCAAACCAGTCCCATACCAAATTTGGATAGTCAGACTCAACGTGATAAACTCCTGATCTTAGGTTAGTCGCGCGCCTAACCGAAATCCATGCCATAACGAAGGTACACATCAATTAGTTGCGGACCACCAGCCCGAGTGGATAGTGAATGGATGAATGAATGAGCATGCATCTCCTACTCAATAAGTTCACATATCAGTACGGTTCCTCTCTGGGAAATAACCGGGGTCTATTACACTCCAAACCAGATTGCCGCCCCATCGCGCGCAACAAGGCGAGTGGAAGAGACCTCACTATCCGCCTGCCAATATCGGGCCCGGCTCGTCAATAGCGGATCCATTCCTCGAGCTGGTCAAACTCAGCCTAGTTTCGCCCCCTCCTCTCGGGCAGGTAAGGCCGCACCCCCTTCCAACCGACCACGACACAGTGGAGAGCGCAGCCATCTGGTAATCGGTACTCGACGCTCATCTACCCACTCGGTATAGATGTTGGATCAACCTCTGGAACCAAGAGGGTTTAGGAACTTTAACCCTGGGATATCTATGGCACCCCATGTAAAATAGATTTTTTCGATGTCCCATCTGGCCATCCACGAAATACCTATAGAGGCTACGACCCTGATGTCGCTAGGGCGTATAGTAATCATAATACACAATGCAAGATGCATGAGTCATACAATCCAGTCATACATCAATCCTGCGCATATCGTGCGCTCATGTAAGACAATCTCCACCTATCAGGGAGTCTCATAACAACCAGCACTATGACATATGCAATGGTCAATCATATCTCATAACAGACATGCAGATGATGCATTTGGGTACGTATCATAATGCTATGCAGTCACATACTCATAATCGGTATCAATAGCAAGCATTGACAATCGACATCGACAACGTGGACATTTAATCAACATTGTCCCCCAAGGAACAACCCACATAAAGCCTAACATATGGTGGACTCATAGCCGCACACAAGGGCCAAATATACAACACCATGAGCCTCACTCAAGAGTTTAATATACATCACGATGGGCCTTTCACATGGGCCTAACATACATTATAATGGGTTCCATCGCCCACCCCTCAAATGCATCACAGTGGGCCTCATCACATAAGCCTCATATACATCACGTTGGGCCTTAAACATGGGTTGAATGTACATCACAATGGGCCTCAAATATGGGCCGCATATACATCATATTGGGCCTCAACAATCGACAATTGGCCATGACAATCGACCTCGATAATTGGCCTCGATAATCGGAATCAGCAATCGACCACGACAAATTAAATTCGGTAATCGGCCTCGATAAATAATCGGCAATCGGCCACGACAAATCAGAATCGGTAATCGGCCTTGATCGATAATTAGCCTCGATCGATAAACGACAATCGGCCATCAGAACCGGTAATCGGCCTCGAATGATAAACGGTAATCGGCCATCAGAATCGGTAATCTGTCTCGATCGATAAACGACAATCGGCCATGAAAAATCAGAATCGATAATCGGCCTAACAAGGCCTAATGAAAGGTCACAATGTGGACATTAATCCATCATTGACGATCAATGTGGCCATTTAACCGACATTGCTCCCAAGGAGTGGCCCACGTAAGGTCAAACATATAACGGGCCCATGGCCTCACTCAAGGGGCTCAATAAATGGGTCGCACGTGCAACAAGTGGGCCGCATAACTTGGGCCTTATATACATCACATTCGGCCCCATTCAAAGGCCCCGCATACATCTCATTGGGGCTCACTCGTGGCCCTTATATACATCACATTGGGCATCAACCCATGGGCCATCAAATACATCAAGCGGATCGCAGCCACGGGCCGCACCAATGGGCCTCATATACATCAAGTGGACCGCATCCATGGGTCGCACCTATAGGCCTCTTGTGCATCAAGTGGGCTGCGACAATGGGCCGCAACCCATGGGCCTAATATACGTCATAGGTGGGCACTGCGCATGGGCCTTATACATATCAAGTGGGTTGCAATGCATGGACCCTGAACACATCAAGTTGGGTCGCACCATGTGGGCCTCAAACACACACTATGGGCCTTGCCCATAGGCCATAGATTTAAGTAGGTGGGCTCCATCTTATGGGCCTTAAATACAAGGCAGGTGGGCCCTATCACATGGGTCATAAATACATCACATGCGGGGTCCATGGGTTGGACGGCACTGATAAAACACTCACATCATGCGGGGGCCACGTGGATGGATGATGTGAATATACAAAACATCACAAGGTGGGCCCCACGTCCAAGGGACGGAAGGCGAGGGTATAGAGTACATACACCATGATAGAGTCCGCCAACATCCCAACCCGATGGACGGTGTGAATAAACACTACATCAAGGTGGCCCCACGTATCAGAAAACAGATGGACGGAGTGAATATACAATGCATACAGGAGGTGGGGTCCAGTAGTTTGGACGATCGTGATACAATGCATACATCAGGTGCGTTCCACCATCTGGACAGACACATCACGGTAAGCCCTACACATCACCGTCCAATCCAGATGGACGGTGAGAATAGAGTACATACATCAAGGATGGGACCCACATAACTCACTGGCGTCACCACAGCAGCTTATAGCTGTGTGTGGTGAACCAGCCAATCTGTTCCACTCATCAGGTGGGTGGATCTTCACCGTCCAGTTCTGCTGGACGGTACATATATAATAAATACCTCATGGTGGGTCCCATGCGGTGGACAGATGGGCGACATGGATTATAAAATATACATCATGGTACGGCCCATGCAGTAGGGTCCAAACGGACGGTCTAGATGATACGCTGGGATCAGATACATATATCATGGTGGGTCACACCGTCCCACGTGCAAGGACGGTGTGGATGTGATCAGACCCACCGAACTTGCTGTTTCAACACAGCAACTGTATAGTAGGAGTGAGGTACTCCGGCCAATCGGCTTCCTAGATGGGTGGGTCCCTTGCACTGGAGGCAGTTTGTCTAGGTGGGCCCCACCTCCAGTGACCACACGTGTCACCAAGGTGGTCCAGCACGGATGGACGAGGTGGATTAAAACCCCAACATCAAGGTGGAATCCCACGTGGGGCTAGCAGCGTGAATAAAACACTTAGATCACGGTGGATCCCACGTCCTCATATGGACGGTGAGGATGTCACACGTGTACACCAGGGGTCCCACCGTCCCACGTGCAAGGAATGTGTGGATGTCACACGTGTACACCAGGGGTCCCACCGTCTGGACGTACGGCATGTGAAAGACCCATATATCATAGTGGATCCCACCGTCCAGATATTGGACGGTGAGGATACAACATAAATATCATGGGTGGGTCCACGTGGTGGCCCATCAGAACTTACTGCTGTAAATACAGCAGATGCATAGCTGGTGTGTAGGTCCACCATCCATCAGACGGATGGCTTGGATATGAAGCAGATGGACGGGGTGCAGGTAAAACATATACATCTGATGGGGTCCACGCAGATGGACGGTCTGGATATAACATTCATCATGGAGGGCCCCACAGTACTTGCTGACGTCAATCAATAGTAGGACCCACCATAAAAGAATAGATGTCCGGATGGGAGGTAGACATCACGGTGGAGTCCCACCGTCCAGCAGCTGGACGGTGGAGATGAAACCATTCATCAAGGTGGGTCCACACGTGTAGGACCCACCAGCTTTTAGATTAAGCTGATATTTGTGCTTTCTCTTCATTCGGACCAGCAGCAGAGGCTGCTGGACGTCCCATGGTCGGACGACAAGGATGTAATACATCCATCAAGGTGGTTTCCCACACGCGCCAGCTAGGCAGGCCCCACCACTTGCTGACGTGAACGTCAAAAACAGCAGCTACATGGCTGCGTGAGGTCCCAGCCAATACATGCCCATCGTCCATGAATCAAATGATGAGGATGCGATGATCAATTCAAGATGGGCCCCACACGCTACGATGGTGGGGTCCACAACACAAGGGAAAGAGAGAGAGAGAGAGAAGCACCCATCTTTGATCGCCTATTCCTTCTTCTATTTATGCACTCTAGAGCCCCAAGAAGTCATTTTTAACGGTTGAGATGAAGATCCAAGGGTTGGATTTGATGGTAGGAAGGTGGGTCACACCTAGCTTCTCCATGGAAGCCATGGATGGTTTCTTGCTTGGAGGATGAAAGAGAGAGAATGAAAGAGAGAGAATAGGAGAGAGAAGGGTGAGGTGGAGTGATGGGATGAGAGGGATGGTGAGTGATGTAAGGGAGTACTTTTGTTGTAAGAAAGTTGACTTTTGGGGAGGCTAGTCGTACTTGGCATTAATTGGTGATGTGTACTTTGATTGATAGGATTGATGGGATGTTTCGTAGAGATTTCCTTGATACTTGCAACGCGCGGTGTTTTCTCGAACTGAACGTGGGCCCACATCTCCTGGACTGGGTATCGCCTCAGCGCGCGAGACGCGCCATCGGAACCGCGGCGACGACGCGGTCGCTAGGGTACAAGTATCAGGTTGAGTCGACTCGGGTTAACGGCGTGTGAATCAGGGTCACGCACAAATGCCAGTTAAGGATCGAGGTTGCTGGGATTCGATTGGGAAGACCGCGGAAGTCTACCGAACGATATGGTCTAGGATACGGGTCTTACAGCTCTACCCACCTAATAAAAATTTCATCCTCGAAATTTAAAAACACGACACAACTAATACAGAGCTCAACTAAGAAAGGAAAATCTTATACAAACATAATTAAGCACCTAAGAGATGGGGACAACGCATGCGAATCTTAGCCTTCTTCTCCCAAAATGCATTATCCCTACTACGACTATCCAACTGAGCCTTGAATCTTGAATTTGAAACTATCGAAACTGGAATACTGTAAAGCCTCACAAGCTCGACCGTAGGGAGGTATATCAGAAAATCTCTAAGTTATTCGAACTCGGGGATCTAACCATTCTAAGTTCTCAACAATCCTAGAGTGAAGGGTAACTATCAGTAGATATGTGATGTTAGTTTCAGGTATTTCCAAGTTATGCTCTGATACCAACTTCTGTCACGCCCCAAACTCAGAAACCGGGCTCACAAAATTTCCGATCGCCGAATCCGGTATCGACAGCCTCCGTAGTACCCCATTCTCGGCTCCTAGCATTCATATGCCAGATTCCGATCCTGGGATTCTATAAGGAGGATTTTTTTTTTGTACATATAACTAATAATAAGCATAACCACAAGATTACCCAATTCATAAAGGCAACATCATCATCATATATCTAATAATATAATCGTTTGAGTACAATACTGAAAGGGAAATACATAAATAAAAATCAAGCTTAACACTGCTGTAACCTAACATCACCTGCATGCATCTATCGTGCATAAGCTTATAGAAAGCTTAGAGGGTGGTGTAAGTGTGTGCACAGGGTAAGTGCCAAGTATTCAATACAATGCTTATAATCATACAATATTGAAAAAAAATTAGTAATCCATAAACCATACAATGTCTAAATAAGCAAAAACACTAACAAGAGCAGGAATTATCAGAGTAAACAGAAATACTGACAAGATATGAATCATATGATAACAGAATAAGCGGAAGTGTGAACGGGTCTATGAGTCAATCAATATCAGAATACGCAATATAGAATAATTATCCGATGAGGGGTCATAAAGGGCTAAATATCAAATGCCGAGGATGCAATGCAATATACAAATCCTGTAAAGTCTATCTAGGCCATATAAGTGCAGAAACATAGCAACCTAAGATGTCATATGCCTGCAGATGTAATGTGATATGCGATGCGAATGAAATGACCATGCTGGAGTGTGAAGTCGGGATGATAGTACGTAGTATCGCAGGCTCTGGGGTCCACCACAAGAGACTTCTATCCAAACCAGTCTCATACCTAAATTTGGATAGTCAGACTCAACGTGATAAACTCCTGATCTTAGGTTAGTCGCGCGCCTAACCGAAATCCATGCCATAACGAAGGTACACATCAATTAGTTGCGCACCACTAGCCCGAGTGGATAGTGAATGGATGAATGAATGAGCATGCATCTCCTACTCAATAAGTCCACATATCAGTACGGTTCCTCTCTGGGAAATCACCGGGGTCTATTACACTCCAAACCAGATTGCCGCCCCATCGCGCGCAATAAGGCGAGTGGAAGAGACCTCACTATCCGCCTGCCAATATCGGGCCCGGCTCGTCGATAGCGGATCCATTCCTCGAGCTGGTCAAACTCAGCCTAGTTTCGCCCCCTCCTCTCGGGCAGGTAAGGCCGCACCCCCTTCCAACCGACCACGACACAGTGGAGAGCGCAGCCATCTGGTAATCGGTACTCGACGCTCATCTACCCACTCGGTATAGACGTTGGAGCAACCTCTGGAACCAAGAGGGTTTATGAACTTTCACCCTGGGATATCTATGGCACCCCATGTAAAATAGATTTTTTTGGTGTCCCAACTGGCCATCCACGAAATACCTATGGAGGCTACGACCCTGATGTCGCTAGGGCGTATAGTAATCACAATACACAATGCAAGATGCATGAGTCATACAATCCAGTCATACATCAATCCTGCGCATATCGTGCGCTCATGTAAGACAATCTCCACCTATCAGGGAGTCTCATAACAACCAGCACTATGACATATGCAATGGTCAATCATATCTCATAACAGACATGCAGATGATGCGTATGGGTATGTATCATAATGCTATGCAGTCACATACTCATAATCGGTATCAATAGCAAGCATTGACAATCGACATCGACAACGTGGACATTTAATCAACATTGTCCCCCAAGGAACAACCCACATAAAGCCTAACATATGGTGGACTCATAGCCGCACACAAGGGCCAAATATACAACACCATGAGCCTTACTCAAGAGTTTAATATACATCACGATGGGCCTTTCACATGGGCCTAACATACATTATAATGGGTTCCATCGCCCACCCCTCAAATGCATCACAGTGGGCCTCATCACATAAGCCTCATATACATCACGTTGGGCCTTAAACACGGGTTGAATGTACATCACAATGGGCCTCAAATATGGGCCGCATATACATCATATTGGGCCTCAACAATCGACAATTGGTCACGACAATCGACCTCGATAATTGGCCTCGATAATCAGAATCAGCAATCGACCACGACAAATTAAATTCGGTAATCGGCCTCGATCAATAATCGGCAATCGGCCATGGCAAATTAGAATCGGTAATCGGCCTTGATCGATAATTAGCCTCGATCGATAAACGACAATCGGCCATCAGAACCGGTAATCGGCCTCGAATGATAAACGGTAATCGGCCATCAGAATCGGTAATCGGTCTCGATCGATAAACGGCAATCGGCCATGGCAAATCAGAATCGGTAATCGGCCTAACAAGGCCTAATGAAAGGTCACAATGTGGACATTAATCCATCATTGACGATCAATGTGGCCATTTAACCGACATTGCTCCCAAGGAGTGGCCCACGTAAGGTCAAACATATAACGGGCCCATGGCCTCACTCAAGGGGCTCAATAAATGGGTCGCACATGCAACAAGTGGGCCGCATAACTTGGGCCTTATATACATCACATTCGGCCCCATTCAAAGGCCCCGCATACATCTCATTGGGGCTCACTCGTGGCCCTTATATACATCACATTGGGCATCAACCCATGGGCCATCAAATACATCAAGCGGATCGCAGCCACGGGCCGCACCAATGGGCCTCATATACATCAAGTGGACCGCATCCATGGGTCGCACCTATAGGCCTCTTGTGCATCAAGTGGGCTGCGACAATGGGCCGCAACCCATGGGCCTAATATACGTCATAGGTGGGCACTGCGCATGGGCCTTATACATATCAAGTGGGCTGCAATGCATGGACCCTGAACACATCAAGTTGGGTCGCACCATGTGGGCCTCAAACACATCACTATGGGCCTTGCCCATAGGCCATAGATTTAAGTAGGTGGGCTCCATCTTATGGGCCTTAAATACAAGGCAGGTGGGCCCTATCACATGGGTCATAAATACATCACATGCGGGGTCCATGGGTTGGACGGCACTGATAAAACACTCACATCATGCGGGGGCCACGTGGATGGATGATGTGAATATACAAAACATCACAAGGTGGGCCCCATGTCCAAGGGACGGAAGGCGAGGGTATAGAGTACATACACCATGATAGAGTCCGCCAGCATCCCAACCCGATGGACGGTGTGAATAAACACTACATCAAGGTGGCCCCACGTATCAGAAAACAGATGGACGGAGTGAATATACAATGCATACAGGAGGTGGGGTCCAGTAGTTTGGACGATCGTGATACAATGCATACATCAGGTGCGTTCCACCATCTGGACAGACACATCACGGTAAGCCCTACACATCACCGTCCAATCCAGATGGACGGTGAGAATAGAGTACATACATCAAGGATGGGACCCACATAACTCACTGGCGTCACCACAGCAGCTTACAGCTGTGTGTGGTGAACCAGCCAATCTTTCCACTCATCAGGTGGGTGGATCTTCACCGTCCAGTTCTGCTGGACGGTACATATATAATAAATACATCATGGTGGGTCCCATGCGGTGGACAGATGGGCGACATGGATTATAAAATATACATCATGGTACGGCCCATGCAGTAGGGTCCAAACGGACGGTCTAGATGATACGCTGGGATCAGATACATATATCATGGTGGGTCACACCATCCCACGTGCAAGGACGGTGTGGATGTGATCAGATCCACCGAACTTGCTGTTTCAACACAGCAACTGTATAGTAGGAGTGAGGTACTCCGGCCAATCGGCTTCTTAGATGGGTGGGTCCCTTGCACTGGAGGCAGTTTTTCTAGGTGGGCCCCACCTCCAGTGACCACACGTGTCACCAAGGTGGTCCAGCACGGATGGACGAGGTGGATTAAAACCCCAACATCAAGGTGGAATCCCACGTGGGGCTAGCAGCGTGAATAAAACACTTAGATCACGGTGGATCCCACGTCCTCATATGGACGGTGAGGATGTCACACGTGTACACCAGGGGTCCCACCGTCCCACGTGCAAGGAATGTGTGGATGTCACACGTGTACACCAGGGGTCCCACCGTCTGGACGTACGGCATGTGAAAGACCCATATATCATAGTGGATCCCACCGTCCAGATATTGGACGGTGAGGATACAACATAAATATCATGGGTGGGTCCACGTGGTGGCCCATCAGAACTTACTGCTGTAAATACAGCAGATGCATAGCTGGTGTGCAGGTCCACCGTCCATCAGACGGATGGCTTGGATATGAAGCAGATGGACGGGGTGCAGGTAAAACACATACATCTGATGCGGTCCACGCAGTTCGACGGTCTGGATACAACATTCATCATGGAGGGCCCCACAGTACTTGCTGACATCAATCAATAGTAGGACCCACCATAAAAGAATAGATGTCCGGATGGGAGGTAGATATCACGGTGGAGTCCCACCGTCCAGCAGCTGGACAGTGGAGATGAAACCATTCATCAAGGTGGGTCCACACGTGTAGGACCCACCAGCTTTTAGATTAAGCTGATATTTGTGCTTTCTCTTCATTCGGTCCAGCAGCAGAGGCTGCTGGACGTCCCATGGTCGGACGACAAGGATGTAATACATCCATCAAGGTGGTTTCCTACACGCGCCAGCTAGGCAGGCCCCACCACTTGCTGACGTGAACGTCAAAAACAGCAGCTACATGGCTGCGTGAGGTCCCAGCCAATACATGCCCATCGTCCATGAATCAAACGATGAGGATGCGATGATCAATTCAAGATGGGCCCCACACGCTGCCATGGTGGGGTCCACAACACAAGGGAAAGAGAGAGAGAGAGAGAGAGAGAGAGAGAGAGAGAGAGAGAGAGAGAGAGAGAGAGAAGCACCCACCTTTGATCGCCTATTCCTTCTTCCATTTATGCACTCAGAGCCCCAAGAAGTCATTTTTAACGGTTGAGATGAAGATCCAAGGGTTGGATTTGATGGTAGGAAGGTGGGTCACACCTAGCTTCTCCATGGAAGCCATGGATGGTTTCTTACTTGGACGTGAAAGAGAGAGAATGAAAGAGAGAGAATGGGAGAGAGAAGGGTGAGGTGGAGTGATGGGATGAGAGGGATGGTGAGTGATGTAAGGGAGTACTTTTGTTGTAAGAAAGTTGACTTTTGGGGATGCTAGTTGTACTTGGCATTAATTGGTGATGTGTATTTTGATTGATAGGATTGATAGGATGTTTCGTAGAGATTCCCTTAATACTTGCAACGCGTGGTGTTTTCTCGAACTGAACGCGGGCCCACATCTCCTGGCCTGGGTATCGCCTCGGCGCGCGAGACGCGCCATCGGAACCGCGGCGACGACGCGGTCGCTAGGGTACAAGTCTCGGGTTGAGTCGACTCGGGTTAACGGCGTGTGAATCAGGGTCACGCACAAATGCCAGTTAAGGATCGAGGTTGCTGGGATTCGATTGGGAAGACCGTGGAAGTCTACCGAACGATATGGTTTAGGATATGGGTCTTACACCTTCTTCCTTACAAACAGGACTGGTGCTCCCCAAGGAGACACACTAGGTCGAATAAGGCCAAGCTCCAATAGACCATCAATCTGCGTCCTCAACTCCTCCATCTCATACGATGCCATGCGATACGTTGGCAGTGAGACGGGCATGGAACCAAGCACCAGATCGATAGTGAAATCAATCTCTCGTCGAGGCGGCAAATCAGGGATCTTCCTGAACAGATCCCCAAACTCACAAACGACTGGTGTATGCTCAAGCATCTGGGCACCAGCGTCCCGTAGTAAAGTAGCATAGCTAAATATGCGGAAGGAAAGATTTACCCGCACTGGGAATGTAAAGGATGCGCCCTCTGGCTCGTAGGCAGTCACTATACGAGTCTCGCAGTCAATCTCGGCCCTCGGTGCAGTCAACCAGTCCATGCCAAGAATGATGTCTAGATAAACAAGAGAGGGGTCGACGACAAGATCAAGAGCCATCGTCCTGCCCTCCAGATCCACCAAACAGCCCTCACACATCAGGATGGCATCTGTAAAGGACCCGTGAGCTGTATAAACTAGCACCTCATCCATCCTAATAGTCGGTAGCCCAATGCGCCTGACTATGGCATGTGATATCAATGAAATCGTGGATCCTGTATCCACCATCACAAGAATAGAAATACCTCTGATGTGGACGGTGACCTCAAAGGCCGAATGCTGAGAAGTCTCTGTCGCAGCTGCCTCAGCTGTCAAGGCATGCACCCGCGCCTGCTGTGGCCAGTTCGGCCGCTGTACCGTGGGCCGTAGAGGCAGCCTGAACTGAGATACCGGAGGTCTGAAAGAAGGGTGCGCAGGAGCCAACCGTAAAGGCGGTGCTGATATAGCCTGTGGGAGTGTACGGTCGATCTTCTGCGGCGGCGAGAACCCACTGTCCCGCATCCGAGCGAAACAACTCTGTGCCGAATGGCCCGATCTCCTACAATAAGTACATGATAAATCTGGATGCCGCAACGGTGGTACTGGCGCTGTAGCCCTAGAAGGAGGGTCAACGCGAGGCCTCTTGCCCTCAAAGGGCCTGTCCTGCAACTCTAGTCGTGGCCTAGGAGCAACAGGGCCACGAGATCACGTAAGTAGATCCACATCCTGCTCTGCCCGCATGGACATGTGAATCAGCTCTGCGTAGGAGGGGATGCTCACGCAACACATCTTCGACCGAATATCCGGTCACAAACCCTCAGAAAAGTACCGTATGCGCATCTGCTCATCTGCCAGTATAATTGGGACGTATCTGCCCAACTCAGTGAACCTATGCTCATACTCAGTCACTGTCATGCCTCCCTGTCTGAGGCGCAGAAACTCGTTCTCCCGGTCATGCCTATACATTTGGGGATAGTATTTCTCGTGGAAGTGAAACTCAAACGCTGCCCAGGTCCATATGTAGTCATCGACAACGGTCCGCAATACACTGTCCCACCATAAGCTAGCATCCCGCTCGAACAAGAACGTAGCCAACTCGACCTGCTCATTCTCTGAACAATTCAGCATTCGTAATATCTTCGACACACGGTCAAGCCAATACTCGGCCTCCTCGAGTCTATGAGAACCAGTAAAAGTGAGAGGCCGTAAGCGCTGAAATCACTCTATTAAGCTCCGTGTGTCTGCGGCATTCCCCGCAGGGTAAGCAGGTGGTACAGGATGAGCCATGCCCTCATCTTGAGCAAATGTATCGGCATCCTCAGCTGGATGCGCAGGTGGTGCAGGTGGAGGCACACTCCCACCCTGGGCTAGAGCCCCCACTATAGTAGTCAGGAGCTGCTGCTGCTGCTGCATCATGGCCATCATCTGCTCAAATCTATTTGGAGGTGGAGCAGGCTGTGGTATGTACTGCGTCGAAGAAGACGCACGGTACTGCTTTCTGACGGGCGGTGTGAAAGGTGGTGGTCCAACTGCAGGACCAGTAGTAGGCTGAGCTGCACGTGCTGTCTCAGGAATCGGGCCCACAGCAGGGTCCGCATAGCATTAGACTGAAAAGGAACCTGATCCATAGGCTCACCCAATGTAAGTCAAGCTGTGCTCCGTGTAGCCTTCGGCGGCATTCCCTATATTCAAAATAGGGCGCAACCTTGTCAGTCTTAATAGCACAAACACACCGCAATCATTTACATAAAGAGTCAAAGACATTCCATGCATTTCATTTAATCAAAATTGTCATAATACAAGGGATATCTCCTTACAAGCATCATGACAAGAAGTACATGGGAACCAAGACAGTTAAAGTTACAACAGCAACATAAGTAGAGCACTAACCTTAACAGGCTTACACAAATTAAAGCAGGAAATGACTAACTACTAACAACAACATCTAAAATCTCATCGCTAGTCTGAGTCGGGTGATGGAGGAGAAGCACCCTTATCCTGCAAGCAGCACAGGATCGCCTTCAAGGTGCGAGTCACCTTGCCGAATTTTCTCTTCATAACGGCCTTGGTATCCTCAACCTCAGCCCGAAGTTCCTGAACTTCCCTTCGCAAGGCGACCTGGCTCTCCTCAATTCGGGCAATGCGATCATCACTAGTAGCCTGAGCAGAAGGAGGAGGGCTCTCATCTGTATCCTGAGCCTCCTCTTCTACCTCTTCCTGGACTTCTTCCTCTACTTTCGCTCCAGGTTCTCTCTCACTTGGATCCTCTTCGTCATCAAAATCGTCCTCGCTATCCTCATCAAGCTGAGTCTCACGGTACTGAGACTCGATCTTCATCTTGACCATGGTAGACTCATCAATGCAGTGAATCAGAACTGGCAACTCCGGCCCAAGTCTGTAAGTAAACTCAAGCGCGATCTTGTATATAAGCCGGCTAAAAGGAAGCGACTCAGACGTTCTCCTTGATTTCACTATGAAGATAATCTGTAGCAACACGAAAGTGGCCATACACACATTTTCTCCTTGGGCCACTTGATACAAGAAATCAACCATAAGACACGTACATTCAATGCGATTTGTCGACCTGGGATACACGTTGAACGTGTAAATGTGGTGCAGCAGGCGCAAATCATTAGACATATGAGACGCCTTGAGGCTATTGTTAGACTGCCATGGAACCAGACTACTGCATAGGAACCTGGTACGGCGATCTCGCTCACGCCTACTCCTCAAATTCTTTGCACTGGGATGAACATCACCAAGGGGCACGTTCAGAAGTCGCGCTATCGACCGAACATCGATCGTAGCCATCCGGTCTCTACCAAAAGGAATCTTGAACTGCAATGGCTCCAATGTAGGACTCTGGATACGAGCGTAGAAGGCACGAATGGTGCTCACATTAGCATAAGAACAAGCTTCAAATAGAGAATCCCAATGTGCAGCTTCAATGCTCTCGAACAATAGGAATTGGCCGAAGAGTTGCCTTCCACGTCTGCCTCAAATAATACCTTACGGTCAATATATTCGCCTTGAGGCATCTCTTCTAATATCACTTGCCCAAGTTGAGCATGGGGATCCAAATCCTACTTTGTATGGAACTCTCGGGCTGTGCTTGGACTTGCGGCGGTGCTTGAGCTAGCGGTGCCACCCCTCGGTCTTCTTGATTGCGCAGGACGACTAAGCCCAGCCTCATCCGCTGCGGTCTTTCTCTTTTCCATCAAAGAGAGGATGGTGGAGAGAGAGAAAAATCCCAAAATGGCTTCAACAAAAGCCATGAAAATTGTAGAAAATGTAGAGAAATGGCTGCCCAAAGTGAAAAAAGAAAATCTAAGTGTTGTAGAGGGATGCTTCAAGCTCCCCTAGGGTGGATTTTCAAAAAGAAAAGAGAAGGAAAAAGGGGAATGGAGCTCCACATGATTTCAGCACATTTTGGGGGTTGTAGGAGCTCCAACGGATGAGTTTTGAAAGAGGATGTTCACTCCCCAAGTGAAGGGTTGTGATGTAGTAATAACTCGGTAAGACCGAGGTCGAATCCCAAGGGACTAAAACTTGTACGTTATCTAAAATTATCTAGAACTAGAACTAGGCTAAGATGAATTCTATATCAATTAGCAATGGTGGAATATTTGTAGAATAATTAATCTAAAACTTAGGAAACAAATCAGAGATAGGAAACTAGGGATTCAGAGGATCCACTTGTAGAGATCAGGGAGAACTTATGCTTGCATCAAAAATTATGAAAATTACTGAACTGTCGTTGATCTAGTTTTCAAAGAGATGAAAGGAAGATAAATTAGAATGGATTCCATCACCAAACCATGCCCAAAGACTATGACAACCAACAGACTCAAACTAATTACCACCCAATCACATGTATGTAAGTTAGGAAGGGTACCGTCATCCGACCATGCCCAGGAGACTATGGTGAACAACAGGGCTTCCTGACATCATAAACATTAAAGAGAACGAAAATATTCAAAGCCATTGCAGACTTATTGTAATTTCAGTCACAACAGACCATTAAAAACCTAAAACATTCCCATATTAATTAACTAAAATCAACGTCAATTCATGCATTAAAATTTAAATAAAATCAAATCTCCCATCTCACTACAAGCTTCACCTCTTAGCCCTAGCTAGGAGGATTTAGCCTGCCATGGATGGGCTCAATCCAAATAAATAAAGAGAAAAAGAAAAGGAAAAAAAAAGGGAAAGAAAAAACCAAGCTCCTCTCTCTCTCCTCTGCCCACGTTGAAACTCAAGCTCGAGCCCTCTGTTCTTCCTCCCAAGACCCTGAATGAATGCTTCCCACGTTCAAAACCTCCTTTTATAGCTGCTGGAAGGCTGGAGTCAGTGACAGAGTTGTAGCAGGACACGGAGTGTAATTTTTACAGACAAGTTCGGTACCTCGAAACACGCCACTTTTCTCGCTCAAATTCCAAAGAAACACCGTCCCTTAGTACTTTCTTGGGTCCTTTACATGATAGACGGTTCAGATCTGCCATATGATCAAAGATGGTGGGCCAAAACTATCTCTAACCTACCTCCACCCAAGAACATCAGAGATGTGCGATCCTTCTTAGGACAACGCAGGCTTTTACAGACTATTCATAAAGGAGATTAACCTATTAACTTGTGATTTTTCTATTCAAAGTAATGCCAAGGAAGGGGAATCACATCCTCACCTATAGGGATCAAACATATGGTGAAGATCGTACACCTGACTCTTTTTCACATATCATTCATGGGGAATTAACTCTACACCTATAGGGAGCAAACCTATGGTGAAGATTAATTATCCAACCTTTTTAATTTTTATACCATGATGGCAAGATATTTCAGGCTGGTTCCTTTCGTGCTTAGTGATTACCAAATTAACCCTTCAATATCAGACTGAAGTCTTAACGTGAAAGCGAGATGTGACATGTGAAATCCTGATGCGATCAATGTTTAAAACTTCTAATCATGGCTTAGCAACTCGATCTTAACTGCAGAATGCCACCGATACGGAATCCAAGAGTCATAAATTATCAACATCATATATCTCACAATTCTAAATCAAAGATATTTGTCAAAATCACTTCGAATTCATAAAAATTTTCAGAAAAATTTAAAATTTTTTCACAATTGTTGCTCAAGACCAAGAAAATACTGATTAGGTTACCTAATCCCCCACCCCCAACCTAAAGTCTACATTGTCCTCAATGTAAAAGATATGAGTATGCAATGCACATGGGACAACGAAAGTAAATGAGAAGTGATGGGAAGATAGTACCTGAATAACGAATCAAGAGAGTTTCCAATAGATCACGGCATGGAAGCTTGTCAGCAAGAGAGAGAAAGCAGAACAAAAATAACGAAAATAAAATCCTACCTATACCACTTTCACAGGTGTTCTCGATTGCATTTAGCGTATGCAACAAGCCTTTAAACCCCTAGGTTACCCCTAGTGGACGAGTTGTAGTCTCGTGAGGGTTTGCAGTAATGTTACCCATAAACATCGAATCGATCATACCTCAAGGTTCCCCTTCCGGCCAATATCTTGATAAGTTTCTCAGTAAGTTCCTCAACAGGATCATCCAAAAGCCCTTTTTACAATAGACTTGGACGCCCTAGAGCATGATTTTTCAGAGAGACTTATGTACCTCATAAAAAATCTTCCATTGAATTGCTTGAGGTATCCATAATTTATACGATTCACCTACGACAGAAGAAGTTTCAACGTTAGTAATGTATGGTGAATCAAAGACTACAAGTAAATAAAGTTTAGAAAACTTCTTAAAAAGTAATGTAGTCTCAACATATTCTGAAGCTCCAAACTTCGATTCTAGATTCAGCTCCTCTTCCTCTACTAGTATACGTTTAGGATCAGGGGAAGAGAGGGTTTCAGAATAAGGGTTCGTTCGGTTAGTGATGACTACCGAGATGTTGTCTCGCAAGGTATCCACTTTGTCTTTTAACATGGGATCGTTTGAAACCGCAAAGTGTGTCAAGCAATCCCACGAGTTGGGAAATTCAGATGAGCGTGACTCATTTTTGTGGCTTGTGATGATCTGCGCAAAGAATCCATCATCCTTGAAAGTAAATGGAGGTACGCTCTCTTGCTCTCGTCCTACACAGACAGATTGAGGGTCAGTAGACGAAATATTGATGGGCGAACTCTGTTCATTGATATTACTCAGAAGAGGTATTGAATCGTCAAAACTTGACAGTTCAGATGGTGTCCTCAACCGGGTGGTTTCAAATTCCAGAGTTGTATCAGGTGGCTCGTTCGTCTCCTAAATCATATCATCATTCGATTCAGAGAAGTGGTCCAAACATGTTTCACAAGAGTTGGAAGGGTCAGTTGTAAAGGGCTCATCCTCCACCTTTGAATCAGACATGTCAGGTGAGGGGAGTGGCTCATTATGACCGACCACTTCATGTACGTCTTGATTATTGATCTGGACCAAACATGAGAGGGATTCCAGGGAGACTGTGGCTGCACATTCAGGATCGTAATCATGTTCTAGTCCAGTGCAGTGCACATTTGGGATGAGATTACTTTCCTCGCATTCTACACTTAGCATGGGTTGAGGTTCAAATAAACTAACCTCCTCATCATTGAAATCATGTGTGTCATGTAAGGAAGGTGTGTCATCATCAATGTAATTAAAAGACACCCATGTATCTTCACCATTCTTTCGAACAGTCATCGAGATTGACTCATCGGGAAATTGAATCACATGTTCATTAACGGAATCCAACTCCTCATTCCAAATTTCAGATTCTTTTAAAAGTGAGTGCGGATTACTTTCTTCGCATTGTATTTCTGGATTAGGTCGTGGCTGGGATGACCGAGCCTCCTCTATCCTATCAAGGCGCGCATCGAGTCCTTTCATTATTTCCATTACTTTTCTCATTTCCACAAGACAGGCCGAAAGATTACGCTAATATGAATCCTCTTGGATCGTTTCTGGATGGATCTCAAAGGTAGGGGATCCAAGAGAATAATCATTATAACATGTAGTTGGTTCATTTCCCAATTTTGATGTTTCCACTGGTTATAGTCATACTGATCATAAGTGGGAGAATCTGCTGGTTGGTAATACTTATTATCACTCATGATAGAATCACACATTGTTTTATCGGATGGGTGATAATAATTCTCGCAACCATAGTTATGATAACCCCAACACTCACGTACTGTTTTGTTAATCCGTGGGGTGTAATTGTTCTCCTGCATATAATCACATAAGGACTTCTTAACCGGTGGATTTTTATATTCTGATCGGTTCTCGATGATAGTTTCAGAAAAGTTTTGAGATATAGGTTGATTTATATCATCATCATCCCAAAATAAGTTATTCTTCTCAGCATACTGACGTTGCCACTCGTGCATATACATGATGAAACCCTTAACTCGAATTTAATCCTATGAAAAATAGAAGAGAAGGTCCTACAGTAAAGTGAAAAGTAAGAGGGGAAGAAGTTAGAAAGAAGTTACCCAATTAGAGATTCATATGTTAAAACCACTTTAGACGATTTATCAAGGACCCTACAAAAGAGTAAAGTTAGTTCTAAGAAAGAAAAATTTAAAATTGAAAATCCTAATCTTAAACTAATCCTAAACTAGTTAATCTCAGAAAAATGTAGTCGTCAGTCCCCGGCAACGGCGCCAAAAACTTGTTCACTCCCCAAGTGAAGGGTTGTGATGTAGTAATAACTCGGTAAGACCGAGGTCGAATCCCAAGGGACTGAAACTTGTACGTTATCTAAAATTATCTAGAACTAGAACTAGGCTAAGATGAATTCTAAATCAATTAGCAATGGTGAAATATTTGTAAAATAATTAATCTAAAACTTAAGAAACAAATCAAAGATAGGAAACTAGGGATTCAGAGGATCCACTTGTAGAGATCAGGGAGAACTTATGCTTGCATCAAAAATTATAAAAATTACTGAACTGTCGTTGATCTAGTTTTCAAAGAGATGAAAGGAAGATAAATTAGAATGGATTCCATCACCAAACCATGCCCAAAGACTATGGCAACCAACAGAATCAAACTAATTACCACCCAATCACATGTATGTAAGTTAGGAAGGGTACCGTCATCCGACCATGCCCAGGAGACTATGGTGAACAACAGGGCTTCCTGACATCATAAACATTAAAGAGAACGAAAATATTCAAAGCCATTGCAGACCCATTGTAATTTCAGTCACAACAGACCATTAAAAACCTAAAACATTCCCATATTAATTAACTAAAATCAACGTCAATTCATGCATTAAAATTTAAATAAAATCAAATCTCCCATCTCACTACAAGCTTCACCTCTTAGCCCTAGCTAGGAGGATTTAGCCTGCCATGGATGGGCTCAATCCAAATAAATAAAGAGAAAAAGAAAAGAAAAAGAAAAGGGAAAGAAAAAACCAAGCTCCTCTCTCTCTCCTCTGCCCACGTTTCCAGCCCAAGCCTCAAGCCCTCTACCTCCTGATCTTCTTCCAAGACCTGAATGAATGCTCCCCACGTCCAAAACCTTCTTATATAGCTGCTGGAGTGGTGAAAATCGGATTTGAATCGGATTTGGAAAGCTATGCATGCCCATTGAAAGCTTTTTCACAGCCAAGTTCGGTGCCTCGAAACACGCCACTTTCCTCGTTTAAATTTTAAAGAAACACCGTCCCTTAGTACTTTCTTGGGTTCTCTACATGATAGACGGTTCAGATCTGCCATATGATCAAAGATGGTGGGCCAAAACTGCCCGGAAAAGTTGATTTTCACGGATGTGCGAAACCTTTCGTACCATTTCACTGTTGTGATCGGTGGGCCCCACAGAAGCATTTTAAGGAAAATCCACCCCGTCCATTGGATTCAGAACGAAATTTCAGTCAAGAATGGGTGGTTTTGAACATCCATTGATGTGGCCCAGAGAAGAAATCACAAAATGATCAGTTTTGAAACCTTGCAGGGCAGCCCTTTTGTGGCCTTTGTATCTCACACGTGTGCACGCATGGATGCAAAAGGTCAACATGGTTTTGTAGCTCTCGAAGCCCTCTACACGGTGGACGGTTTGGATTAAGCTTATGGGGCACGTGTGGGGCCCACCGTTGATCGCAAAATGGCCAGCGGCCGTACGTTACTCAACCGAATCCGTTTTTTTTTTTTTTTCCTTTTTCGGTCAGAGACGGTCAACCGTCTCTGCCCGTTTGCCATACACGTGCAGTGCACTTGTGTACTATACACACTTTATTCATGTGGGGTCTACTGTGATGATTTTCAGAAATCTTCACCGTCTAAATTATTTCTCATCTCATTTAAACCATCAATAATAATTTTGAGGCAGTTCCAGATATCAAGTGGGCCCAGAATCAACGGTTTATGGGCTGATCTGTCAGTTGGAGCACTTTCCGAGATCTTCAATGACTGAAATTTTATATGTACGGTTAATTTATGGCCCTCATCACATATATGAAGCTTCAGGACAATCGGATGGCGGGAACCCTGTGATCTTGCATTTTGGATGCGTTTCAAGCCACTTGAACTTCAGTTTCTTAGTTTTCTCGGATTTCTGACCATGTATATCTGTCGATCTTGGTCCCTTGGAGAGTGTCCCATGCTTTGGTGAATTTGGAGCGTTAAATCCATGCATTTAGTATCCTATTTCGATCCAAGCTTGTAAAATCAACCTACAATATAAACACGATTAAATCAGCCATTAAACACTATTATGCTCGTAAATCCGGACAATATTTGGGGTCTAATATGCACTATTTGACCCTCAACAGAGGAGGAGTAGCAAATCACTATGAAGGGATGGGATAGGGTCGGTTTTAGCAAGAAATGGGATTGGAAGGGATTTGGAGCTGCGTTTTGAGATAGGGCGCAAGAAAAATGAAAATGGAGGCTTGGGAGGGGCTTTTTATGAAGGAAGTACCCTTTTTAGGGGTTTTAGACGGACGGACGCTATGTGGGAGGGATGTACTAGCCACATAAGGGTGTGCGCCCAAATTTTACAGCAAGTGGGCCCCACTGTACCACGATGCATCGCCGGATCTGCGATGGCATCGTCGACCGGTGGTGGATCCGGCTGGTCTGGCCTGGTGGGCTGGGTTCCCCTACCCTGGAGGTCCCAGATACATATGGGCCCCACCTTAGTTCATTGTAGATTGGCCTAGGGAGGCCCAAACATCCATTCGGGGCTTTCCGGGGCCAATCTGTAAACCAGAATGCAATCTCCTATTATGCAGCATATGATTTTAAGGTAGAAGGAACTAATACATTCATCTAGCCCATTAGTTGCTAAAGATTGCAAACTTAGAATGGCCTAATGGCCATTTTTCATGAAATTTTACTATTCACTGTAAAATTTTGTCGAAGTATGATTTTATATCATTTTTACATTAGGATCAATGCTTAACATGAAAATAATAAGAAAGAATTGAAGAATGGAATGGTGAGAGGAAGAATTTTGAAGAAATTAGGTGAAACGGGATTTTTAAGCCCTAGCGATTGAATGTAAGGGTTGTGGTTATCCCACAGCCCAAGGATTCACATTTACGGATTTAGAACCGTTCAAAAAATGTCTCAACCCACCTACCTACCACCTAGGAGCTACTTAGGTCGCTTCACGGGACCCTAGACGCGTTACGGACTCGATCGCGCGATCGATACGAATAGACTTCGCCTATTGAAGAATCTGCGATCTTATAAGTGTTTCTAGACCTTTCTCGCACCCACCTAAGTCAAAGGAAGCGACAGTGTACGTCGTGTGACCATATCCTAGGCCCGGTATAATCTCATTCATGCTCTGATACCAACTTGTAACACCCTGAAAATCGGGGGTCGTGCATAAACCCAACTCCCGAGTTCCAGACCGTCACTTATGCAACAAAAATGATTATGATTCAATGTTGTCTGAGTTAAAGCATTCACATGAGTAAAAGTATACTAAAACTTCAATTCATACTCCAGATTCAGTGATAAAAGCAAGCGGAAGACTAAAGAATATATATATCACTGTATGGAAAATAAAGTGGATCTCAACTGTCTCCAAAGTATGAATACATCTCTGAGTCTCATATACATGTAAATAAACAGAAATTAAATGTCAAAATAGTCCCATTGAGTAGTTGTCATGCTCCAAACTCGGAAATCGGGCTCACAAAATTTTCGATCGCCGAATCCGGCGCCGACAGCCTCCGTAGAACCCCATTCTCGGCTCCTAGCTCCCATTCGCCAGGTTCCAATCCTGGGATGCTACGAGGAGGATTTTAAATACCAGTTTGATTCGTAATAAGCATAACCAAAGGCATAACCCACAAACAACAACCAAGAACTCCATTACATTTCCATTATGATTAAAAACTTTATAAGTACAATGAGCATAAAGGGAAATACAATGGTAAAGAACAAAAACTCCAAAATGCTCAGCAACGTGCTCCTGCCTCAGCGCTGCTGCGAACCAACGTCACCTGCACGCAACGGTCGTGCATAAGCTTACAGAAAGCTTAGAGAGTGGTAAAAGTGTGTGCGCAAGGTAGTGACATAAACATGCAATGACAGAGTAATGCGAAATATGCAGATGGAACCATAATATCATGAGCCGTACCAAGGCTTATGCGATGCAAGACATGAATGGTATCGGCCACCCCAAGGCCATGCGGTGTATAATGCAACTCAAGCATACAGATCCTCATCTATGTCCACACATCAATACAGCTCAAAATATGGAATATCACCGGGGTCTAGTACACTCTAAACCAGATTGCCGCCACATCGCGCGCAATAAGGTAAGTGGAAGAGACCTCACTATCCGTCTGCCAATATCGGGCGCGACTCATCGATAGAGGACCCATTCCTCGAGCTGGTCAAACTCAGCCTAGCATTGTCCCCTACTCTCGGGCTGGTAAGGCCGCACCCCCTTCCAACCGACCACGACACAGTGGAGAGCGTAACCGTCTGGTAATCGGCACTCAACGCTTATCTACTCACTCGGTTTAGACGTTGGAGCAACCTCTTGGTACCATAAGGGTTTAGGGACTTTCACCCAGGGATATCTATAGTACCCCATGTAGAACAAGATTTTCGGTATCCAATCCTGCCATCCATGATCTGTCTGTGGAGGCTACGGCCCCGATGTCGCTAGGGCGTACAATAACCATGTCACACAAATGCGAAATGCATGAATCATGCTATCCAGTCATGCAACCAATCCTGCGCATATCGTGCGCTCATGTAGGGCAACACCGCCTAACCGAGAGCCCATAAACAACCTGTCCGAAGGCAAATGCTATGATCAAACAACTCTCACGTCAAGCATACATATGATGCGTATGATCATGAGTCATGGAACTGTACTAAACATGTTATAATAAAATGAACTATCTTATAATGCAGATGGACCTGGACGGCCTATACACGATAAGTACGGCCTAGTAATGGGCCCTAAGAAGAGTCGTAATGTGGACATCCAACCAACATTACACTCGCAATGTGGACGTCAAACCAACATTGCTCCCAAGGAAGGATCTTTGTAAACATCAATACTTAGTCTGTAATGGATTTACACATTGCAATGGACCGTAAGTTGTCCCCCTTGGACCTTACATATATATATCAAATGGGCCGTATCCTATGGGCCTTTTATTCATCAGATGGGCCACATAAATGGGCCACATCAATGGGTCTTATGTGCATTGCAATGGGTCAAAACCCGTGAGCCTTAGATTGCATCAATTGGACCTAGTCACATGAGTCTAGTATGTATCAAATGGGCCACACCAATTGGACCCCCAAATGGATATCCAATGGGCCTCAACCCAGAGGCCTTATATGAGTCGAATGGGCCTAAATCCCTAGGCCTTGAATAATTCAAATGGGCCTAATCCATGAGCTTGCATGCATATCAAAGTGGGCCTAATCCCATGGACCCTTTTATAATCAAATGGATTTAGTCCCATGGGCCTTACAATATATCAAATGGCCTACTTCCATAGGCTTTTTAAAATTTCAACAAAAAGGTTCAATTACATGGGCCTTGAAGTACATCAAATGGGCCTAGTCCCATGGATTTGCAACACATCAAATGGGCCGAGGATCTTAGGCCTTAAGTGGATCCAATGGGCCTAGCCCATAAGCATTTCATAAACCAAATGGGCCTAGCCCATAGCCCTTTTGAAATTCAAATGGGCCTAGCCCATAGGCCTGTTACAAACCAAATGGGCCAAACCCATATGAGTGGCCCACCCATCTAATAATTCATGCATTAAAATGATCTCACTAAGTGGATGGACGGTTTGGATGCATTACATGCATCATGGTGGGTCCCACTATCCAATGGACAGTGCGGATAAAAACACATACATTACACAGGGCCCCACCGTCCACTGGACGGTGGAGGCACACAAGCAAGGGGGGGTGCCACTGCAGTGAGTGCCACCGTCCGCTGGATGGTGGACTTGGCACATACATCCATGTGGGTCCCACAAATGTGGCCCACCGTAATATTTATTTGAAATCCAACCCATTCATAAGGCCACTTAGACCTGGATGAAGGGAAAACATAAATTTCAGCTTGATTCGAAACTTCTGTGGGCCCCAGGAAGAGTTTCAACGGTAGATGTTTATCCACACTGTTTCCTATGGTGTGGGCCACCTGAGTATTGGATCAGTCTGATCTTTAGAGGGGGGCCACTGTAGGGGATGGCCCACCCGATGAACGGTTTACATGGCATAAAAACATCAAGGTGGGGCCCATGACTGGAGGCCGTGGGAGCCAGCCGTCCGCCCGCCGTTCACAGCTGTACGCAGGCGCGTGCAGCCCTGCTGCCGCTGCAGAGGCTCTGCCTCTTAATTTTTTTTTGTATTTTGGAAAAATATAGTTTTTCCAAGGTTTTTCACGCGTGGGGCCCGCTAAAACGAAATCCACTCCGGCCATTGAGATCAGTGGCCCGAAACAGACGAGATGAATCCAGAGTTTGGATTTTTTTGATGCTTGGAAGTGAAATAAAATAAGAAAATAAAGTTTGAATGGTGAGGGCGCAATATTTGACGTTATGGCCCACCAGGTGATTGGATCAGCTCCAAACTTCTACCCAATGGCTAAAATGCCGTGGGTAAGAGGATGGATGGCTTGGATCGAACATAAACATCAGGGTGGGGCCTACGCATGGGGACCACCCAAGTCCCTTTCTTTTCTTTTCTTTTTTCAACTTCCTTTACAACGTCCAGTGACCCAGACACTGGACGGTTTATCATTTATATATATTTTTTTAAAATGGTGGGCCCTGATGAAGTGGGCCACCACGGATATTAGACGTGGGTACACATATAAGGTGGGCCCCACTTGAGTAAAAATGTGAATAAAAATAATTCTCAAGATGGGATCCATTCAAGTGGGCCACATCATCCTATTGCAATAAAAATAAATAAAATAAAATAAAAGAGAGAGAGAGAGTCATGGAGAGTGGGACACGGCTTGTGATGGAGGGACCCCGACATTATGGGCCCTCCCTTACATGAAATCATACATCAAGTGGGCCTTAAAGCATGTGGGACCACCGAAATTTAAAATCAACGGTGGGGATCCTTTCCCCACCAACATGGACGGTCTAGATGACCTTTGAAGAGAAAATAAATATCATGATGGGGTCCATGGAGAATGGTCCCATCATGGAATGATCATGATGATCCAAGTGGTCCATCGGCCACATTTTAGGGTCCCAAGTGAGATCCACACCATGGATCGGTGGGCCTCACTTGGTCCACCATAAAAATAAGTAAAACTACCCTATAGAGGCACCCACCGTCCGATCTTCTCTCTCCTAGAGGTTCCTTGGCACCTTAGCTTCAATTTCAATTTCAATGGTTAAGATGAAGAATGAAGGGTTGAGATGGGAGATTTTGGGGTAGGAAGGTGGGCCACTTGGAGCTTGGGAATTTGGAGAAATTCCATACGTATGGACCCTTGTTGCTTGGAATTTTTGAAATGAGAAAGAGAGAAAGAGAGAGAGTGATGTAAAGGGAGAGAGAGAGAGTGATGGATGGATGGGTGAGTGATGGTTGTGTAAGAAAAGCTTGACTTTTGAGGCTTTTGTGTAAGAGAGGTATGGGTGGTGAAGACTTTTGTGGCTTTTTGTGTAAGAGAGGTATGGGAGATGAAGACTTTTGTGGTTGCTTGGAAAAATGAAATAAAGTGATGTGTACTTAACATGTGATGGATTGATGGGTGATTGATTGATGGGATTGATGTGATTGATGTGACACATAGTAGAGATTCTCTTGGGTTTCTCAACGCGCGGCATTTTCTCGCACCGAACGTTGGCCCATATCTCTTGACCAGGGTATCACCTCGGCGCGCGAGTCGCGGTATCGGAACCGCAACGACGGCGCGGTCGCTATGGTATTGGTCTCGGGTTGAGTCGACTCGGGTTGTCGGCACATGAATAAGGGTCGCGCGTCAATATCGTTTAAGGGTCGAAAGTTACCGAAATTCGACCGGTAAGACCGCGAAAGTGTACAGAAAGGTACGGACTAAGATATGGGTCTTACATTAGTCCCGCCAATCCAGGCCACCTAAGCAAAGCCGTCGTGGTACTGCATATATAAGAACTCATCCTGGTCCTCATCATAGTCCGGCTCTGCTTCCTGAATCGCCACCTCACCTGCATCTAAGATAAGGTCTGGTGGGTGTTGCAAACACCATCTCGTAACGTGGGAGTGAGTGGCTAACTCAGTGGAATAATAGAGCAAGGATTAATATATTTTTAAATCAATCATGCGATAATAGTAAAGTAGTAAATCAAACATTCCTAATACTATTATTAATGTAATATGACATGACATGATGGATGCCCTCACCGACATTCTCCCTCATACGGCACCATCTGCGTCCGCGGCATGCTTGCGTACCGCTCAGTGCTCCACATCTTTCAGGCACATGCAATGTGATGGTGATATGATTACCGAGTTATTATTAGTCCTTTTCACACAGTAATATTGGAAAACTAAGGTACTTCCCTTATATCAATCCCAACACAGATCCTGTCTAGGGTCGTCACTCCTAGTAATCTCATACGATGTATATTTTGTAGGTCGCTGCAAGGGCTGTCAGGGCTATTGCTCGCACTCGTTGCACCGCTCCCCCATCACCTTATCAATACAGGCCTACTATACTCTCACTGCTACGGAAGGGTTGTCGCCTCCCGTAGACTCAGAATACACTCGCGGTCACTATAAAGGACTCGTCGCCTGATCAATGTAGGCCGACAATAAGAATATAGTGTCCCATACCACCATAATCTACTCACGAGTCATAGGTGCTCACTGGTCACTACGGGAAGGTTTGTGGCCCCAGCGTAGGCCGACAGCTCGACCACGGTGTCCCATACCACCATGCCCGACTCATGAGTCTTTATGGATCAAGGTACCATGGTTGACAGGGTTTACAATGGTAAGTTCAGTACCCTAGGTTCAAGCAGTTATGACTCATACAGGGTGAACATACAATGGCCAGTCGGGTTACTTGACGGGCTCGACTAGCACGAGCGCATCTCAAGTCGAATGGCATGAAGTGCATAAAACACCTCGTGTGGCCTAACCACTACCGCCAACTCGAAAACACGGCTCGGGTTCATCGACGCGTCGTTTGTGGCAAAGATAAGCCAACCACGAATTCACTCAGTTGCCGACTGCCTGGACTAGGTATAGTCCCAAACATTTATGAATTCACATCAGCAATCATATAAGAGCAATGAAAATGAAATACAACAACGTGAGCATGTTAACACATATTATAACATACAACTTAAGTAAAACATCTAACACATGCATTTCATACATATAATAAAATCATGCATATAGCTAACATGTAGGAAATCATTTACATCAGCATATCATTTGAGAATTCAATCTCAAACTAATTCATAACACCATTTAATTCAATACATACTAATACAAACATTTATACAACACTTAAACTACACACTTAAGTCTACATATAGTATGTCGACTCCAAGTGCGCATTTAGGCGAATCTCTTCTCCAAACTAATTATGCACGCATTCCTAGTATCCTAATGCGACAAGAAGCCATGTCAATCACATCAGCAAAATATAGATGAAAACAGTATTTCCTACAAATGACTAAAATGCCCTAAATCTCATATTTTTCGTCTGCTTACGAAACAGGAAACAGACAGCATGTTGTATATTTCAAACGGCGTTACCGTCGATAATCTACTATTAAACGACATTGAAAGCGTTGAAAATAGTCAATCAAAGCGTCTAAAATCCGCACCTTTTCTCCTATAAGTGTATTGATCCGAACGGAGCGTGTATGCTTCGTCTACGGCGAACCGGGAACCTATTTTTTTAAGATGTATCAGCTACCATGCTAAGGAACCAAAGGAACCTTAAATCAGCAAGTATTTGGAGTATTTGCTTACTTACAATCGCGGCAAAATTGCCGAAAAAGTGATTGAGGCGCGTTGCTTAAGCACGTGCAACACGTAATGCAAGCATCAGAAAATTCTCTCCCACTCTCTCTCACAATCTCTCACCTTTTCTCTCACACCAACTAGGGTTTCTAGCAAATTCGGATGGGTGAGAGAAGTGAGGGTTTAAGCCCCCTTTATAACCTAAAACATGCCCAAAACAGGCTTGGGAACAATGTTTACTTGATGCTTAACCAAATCGGGGCTATTTCGGTCCAAAAAGACATTTCTGGAGGTCCCCTGGCCAAACGCGATCGGACTTAAGTTCATGCACGTCGGATGTCGCTCACATCCCATTTTCAGACCAGTAGTGATCGTAGATCGCACGTGGCAGTCCAGTTTCAGTTTAGCGGTTACCGCACGTAGATCAGGTCTACAAGTCTCGTGACATGAAATAGAAATTTTTCCTGATCCGAGGGTGTAATTTGGCTGAATTCTGACGGTCAGAACGCTTAATAATAACGCGTCAAGTCGTGTGCCAGATTTGAATTTCAAATTCCAAATCTAACCCCATTCTCACTCTCTTCACTCCAGGCTCAATGAAATAGCCTCTGAATGTCAGTTGGACTTGATTTTTGAAATGATTGTCAAGTCCAGCTAGGCGGTTATAAAGGTCTAAGATTATAGGTATCAGACTTTCGACGCTCGATCTAGATCCAATACAAAGTTTCAAAGAGGTCCTGAGAACAAACCGGTTTAGAGTTTGATCCGAGGTTTTAAAATATTATAGCGTCATTAGTTCTACTCGCTTTAAGTCTTGTAGAACGTATTTAAAGTGATTAGGGACTATTTCCCAGCTACTCTAGCGTTACGCTAGCTAACTTACACATAATTTCCAAAGGAATTAATCCTACGCGATTTCTGGTCGAGTTGGTACTCGAGTCCAAGTATGGATTTTTTCAGGGCGTTACACATCACTTCTCCTTACATCCCATCTCCCTCTCTCTTTTCTCACACCAAACCGAAGCAAGAGAGCACTCCCACGTCCAAGCTCTTCCCATGAGAGAAAATGTGATTTTGGTGGCCCACTTTCCCATCCCAAAACCTCTCATCTTAACCATCCATTTCTCATCTCCACCATCAAAGTGAAGCATAAGGGTTGTAGCTTTCCAACGGACCAAGAAGATCAAGTGGTGGGTGTTTCCATAGACTACTTTTTCATATTTTTAAGATGGGCCAATTGAGGCCAACCGATCAATGGTTTAGATCTCACTTGGGACCCTAAGATGTGGCCGATGGCCCATCTTGATCATCAAATCATTCCATGATGGGGCCATTCTTCATGGACCCCATCATGATGTTTACTTTTCTTGCATTAAGAGGTCATATAGACCGTTCATTTTAGATAGGGAGGAATCTCCACCGTTGATCTTTTATTTAGATGGCTCATATGTAATGGGACCCATTGATGTATGATTGGATGGTTGAAACGGAGGGCCCATAGTTCCGGGGTCCCTCCATCACGCGTGTCCCACTCTATCTCTCTCCCTCTCTTTTCATGTATTTATTTATTTTTGTGTGATGAAATCACCTTATGGTCCACTTGGATGGACCCCACAATGGAGCATGTATTGGATCCAAACCATCTAAAGGTGGGGCCCACTTTACATATGTATATATGTATTGTAACCACACCACCTCACCATGTGGTGGCCCACCTATGAAGGGCCCACCTTAAAGGCCTTGCATGCCCAAGCCGTGGGCCCCACCTTGATGTTTATATTCCATCTAAGCCGTTCATATGATGGGCCACCCTCTGAAGTAGGCCCCACCCAAAAATCACCTTGATCCAGATCTCAGGTTGCCCACACCACTCGAAACAACAGCGATTGAACCCTACCTTTGAAATTTTCTTTTTGGCCCACAGGAGTTTTAAATCAAGCTGAAATTTGTATTTTCCCTTCAACTATGTCTGCATGACCTTATCAACGGGTTAGATGGCATGTGAACATTATGGTGGGCCCCACATGGGACCCACAATGATGTATGTGCTTTATTCATGCCGTCCAGGTGGGCAGGCGGTGGGACCCCCCCCTGTGACGTATGTGTTTTATCTATGCCGTCCAGCAAGGCTGCTGGATGGTGGGACCTACCCCTCCACGTGTGGGGCCCTCTGTGTGTGTGTGTGTATATATAAAATATTATATTATATTATATATATATATATATATATATATATATATATATATATATATATATATATATAATTGTATATATATTTTATATCTATTATACTATATATAATATACCTAATGATAGGCCTTCATGTGGGCCCCCACTATGATGCATGTACTGCATCCAAACTGTCCACTTATTTTGAGAGCTCATTTCATGACATGAGCTAAAAACGAGTCAGATCTATGGTTCAATTGAGCCCACCTTGGTATGTGAGTAGGGCATATGTTGATCTATTTGTAGCCATTCATTGAGGCCCACCTTGGTGTACATATAAGGCCCATGGGATCAAGCCCATTTGACATATATAATGCCCATAGTATTAGGCCCATTTAACACATATAAGGCCCATGGGATCAGGCCCAATTGACACATATAAGACCCATGGGATTAGGCCCATTTTTATGTATTCCAAGGCCGTGGGTTAAGGCCCATCATGATGTACTCTAAGGCCCACAGGTTATGGACCATTGCAATGTACAAAAGGCTCATTGGTGAGGCCCACTAATGTAGCCCATTTGATGAATGTAAGGCCCATGTGATACGACCAATTCAATGTATCAAGGCCCATGGGTTGAGGCCCAACGGGGTGTCCTTAGAGTCCATTGCAATGTGTGATTTCCCATGGTTCATGTAATGATATTTATGGCGGGTCGTGCCTTAGGAGCAATGATGGTTTGATGCCCACATTGTAAGTACAAGGTTGGTTAAATGTCCACATTGTATCTCTCCTTAGGGCCCATTGGTAAGCCCATACTAGTTGTGTATAGGCCGTCTAGACTCATCTGCATCGTTTGAGTAGTCCATTACCTTATAACATGCTTAGTATAATCTCATGACTCATGCCCATACGCATCATATGTATGCTTGATATGAGTAGTGACTGATCATAGCATACGCTATTGGGCAGACCATTTATGGGACCCGTTATGAGACGGAGTGCCCCACATGATCGCGCAGTACGCGCTGAATTTCTGCATGATTTGACGGCGTGATTCATGCATCTCGCATATCTGTGACTTGATCACTGCACGCCCTAGCGACATTAGGGTCGTGGCTCCACAGGTACATCGAAGATGGCCGTATTGGATATCGAAAATACTTATTCTAACACTGTGGGCACTTAGGATGTCCTTGGGTGAAAGTCCCCGAACCTTTTTGGTACCAGAAAATGCTCCAATGTCTAGACTGAGTGGATACACGAGCGCCCGAGTGCCAAATACCAGTAAGCCGCGTCTCCCACTGTGTCGTGGTCTGTTGGAAGGGGGTGTGGCCTTATCCGCCTGAGTGAGGGGGCTATAAGCTAGGCTGAGTTTGACCAGCTCACAATTGAGTCCGCTATCGACGAGTCGGGTAGGTATTGACAGACTACTGGTTAGGCAGATAGTGAGGTCTTTTTCGCTTGCTTGACTGTGCAGCTAGGGAGGTGGCAGTCACTGCGAAGTGTATTAGACCCCGGTGATATCCAGAGGGGAACTGTACTGATATGTGTATATGATGAGTACCGACTTGCTTGGATTGCATTTCGCATATGACATTTGGCTATGTAGGCCTTGCATTGCATTGGTGTGGCCGATGACATTCATATCTCGCATTACATGGCCTTGGTATGGCCGATAGTATTCGTGCCTTGCATTATATAGCCTTGATATGATTGATTTTATTCATGGACTTACCGCATACTTTCGCATTACCTGATATTGTACACTCGTCGTTTGCCCTACGCACACACTTACACCACCCTCTAAGCTTTTGTAAGCTTACGCACGATAGTTGCGTGCAGGTAATGTTGGACAGCAGCAGCGCTGAGGCAGGAGTGCGTATCAGAACCTTTTGGAGCTTCTTGATCACCTTGTATTTCCCTTTCCGCATTATACTTAAAGTTTTTGATATAGTGGATATGTGGTGATGTTATTTTGTGACTTGGTTATGCTTGTGGTTATGCTACATTTCAAAAAAAAATTTATTCTAAAAATTCTCCTTATAGGATCCCAGGATCGGAATCTGGCATTTGATTATCAGGAGCCGAGAATGGGGCACTACGAAGGCTATCGGCACCGGATTCGACAATCGGGATTCATGTAAATCTGATTTTCGAGTTTGGGGCGTGACATGCTCTGTGGCTTGCCAGTATAATCAGAGCCTGTCCACCAGAAACCTTAGCTAGTTAGTTATCATTTTATCATAAGCATCAAAACAAATCAAGCATCCCATACATCACATTTCTACACACTTTGCACCATGCATTTAATCATTTCAGACATACACTCTGCAGCTTACCGATATAATTGGATCATTCCTATTAGAAATTCAGATCGATCAATCATTATTACCATTGCATCACATTACATTTTCTGCACATGAGAACTAGTCCTGTTCCTAAAAAATTAGTATGATCTTGTGAAGTAAAAAACCATACAGTTATACAGGCAGAGAGAGTCTAACACCTCCCCTCTTTATAACCGCAGTCCCTCACTCAAAATATCTGTCACTCCAACTAAAAAAGTTGTCTTAGGGTTAAGGATCTTTGGGTTCTCAATCCTAAGAGTCAGTTTGGCCGATGAGATTAGGTGGGATGGGATTCAAAAAACATAATTATTACTCATGGCAGGTATTGTCCACTGTTATCATGGGATAAAATTAATGCCATGCTTTGTTGATAATATGGTGGTACATTGAATGGATATACCCACCATCATTTGAAATTACTGAAAATAACACACGTTATATCTAAACTGTTCATTTGTTTTTTAACTTCAATTTATAGCATGGGCCTAAAAATGAGGTAGATCCAAAACTTATGTAGCCCCAGAGAAGTTTTCAACAGTAAGTATTCAATCCTTGTTGCTTTTTATGGTGGGGTCCACTCGAGCTTTAAATTTACCTGATTTTTTGGCCCATGCTCTAAAATAATCTCGATAAATGAGTGGACGGTGTGGATATAGCCAACACATCATGTTGGGACCTACACAGCTTCCCAAACATTGAGTGAAATTGGCACGGACCCAATGCAATTCCATTTAATGTAATTCCAAGCTTTTCCATTCTTCCCAAACATGGAGTGAAATTGGCACAGGAGCAGATGAATCCCATCCCACCTAATCGCTTCTAATCCTACCGCCCAAAGTGACCCTAAGTGTTTTTATAGGGTCTAATCGACTATATATAGGATCGAAATAATTGGTTAGTGGTGACTCTAGTAAAATATAATACCCTCTTACCCCCCAAATGAAAGCCCTTGAGCGAGACAACCAATGAAAAAGAAAACTAATCTCCCCATACCTTTAAAAAATCCCCCCTCTATCATCTACACCAAGGAAACGAGGTGAAATCAATTTAATCATGTACACCTTGCATCACAACCAAAGGGTGGCGAGCAGGGGGGACTCGTCCCTTACTCCTCGCGATGGACTACGTCGGGATAAAGGGTTGAGCCTAGAGGGTAGCATTCATAGTTTTTGATGTAGAGCAGGTCGCAGACAGTTACATGGCCAAGATGGATCAGAAAAGGCTCGGTCGACAACAGAAGTGATCTAGACCATCAGACCTTAAATCGGGCGTATCTCGCAATCCGAAATGAGTTATCTGATGTAAAATATATGATTTTGGGATAGAATGAGCTACTTTAGCCAACCAACCCCACTATGTCGAGTTACCCAAGCCGGATTTGTGAAATACCGCCAGATTGACGGTCGCTTCCCTATTTTAATTTCGTTTTTACTATAAATAGTAAGTTTTTCTTTGATTATAACTCTTCATCCGTTGGGCTTTAAGAGTTGCGTCCAACGTGAAAAGAGCTTAGAAAAATTAGGAGAACGGTTTGGTGAAGCCAAATAGGACACTTATTATTTTTGGTCAAAAAACTTGTGCACTAGTAGACATCACGATTGTCTATAAATAGTAAGTTTACTATTTATAATAAGTCGTGAATTCTAGGAGTTTTAGTTGTAGTTTGATTTTGATTTATTTCTCATTGCTTGGTATCCCTATTTAAAGGGTTATGAATTCATTTTTATTCATTCATTAATCAATTTCGAATTTATTAGAATTTATTTCTATTTTCTTCTTTCTTTTCTCGTGGATTTAAGAAGTCTCTGTGAGGAGTCTAGAGAAGTTCTGTGGATTCGGAATAGTTATACTCTTAAGGAAGATGGTGCTCAACCTCATCTCCTTCTCTGCGTCAGTTTTAGATTTAAAATGCATGAGATGAACCCATGTATAACAAGAATAATCATTGATAATTTTGAAAAAATAGCTTGCACCGGTGTGGGACAATCACCCTAAATGTACAATGAATCCAATGAAAAGAAAGTGTGCTTTGGAAAAGTATGACAAGTTTGTTTTGCCTTTTGATAAGCATCACAGGAAGAAAAAGACGAAAAAGTAGGGAATGAAGTAGATGGTATTGGTGTTAAGTGAGATGTAGATGAGTAACCGAGACGCATGTGCCTAATGTTGACACTTGTAGGTTGAGCAACAGGCATGGTTGAGAGAGGCAGGGACTGGGGGTTTATGGTAGTGGTAAAGTCCATCTTGTACTTCACCTACTCCAAGAAAATTTCTTGAGGACATGTCTTAAAAATGCATAAGGTGAGAAAATATATGACATGGCAATTTGAACTTTAGTTAGCTAGCTAATAAACAAAGATTAAAATAAAATTTTGGGATGCGAAGAACATCTCGTAGAACCAAATTTGAAGATAAAGAGATCGAGCCGACATGAGTGATAGGGTGACGTCTCTAATCGGTAATTTGATGGGTAAAACATTAAAAAAATTTTGTGAAAAAAAAAAAAAAAAACCAGAGAGATTCAGTGTCATATGAGCAAAACCTTCACTATCTATGATCTAGGTGGTGGGTGAGGAATAAATTGCTGAATTACATAAGAGATAAGGTGAAAAAGATGACATGCTAGACGATCAAATCCGACAGTCGAATAGAGAAGATGGGTCAGGTTGCATTGGGTTTTGGCAGCATTGCAACAACATTCCACAGAGATGGGCAATGACGCCGAAGACGGAGGAAATATGTTTGGATCAACAGATGGCAGCAACAACACAGTGATTTTATGTTCCGCGGGTCTGGATAAAGGAATTAATAAAAAAGAACGAAATGTGGATAGATCCAGTAAAGAGAACGATTAAGAGCTTTGAATTAAAGGCTATGATATCATGATAAAAAGGAATTGAAATATTAAAAAATTACTTGTATTTTTTTATTGAAAATAATACTGAATTTGCATAAGAGAAACAATCTTATGCAAAGATTAAAATAAAATTTTGGGATGCGAAGAACATCTCGTAGAACCAAATTTGAAGATAAAGAGATCGAGCCGACATGAGTGATAGGGTGACGTCTCTAATCGGTAATTTGATGGGTAAAACATTAAAAAAATTTTGTGAAAAAAAAAAAAAAAAACCAGAGAGATTCAGTGTCATATGAGCAAAACCTTCACTATCTATGATCTAGGTGGTGGGTGAGGAATAAATTGCTGAATTACATAAGAGATAAGGTGAAAAAGATGACATGCTAGACGATCAAATCCGACAGTCGAATAGAGAAGATGGGTCAGGTTGCGTTGGGTTTTGGCAGCATTGCAACAACATTCCACAGAGATGGGCAATGACGCCGAAGACGGAGGAAATATGTTTGGATCAACAGATGGCAGCAACAACACAGTGATTTTATGTTCCGCGGGTCTGGATAAAGGAATTAATAAAAAAGAACGAAATGTGGATAGATCCAGTAAAGAGAACGATTAAGAGCTTTGAATTAAAGGCTATGATATCATGATAAAAAGGAATTGAAATATTAAAAAATTACTTGTATTTTTTTATTGAAAATAATACTGAATTTGCATAAGAGAAACAATCTTATGCAAAGATTAAAATAAAATTTTGGGATGCGAAGAACATCTCGTAGAACCAAATTTGAAGATAAAGAGATCGAGCCGACATGAGTGATAGGGTGACGTCTCTAATCGGTAATTTGATGGGTAAAACATTAAAAAAATTTTGTGAAAAAAAAAAAAAAAAAACCAGAGAGATTCAGTGTCATATGAGCAAAACCTTCACTATCTATGATCTAGGTGGTGGGTGAGGAATAAATTGCTGAATTACATAAGAGATAAGGTGAAAAAGATGACATGCTAGACGATCAAATCCGACAGTCGAATAGAGAAGATGGGTCAGGTTGCGTTGGGTTTTGGCAGCATTGCAACAACATTCCACAGAGATGGGCAATGACGCCGAAGACGGAGGAAATATGTTTGGATCAACAGATGGCAGCAACAACACAGTGATTTTATGTTCCGCGGGTCTGGATAAAGGAATTAATAAAAAAGAACGAAATGTGGATAGATCCAGTAAAGAGAACGATTAAGAGCTTTGAATTAAAGGCTATGATATCATGATAAAAAGGAATTGAAATATTAAAAAATTACTTGTATTTTTTTATTGAAAATAATACTGAATTTGCATAAGAGAAACAATCTTAAAAAGCAAAATAACAATTAATTACAATCTAATCTCCCTAATTAAATTAGGGATCGTTTGGCAACGTGGAATGGAAGGGATTGGAGGGGATTTTAAGGGGTTTCAAATCCCTGGTTGTTTGGCAGCATAAAGTAATTAGGGGTAGGGTTTCCAATCCCTTCTTTGAGAGGGTATGTAATCAACGATGAGAGCTTGGATTACACCTAAAATCATTCCAATTGTTGCCGGTGTAACATGTGTCATTATACACCATCATTCTATTAGGCACATGGCCCACTAATGATGATCAGCACCTTCCAAACATTGTCCATCTAAATTTACATTGTCCAAACAATGTCCAACACTATTCAAACATTGTCCATGTAAATCAATGATTATGATCAGCACCGTCTAAACATTGTCCATGTAAATCTGCACTATCCAAACATTGTCTAGCACCGTCCAATCATTATTCATGTAAATCAACGATGAAAAATCGTTGGTTAGTCATTCAAGCATGATCTTGTGCTTGTGGGCCATCCGAGAATTGGAATTTCATCATTTTTTGGCAAAGCATATATTTCAGTGGGCTTACCACAACCATTGTGTCAAAAATTACATATCTCACTAATTAGAGATATTAAAGTTGAATTAATAATTAAATTCAAACCCAAGTTGATTCACACTTTATGTGCCAAACACAAGGGGGGATTGCAAATTCAGGGGGTTTTCAATCCTTTGGCTCCGAATCCACGTGGTTCCAAATCCACGCTCCCAAACAGGCTTAGATAAAAAGAAGTAAATATATGAAAAAATGATGAAATCTATCCTAATGTAGTAAATTGATTTTGGGCTAGTGGTGAGTGACTCCAATCTAATTAAAGTCGTGGCCCTTGATAAAGTGAAACGGTGGAAGATTTTGACCCGATGATTTAGCTGACGTGGTCTGGATAGGAAGCAGATTGCGTTCTGCCCTTGTCTGGACAGTTTTAAATCCTGGCAGGGGCTCCATGGAGCCCACACTGATAGGCGGGGCATATCGTAATGTATGGGTTTTATCTAAGCCGTTCATCCATTTTGTTATATTATTTAAAAATATAATCTAAAAAATAAGAAAGATCCGAAGCTCAAGTTAACTATACGGTCAGGATTTAGCGCCCACTGTTAAAACTTTGTTGCTTCCTGTAGAAGTTTTGATCAAGCTGAAATTGGTATTTTCCCTTCATCAAGGTCTATGTGAATAACAGGTTGGATGGCAGAGAAACATCACCATAGTCCTTATAATATTTTCAACGGTCATTATCACCGATGCTTCCTATGGTGTGGTCCACCTGAGCCTTGAATCCGCCTCATGGATGACGTGGATAAAACCCATACACCACTGTAGACCCACATAGCCCGGGTCCAGGCAGGGGCAGGACGCAATCCAGTTCCTTTTGGATCCAGGCTCTGTGGGGTCCACTGTGATGTAAGTGTTTTATCCACGCCGTTCATCATTTTTCTCAGATTATTTTAAGATATGAGCCAAAAAATGAGGCAGGTACAGGTCTTGATTGGACCACAAAGTATGGATTGAACATCCACCATTAAAAAACTTACTGGGAGCCGGAGAAGTTTCGGATTAAGCTGATATTTGGTTTTTCACTTCATCGGTAGATGGTAAAAAAACATCACAGTGACCCATGGAAAGGTTTCAACGGTGGGTGTCATTATCACTGCAGTTTCTTTTGGTGTGGTCTCTGTGTATCTATTTTTATTTTTTATTTTTATTTTTATTTTTTTTACACACGCACAGACACCACCACACACTCACGCCACCATGGTGGGATTTCACCACCCATGCGCACTTGAAACCCTCGACCAGGTGCTGAAACGCCTGAGAGTCTACCACCGGAGTAAGAGTAAGGACCCATCCGTATATCTACTTCATTTGTAGGATCGTACCTTAAAATGATCCGAGAAAAGCGATGAACACCGTGGATAAAATACTTACATCACGGTGACCCCCATGGAGCCAGGGGTAGGACGCAATCCGTGTCCTTGGATCCAAGGCAATCGGACCGTCGAAGTCCGGCGTGGGTTTGAAAACGATAGGTTGTAGCTGTTGAGTAGGCAGTAAGTAATGTCAAACTCACACGAAAGAAGCTCGCGGTGGAGACAATGGAACCGATATTTTGAATCTATAGGAGGACGTCGACGCCCGATATTTCGATTACTATTTTGAGGAAAAGTAAAATGGAACGGCAGACGGAAAAAGTCCAATAAGGCTATTTCCGTGATTTTCCGCTCCTTTCCAAAGTGGGTAGCACGATCCGCGCTCACGCTCGGAGCAGTAGACGCAGGACACGTGGTACCTTTTCAGGAGGTGGTGGCCCCCACACCCAGGAAAGGCCGCGGTCGACCTTGACGTGGTGCTTCCGGAAGCCGACACGAGATTGGCCCAACTGATGCTTTGCATTTTTTTAAGGCTAGAGCCGAAGAAATTGACGGGAAAATTGCAAGTGCACTCCAGCGACTACACTTTTATTGGCATTTGATCCAGCACGTGTCAACCTTTCACACGAATATCATATCCAAGCCGAAGATCAGGTAAATCCCAGCTTCTATATGTTCTCTGTAGAAAATCGAATATGGGCCACACGTTTAACTTTAACATAGACCCTGGTCATTTTCTCTTTATGCTTGTTTGATTTTCCAAATTCATTGTAAGTAAATGGCCCGTAAATAATTAATTATCATAATTTCACGTTGTTAGAAAATTGATTGGTATCCTTATTAGGGTAAGTATTCTTTTACTGGATACTCTTATCTTTTATTAGCTTTTTCTTTTTTCGACTTGGGCAAAATTCTATTATACTTTTTCAATTACTTTTATTTAAAAATTAAAGGTGTTTTTATTTAAAATTCCCTTTTCATACTTAAAAAGTTTACTTTGTAACATAAATTTTACTGTAAAACAAAAGCATAAAAATTAATCACCAACCCTGTTCATTATTTCTTTTTATTTCAAAAGATTGATTAAAAGAATTGGCTTAAATTTGTGGGCCCTATTGTGATGTATATGATATATCTGCATCATCCATCCATTTTATTAGAACATTTGGAGACGAGCCGAAAAATGAGGCAGATCCAATATTTAGGTGGGCCACACCAAAGTAAACAGCGGCCTAAACAAATTTTTAACAGCGGGTGTTCCATTCCGTTACCTCATTTTTTGACTCATGCCCTAAATTCATTTGAAATAACGGATGGACGGTGTGGATAGTCCACATACATCACGGTGGGCCCCACATACATTTCACCTGTACAAATGTACCAATTTTTGGACAGGATATCTCCCCAGAAGCCTCAATGTAAACAACGGCTCGGATTCTGCGACGCGATAGGTGAGCATTTAACGTGTTCGGAGGGAAGAGGAAGGAAAGACGCAGTATATTGGAGTTTTAGTTGGCATAATTAGGACACAAGAACCTTGATCTCAACCATTGATCTGATACAACCTGCTTTGGGACCACGCCCAAAATTTTGTATTGGAAAATCAACGAAAGAGAGTATCAACCGTCTGTTTCCGGAGCTATGCGGAGTTGCTCGACGGATTATGGAAAGAAAGCCCCACTTCTCGGAGAAGAAGCCAAGTAGAAGTTTGCATGTCCTCGGGTGCAGTAGCACATAAATGAGCTAAAATATTAGGACCACGTTGTCATGGGTTCCTTCCATAAACAAATATACCGCGGTGGGCCAGATGGCATCAGAGGCTGCCACGTAGCAATCTCACTGTAGCCGTTTCAGTTTGACGTGGCAAGCAATGGAGGTGAATGCATATAAATAGGGGTGGGGTGGGATCTCGCTTCCTATGTTATTTACTTCTAAGTAGCAGTACTCCTTACTGGTGCTACATTCTAGTGTTAGAGAGAGAGAGAGAGAGAGAGAGAGAGAGTGCCAATGGTGGGAGAAGAAGGACAGAGGGGTACAAATGGGAGATGTGAAGAGAGGGGTGTTGGCTCTCTCTTCTCTTCTTCTTTTACGACGTATCCGATTACTCTCAAGGTATATATATATAAGAAGAAAAAAGCTATCTTATGTTATTCTCTTCCCGGTATTAGAAAGAGTTTGACAACCGTTGCTATCAAAAGAATCAATGATTCTCTCTCTCTCTCTCTCTCTCTCTCTCTCTCTCTCTCTCTCTCTCTCTCTCTATGAGTCGCATGCAATCTATTTCACTCGCATTTTGACGTTATTTTCTCTCGCTACGCAGTTCACAGACATCTGCTACGGTATAAAGCTCCAGGGAAAAATGGGACCCAACGGTAGTGGAAGCATCAAACGGTTGCTGGGGGGCCGAAAGCCTGATCAGACGATGATGGAGGAACGGACGATCCTAAACGGGATCACAGGGTTAGTATCCCCAGGAGAAATCCTAGCCATCCTCGGTCCGTCGGGCAGTGGAAAATCAACGCTCCTAAACGTACTAGCTGGACGTCTTCAAGGGAGCTACACCGGTACTGTTCTCGCCAACGGCCGTACTATGACAAAACCCATTTTGAGAAGGTCAGGATTCGTGACACAAGACGACATCCTCTACCCACATCTAACCGTCAAAGAGACTCTCGTCTTCTGCTCATTGCTTCGCCTGCCAAAGACCCTCTCCAATAAGGAGAAAGTGCGGGTGGCAGAATCTGTAATTTCGGAGCTGGGTCTGGGCAAATGCGAGAACACGATTATCGGTAACACGTTCGTGAGAGGAGTTTCAGGTGGGGAGAGGAAGAGGGTTTGCATCGGGCACGAGATGCTGGTGGACCCGAGTCTGCTGATCTTAGACGAGCCAACGTCCGGTCTGGATTCGACTGCGGCGTACCGGCTGGTTTCGACGCTTGGGACGCTGGCCAAGAAGGGGAAAACGCTGGTGACGTCGATGCACCAGCCATCGAGTCGTGTCTACCAGATGTTTGATTCGGTTCTGCTGCTATCCGAAGGCCGATGCCTCTACTTCGGGAAAGGATCGGACGCGATGGACTACTTCGCGTCCGTCGGCTTCGTGCCTTCTTTCCCCATGAATCCTGCTGATTTCATGCTGGATCTCGCAAACGGTGAGTTTCTTTCTATCGTCTTAAATTCATTTGAATCGGACCGAGTTGACTCGGCTTGAGCGTGTTTAGCCAGTCGAGTTAACTCTCCACATATTCTAATTGACGAGCTTCTCTGACCCCACACGTGTGTGCAATAATGCTCATGTACCCCGCACATACGCGCGAGATCCCATCCATCCATTGGGTTACCACATTCTACATTTTTAAAGGGTAGATGTGGTGAGGATAGACTGAACCATGCACCTAACCACTTTCAAACGTGCTTTGGGTGCGCCATTTCAGAGAACGCCACGCGTCCCAATCAAATGTCACCATCGTCGGCTCATGGAGTTTCCACTCCGATCTTTTTCCGGTCCAGTCAGCAGCATGTAGGCACCTAGATGGGTTAGAGAATTTCAGCTGCTCCTTGGCTTGTCCCACCAGACGAACGATCTGGATAGTTCGAGATGGTTGTACGGGTCCCACAATGATAGAAACGTTTTCGTGTAGGAACTTAGGAATCACTAACTCAGGCGAATCCGAGTCGTTGAACCGCCGTTCTGAGTGTGATAAACGGCTGGATGTGATTGCCTTTCCAGCCCTTAGACGTGAAAGGTGACGTTAGTGGATAAAAATAGATGAGAGTAACGATCATATCTTCAAGCGCCAAAGGGAAACGCATCACACGTACTAATCTAGCAATCTTTTACCTGATCTGGACCGTTCATAAGGTTGACCAACCGTGCACTTAATTCTCAGGATGTTTGTCGAATCAATTTCATAGTGCTTCGTAAATGAATCTTCTGGATTTAAAGGTGGGGCCACCGTACGTACAAACTTGCCACGTTGCCGGATGGTGCGTTTGCTTTTGGAGCTTGGAGATGAGGCGTTTGGAATTAGCTGTCCATGTTCGATTGATACGTACCCGTAATGGCGAAATATGGGTAAGTGGGAAATGATGCTCTGTTGCATTCCACGTGTCCCTCTTGACCTGCAGTGGACGGTCCTCGACGGACGGTCCCCTTCAGCCCTTTTTCGTCCTTTTGTTTTCTGGGTTTTTTTAATTTTTATTTTATTGTGATAATGCCCGGATATATCATATATCCTTGCTTTTCCAATAATGGCACATGTGCCCGTATTTCTCACTCTCAAAAGTGAAACCTTTTGAAGCTATTATTGTGGGGCCCACCCCTTCCTAAACTCAATGATCCGGTTCATCTACACCGTACATGTTTATAAGTAGGGGTGCACATAGGTTGGTTTGGTCCGGTTATGGGGTGAAACCTGAATCGAATCGTTCCTAACGGTTATAGGATATTCGGAACCGGAACCGAACCATTAGCACCCTAGAATCAAAACCGTTAAAACTGGTTCAGTTCCGGATTGGTTACACGGTTCTGAACTTTTTATAATCCAGACCAATTGCATGTTTAATTTTATTATCTAGCTCGTGTTCATCCATGTTGTGGTCCATTTGATAAATGGTTTAGATATTGTATAAGGTGTGCGAAATTACATTTATGAAAATAATTAAATAGTATATTATAAACCATAAATCATGAGTTAAATATGGAAACAATCAAAGGGTTTTTGGTTCGGTTCCGAGTTCGGTTTCAGGTTCGGTTCCATGGTTCGGTATATGAATCGGATCCACAGTTTGATTATACGGATCGGTTCAGTTTTATATACTCCCAAACTGAGAATCAAATTGATCTAACCGGTTCTTTGATTTTTGGAATCGAAACCGATGCACTCTAGAATCGGACAAAACCGGACCGTTTGGTCAGTTCCAATCCAATTCCACAATTCTACCGGTTCAATGTGCACCCCTATTTATAAGTTCATTTCGTCACCTACAACTATTCATGAGCCCACCTTGCATCTATCAGATGATCTTAGTCATGCATTCTTTTGGCTTCCAAGGAGTTTTACATTAGTAAATGTAGTGAAATGCTCATTTCCAAAATAATAATAATAATAAAATGAAACCAAACACACCCTAAATGAAATAACTCTCCCCATTTTGCAATGTTTGAAAATTATTTACTTTGATTTGAAGACTTAAAAGTAATTTTTTTTTTTTTTATCAGCTTATAAAATGTCGACGGACCAAACGTTTTAATCAAGACCATGATCCATATCATGTCATAGCCTTTAAAGGCAAGTTTGGGCTTAAACCACCTTGAAAATGGCCACTTGTAGGGTTGAGATAGGTTACAACATCATGGATACGGACCAAACATCCTATTTTTTGGACATTTAAAAATTAAATTACTTGAAAATAATAATAATTTTGTTTTTAATTTGATAGGGTGTAAATCCTTTAAGTGCCCTTTGGGCTAAACTTTTGGGAGCAGATTAGGTGCGGTTCGGCCTCATCGTGGGTCCCACCTTGATTTATGTCTTGTATTTCTTATCTGTTTGTCCATTTTTTCCAAATCCCTTTATGAGATGAACCCAAACATGAAATAGATTTAAATCTCAGGTGGACCATACCATAAGAAGCTGTTGTGATTGATCATTAAAAACTTTTTATGGGCTATAAAGGTTTTGATTGAAGTTGATTTATTTTTTCCATTTATTCATGTCTACGCAACCTTATCAACACATCCAACGGCAAATAAACATTAGTATGGGTGTTATAAGGGGCCCTTAGGACGGCAAATAAACATTAGTATGGGTGTTATAAGGGGCCCTTAGGATGTTTTTAGGAAAAATTGAATGAATGGAGTAAATATAAAACACACACATCCCTTAGGATGTTTTTAGGGCAAATTGAATGAATGGAGTAAATATAAAACACATACATCAAAGTGGGCCCTATGGTTAGGGTCGCACCGTGTTGGGTGAGCCCGAGTTGCACATAATCTTCTCACAAAACTTTTATCCTTATCTTTTATTGGACATCTAAGGATAGGGAGATTCATTTCCTCTTTTTCTTTCCTTTTGTTTTATAGTTTTACTACCGAGGTACTTCTCCTTCCAGGGACATTAGTGGTTCATAGTTTATGAAAGGTGCATATTTTAGAAAAGCTTTTAGCAGTTGGATAGCAGTTGGAACGTAAATGGGCCGTTTGGCTAGTGACCCTGCCACTAGCCAATAGATAGAAGTTGGTGTTGGTCCTACCATGATGTATGTGTTTCATTCATGTTATTCGTGTCACCCGTTTCATTTTCCATATATCATCTCATGGTATGAGCTAAAAAATGAAGTAGATCCAAATCCCACTGAACTACATCACAAGGAAAAATTGTTGATTGAACACCGACTGTTATAAACTTCTTCAGGCTACAAAAGTTTTGGATCAAGCTCATATTTGTTTTTACCTTCGTTCAGAGATAAATGACCTTATCAACAAGTTGGATTTCAGAAAAAATTTCAATGGGCCCCAAGGTGTTTTTAATGGTGGACATTCAAACACTATTGTTTTCTTATAGTGTGGTCCACCTGAAATTTAGATCCCACTCATTTTTGGGATCAACCTCTAAAATGATCCAGAGAAAAGAACACACGGCATGATAAAATACAGACATCATGGTGGGCCTCATAGAGCACCAGCCACTAGCCACCGGGCTAGTGGCAGCCAAGGGTGAAAAATGGATGAGCTAAAATTCAAAATGATTTAATCATTAGGCAGGCCATATCTGTGAGTGTGTCGGTAAAAACAATTAAAAAAAAAAAAAAAAACAGAAAACAAAAAGCAAGGAGTAAGCGGACAATTTTTCCTTTAGTTATATGTTTTAGTGGAGTCGTACCCTTTTAGGCTCAAGAGGAAAATAAAAAGAGATTTCCAGTATATATCAACAGGGGAATTTTCTGCATGCTTATCAACAGATGGCTCGGGTTTTAGCCACTTGCCATTAGCTAAATGAACTTTTGTGCGTTTTCCCGTACAACCTCTCTCGTCCTTTCTCTTGTTGCGTAGATTACACTCTCTCACTGATCTGCATCTACGAGCATCCTTTTCCTTTCTTCCATTCATTTTTTTCTCCACTTGAGTTGCACTGCCCACCTCCTAATAAGAAATAGTGGCCCAAATCTTACAAGATGCAGGCTTTACATGGACAAGAATAAGTATGGTACATTAATTTTAATGACCGTTGATATGATTGAACCCACAACAAAGGTCTATAAGATGGGAAAATTATGACCCTTGATTGGAATTTAGCAAATAGATGGTGGTGTCAAAAAAAAAAAAAAAAAACCCAAAAATGACAGCTAGGATGTTCCAATCTGGGTGAATTCTTGTGCATTGGCGTTGGCAGTGTGGCCCATCATGTCAGCTGTTCATATCAGTAACATGTAGAACTAGAAAGTAGGAACTCTTTGTACTCATCATGCTATAATACCTCTTATTCTTATATCCTTTCCTCTTTTTTTTTTTTAATCTACGGTGGCCATTTCCTGAAATGAAAAAGGATTCCTAGATTTTCCTTTCCTCTTTTTTTTTTTTTTCCTTAATTTTTAATTATTTATTTATTATATATTTGGTGGGAGGCATTTGACTAGTGTCTTCTCATTATAATAATGCGTTTTGAAGCAACGATAACTTGGTGGAGCTTTTCTTTCTTTCCTTGACACCATCATATTAATATAGAGAATATGACGGAATGAGTTGCGTGATAGAGCATCTCTATCTGTGCATATATCCATTTTGAAAAAAGAGAAACGGATGTAGCGCATTGTATCTCCCTTTGTTGCTGAAAATCAGGTCAAACGGACCAAACTCTCGTGTTACTTTGTGTCCCTTTAAGGACAGAAAAATGAGAGTCATTTAATACTCTGGCGGCCTATTACTATCGATATCCATGCATGCAGCTGCCAGTCGTTCATTGCCATCAGATAAGTGGTCCAATTGAAAACTGTCACTATAGTCCAAAACACATATTCCAAAACATTCCTGACTCTTAAAGTTGCCTGGCTTGCTGACTCAGTTGACTCAGATTAACTCGACTCACTTATCTTATTAAATGATTTTATTGATAAAATAATTAAATTTTACAGCCAGCTAGGAATCTCTGTTAATAGAAGACTCCACAAGCTGTTTTCCTATTTTATATCCCTTGCACTGCACTTAATTATTTTAAATATTTATTAATATTCCCTTCTTCTTTTTTCCTACCATAGACACCTAAAAATGAGTTCATCTCATTTTAGTTATGGGTGTTTGGTTGACTTATGCACCAAATTACCTAACATAATGGTAATTGGTACCACCAAACACACCACCCTTAGTAATAACTATATTCGAGAGATCATTGTTGGTAATTATCAAGATTATTTGTAATCTTTCCAAAAAATAATAATAATCTTTGAGTGGAATGCTCACCTGTGCACCTTCTTATGTGAGCACTCATCCACATTTTTGCACACGTGTCATGGGCATAGAATTTGAACGGTCCACATGATGTGGCACCCATTGAAACCTTATTAGCTTAACTTTTAGCCTGATAAAAATCTCTAGTGGACCATGGAAAGAAGAAACAGTTTCCTCCCTTGATTTGCATTTCTCTTTGCTACGATCCACTAGAGTTTTGGATCAAGCTGAAAATTCAACTAATAGAGTTTCACAGGGTGCCGCATCAGGTGAACCGTTTAGATTGTGCGAAGGTGCGCAGGTGAGCATTCCTCTAATCTTTGATCCATAAAATGGGAAGAACTCATTTTTAGATACTTAATGATTATCAAATATCGAGTTGAGTCTCGAGTCAACCAGGTTTTCAAACCATGGTCTAAATTCAATATCTGTAGTTTGAGATTAGAATCCTTGTACTGATTTGGTCTTAGGACTATGTGCTTTTTATACTGGGCCCTGTGATTTGGATGGCTTTGTTTTGAGATTCATGTCTGCCACGTGTATAGTGGCTATATCCATGCGTAGCTATCAGCCCACTCTACCAGAGTATCAATTTTATTCTCATCCCACTTTGGGAGGACCAGCCAACAGCGATTACCTAGGCTTCGACTGCTTTATATAGACAAAGAAATCTTTGACCTAAAATGTCACACGTGGCAAATTTGGTATGATCATGTCCTTCCATTTAGTGTACAACAGATGCAAAAGTCAAAATAGTTCGAATCGAATTTGAAGTGGGACAGTGGGCCCTTTGTGTTGTTATTGCTTTCGGCTTTCAAAACGTGCGTTGGGCCCACAATAATTCATTGCATGCTAGAATTAGGCTATTGCACCAACTCTAACAATAATAATATTTTATTCATAGTGCGTGTAGTATTTTAGTCGGAGGAGCTTTCCACCTCTTGTTAAGCAATGCACCAGCCACGGTTCGTCACGACTCTACTGTACATTTCTTTGTACGGTACTGAATCTTGACCGTCCATCTAAGACACCTTGCCATGTGATGTAGAGCGGGTTGCAGACACTTTCATGTCTAAGATTGACCTGAGAAGGCCCAATCGGAGGCGGAAGTGATCAGGACCGTAAAAACCCTAAAATAGACATATCTCACAAACTGAAATGAGTTATTCGACAATATATGATTTTGGGGTAAGAGAAGTTACTTTAGCCACCTAACCTTGCTATGTTGAGTTGCCCACCCCGAATTTGTGAAATTCCATCAGATTGATGGTCGAAAATTCATTTTATTTGTGTTTTTATTATTTATAGTAAGTTTTAGTTGGATCATACTTTTGATCCATTGAGTTTTATGAGTTTTTCCCAACATGAAAAAGGCCTAGAAAAATGAGGGAATAATGTGGTTAGGCCAAATTGGAAACTTACTGTTTTTGGCTCATTTTTTATCATCAATCAAGCTATTTTTGAATTTATTAAAATTTTTTATATTTTCCTATGGATTTGGAGTAGTTATCCCTGTGTAAGACGGTGATTGACCTCATCACGTCCATCCCTGCATCACCATGGATGGCTCATGGCATAAGATAGGGGAAAGGAAAACTGAACGGAGAATCCTAGCCAATCATTAACTTGAACGGCCATAATTGGTTCCAACGGTGGGACATCCACTGAAGAGCCCACCACTCAAATAAATACAGGAACAGTCAGATATGTCCCATCCCCAACAATCAGGAAGGCGCACTCCTTAAGTGGGCCACTGTATATAGACCATTATTTATATGTTTCCTAACCGTCCATGCTCGTCATACATGTGTCCCACATTGATCCTGCGCTTGTGTCCGTCAGCACTCCTAGTGCACTCTCTACAGGACAATCCAATGGTTGTTACGTAAGGATGGACGTTATAATCCAACACTAATATAGTAATAGTTGTTTATTACTATGTGAAAGAGAGGTTTATATAAAAACATTTCTTCTGGTTGTTGTGGTGTAGGTGTGGCACAGCTAGAATCACAAGGAGATACGGAGAAGCCCAATAACATAAAGCAAGCCCTTGTCGTGTCCTACAACAGCTTATTAGCTCCTAAGGTGAAAGCTTTCATTGATGCTGACAGTTACAGGCTCCCAAAAGGTATATTAATCCACACCCTCCATCATTCATTAATAAACTAGAGCTTTGATGAGCCCACGACCTAACAATTGGGATGTGGGTATTGTTTGTGGGGTCAGCAAAACCCAAGAAAAGAAGGGATAAAAAAAATGTTTCATGATCATCATAATGGGACAGAACCATGGATGGGCTATGGTCCAAAAATCAGCTAGGCTGGATATTCTCAATATTGTTCTCCCAAGTTGAATGTGGTTCATGTACAGTCATGCTCTAATATTGGATCACCAAAAGACTTTTGGATCACAGCCCATCCACTGATCTGATTGTCATCATCACAAATGATCATGACTATTGGATGGTGGGCCATTCATTATGAGGCCCACCAGATGTATGGTCAGTCTTTTGGGGTCCCACCTTGTGTTGTGAGAAAGAAGAAAGGAATATAAAACCAATGGCTCTATTAACAGGGAGCCTAAGGTCCAGTGAAGAGGACAAAAGAAGCAATGGCTGGTTCACTCAATTCACCATCCTCCTTCACAGAAGTCTCAAGGAGAGAAGGCATGAAGCCTTTAATTCTTTAAGGGTCTTCCAAGTTATCGCGGCTGCGGTGTTGGCTGGCTCCATGTGGTGGCACTCCGACATGCGTAATGTCCACGACCGCCTCGGTCTCCTCTTCTTCATATCCATCTTCTGGGGTGTCTTCCCCTCCTTCAACGCCGTCTTCACCTTCCCCCAAGAACGTGCCATCTTCATGAAGGAACGGTCATCCGGCATGTACATGCTCTCCTCTTACTTCATGGCTCGCCTGGCCGGAGACCTCCCCATGGAACTCATACTCCCCACAGCATTCATCACCATCTGCTATTGGATGGCAGGCCTTCGGCCTGATGTGGGTGCATTCCTCCTAACATTGCTTGTGCTACTTGGGTATGTTCTGGTGGCCCAAGGACTAGGCCTCGCACTCGGCGCAGCTATCATGGATGCTAAACAGGCGTCAACAATGGCCACGATCACCATGTTAGCATTCCTACTCACTGGAGGATTCTATGTGCAGAAGGTGCCAGCCTGCATGACATGGCTCAAGTATACCTCATTCACCTTCTACTGCTACAAGCTGCTCATACGAGTACAATATGGAGTAGGCGAAGCAACCGCATTGTTGGGTTGCGCCCATCATGGGAAAGCGAGCAAAGTCGCTTGTGGGTTCATCGAGGAGGACGTCAGTCCCATGGTTAGCGTTGCTGCCCTCATTGTCATGTTCGTGGGGTACAGGTTACTGGCTTATGTGGCCCTTATACGAATGAAAGCATGAAGAACTATGACATTTGGAGTGGGATACTTCTCATCGGCATGAAATGTCAAGAAGACTTGACCATTCCATCCATCCATGTAACTACGTATCCCTGACCGATCACTCGGGAATGTCTTGCAATGGCAACCCAAGTGATGAATGCAAGTGTTAGTAAAGCACATTGACAAACTACTTACTGTTAAGGAAATAGAGATGGAGAAGGGAGACTGACCAGAAAGATTGCAGCGAAAATGTCCCTTACTAGTGAATTTTTTAACCAAAACCCAGTAATTATTGGTTACTGTCAATAACCAGTAACCAATCTGCAATGCTATGTTTTCTTTCCATCTTTGTTCTATTTCTACAAAGAGAACAGGTGTAAGTGTGATTATTATTAGTATATTAGATTAATTAATTAGACCCTTCAGATTCAAGCCTAGGACACTGAGAGATGCGGGAAACGTGATTCACGAAGAGGGTACTTTGCAGGCACATTTGCTCATGTAGCATACATGTGGTGAGGACATTGTGCTTGAGATTGTTCGATCAGTGAGAATTTTTGGGCCATGCTCCATCTACAATGGACCACATTTACGATTCCTTATTAGCTTACCAATGACTGCATAAAAATGAAGAGGGTTATCAAGATACTGAATGAAAAATATCGGCAATGATAGTTGCCGCTATAGTTGGAAACAACCACAACGAATGTTAAACAAGTGGAACAAAGGGCATCCTTAGCAGTAACCAGACCAAAGAGCTGAACTGCAAGCAAGATGAGAAACAGATTCAAGATCTGAGAAGGGAAGGACATTCTGAATGTTTGAGCAAAGCTTGTAGAACTCGAGATGAAAATTTCTCAGAGAAATTCCATCGAATGCCATTTAGAATAAGATGATGTGAATGTTCGTAGCACAATGAGACGGGTAAAACATGATTGTGTCAATGACAATGACTAAAATGAAGATGAAATGAGAGAAGGATGTTTGGTCCTTATAAATGGAATCAATCCAATTGAAGGATGGATCAACTCAAAGTAATGGATGAGAATTAATTACCTTGTAATGCAAGAAATGAATGCAATAATCTGCTAAGTAGACTGCGCTCAAACTAATGCTCGAACCCCTCTTCAGAAAGGAATACCTGTGCAACATGTCACAGTTTAGATATATGGTGAACCAAAAGATTATTTGACCCATCTGACTGTTAGATTATGGACAGTTAAAGGACTGTTAAAAATGAGAAATATTCTGTTTCAACAAGTGTCCACGAATCAGTGGTGGGTTATTCAGCTAATCTGATTTTCGGACTTTGACTTAGCGGCATTGAATCCCACAATTCACTTGTTCTAATTTGAGTCAATGTATACCATGCACACAATTTTTTTAGTGCCAGCATTTCAAGTATCATATGCAACCCAAGTATCAATAAACTCCACTTGACTTTCATAAATTGTCATTCCTGATTTCAGCTTCACTGGCGCAAGGAGGGATGTGATTAGGTCGATTACCATCTTCCTCAGGGGATAACTACTCCAAATCCATGGAGCTCTCTAGACTCCTCACAAAGCTTCCTGGAATCCACGAGGCATAAAAGCAGGAATAATTCCTAATAAATTCGAAATAATTTGATTGATTAAAAAAAAAAAAAAAAAGAAATTATAATTCCAAGGAACTCAAACCTAGGCCGGAGTTTTAGACTTCATTCGAACTCAAACACCCTAAAAACATGACTTACTATAAATAGTGACCTTACTATTTATAGATGACCTCATTCTTACTAGACTTCATTGTTTTCGGCCAAAAATAGTGTCCAATTTGGCCCAACTACTTTATTCTCTTAACTTTTCTAAGCCCTTTTCATGTTGGGCACGACTTCTACAACTCAAAGGATCAAAAGTTATGCACGAACTAAAACTTGCTATTTATAGTAAAAAAGAAAGTAAATGGGACTTTTGACCGTCAATCTGATAGAATCTCGCAAATCCGGCATAGCCAACCCGGCACAGCGGGGTTGGTTGGTTTAAGTAGGTTCTCCTACCCCAGAATGCTATTAATATGTCAAAAAACTCATCCTGGTTTGCGAGATGCGACTGATTTAAGGTTCTGACAGTCCAGATCATTTCCACCATCGGGCTTTCTTTGGTCCATCTTTGCCATGAAAGTGTCTGCGACCTGCTTTACATCATTTACCCTATTTTCAAATCATTGAAAACACATTCCAACATCATCATCATAGCTATCCTTGTCCCACCCATTTGTGGTCAATCTTCAGGACCCCTGTTTTGCCAAGGAAGATACTTCCCAACATAATTTGATGAATTTTCACAATCCAACCATATGGTAAAAATGGGATCTACGACTGCACAAAATACCAAAACAACAAGTTTCATGCAGAAAATCATAAAATATTACAAATATGTTCGACGAGCCTCGATAATATTGCAAAAATAAGATGGTTTAGTTCAAACAAAGGCGTGTAGATTGTAGGGTTCTGCTGTCTACAATTTCTCAAACAAGTTGAAGAACATCTCAACTGGGTGGGCCTGAAATAAATTGAATGATGCCGCTTGTCCCCAAGATCATCTGCTGTTATTGTGAGAATTGTATCAGTCATGGTTTTTTTTTTTTTCACTGTGTTTCTGTTCTTGGGTTGAGATATAGACAACAAATCGACATCCTACTCAATGGGCCATAAATAAGGCTCGATTTTTCCTAGAAGAAGATGGGCCCACCCAAATGTTCTTCTGCCCGTCGAGGTTTGCCGATGGTAATTGATCTGTATCTGTAGCAGAGATACTTGAGAGCTAGAAGTGGGCTGATCCTTGCATCAACTAAGAACTGGAACAAAGATACAGTTCCATCAGTAATTCTGCAAAACCATTGAAGATCATAACCATAAGATGAAAGTGAAACTGATTCACATTGGGAGAGACTGAAGACGCGATCCTTGCCACATGAGCCAAATGTAGCATGCTGGTGCAACATTCAGGCCATTTTTCAGGTAGGACCCACCAAGAACATCCCTAGGAGAAAATATTGACTTATTAATCATCAGGTGGGCCACACATTGGCAAGAAAAATAGATGCCTAGAGAAAAATGACTAACAACAAACATGTTGATATGATGATCAACATCCCCAATGTTACAACAAGATCTCCATAGGGAAGTACGGAAGGTAAGCCCTCAAGATCTGACGGTCTACACGAGTTTTGGAACCCCCATAAAGCAGAAGATTGACGCTCCAACGGCCTGCCTATCTACTATTGGAGCAGATGGATCTATTCACACCTCTGATTCTACGGTATAAAGTGGTCCCGGATTGCGATCTATGGATTAGATCATCCCAAGGACAAGCCAAAATGGACAGTCTAATGTGCACACTATATCTCTTCCCGTATACTCTCGGTATTACTTATTATGTCTCACGGGAGAGAGAGTCATCTTTTATATAGGAAAGGAATGAGAGATCGTATGAGATTGGATGAGACCATATTATCCGGTCTTATCTCTATCTCCTATCATAAATCAAATTCAAAGTTAAAGTTGAAATATAACAGAAAAGGAAAAAGGCCGGAAGAAGCCTAAACTTGTGAGACCCACCCACTAGTGATTGCTCACCAGTGGGCCCAACTGGCCTATGTCCAACAATCTCCAACTGCATACATCTGAAAAATGCACAAACTGAAAACTATTCCATTTCACTTCCTCACCGGCATTCACATATGAAGATTAATGAAGTAGAATGGATTTGTTTATCCGAGATTTGAAAATACCAGCTAGGTTAGATCCATTAGAATATATCGTTTTCGTTTTCATGCCCCAAGGGCATGTGAGAATAGTCCATTTCTATGGACCAATCAATTGCCCAGACAAGCATTATATTAGGAAATGAAAACTATGCAAAAATGTTCAGGGCAATACGGATCCAAACCGTAGACCTACTCGGTAAAACAGGTCAAACTGATAATTGCCAAAATAATTTGAACTGTTTCAAAGACAACAATACACTTGTGTTGATTTGGAATACAATAGGTGCCTGGATCTGCAAATGATGTGACTTAATTAGAGTAAGTGATGAGCTAAAATGAAGAATGATCAAATTCTCATGGGCCCCACCATCTTAGATTCTTTCTAAAGAAATACTCGAGAAAATTTCAGAGCCCAATCTGAAATTCTTGGATACTCTGAAACAATTCCATGTTTGTTTTATTTTCTTTTTTCATCTTCTTTTTTGCAAGAACTTGTGATTTCATGCCCAAATCCCATGGGTTAAGCAATTGCATCCACAGTTAAAAGGGACAAAATTGAATATAAGGGTATTGACCTCTGATCTATTTGAATTTATGACCTTTGATAGAGTGGAATGGCCTAAGAGATTCATGAAACTGACCTCAATTACTTGGGATAAAGCTATGATGATGATGATTGAATATTAGGATATTCTTGTTATTCAGTGCACTACGAATCGTAATACGGTTATCTGCAATTCTAGAAGCTTCCTAAGTAGTACATTTTTTAGATAGGTTTGAGAAGATTTGTAGGATATGTACAGATAAGCTAGATAGGATTTCTAGAATTTTTCCTATATAGAGTTGAGATGCATATGAAAACTATACATTTGTATTCATTCTATTTATTCAATCCAAACAAATATTCAACCTTTCTACGGTTCTATATCTTATTGCAGTGAGTCCTTTGATCTGATTCATTTCTTAATCCATGGCATGCAATCCTCTAGCATATATGAAATGTTGACTTTAATAACACCTGCCTACTAATCTCATCCCCATAGTTCATTTTCTTTCTATTTCCTCCTCTCTTCTTCCTTAATCTCTTTCTTTCCATTCAAAACCTCATCTAAAAAATAAATTTATGTGCTCATACACACTAATAATATTACCTAACCTCAACATCAATTCCAAACCTTCTTTCATACCATCCTTTGAAAAGAAGAAAAGAGAAAAGAAATGGAATTGCAGGCATGAGATGCTCTAATAAACCGTATTTGTGTACTTCCGAAAATCAATCCTTTTGATCCATGCCAATGGCATGCTCAAAGAGCACCTCCCTGTTGCAAAAGTTGCGTTCTTAGAATCCAAGTATTCTCAGTCTTGTAACTTGCTCATCATAAGCACTCCCTTAATGGCCTCATCCATTTTCAAAATTCACTCTTGTTCACAATCTACAAGCCTTTTTTTTTAACTGCAATTGACAAAATACCCTTCAAAACCACATGAGATTAGGCACCCTCAATTTCAATAGAGAAATAAGATCAAGAGAGCTTGAGAGCTGAGTAAAACGTTTTTTAAAAGGCTGATTCTTGATATGTGATTCCCCCTTAGCACTTGTCCTCTACTTTCTCATCTAAATTCTCCTCATGGCCATGCCCCCACCATTATCATGACTTGTGGAATGCAGGTATGGAAGGTCATTCCTTACAACTATATATCAAAGTAGTTCTCTTATCTATATTAGATAGACAGGATGGTCTCCAGGCTCGTTGAAGTTGATATGTTCTTACCACTTTCTCTGTTGGACCCAAAGAAACCACACCACATGGCGGCATCATAGCTGCATCCCCCCTCCCCCAACACCCTCCCTTCAGTTCAATCATCACCCTTCTTCCATCATTGTCTCTACCTATTTAGATCCTCCCCCTTCCACCCTCACCTTGATCACATATGAGTGACCTTGACAGTAAGGAGCAGAGACATTTCAGAGGGAAGTAATCCATCTACCAACACTTCCACCCTCCCAAACTCTATTTCTAATCTGTAAATAAAGGATGGATAAATCTCCAACACCACCCCACAGCAGGAACCTAGTATCATGAATGTGTTGACATTGATAGAAGCCACCAAATACTGAGCTAGAGAATCTTCATAGAAGTTCCAGACATAAAATTCCAATAGCTTAAGACTAAAAAATGGATCGTTAGCCTTTCTACCATTTATATTGAGGATTTTACCAAAGACGCTGGGAGGGACGTGATGAGGTGGATCACCATCTTCCTCAAGGAATAAGTACTCTGAATCCACGGAGTTCTTTGGACTCCTCACAGAGCTTCCTCAAATCCACGAGGGATAAAAATAGAAATAATATTTAATAAATTTGAAATAAATTGATTGATGATAAATAAAAAAATTTTAAAAAAAGGGGGAAAAAAAGAAAGAAAAGAAGAAATTACAACCAGCTCAAACTTAGGACGGAGTTTTAAACTCAAACACCCTAAAAACGTGACTTACTATAAATAGTAAACTTATTATTCATAGACGATCTCCATTCCTACTATACTTCATGGTTTTTGGCCAAAAATAGTAAGTGTTCAAATTGGCCTAACCACGTTATTCTCCTAACTTTTCTAAGCCCTTTTCATGTTGGGCACGACTCCTACAACTCAAAAGGATCAAAAGTCATACTTGAACTAAAACTTACTATTTATAGTAAAAACAAAAATAAAATGGACTTTTGACCTTCGATCTGATGGAATATCTCAAATCTGGCATGGCCAATCCAGCATAGTGGGTTGGTTGACTTAAGTAGCTTCTCCTACCCCAAAATCATAAATGATATGTTGAAAAACCCATCATATTTTGAGAGAGATGATTGTTTTAAGGTTCTGATGGTCCGATCATTTCCGCCTCTGATCAGGCCTTCTCTGGTCCATCCTTGCCATGAAAGTGTCTGCAACCTGCTGTACATCAACCCACCTCTTTTTCTGATGGCAAAAGCAACCAGATTTAGCAGCAGTCCATTTCTTCACCCAAATGGGCATCACCATGTTCCAACTTGAGTTGATCCATTCTCTGAATATCTGCAATAGAGATTGTACCAAACTTGAGTATTGCCACAACACAGGCCTTCCACAGGTCTCTTTGCTCCCTTGTCATTGCATCACTCATCACAATCCTTTTCTCATATCCACCATCCAATAGCTCCTATTTTCTCTAGTTTCCCTGAACCTGTTGGAACTTGCTTACAGTTCACTCCAAACTTTCCATATGGGCTTCAACCTTCTCCTTTCTGTTAAACAATCTAACCAACAAAAAAACACGAGATTTATTCAAGAGAAATCTGGGGCATTCTTACTAGATCAGAGCTCTCAGGTGCACAAGATGCCACTCTGCCTACATACTCTCCACACCATACAAGATGACTTGAACCCTTTTCAATATATCTGAGGTGGGATAAAACGCTGCACAATAAAGATAAGACAAACACAATAAAAGATTGAATTTGTATTCTCAACACTACCTCTCAAACTCCACATTATGGGATTCCAGATCTTCAATTGCACAGCATGTCTTGAGATTAAGCTTTTTGGCATTCATTAAATCTTATCTTGAAATAGTAGGGCATAGCCGAACATTACGATCATCAAGGCACTAAACCGTCATCCACGCACTAAATCCTCTCAAAGATAGAAAAGCAATATTGAGTGAACTACAATCATAATGGTTGAAGATAAAACTGCAATAGTATGTATATGGATCTGAATGTCGGTAATGGTCGGTGTATCGGCCCAATGGAAAAATGATACAATACGGCATCATGTATCAGTATCGGGGCCGTTTCTGTCCACATCGGTCATAAATTTTTTTACAGCAAAATAATATGAAAAAATATTTAAAAAAGAAAGAGAGAATCTTTTGTTTTTAAAGTATTTTGACCATATATTCAATGTTGTATTGGACTATTTTTTGATGAGAATATCATGTGTCAATTTGACTTGTTGAAGATCAACTAAATGGACCCTAAACATAAATTAAGTATGATTTGGTAAATGACCCATTACATTGAAATACAATTGAAAGAAGAAGAAAATGAAACGAAAGTGAAGGTTTACCATTCTTTTTTAATTTTTCCATAATAGTCCAATTTACTTTAATTTGTTGAATTTCATTCAAATAATTTGTTTTGATATTAAAATACGTTTAAATCTGGTCTAAAATAAGTTTTAAAGTTTCTTTCATAGTTTAAATTAAGAAAAAAATGCATGAAAATTTAAAAAATAATAATGAAAATTGGGCTTGTATGAGCGCATCGGTCGTATATACCTCGTATCGGTGCCAATACATCCCATATCAGCAAATACGGGTCAATTTTTTTGTATAGGACCTGATACAACCCTGTATCACATTTGCGTATCGGTTCGTGTCAATACAGATACAATAGGGCCATATCGATTGAGACAATCCCGATATTTATGTTCATGAGTACACAATATGTGAGTGAACTACACCCACAATAGATGACAAATGCCAAATAAAGAAAGACACTACCAATGGAAAACAAAAGCTCCAATACATGTTGAAATCCTCCATGCCAAGTTGAATTGAACATGGGTCCTTACTCTTGCCCGGGTGGTAGACTCTCAGGAGTTTCAACTCTCGTTCAAGGGTTCGAGTACCCATAGGCAGTGAAATTCCACAAGCGTGAGTGTGTGGGGTGTGTGTGCATGTGTTAAAAAAAAAAAAAGTTGAATTGAACATGGGTCATTACTCTTGCTCCAGTGGTAGACTCTCAGGAGTTTCAACACCAGGTCGAGGGTTCGAGTACCCATAGGTGGTGAAATCCCACTATGGTGTGAGTGTGTGGGGGTGCGTGCGTGTGTTAAAAAAAAAGGAAAAAAGTTGAATTGAACATTACAATTTGAGTGAACTACAGTTTGAGGATGCTATGCTCCTCTAACCCTCCTCCAATTTCAACATGTAGCGCTTGGACCACATCTACATTAACATTCAAAATTCCTGAAAGAACAAGTTTTGTCCCACCCGTACTATGTATAAAGAGTGTGCACCCTAATACCCGAGTTACGGTCCATGACTTATACACTAAATGTACATAAACCCACGTATCATACATTATTAATAAGTATAATTGACATGTATTAATTCTAAATCATCAACTTATTAACATTTATACACCTAATTATTTTTACTTATTAACAATTCATCCATAACATTTCACTTCACTTAAAAGTAATATATGTGTTTCATCACATTGTCCATCTATTTTAGGTCATTACAGGGCATGAGCCAAAAAAAAAGAAAAAAAAAAGAAAAAGGAGACGGATCAAATCTTCATACTTTGCTGTCACGGGGCAAGAGGAAAGACAGTTAAAAAAAAAAAAAACTTCCATATAACCTGGTATATTTTTGTAACACATTTAATTATTTTAAAGAGTTGTACTTACATCAGCATAGACACGTGGCCCAATAAAAATTTCTGGAGCAGGAAATCCTTGTATCTTATAAATAGAAGATAGGCCAGGCAGAGGGGACGCGGATGAGCCGGTAACATGTTGAGTAGCAGGACTTGCTATTGAAGTGAGGTCACCTAGTTCTATGGGTCCCACCATGATATATGTTTTATATCCACTCCGTCCATCCATTTTGAGAGGTCATTCTAGGCTATGTACCGAAGAATGAGTCATATAAAAAGTTTGAGTGGACCCCACCACTGAAAACAGGAGAGAAAGCGACGCCCACCATTAAAAGCTTCAGACCACAAGTTTTCGATCAAGCTAATATTTGTGTTTTACCTTCTTTAATGTCTATGTAAGCTTATGAACAGGTTGGATCTCAAATAAACATCATGGTGGACCTTAGGAAGGTTTCAATGATGGGCATCACTCTTCCCACCGTTTTCTATAGTGAGGTCCCCTCTAGCTTTGAATCTGCCTAATTCTTTAGATAATTGCATAAAATGATTTCTTTAAATGAATGGATGGTATGGATACAAAACATATATCATGATAGGGCTCACATAACTTGGTGACGTAGCTTCAAGTCTCTTTGCTCAACCTGTCAGCAACTAATACGCCTCAGGTGTAAACAATTGCTAGAAAGGCAAAACAAATATATATATATATATATATATATATATATATATATATATATATATATATTATGTGGGCCTCTCCATGATGTATGTCGAACATCAATACCATACATTTGATGGGTCTCCTTTAAATTATGGAATATCCCAAAAATCAGCCATGGAAACATAGGACGTAGTATTTAAAATCATGAGAAAACATGCCTAAAACATCTAAAAGCAATTGTTGGGGTCACATGAAATTTGAATGCATCTAAAACTTAGTTTGACCTCTTATTAAAGTGAAACACAGATAATAAATGAGTTGAATTTGTGAACTACATGTAAACCCAATAAATGATTATGAATGTTTTAATGAAGGATAATCCCTCTCAACTTTTGTATGTGAGAAGGGTTGACTTGATTTTTAAGCCTTAGGCCCACCATGGAATGATGCATCTAATGGATGGGGTCGATGTTTGACATACATTATGGTGGGGCCCACACAGCTCGACCTCATGGAAGTTTCCATGAGCTCTCTCGCATACAACCTTTTCCACAGACACACACGTGTATATATATATTATATATATTATTTTTTAAATGATGCTATAAAATAGTACAGTGCCTCGGTTTTTATGTATTAACCTTTATTATTATTAGCTTGTCAGTACACGCCCTGGTCAGTTGACACTTCACTGATAGCCGCTCCCACTAGGGATCGATACCAAGACCACCTCAAGTGTTGAAACGAGGTATCTCCACTCATTGTGTCAGTTGAGCTATGGATCCGGGTGTATTTACTTGCCTCCGATCCTTCCAGCACCGTTTGGATATTCGCGTTGCCTCATTTTAACCACATATCGCAATGATGCACGGCAGACCATCCAAGTTATAGGATCCATATGGAGCATCTCTAAAATAAGATTGATTAACCAATCCTAACCATCTATAATTGGTGGCTATCAAATGGACAATCGAGCTTAAATATCAAACAGTTTAAATTTGAAAGGAAAATTCAGATGGATAATATTAGCTCTCACCGTAATATACTTCTTCACTCTTTGAAAAATAGTGTTTACTTTCCTGAAATCTTACAGGAATCTCTATCAAATGGCAAAATTAACCTCTATTGAGTAATTACTTTTCTGTGCACTTGAGGCCCACTGTCATGTATAAATAGCATCCAATCCGTCTAGTGGGGTCATCCAACCATAAAAAATGGACGTCTAAAAAATAATTTTAATCCAATAATCACGTAGGCAATGAGACAGAAAACAATAGAAAACCACTCGTTTACATCCTCAGCCTTCTCTAAATCGTGGGTCACCAAAATGAATCTTGGGTTTTCCCAGTTTCATGGTGGAATGATCATGATGGACGGTTTAGATTATATGCAAGCACCAAAGAGAGCCCAGATGTCTACAAGCAGTTACCTACATGATTGGTGCAAAACCGTCAACTTCTCGTTGATAACGATTTTCTTCTTATGCATCGTTGAATGCGCTGCCCACTTTGAAAATAGTTGAGGCTCTCGAGATGTTTAAAACAATTTTCCTTTGAAAAATAGTGTTGACTTTTCAGCGGGAATCTCTATCAAATGGTAAGATCAACCTCCATTGAGGAGTTGGTTTTTATTTGCACTTGAGGCCCACTCTCATGTATAAATAGCATCCATCCGTCTAGTGGAGTCATCCAACCGTAAAACAATGGGTGTCTAAAAAATAATTTTAATCCAATAATCAGGTAGGCAACGAGAGAAAAAACAATAGAAAACCACTCATTTTCATCCTCAGCCTTCTCTAAATTGTGGGCCACTCGATAGGTGGATCAAAATGAATCTTGAGTTTTCCGAGTTTGATGGTGGAATGATCATGATGAATGGTTTAGATGATATGCACGCACCAAGGAGAGCCCAGATGCCCACAAGTAGTTGCCTACATGATAGGGGTAAAACCGTCAACTGCTCGATGATAACGATTTTGTTTCTCTGTACGTTGATTACACTCGGTCAACTTTAAAAAAGAGGAGATTCAGGAGGTGTCTAAAACAATTTTGCTTTGAAAAATAGTGGTGATGGCAAAAACGGCGGCTACTTTGGAATTGTTCTTTCTTATTTTTCATAATGGTTCAATTCACTTTGGTTTGCCCAATTTCATTCAAATAATTTGTTTAATTTGATCTTAAAATAGGTTTAAATCTAGCTTAATGTAAGTTTTTAACCTTCTTCCATAGTTTAGCTTAAAAAAATAAATGTGCGAAATTAAAAATAAAAATAAAATTGGGCTTGTATGACCGTATCAGTCGTATATGCCTCGTATTGGCGCCAAGCAGCTAATATGGGTCAATTTTTTCGTATAAAACTAAGTATAACCCCGTATCACATATCGACTCGTGTCAATATAGATACAATATGGCCGTATCGGCCAATACAATACCGATATTCATATACATGAGTATGCAATATGTGAGGGAACTACACCCGCAACAGATAACAAATGCCAAATAAAAAAAAGACATTATTAATTAATACAAAACAAAAGCTCCAAGACATGTTGAAATCTTCCAGGCCAAGTTGAATTGAACATTACAGATTGAGGTGTCAAGAAAAAAAAAAAAACATTAAAACTGTTGTTTACAGAGATGTCTTAAATCTCATTTTGGGTTCGATGATATTGAACCAGCTTCAATGTCATTGAAGCCAGTTCAATGACATCGAAGCCGGTCGATGCCATTGAGTTTTGTTCGGATTTTCACCCCTGCTCGTTGGACTATTTTTGTCATTTTTCAATGACATCGAAAGCTAGTTCAATGTCATTGAAGGTTTACATAGATTTGTTTACAGAAATGTAGTTTTGCGATTTTTGTTTCCTATTATGGTTCTACTTGTTTTTAAACTTATATAAAAGATTGTATACGGAACTAGGAGGTATTTTAAGGGAATTCGAAGGCATTTTAGTGTTTCTAAAAGGGTTCTAGGGTTTCAAGGAGTGGAGAAAATGAGAGGTTTGATGATTGCTCAAGCTAAGTAAGTCATAATCTTTGTAATATGAGCTTTCCTAGTGAAATTTTATGTCGCTTTGTGTTATGATTTTTTCTCATAAGAGTTTTCCACGTTAAATTTTTGTGTTTCTTGTGATTTCTTGGTGCTCTTGGATTGTTATCCTAAATTCATATCTGTGTAATTCCGCAACATAAATCCCAACAAGTGGTATTAGAGTTATCGTTAGGGCACATATCTGAATATGTAGGATTAGCATCAATGAAAAATGCCAAGTTTGATATTGAGAAATACTTGGGCAAAATTAATTTTGAGTTATGGAAGATTAAGAAGATTAGTCTATTAACCAAGTAAGGTGAAGTTAAGGTTCTTGAAGTGCAAAAATTGACTATGAAGGATGAAGAATGGGGGACTCTTGATAGTAATGCTTTAGCCTCCATCCGTTTGTGTCTCATGGTTGAGGTTCTCTACAATGTTATGAAGGAGAAAACTGCGGCTAAGTTATGAGCGAAGTTAGAGGATGTCTATGTAAAAAAATTATCTGAAAATCGCCTACGCTTGGAGCTACAGTGGTATAACTTCATAATGACAGAAGGTGGGGATTTAGATGCCCACATCAACAACTTTAATTAATTGGTGTGCAAATTGCTAGATATAAATGAAGTGATCAAAGATGAGAAACAAGCATGTATATTGTTAAATTCTCTTCCAGCATCGTATGAGTCATTCAAGGACATTATGTGCACCGCAAATAAAACCTTAAGTGTTGATACCGTTATCTTAACTCTTCAAGGGAAGGCCATGAGAAAGCCTAACGGCGACATGGGGGCATCTTTCGATGCACTGATTACGAGAGGTAGGAATTCTAAATAAGGTACAAGATCTTCAAGCTCTATATCTAAATTAAAGGACAAGGGCAAAGGAAAATTAAAGTGCTGGAATCGTAGGATGGAAGGACACATGAAGAATGATTGTGAAAATCTTAAATTTAAGAGAGAAGAATCTGAGGCTTCGTACAGGGAGACCAACGCTACGACGTTAGATGGATCGAGTGGATGTGATGGTGATGTTTTATTTGTATCTAAGATTAAACGCCCATATGATGATCGTAGGGGCGAGTGGATTCTACACACAAGGGAATCCTTTCACATGACTCATCATCGGAGTTAGTTCTCCAGCTACAGAGAGTGCGATTGTGGACAAGTGTTTATAGACAATGATAGTGCCTGCAATGTTGTAGCTGTTAGTACGATGTATATCAAGATGTTTGATGGGACAGAGCGTAACCTGATTGAGGTGAAACACGTTCCCTACGTGAGGAAGATCTTGATCTCTCTCGGTGTACTTGAGGCAAAAAGACGTAAGTTCACTAGACTTGATGGTGCCCTTAAAGTATCTAAGGGGGCACAAGTAATCATGAAAGTGCAACAAACTCGGTAATCTTTACAAGTTGATCAGGAGCACTTCAACATGTGGAGTTGCAGTGGCTGTAGCGGATTCCACCTCTTCACGTGTGTGGCATGTTGGCCATGACCACATAAACAGGTAGAGCATGAAGGCCGAGATGCACGGACAAAGATACAGAGCAGGTGAAGTAGTCACCAATGAGAAGAATCACACAACATAATCATATAATATCGGCAAGGTACATGAACATCTCCAACATCGCATATGCTCTTATTAAAGACGAGGGAGATTCGTCTACTATTCAGATAGCTCTAGGTGAGTCTGGTGCTGAGAAGTAGAAAGTGACTATAAATGATGTAATGAACTCATTGTACCAGATCAACATGTAGGAGTCGATGGAGCCTATAATGGGTCAGAAAGCAGTTGGATGTAGGTGGATTTTTAAGAGGATATAACATAGATACAAAGCGAGAATGATAGCGAAGAGTTATACTCAGAGAGAAGGGATCGACTTCTCAGAGATATTTGTGCCAATGGTATAACAAGTGTCTATCATATTCATGTTGGCGTTGATTGCCCAATACGATTTCGAGTTAAAAGTAGATGTGAAGACTGTACTTTTGCACGAAAAATTAGAAGTGTTATTATTCATGAAGCAACCAAAGCGGTTTGAAGTTTAAAAGAGCTAAGAAAAAAGTTTGGAGGAGGTCGTGGTACGACCTGTCGCTTAAACAGTGGTATAAAATTTGATTCCTTCATATTGAGTCAGGAATATTTGTATGTTGATGACATGTAGATCGTCAATCATGTCATATCTGGAATCAATGTACTAACGACTCGGTTAAGTGAGACATTTGAGATGAAGGATCGGGGGCTGCAAAGATAGTTCTTGGCATTGATATTCATATAGACTAGAAGAGGAGCAAGCTTTGGTAATTAGGTAGAATACCTTGAGTAGGTATGCGATAGACTAGGCAAAGCCAGTAAGTGTTCCCTACGCGGCTTATTTCAAGTTTTCCTCAGGACATATCCTAAAATAAATGAGGAAAAGTAGTATATGTCTCATGCAAGCCTTATTTGAATGCGGTTGACAGTGTATGTCATGGTATATATTAGACCGATTATTCCACAAGCAATCGATGTTGTGAGCAAATACCCCAACAAACAACATTTTAGGGTGGTGAGATGATTACTTTGATACATTTGATGTACAAAAGACTACGTCCTATTTTTGAGAAGACGGGAGTAAAGGTGATTGGGCATGTGGATTCAGATCCAGCAGACGTGCTTACCAAGATCATTCATTCAAAGAAGTTCAAGTTATGTAAAACTTCTCTAGGCTTAGCAATGGCGTAAAAGGAGGAAATGTGCACAAGAAGTATTAATGAAGCTATGATGAGAGGTAGAGATAGAAAAAAAAAGGACAAGAAGCTACGTTTGAAGATTAAATCTCATTTCAGGTTCGATGACATTGAAGCCAGTCGATGCCATCGAGTTTTGTTTGGATTTTCACCTCTGCTTGCTGGACTGTTTTTGTCATTTTTCGACGCAGATTCGTTTGCAGAAATGCAGATTTTGTGATTTTTATTTCCTATTTCAATTCTACTTGTTTCTAAAGTTATATAAAGGGTTGTATATGGAACTAGGAGGTATTCTAAGGAAATTTTAAGGCATTCTAGGATTTCTAAAAAGGTTTTAGGGTTTCAAGGGGTGGAGAAAAGGAGAGGTTTGAGGATTGCTCAAGCCGAGTAAGTCCTCTATCTTTGTAATCTGAACTTTCAAAGTGAAATTTTTTGTCGCTTTGTACCATGGTTTTTTTCCGCAAGGGTTTTCCACATTAATCTCTGTGTTTATTGTGATTGCTTGATGCTCTTAGATTGCTATCCTAGATCCATATCTATGTGATTCTACAACACAAATCCCAACAAAAGCTCATGTATTTTGAGGATGGTAAGCTGGTCCATCCCTCCAATTTCAATATATAGTGCTTGGACCACATCTACATTAACATTCAAAATTCCTGAAAGAACAAGTTTTGTCATGCCCCATACTATGGATATAGAGTGTGTACCCTGAAACCCAAGTTACGGTTCATGACTCATACACTAAGGCGTGTTTGGTTCGTGGAATTGAATGATATTGAATTGTATTAGATGGGATTAACACCATTATTGCACAATGATTGCATCTATGGAAATACCATGACATTGTAGCCATCCAATCCCATGTTTGGGATGAAATTTTTGCTATGGGAAAACACGAGATTAAGCAAAATCATGTTTGGTGGACCATGGAATTGTAATCAATGGACCAAATTCGCAACAAATGTTGTTCACTTGTACACATATATAACCATATTGTCACGTGTAAACAGTGTATATGAATGAACGACATGGATAAATGCATGCATCATTGTGGGGCCCACATGTGTAGTGGATTTCAAAATCCACAAATATCTTGCATGGGACCAAATGCAATTCCATGAGAATAAATGCAATTCCATCCCACCTAATCCCACCCTTTCCCATCATATCTAAATGCCGATGGAATTGCACAGACCAAATGCAATTCTATCCCAGCTAATCCCATCTAATACCGTGCACCAAAGTCCCCTTAAGTGTACATAAATTCACATATCATACATTGCTAAGAGGCACAATGTACATCTATTTTACATCATCAACTTACTAACATTCATACACCTAATTATTTTTATTTTACTTATTGACAATTTATCTATAATATTTTACTACACTTAAAACAATACATGTGTTTTGATCACATTGTGCATCCATTTTAGACAATAAAATTGCATGAGCTGAGAAAGGAGATGGATCAAATCCGCATCCTTTGCTCTCACGGGCCATGGGAAAATACGGTAAAAAGAAAAAAGAAAAAAGAATTTTCCTATATTTGGTAACATTGACTTTTTCAAACAGGCGCAAGCGCAAGGATTCCAGGTGGGGCCCATTACGATGTTTGTGAGAAATCCAACCCATCCATCCATTTTTCAGTCACATTTTACAATAATTTACCAAAAATAAAGTAGATCCAAAAGTAAAATAATCCATACAAGAGGAAACATTAGGGATTTTGTGACCACCGGTGAAATATTTATATGGCCACGAAAGGTTTGTATGAGTCCAAGTTTTTGATTTTTCTAATTCATCCCACCAAAAATGTCCTAATAAACGGTTTGCATAGCATATAAACATTAAGGCAGACTTAAAAAGGTTTCGACAGTAGGAATTTCTTTTCCCACTGTCTCATCTTGTATGACTCAGTTAAGTTTTTGAATCTTTTTAAGTTTTTGCCACGTAAGTTAAAATGTGATTGAAAAACGGATGGACGTATTGGATATCTCACAAACAGCTCGGTGAGCCTCACCCAAAATCCTTGCGCAGGAACTTCCTGCGAAAGCCTTTCACGGTAAATCCGCTTCCTGTACTAAACGTTAGCATAGACACGTGGCGTAATAAAAATTTTGAAACAGTAAATTCCTGTACCTTATAAATAAGTGAGTTTTGCTCCATTTTTTTTTTTTAAAAGGGAATTATTGGATCTTTCGTATATTTTATGAAAATTCTAAAACATTCCCCCTGTTGCCTTTCCTGGAATCTTACGGGAATCTTTATCAAATGGCAAAATTAACCTCCATTGAGGTGTCGGTTTTATGTGCACTTGAGGCCCACTGTCATGTATAAATAGCATCCAATCCGTCTATCTGGGTCAGCCAATCATTTAAAATGGAAACTTAAAAATCATTTTAATCCAATAATTAGGTACGCCGGCGACGAAACAGAAAACAATGGAAAACCACCCATTTTCATAATGAGCTAGAATTCTCTAAATTGTGGGCCACTGGGTAGTTAGATCAAATTGAATCTTTGGTTTTCAGAGTTTGATGGTGCAATGATCAGGATGAATGGTTTGGATGATATGCACGCACCAAGGAGAGCCCATATATCTACAACAAGTTGCCAACATGATGGGGGCAAAACCGTCAACTGCTCGATGATAAAGATTTTGTTTTTATGTACTTGACTTGAATACGCTGCCAACTTTGAAAAAAGACGAGTCTCAGTAGATTTTAAAACAATTTTGCTTTGAAAAATAGTGGCGATGACAAAAATAGTAGCTACTTTGGAATTGTTTTAAAATGATGAGAGAGAGAGAGAGAGAGAGAGAGAGAGATGGAAATCTACGAAGAAGTGGTGATCGTTGGAGCAGGGATAGCAGGGTTAGCAACGGCTCTGGCGTTAAAGAAGGTAGGAGTCCGGGCATTGGTTCTTGAGAGGTCTCACGAGCTACGTGCAGCTGGTGCTGCCATTACTCTTTTCCCCAACGCCTGGCGAGCACTCGATGCCCTTGGAGTTGCTGCCAAGCTCACCTCCATCTATCATCCTTTCCATGGGTAAGTCTCTCTCTCACTCTCTCTCTCTCTCAATGGGTGGGCATCCACTCCTAACTGTTGTCTGTGGTGTGGTTCATTTAAGCCATGGATTTACCTGATTTTTAGGCTAACGGCGCACTATGAAAGGGTGCATCTGATTGATGGAGTAGATGTCCGACATACGCAACAGTGGGGCCCACAAAGCTCGATCTCTTTGGAAGTTTCATGTGCTCTGGGCAGTAGGGGTGTACACGAACCAGCTAGCTCGGTTAGCTCGCTCGATTCGGCTCGGTTCGAAGCTGAGTCGATTTTTTTGAGCTCGAGAATAGCAGGCCCCAGCTCGACTCGACTTGAATTGAATCCAGCTCGAATCGAACTCGGATCGAACCAGTTCGGTGGCTCGGTTACTTTGCCATTGATGTTGCTCACCAACTGTTTGATAAAATGACTCAATGAAATGTGGCCGGTGGCAAGGAAGGTCGACTTTCAAGAAATCTCTTACTGGGTCCTTTTTCTTCTTCTTCTTTTTTTTTTTTTCGTTTTTAAGTTCCAAAATCGTGGTTATTTTTTTCTTATGGACAAAGCCAAACGCACTCGTTTGGAGTATGCATGTCTGATTTGAGATAGTTTGTGGAAATGCCTGTAAAATCATTGCTTCTGTTTGTAAAACAGTGGAATTTTGAAGTTGCAGTTCAAGTGTTTGTGGAAATGCCTCAATGGCGAACTCGGCTCAAACTCGGCCCGACCTGCTGACCAAACTGAGCCGAGCCGAGTTCGAGCTGAGGTCAGCCAGTGTTCGAGCCGAGTCGAGCTGGGGCCAGCTCGACTCCGTTCGACTCAATGTACACCCCTAGGGGTGTCAATGGGGAACGCGGATTGCGGACAGTCCCCACCCGTCTCCAGCTGGGAACGGGCTTTGAGTGACCACTGTGATGTATGCGTTTTATCCACACCGTCTATCCGTTTTTCCGTATCATTTAAGGGTTTGGGCCCAAAACTTAGGCAGATCCAAGACACAGGTGGACCACGTAATGGAGATTAAACTCTAAACGTTGAAAACTTCTTGGGGGCTGCAGAAGTTTTGGATCGAGCTGATATTTGTGTTTTATCTTCATCCAGGTGGGCCCGAGGAAAGTTTCTACAATGATAATCATTATCATCAGTGCTTCCTATGGTGTGGTCCACCTGTTTCTTGGATCTACCTCAGTTTTGAGCCCATATTCCAAAATGATAGGTAAAAATGAATGAACGGTGTGGATAAAACCCATACATCGCGTTGGTCACTCAAAGCTATTGCCTGTTCCCAGTTGGAGATGGGTGGGGTAGGATGTAATTTGCATTAGTCAATGGGTTAGGCTCGCCTGCCCGATCTTTGGGCCTGGTCCGCCTGCCTCAAGGGCACTTCCAATAATCTGACGTCAGGAGGAAAAAGAAATGAAAAGAAAAGAAAAGCTATTTCACCAACTATAAAAAGGGTTTTCGGCTCAAGTGGGCCCGGCCCACCATCCACGATGTTCTTTAGGTGAAATCTATCATGTCCATCAGGTGTGTCACACATTTTAACCCAGGCCTGAAAATCAGCCCAATCCGAATTTTATGTGGACCATGCAATTGAAAATAATGTACATGGCAACATTTACCTTCTAAACTGTTTACTTTGTGTGCCACGGCTAAATAACTAATAGATTTGATGTTTGTTCCCCGAGCCTAAGTTTTGGTGTGGTATATAATGATTTAAGTAGATTTTATATAATCATCATAGTGGGCTTTGTAAATATTAACAATGGATGTCTCTCTCACATTTACGTTGTGTGGCCCCACCTAAATCACATGTCAGCTTAAATTTTCAGCCATAGGCCTAATATAAGATTACACATCTAATGGTCGGGGAGGAACTAACATACACATCACGGTGCCTCCCCCCCCAAAATAAAAATAAAAATAAAAATAAAGGGCGGCGTCTTGCAAATCACATCAAGATGGAGATGAGTCATTATTCCACATAGGCTCCACATTAGTGTTAATGTGAAATCCACTTTGAACGTGTTTCAAGTAGACCATACGATTAGAAATAGTGTACAAGGCAACACTCACCTTCCAAACTAATTCCCTACATGTGGCCCATTTGAATAACTGGTGGCCTTGATGTTTGGGCCCCAAGCCTAACTTTGGTGTGGGATCTAATGGTTGGAGTGAATTTTATATAATAATCAAGGTGGAACTATAAATTTATATCATGGGTGGGTGTCTCTCTCCCAACTATTTCTCTTGGTGTGGCCCACCTAAATCACACGTTAGCATAATTTTTTTGGCCATGGACCTAACGTAAGATTATACATCCAGTGGTCAGAGTGTGAATCTCACATACACATCATGGTACCCCCCTAAAAAATAAAAGTTAGGTTGTCTTGAGGAGGGTTATTTTCCATACCCATCACCCTATCAGGAGAGGAGTTAATTGTTACACATGAATATTTGGAAAGCAGGTAGGTGGTTTGGGTAGGTTCCACATTGGTGTTGATGTGGGATCCACCTAGACCACCAAGCGTGTCACACCATGTTAGGCCCGTGGCCTAATTATCAGCTCCACCTTTATTTCATGTGGGCTACACGATTGAAAATAGTGTACAAGGCAACACTCAAATAATAGGCTTGATATTTGGGTCCATGCCTATATATATATATATATCATGTTGGGCCTGTAAGAATTAAGGTTGGATGTCTAGCTACTTTCCTTTGGTGTGGTCCATTTGAATCATGGGTTAGCTTATTTTTTTCACCTTTGCCTAATGTGGTATTATACATCTAGTGGCGAGAATAGATTTCACATAAGCATTATTGTTTGTCGTGTGCCCATAAAACATCAAGGGTTTGCATTCCTTTAAAACGAGGCAAAACCAAAGCTCCGTTGCTCTCACGGGATTACAAATTACAGTGCTTCTAGTTGCATTGAGGCACTTATATAGTCCAACCATTGATCAAGACCGTTCACTGGGTTCATCACATATTTCAAGGGCTATCATGCAAATAAGAACCACTTCATCAATGGTCTTTAATATGGACGGTCAAAAACAATTACACAAAAGTAGGTCCAATAAAAAAAATTGATCCATCTATTTATTAGGGCCCGTCATGGATTGCTTTTTAATCTAAAGACTCACTTTTGTTATGCAATTGTAACCATTACATCCGTGGGTCCAAAAATGGATGGTTGTGGAAGGTAAGGCCAAATTAAAGATGGATTGGGTCATCCCATCAGTAACATTTTAAAAGTGTTTTGGATTTAATGGACAGTTTAGATCAACGGAATGGACTATCCAAGTGAACCAATGTAACCTGTGAGCACCATAACTGATAACGAACATAGCTTATATCATAAATCATACTTGTGAATGGGCCGAACTTGGGCTGAGCATACTCATCTACGCCTGAATGGGCCAGTCGTTGGGTGGGCCAGGCAGGCCTTAGGCCTATGTTTTGCTTTGTGGATTGGGCTTGGGTGGACACCAGCCCTGCCAAGGTTAGCCCTTTGACATCTTTACTTATTTTGTAGGGGATCCATTACCAGTGCGGCTACTGGAGCTCAACAGCAGGTTTCTTTCTCTGGACCCTTGGACAGGTAAAAGGAATTGTAATTGCTGATTTATTTGGCACTTGTCTTGCCTAAAATCAAGCCTATCAAGGAGTTCAAACTTAAAATTAAAATAAAAAAATAAAAAATAAAAATAAAATAAAATAAAATTGGAGGGCTGAATAAAAAGGTGACCATATCTATACTCACTAGAGCTAGGCACGAGATGACTCAACTCGGCAAACTCGACTTGTCTGACTTGACCAGACCCAACTCGATCTGAACTAAGTGGGTGAGTCGATCCGATCCAAGTAGACTTTGTCCGATCTGAACTCAAACTGAGTCGAGTTCGGGTCACCCAGTAACTCGACTCGAAATCCAACTCGATACTGACTTGATTCGATTCGAAACTCAACTCGTGTATATAAAACTCAGATATGACATTTCAGATTTGAGATGTCGTGCAGTTGATGGAGAGGCTGCAATTATGGCAAGTGCACTTATGTTTTGAGTTGTGATTTCAGCCTTTGGATAGCCACTTGACTCAGTGCCAACTTGACTTGACTCGGTACTTGTGACCAGGTCGGACTCAGTCTAGATTAGTCAAGGTGAGACCCGAACTTGGATCAGGTCAGGCATGTTGAACTCAGTACTGATTTGGTAAGGTCTATTTTAAAACCAGATCAAGTTGAGTTAGCCCTAATTGACTACAACTTGACTCAATGCCCAACTCTAATTCATTAGTCACAATACATGAGTGGTCCACTTGATTGGGTCATGTATTATAGTGAGATAAGGTTGGTACACACTTTCATGTGTTTAAAAGTGGATGTGCATGTCTTTACAAGCATTTTGGATTAACAAACCTCTCTTTTTATTTATTTATTTAATTATTACCCCAAAGCTAGAAAAATAAAAATTCACTAATGGACTGTCCAACCAGGCGAGGGATGGAAGTGAGGTCGGTGCATAGGAAAACATTGCTGGAAGCTTTAGCTGAGGAACTGCCAGCTGGCACGATTCGGTTCTCGTCAAAGCTTGCATCCATCAGCAGCAACGAAACACTCCAAGAGTCTCCTACTTATGTCCTTCACATGGATGATGGCGCTGTTGTCAAAACAAAGGTAGGTTCCTAGGTTCTTTCGTTCCTAGGTTCTTTCTCCCCCCCTTTTTTTTTTAAAAATAAATAAATAAATAAATAAAAATTAATGACTCGGTACACTGCAGGAGTAGAAGATGCAAATGCATGCACATAGTCACTGCACACGTCTTAAATGTACCTCTTATGCAGGAGGATTAACCACTTGCTCTAAAACCTCGAATTGATAGAGCATGGTAAATTAATCCCTTTATCTCATACCCAGGCCCCAAATCCATGGGTTAGGTCCTCGGCCGAACCCTCCTCGTGAGCCCCAAATCCATGGGTTCTGCCCCCTTGTGGGCCCCAAATTCATGGGCTCTGCCTCACACGAGTCACCCGTCTCGCATGGCCCCAAATCCATGGGTTATGTGGGCCACCCACCCCGATTGTGCCCCTACATCCCATAGGCCACCCCACTCGAACCCGGTGTGAAAATGCCCCCGCATTAATCACCCTCGGTGAGGAGTCAGAACACGAGACCTCCTGCTCTTATACCAATTTGATGTAAAACAATTAACCACTTGCTCTAAAGTTTGAGCTTTTAAAGCAAGTGGTTAATTGTCCTGCATCAACCTCATTGCCAATCTATCGGTTTCTATGTCCTTCCGTAAGTCATATGGTCAAAAATACATTTCTACAGTAATTTTATTTTATTTATAAACAATTATTTGGAAATGTTATTCAGCAGTCTTACAACTCATCTTCTACTGAATATATGAAAAATGACAGGGCTTGAATGCCATCCAACTTGTCTATAACATGCAATAAAATAACTATGTCTATGCGTTGATCCTAGCTATGTGACTAAGCCTTCAAACAGATGGTAGATGATGTATTATGAGTAGAGAACGGCTCAATACATCTCACAAATTCAGGCCTGAAGAGCCCTTATTAAACTAATATTAAAAAAAAGTCTAAACACCCAATAAATGTATAACTTCCGATGGTCATAACTTTACGACTAGTTATCAACTTATCATGTAAAATATACTGTTGTAAAGCTATTGACGAGCTCTATGATGTGGAGTCAGTTTCCTCAAAAGGATTCTACGATTGCATTTTAGTACAAAATTTATTATTTTTGGTAAGTTTTGTTTTCGTTATTTTTAAGGTTTTAAGAGTCTAATTATGGTTCGGAGTATTTATTCAAGTCATTTAAAGTTTGTTTACAAGTTTTGGTAGGATTAGACATTTTTTATACCATTTTTGGTATTTTTTATATTCAGGGAAATTTCATACTTTGAGTTAAATTAGGGTTTATGATTTCCTTTCCTTATATAAGCATATTACATACATTATAAGTAGCAATTTCATCCATTTATCACTTATATTTCTTGTTTTAGAGATTTCTATCTTCTTTTCAAAGGATTTTCTTGAGAAGTAGATAATGAACTCTTTTCTTTATTCGACGCTCCTTTTACATTAATAAAAAACAAAAATAGTTACTCTGCAGTTCACACAGGGAGTTTTTGGATGCTTGTAAAATCCAACTTAGGTAATTCTTTTAGCAGTAAATTGTTCACAAGGTGTAAAGACTTGATACCATATAAACCCTTAAAACCAAAAATCTTGCAATGGTTGTAAACCAAAATAGGTGAGCAGCACTTTACTTGTGAAGCCTTTACTTCTGGCAGCCAATGTTTTTGAAATCATCTAACTTTCAATGGCATTTTACCAATGCCCAAACAAAAAGAAACTGCTTACATAATAAAGATTTTATCAATATCCACACATGACATGATGTAGTTTACCTGCAAAACTGTTTTACTTTTAAAGAGTTCACATGAGTAGGATTTTACCTGCATTAAAATAACCTATCAGGGATAAACAAGTGATTGATTGTGATTTTAGATCCATGGTGGGTGGACAATGATTTCTTGTATACACGTGAGAAGTAATAGAAATCCAAAATTCAATAAATTTTTATTTTTATTTTTTCAATTTCCAAAAACTATTAACAATCTAAGTAGCTAATAGGAACAATATCTCCAGTCATCTATATAGATTGGCATACCTCATGTAATGTTTGTGTGTAAGATCAGTCACAATGTATCGTTTAGTAAATCCACAAGTGATGGTTCAATGTTATTATTTCATTGTGCAAGCATGCTAGTTCTATAGGACATTGAAGCCTTCTTATTACTCTGCTCTTCGTGGCAAGCTTATGATGAGGTGGTGTTCTATTAGTGTGCACTCTGAAGGTCATGTGTTTACATGTGAAAAGGCCTAAGCACACTAGGAAAGCAACTGATTAAAGATCTAATCATGTGCAGTTGGCTTGGATGAAGATCATAAATAATTGCGTGATGTTGATAATGCATAAAAGTATTAGATTGTAGTTCAAGGGTGTGATGATTTTTTTTTATTTTTTATTTTGAAGGCATAGGGTGTCCCTGCCCCTTTTGAGGCGAGGCTATTCCCTGCGGATACACACAACCACCCACAACCACGTGTATCAGGTAATGCCGAGTAGGGGAGTCGAACCCACACCAGTAGGGAACAAACCCACAGTGATTGAATTACGTGACTATGGAAATGACCCACAAGATAGGATGCATATTTTAGGTTTGAGCCCGTATTTGCATCTATGGTCCCTCTCGTCTATGACTACAAAAAATAATGGCACCTTCTTATTTCCACTTGTCTAGTGGACAACTTGTAATTAAAAGGAAATGAGGAGATAGAGGGGATGAGAGAACATCCAAGCAGTTCTTTATGGTTCAGATTCTCCCTCATGATTCAAATCTATTGATGGTTCAGATTCTTTTGTGGAATCACAGTAAACACTTTTTTATCCTCAAAGGAAACCTTTCAATTAATGCTTCATCATGCAAATTAATTTTAGAATTTTGTTGATTTGCCTTCTGAGTTTATATGTATATTTTTTAATAACTCTTCTTTCCATAATTCTAACACTTTTTTGGATCACTAATGTTGAGATTTTATAAAACCATCCCATGATTCTGACATTGAACAAAGTAGAAGAGAAACATTTTCAACATCAATTTTTACATAGATCACCACCAATTTGCTAATCAGAAGAAAAGGTATTAAAAAAAAAAAAAAAAAAAAAAAAAAAAACAAGAGTAAAGAAGCAGAAAGGATTACATGTTTTGGCAATGTTGACTATGTTCACGGGTAGCAACCGAGCTTTCTTGTTCACTGAATCAAGAGAAATCAGAGAACACATGGATCTTCTCTCTCCCACTCTCTCATTGTATACAAAGATCTCTCATAAGGCATTCTCTACATGTGTTTTTCTTTTTGTAAACAACACACCCAAGAGAAGCTTTTTGTCCCAATACTACCAAAACTAGGATTCACACAATGTAGAAAGAAAGAAGACAAAGCAGTTTCTAGTTAAGAAACACCTTGCGGACACAATAACCCCTACATATGTCCCTTTGGAACTATACTAGAGTGTACAATTCTATCACCCATCAACCCTAGCTCTTTGCTTGCAATGCGCGTGGGCTCTCTAAAAATTGAGAATTTCAACCCTGAAGTTTCAGCATCTTCACCGCAATACTGCTGAATTGAACAATCACCATATGGCTTGATGTTGGTCATCATTTTCATGGGCCATTGACACTTATGTCCTACCATAGTTGTTTACCTATTCTTAGCTTTAGTTGTCGACAAAGATATTATCAGTTTTTCTCTTAATGCTCCGAAAAATACTAAGACTAGAGTACATAGCCAGTAATCAATCTATGGGTTGTTAGATCAACCTGTTATCTGCATTGTAAATCAATTTATCTTGAATGCAAGTCCTTTCTCGTAGAGGATCTCAAAATTTACTATGCCCCTGAGTAATCTCTAGATGGGCCAAACTACTGGCAGATGAGGCTTTCTAGGCCGAACACAATAAGAGACTCAAAGGCACATAGCTTTTGGGTCCATCTATGAAACATGCTCTACTTGTATTATAGTTCTAACATTGTAGGATCAAACAAGATCTCAATAATTCATATGTGTGCTATACTACTTGGAACAAGGGCTTTAAGAGGTAGGTGGACAAGATGATGCTTGCCTTTCAATTCCTCAAATGTGGCCTGTTGCTTATTTTCCTTTTGTGTCAATTTCGAAGCTACCAATTGGATGGTTGGAACTGTCTAATATATTTGATGCTTAGATATGACTGCAAGGTAGGAGGAACATACTCAGTGAACAGTCTACATTCTTTCAACATGTGACAAAAGTATCATTCTGGATGAATGACTTGTTTTCGTCCATGAAAGAATAAGAGATTTTCGCACACCTACTGTCATTGCACCAAAATTCTAGGTGCTAGACTGCTACAATGTGTTTGGCCAATGGTAGTAGCAACCATAGTTTAAAAAAAAAATAAAAAATCCTATAATTCAAAAATTGGATGACTTGACTCAATTTCTAGCTAGGTGGGGTCAACTATAAAACCTGATGAGTCTTTGACTTAACTCGATATTTTAAGTGTAACCATAGTTCCATAACTCAGTAGCTCGAGTCAAAACTTGGCTGAGTCAACAGGACTAGGCCAGATTTCGAGCCAAGTCTGTTGGAAACTCAATGGTGAGCTTGACTCAGTAAAGTCTTGTCAAGACTTGACGAGTTGGTTCATAAACTCGGTTGATTTGGCATGTTTATATTGAGCCACTTACCTGGGGACAACTGATTTCTTGGTAAAATGCAAAAACTTGTATGTGAGAACTCGAACCCAGAACCAATAACAGAGGATCCAAGTGTGCTAACAGTCCAATAAGCATTTTTCTTGTGTTTAATTTTATTTATTTATTTCATGTACAATGAGATTAATATTTACCACCAGCCTGTGTAATTTATACTATATTTATTATAATTTGTTTATCAATAAATCAGGTTTAGCCAAGTAAAGAATTTTTGGCATCGTTGAGTCGACCTACTAGGTTGGCATCGAGTTGAGTTGACTGAAAATGAACGACAAGAGACTATTTGCAAGAACACAAAAGGGATGGTGTTATTGCTAGGTCATTGGACCATAAGGGAAAGTGCTACATGTCAAAACCCCATATTTAAAATAGTGTAATGCTTCATATTTTTGAACTATAACAACAATTGATGAAGTTACTACTGTTATTTAGGAAAAATAGGTTGACAAGACCTGGCTAGGTCCTGCTTAAACAGAGTTTCAAGCTGCTTAGTTTCAAAGTGGACTTACAAGTTTTAGAACTATGTTTGAAAGTCTTCCTAATGCTCGTGGATTATTCATTAGCCATTTAGACCTACCAAGTCATGGCCCCATTATGGATGGAGTGTGGCTGAAAGATCACACCAGTTTGATAATGGTATCCTTTTAGCTGGTTGAATCTGGACAAATGGTCTTTTCCTTTTTAACTAGCAACTAAATTTGGACTCCTGATAATTTTAATTACACACTGTTGGATTGGTTTGATTTTAGTTTTTAAGGATGTCCGCAATGACCCCATTATTTTATATTCTGGGTTAGGTGCATGTATGCCATGTGTACTGCATGTAAGTTCCTGCAAATGCCTTTTTGTTGAAGCTTAGATCTACTTGAACTCATTTTGCTTGAGAATAATTATGTATTAGAGAACAAGATCTCTCATACATAATTTTATTTTTCTTCAAGAAAACACGCAAGAAATGACTATCTTATTATTAACTCAGGGTTAAAGCACGGAAAAAATACAAACAAAAAACAAGGAGCAAAGCCCCTAGACAAAAGTAGAAAAGAAGAAAAACAAAAGCCCACATCCTAGGCCAGGGATAAACACTCACACCTCGGGCCTGGGAAGAAAAAGAAAGGAAAAAGAAAATGAAGAAAAGCTCACACCCTAGGAGGGAAGCCCACACTTAGGCCTAGGGAAGGAAGGAGAAGAAATCAAATGAGACATGCTAACTCGCTGACAGGAAAGAAAAGAGAATCTTAATGATTGTCCAATGAACTCTTAGATTTCACTAGCACTATTCAAATCTGGATTCCCATGGAATCTATTTTGAGGGGTCATGTTTGGATAGCAAGTGGAAATTTCGATTCTCTCACAATGGTCACATCGTATCTTTTGCATCAGAAGTTGACGATGGAATAGGGTAATGATTTTTATATGCAATCCAAATATTTTCTTTGCCATCCAAACATAGGAAAACACCTCATCATGAGAAAAGTTCTTCATTTTCTTTCTTCCCCCTCCCCCCCGCCACTATCCAGACTTCATCTTTGTGGAGAGATTTAAGCTTTCTAGGCATTTGTTTGCTTTTATTCATCAATGGAGATTAGGTTGCAATGAGTTGTCTTTAATTCCCTATCCTGGCATTTAGCATGCTCAAATATTCAGATGATCTGGTGATTGGAATGGCATCATCATCATCATCGAAGCCTTAACCCAATCAATTGGGGTCAGCTAATTGTCAAAATACATGAATCAAGTATTTTATCACATTGTATTATGTTATAAACCATCCGAAGATCTACGCAGTGCATAGATCAAGATTAGACCATCCATAATCAGAAACTTGAAAGAAAAAGGAAAAAAAGGCAATGAAAACCATATCAAACAAATATCAACAGTCAGAAATCTTGTGTCAAAGTGCATGTGTTCTCAAAAAAGTAAGCATGGCCTAATAATATAATACTTCAATGATGATCCTGGCTGTGGATTTTTGAAGTTGAATGGCAACTACTGTAATATTTCTTTTCAATGCTTTGAATTCATCTACATAGTGATAGCATAAGTTTATTTTTTTATTTTCATTTTTATTGCTGTCCGTTCCATGATTATAAGTTCACAACCCCAGCCGATTCCCATTTTGGGTGGAATAGATTTACTAGTTTTTTAATTTCAGTTTCTCAAGTAGTGTTTGATTGATTATGTATTAATCAATATTTGATTAATTGGTCCAAGGTCATTGAAAAGCAACATTTTCTAACATAGGGAGTGCTAAAAGTTAAATTTGTAAAAAAAAAAAAAAACAATTCTACCAGAAATGCTTCAAGATAGAGCAAAATATGGACAGTCAAATCATCATACCATCTCAGCATGTTGGCCCCAATGGAGCAACAAATGCAAAATGAGTTCAGTATAACATTCTAGCTACTACAATGAATGCTGCAATTGCGATCACCATCCATGTAAAAGATTCTCAAATACATTTAACGATATATAAATCTGCAGAGTCTCAAATGGGTTTAATCATATATCAATCTGCCAACTTCAATTATTATGGCTTTACTTTCAAAGAATATAATGAATCTTATTAAGTAGAATTGGCCCACCCACATGCATCGCAGGTGTTAATAGGGTGCGATGGGGTGCACTCAGCAATTGCGCAATGGTTGGGACTTTCCGCTCCCGTTTATTCAGGTCGTGCAGCAGTGCGTGGTTTAGCTGTATTCCCTGAAGGACATGGGCTTAACCATGAAGTCCAGCAGTATGTAGGTGACGGTTTCAGGGCAGGTTTTGTTCCTCTGACTAATAAAGATGTTTATTGGTTCATCACCTACCAAAAATCATTAATCAATGGTGAGTTTTCTTTTCACTAATTGCTTACCGAGTGAATGGATTATTTGTGTAATATAATATGAATCTATGAAAAACTAGAGCCTTTCAATGCACTCGCGCTCTGAGGTTTTGCATGTTAATGGGCACATCGATGAGGGGAATGATCTTGCAGGAGCTGAATTGTATTGAAATGAAGTTCAATTCAGATGCTTGGACGATCCATTTATTAATCCAGACTGTCCATTATATGCAACAGAAATTTCATGATCTTCCATGAAATAAAATAACAGCAACCTGACCATTCTAATTATTCAATCAGCTGCCTAAAAAGTGGATGGCATATGATTCTGAAGCATCACCTTCATCCAGTCATCCTAGCCATACCATCCCTGACTTGGAAAAAGAGAAGATGGCCATCTTACTGATGGACTTTCATAATCCGGTTGGCATGAGCCTTTTGTGGCCGCCCATGAAATGTACTCTGAACTTAATGAACGGTTGGGATCAGTGGGTTGTCCAAGCGACCCAATTGAACTTGACTCAACATGATCATTCCACAACTGATATATACTACTTGTTGGAGTATTTTTCAAAAGGTCTGTGCGGTCGTTAGCACTGAAAATAAGCCAACAAGACTCATGTTACAGTGGCCATTATTTTTACAATTTCTTGTATTTGGATGTAGTCATAAATGTCTACATTTGATTACGTGGGATCCACTACCTAACTACCATTCAACAGCTAAGGTGGTGGTCCCCACTCTTATCCCTCATTGGGATTAATTGAGATTGTTTCACAATCAAAACTGCAGGAGAAGAGACCAGGGATCCGGAGCTGATACAGAAGGACGTATTGGAGAACTTGGCCAAGAACCTCCCTGAAATTTACTTGGATATGGCGAGACGTTGTGATCTGGACACGTTAACATCCGCACCATTGATGTTCAGGTACCCATGGGACGTCATATTCGGTACCATATCTAAGGGTACTGTAACGGTTGCCGGTGACGCTATGCATCCAATGACACCTGACCTGGGCCAAGGTGGTTGTTTAGCACTGGAGGATGCAGTGATCCTTGGACGGTGCATTGGGAATTCATTACTCGAGAGTAGAAAAATTGAATCGACAAGGGTTAAGGATGCATTAGAGAGGTACGTTAAGGAGCGGCGATGGCGTGCAGCTGGGATGATTACTGGGGCTTACTTTTCGGGGTGGGTGCAGCTAGCGGGCTCAGGATGGCTATCAAGGTTCATCAGGGATAAGATCTTCTATGGGTTGCTTTTCAGTAAGTTGGTCGATGCTACCAACTATGATTGTGGAAAGTTGCCATCGATTTCTTCTCTGATCGACAATAATAAACCAGATTGATTATTTGATGATTCTTTCTGTGGTTACTATAATAAGATCGCTGATACTATGCGCTGCGACTGCGGATGTCCATTTTCTCATTTGATTGACAAGCATAAACTACATTGATCAATATATTTTTTTATGTAAAATCTAAAGAGACTGATAAATTAAGATTTCTTGAAGTAGTTTTAATGCAAACCTCTCACTCTCATCCTCAGAACAAGTAGAATGAGTATCATTGATTATGTTCCATTTGAGTCATTGCATATTTCCCTTCCATTTTAAAGCACTTATGTGAAATCTGAGAATTCTATGATCTACAACTAGGAGTGCAAATGGCTCAGTTTGACCCCTCAAGTCCTCTTAAAACCATCCCTACCTAGACCCAGTTTTGAAATGTTTTTGATTTGTTCATTTGAAAATGGATCTAACCCGAACCTGACGAAAGAAATAGTACTTATTTATTTAGGTTTTATTTTCTTTTGTGCTAGATTACAACCATGGTTCACTGCCTTTTTTTTTTTCTTCTAAAAGTGGATGCTCATCCATTTCCTGTGACAACCTAACCTTGCTAATCGTGGGCCCAATCAATGGAGAATATACCAAAAATTATAATAATTGAACTACCCTAACCATTGAATTTGGGCTAGTAGCTATTTTATTCTTCACCATTAAAATTGATAGCGACTGCCAAATTGAATAGTTTGGAGCATTATTTGTATGAAAATTCTTGTAATTTTTATACCCAACTAAGACCTGCCCAAACGCCGCCCATATGATAAATGAGTCAGGTCTATGTCTTCCTATATCCAGACCCAACCCATTAAACAAATGGTTTGGCTGTTTTTGACTCGTACCTCCTAATTTTAATGGGTTGGGTCTAGGTACAAAATTTTGATCTGATTCTTAAATGAGTGGATGCAGGCGATCTGCCGCCTAAAATAACCTGTCTCATTTTCACCCTATCTACAACCTATGGTGATCTATCAGCTCCCCTTGGAAGTTGGTTAGTCTCTACTTTTTGTTATTTTTACAACCACCTGACGGCGTAGACCACCCTGATTTATGCTATTTTCAGAAACACCTGATGTATATAGGTCTGTTTAGATGCATTTCTACAAAAGGGGGTTTATACAAAAGGGGTTTTCACACATTTTCTCTTTTGCTGATTCAAGCAATGCCTGGGCTTTTAGATCACCGAAGCTTAGTCCCAATGGTACATAATCTTCCTCCAACCTTCAATTCATGTTGAAACTTTTTTGGTGCAAGGCCCTGTCCGAGCTTGGTGCCTAGTCTCCTGATATTTGCACAGCCGTGACCAAGCTTGCCTATTTTGGCCTGAGATAGGCCCACTTTGGACCGACATGAGGCCAGACTTGGAAAAACCCTAGTTTGCTATTAGGGGTGTCAATGGGCCGGGCTCAGGCCTGACAAAATCATAATTTTGAATAGGCCTGGCTGGAAGAGTTCAAAATCCGGGCTGAGACTAACACCAGGCCCGGTTCGTTGACAGCCCTATTTGTTATGAGCCCGTCCCATTGATAGCCCTGTATATATATATATATATATATATATATATATATATATATATATATATATATATATATATATATATATATATATATATATATATATATATATGCACACACACGTGTATGTGTGGGGTCATGATTTGGACTGTTTAGTTTGAGTTACCCACTAGTATAATTTGTTAGTGCCTGCATTTCAACAACCACAACTGGCAGAGAGAGACAGTTTATCTCAAGCTTAAATTGCTAATTTATTATAATATTGATATTTGTGGAATCCATATATGTGTGCACAAGGGAGTTCGTGTACTTGCCAGCCTTGTTTCGAAGTGGCACAAGTGCATAAGATACTAGCTGTCCATCATGTTGTCCCACCTGTTGGGGGCCTTGCACAAAACCTTAGGATCTAGCCTCCCGAACAAATCAGAATTATGGGACAATAATAACAATGAAATAAATTAAAGCATCAATCACACACCACACAAGAGATTTTTACGTGGAAAACCTTCAAAGAAGTAAAAACTACGAGACCTCGTTCAGATCAACAATCCACTATGAAGTAGAACGTTACAACCTTCTTCACTCACGCAGGAGTGGATAAACAATAAGAGAATAAAGGAAAAACAGAGGGATCTCACCGATCACGAGGACGTAGAAGCGCTGAGACGACGGCTCCCTTTCACAAGCTTCATCTCTTTCTTTTCTCTCACTATCTCACCTTTGATATACCTAAACCCTTTAGGAAATCCTCTTGTGATTTTTCTTCACACAACATGCCCTAGAAAAATCCTAGGGACTCCTTTTTATAGTTTTAGGAAACTCCTTTCCGTATTTCAGTTGCAAAAGGACTTGCGACACGAAATCCGCGCAAAATCGTGGAACGAATTTGCATAGGTTCGACTGGTCGTGGACCTCCTATGACTGGTCAAGCACCTCCTACGACCAGTCGAGGACAACCTACGACTGGTTGAGCACCCCCAGAAAAAATAGTCTAATTGCTAGACTTTGAGTCGTGAAACTCACGATTGGTCGAACATCAGTCACGACCGGTCGTACAGGGCCTACGACCAGTCGACGACGGGTCAAAAATTTTCATCAAATCTCTCCCTTTTTGACCCAGGAGGGATTTACCTTCTTCAAGCCAGCCTGATTTCTGTAAACCTCAAACTTGCCCTTGAGCAAATGTCTAACCCATTATCGTCCATGTGGACTTTCTCAAGCTGTAACACTTTTTGTTCCAAAGTATCTCTGATCTAGTAATACCGAATCTTTATGTGCTTTGACTTGGAATGCTGACTTGGGTTCTTGCTCAAGTGTATAGCACTCTGATTATCGCAATAGACCACGTGCTCCTCCTACTTCAGGTTAAGTTCCTGTAGGAACCTCTTCATCCAAAGCATCTCTTTATATGCCTCTGTGAATGTAATGTACTCGGCATCTGTCATCGACATTGCTACGACCCTCTGTAGCTTGCTCTGCCAAGAAATCTCTCCCCTTGCAAAAGTGAACATGAACCCCAATGTAAACTTCCTGGAGTCTATGTCACCTGCCATATCTGCATCTGTGTAGCCCTCTATCACAGGTTTTCCATCACCATAGCATAGGCTTAACTTGGATGAGCCTCTTAGATACCGCAGTATCCACTTCACCACTGCCCCATGTTCTTTGCCAAGATTGGTAAGATATCGGCTGACAATACCAACTGCACATGTTATGTCTGGGCGTGTACACACCATAACATACATCAAACTTCCTATAGCTGACGCGTAGGGTATTTTCTGCATCTCTTCCACCTCTGCCTTCGTCTTGGGACACTGCCTATCGCTCAATCTAAAGTGACCATCTAGTGGAGTACTGACCGGCTTCGCTGCATTCATATTGAACTGCTCTAAGACTTTCTCAATATACCGCTCTTGTGACAATCAAAGCTTCCTGCTACTTCTGTCACGGGTTATCTCCATTCTTAGGATCTGTTTAGCTGGGCCCAAGTCTTTCATCGCAAAAGACTTGCCCAACTCCTGTTTCAGCCTGTCGATCTTCTTGATGTCTTTTCCTATGATGAGCATGTCATCAACGTATAAGAGCAGAACTATGAAATCACCATCTGAGAACTTGCGCGTGAACACACAGTGGTTCGACTCCGTTTTGTCATACCCATGCTGTAACAGGAAAGAATCGAACTTCTTATACCATTGCCGTGGAGCTTGTTTCAGCCCATACAAACTCTTCCTCAGCCTACACACCATACGCTCCTTGCCCTTGACTTCGAACCCCTCTTGTTGGTGCATGTAGATCTCTTCTTCTAGGTCACCGTGGAGGAAAGCAGTTTTAACGTCCAACTGCTCTATCTCTAGATCCATGCTAGCTGACAACCCAAGCAACACCCGTATGATGTTATCTTCACCACTGGTGAAAATATCTCCTCGAAGCCTATGCCTTTCCTTTGACTGAACCCTTTTACCACAAGTCTAGCCTTGAACCTCGTTTGTGAATTCTTATGCTCAACTTTCTTTCTGAACACCCACTTGTTGCTCAGAGCTTTCTTACCCTTAGGTAGTTTCACCATGTTATAGGTATGGTTCTTATGCAAGGATTCCATCTCCTCTTGCATAGCTTTTAACCACTCCTCCTTATGCTTATCGGTTAGGGCCTCAGAATAATCTTTTCGCTCTCCCCCATCAGTTAGCATAATGTACGCATGCGGCGAGTATCTCTTGGACGACTGTCTGTCCCTAAATGACCTCCTCACCTGTGACTCAACAGGTGGATCAAGTGGGGGCTGCTCCCCTGGTCCATTTACTGAAGGAACTTTCTCGTCCTCTGTACCTTACTGTACTCCCCCGTCATCAGGTACTATGGGAGGAATAACCAGATCCATGTCCTCTAGCTCACCTGAACTGGGCTAGTTCTTCTCTAGCTTACCAATGTCTTCTATACACTGATCTTCAAAGAATACAACATCTCTGCTCCTGACGAGCTTCCTCTTGGTCGGATCCCACAATCTGTAACTGAACTTTTCATCACCGTACCCCAAGAACACACACTGCCTGATCTTCATATCGAGCTTGAACATCTCATCCTTTGGTACGTGAACAGATGCCCTGCATCCAAACACCCTGAGATGATTGTACGATGGATCCTATCCAGTCCACACCTTCTCAGGAACTTCTCCATTCAACGGGGCTGATGGAAACTTGTTTATCAAATACACCGCCATGTGCATTGCTTCTCCCCAGAACATCTTGGGCAATCTCGTATGGGATAACATGCATCTGATTCTTTCAACAATGATGCGATTCATTCGTACAACTACACCATTATGCTGGGGGGTCTTGGGAAACGTCTGTTCATGCCGTATACCCAGGGACTTGTAGTACTCATAAAAGTCGCCAATGTATTCACCACAATTATCAGTGCGGATGCACTTCAATGATCTACCTCTCTCTCTCTCGACCATAGCATAAAACAACTTAAACACACCAAAGACCTCGTCCTTACATTTCAAAGCATAAACCCAAACCCTCCTAGATGCATCATTTATAAAAGTAACAATGCACAATGCTTCACCCAAGGTTTTTGTACTCATAGGACCACAAACATCAGAATAAACCACATCTAATGCATGCACTTTATTAACATAAGAAACAGTTTTAACAAATGAAACTCTATGCTGTTTCCCTGATAAACAATCAAGACAGGTTTTGATAGGTGTACCTGTCACGTCTGGAAGGAGCCGCTTCCTCGCTAGTAGCTGAAGCCCTTTTTCACTCATGTGGCCTAGACGCCTGTGCCACATGTCTATAGCTGAATCTTCTGCTGTGTTTAACCTACCCTTGCATACACTAACACTTGCCTTGTACAGGGTGCAATACTTCTTTCCTTTGGCTGGGATCAATGAATCCTTGATGAGCTTCCAGCGCCCACCAGTAAACCAGCTTTCATAGCCATCATCATCTAGCCTTCCCGTCAACATCAAGTTGAGGTGAAGGTCTGGGATATGTCTCATATCCCTGAGAACTAATGTGCAGCCCACATCAGTCTTCACACAAATATCACCGACCCCTACGATCTTCGATATGCCAGAATTTCCCATCTTCACGGTCCCATAGTCGCCTGACTTATAGCTTATGAAGAAGTCCCTACGTGGAGTCGCGTGAAAAAAAGCTCCCGAGTCTATCACTCAGTCGGTGTCCTGGCTCGTAGCTCTGAGACATACATCAAGATCTGTAAAAATAATAACTACAACATTGTCATCTGAAGCGACCGCAGTGGAATCTGATTCATCTTCCTGCTCATTTTCTTTTCATTTCTTATCGTTTTTAGTCTTATGACATTTATGCTTATAGTGTCCCTTCTTGCCACAATTTCAGCATTCAACATCTTTTTTATTACTCAACTTGCCTCTTGATTTATCTCGGGCCTTCCCGCCCTTTTTGTTCTTTCCTCTCCCTCGTTTCTGTGTAACAAGTGCCTCTTGCTGAGTAGATCCCTGAGACTTCCTCCTTGTCTCTTCATTGAAGAGACAACTAGTAACCTATTCCATGGATATTTTTCCGTCTGGCATGGAGTTACTTAGAGACACCACCAATGTCTCCCAACTGTCAGGCAATGAACTAAGTAATAGTAAAGCCTACAATTCATTATCTAGGACCATCTTCATAGAGGAGAGTTGATTCACTATATTGCTGATCTCATTCATGTGCTCGGCCACAGAACCACCATCCTTGAACTTGAGATTCACAAGTCGCCTTATCAGAAAATTTTTATTACTGGCTGTCTTCCTCTCATACAGCCCTTGTAGTTTCAGCCATAGGCTAGCGGCTGAGGTTTTCGTAGATACATGGTGGAACACAGTATCATCCAGCCATTGTCTAATAAACCCCACCGCCTTCCGATCCAACTTCTTCCAATCTTTATCAGACATATCCTTGGATTTTGCTGATATGCCTAAAATTGGAGAATATAGATCCTTGTAATAAAGCAAGTCCTCTATCTTAGCCTTCCATATGGTCCAGTTAGAATCATTGGGGCTAATCATCCTTGATGAGCCATCTTCCATAATTCCATACCGATCCTACCCATTCAATGAACTTAGCACTCTGATACCACTTTGATGGGGGCCTTGCACAAAACCTTAGGATCTAGCCTCCCGAACAAACCAAAATTATGGGATAATAATAACAATGAAATAAATCAAAGCATCAATCACACACCACACAAGAGATTCTTACGTGAAAAACCCTCAAAGAGGTAAAAACTACGGGACCTCGTCCAGATCAACAATCCACTATGAAGTAGAATGTTACAACCTTCTTCACTCACGCAGGAGTGGATAAATAATAAGAGAATAAAGGAAAAACAGAAGGATCTCACCGATCACGAGGACGTAGAAGCGCTGAAACGATGGCTCCCTTCCACAAGCTTCCTCTCTCTATTTTCTCTCACTCTCTCACCTTTGATATCCTTAAACCCTTTAGGAAACCCTTTTGTATTTTTTCTTCACACAACATGCCCTAAAAAAATCCTAGGGACCCCTTTTTATAGTTTTAGAAAAGTCTTTTCCACATCCCAGTTGCGAAAGGACTTGCGACACAAAATCCGCGCAAAATCGCAGAACGAATCTGCATAGGTTTGACTGGTCGTGGACCTCCTCCGACTGGTCGAGCACCTCCTACGACCGGTCAAGGACCACCTACGATCGGTCGAGCACCCCCTGAAAAAAATAGTCCAATTGCTGGACTTTGAGTTGTGAAACTCACGACTGGTCGAACACCAGCCACGACCGGTCGTACAGGGCCTACGACCAGTCGATGACAGGTCAAAAAAACCCATCACCACCATGGAGATGCCCTTGATGAAAATCCAAGCCGTCAATTGATCAAATCATTGGACCTATTAAAGAATCCAAAATCCAAACTCATAATGAAGGGATGGTCATATCTGGCCAACTGATGAACAATGACCGGTCAAATTTCAACAAAAAATTCCATTAACCAGAATTTAGGGGCTTGTTTGGTAAAAACTCTCGAGTAAAATAAAAAAATTTTAAAAAAATTGAAGCAGAGTTCTATGATTTTATTTTATTTTTTTGAAAACTTACTTTTCAAAATCTAATTTTGTATGTAATGTTTGTCGACATGAGTGCAGGGTGGCCCCGTATTACCTATGCAACATGGAAATCAAATATGAGCTGCTTATAAGACTTGGAATCACCACTAGCCAACCTATGGCCATAGATTCTGAGTAAAGACCTCGATAAAGAAGAATGTAAAGGTTATGTACAGTCTCTACTTTGTGGAATTTCGGGGTATTTTCAGTGATTATCGAGCTTTAGATACTGTCATTTGATCATAACCATGGCCATGGAAACAATGCACTCGATGTCAATTACAATTGAGGAATCAACTGTTGATTGAAAGTAAATAAATAATAATAATAATAATAATAAAAGAAGCAAGATGTACTCCGTTAATACAGTAAGGCTCGTTGCATTGATGTAGAGTAGGCCGTGGAACTATTCTTGGCATAAATAGACTGAAAAAGGCCTAAATAAAAGCACATATACTCCGTTAAATCCAAACCCAGTCCTACGTGGTGGGGTATGGCCTAATTGGGCCTTAGGCATGTCTGGATTGAAGAGATTCAATCCGGATAGGGAGAAAATGACTTTCAAATTGTAAATCATAAATCAACCATAACTTTTAATCTAGGCGTAATCATGGGATGGACAAACTATGAATTTTGACTCAAAGAAGCCATCTGATAAGCAGGTTGTGTTGCTCCATTTTGTGAGAAAATAACTACTTCCAAATTAAAATCACAGTTTTAAGAAAAACTTAATATTTATAGTAAATTTTTGGTTAGACATATTTTATTCGTCTTGAAGTCTTAGTATATGTAGTCTTCTTAAGACTTGCTTCTTATCATGCCAGGAATCATCTAACAAAACTAATTACGACTTTTTATTTTTAGTAAATTTTACTATTTTGGGTAAGTTTCAATTTAGTTGCATTAGGATTCTTAATTAGGATTTGTGTTTTATTATTTAAAGCATTGTAATTTCATTTTAGATATACACATCAATAAAATATTTTGAATTTTCCTTTATTTTTTGTGGATTCAAGAGCCATTACACCTTATGGATTCAAGGTTCATATCATGTAGAGAAGATGGTGTTCTTCCTCTATACATTTTACACTCCTTCCTTATGTCGATTGTTATCAGCAAGGCCTTTCCTCGGTTTGATGACATCTAACGAAGGTGTGGGCAACAATCCTATGGACGATTCTTGTAACGCTTCGAATTTTCAGGACTCGAGTACATGACCCGTGTCCCAAAAACCCGAGTGTTAACCTTAAAGGATAGTTAGATATAATATTTTTCTTTTATCAGAGTAAGCAGATGAGCGTAGAGTGGATAAATCAACATAAAGAAAAATTTTAAATTTCATTCAGAATATACAAGTGGTTGCCCATAATGACTTATACAAACCAATGTCTCAAAAATTTACAAATACAAGGATTTCATGATCCAATACATGAGAAATAATATAATGCAAGTGAATTAGAGCTGCAAGACTCCTCAGCTCCTCAAGGTAGATACAATCATGCGATTCTGGTACTTGAACCCGACTTCTCATCAATATGAATGTGAACATCATTAGGACCACCTATGCTACCTGTATGGTTATATATTTGATGGATGAGTGGCCAACTCAGTGTGATCTCCCGCTAAGATTACACATCGCCGCCCTAAATAAGGAATAACATAAAAGCATACAGGCAATCCAAAACACAGTAGATGCAGTCTTGTTAAGTGCATGGATGTATGGAATGCGTTCACGCCCCGGGGATCCTCATCCGTGCGGACAAGGCCTCCGCCCATGCAATCATCGAACCTGAGCATATCATCCAGTCGGAAACAATACGTACCCCACGTACGATAGCAATAGATGCTGGTCTGTGCCATGTATGCATGATTAGTCAGTTTGTTTTATTACTCCGATTACACTCAGCCATTTAAATAAGCTCACGGCCACTATGGGGAGCGCATGGCCCAGCGTAGGCCGACGGCTCGGGCATAGTGTCCCATTACCACCATTCCCGGCCCATGAGACTACCGTCTTAGGGTGTGTGTAGCATCTACTAACATGTGGTCAATCAATTTAACATAAAAGAGCTACCACCAATGCCGACTAGGGGTGAAATATTGAAATTACCAAAAGTGGCGATTTAAACATGTCGACATGAATGATTTAAAAACGAGCAAACAACGGTACTTAGAAGGGTTACGAGATTCACCCCCAGTCAGTTAGGTAGAATCACACATGGATGGTAAACCAACTGGTCAAGTACCACAACTAGAACCACCATGTCAAGGGCCTACTTATGTCACAACCAATCTAATTACACCCCAAACACGGACTTTCCTTTGCTAGAACTTCTCATGGAGAGATTTTAGCAGTACCTGTGTCATAGCAACATATATTACGATATGAAAGGGAAGTAAGAATTGACACATGTATTTCTATCAATATATAACAACTGAATTTTCATAAGGTAAATGACTAGATTATTTACTTAGGCAGTTTAAAGAGATCAAGAATCTAAATCTTAGTAAGCATGAGAATTATCATGTTAAACAGATAAATCGAGTGAAAACAGTTTATTTCCATATGCAGTTATCATTAGTCTAGCTTAGTCATTTATACTAATAAAGCTGTCATTTCTGGTCTAGTTAAGGGTGAAAAGCTTAAGGGGAAAGAATCATCACTAGGTAGGTTGTAATAGTTCCTTTCCTGAGTTTGCTTCCTAAGGTTAGCGGATGACCCAACGTCGCTCGAGGGACAACCTAAGATCATGTCAAGAAAGAGTCGTACCAATAAGTTGGTTATTTGAGCAAACGGATAAATTTGGTGGATACCTGAATAATTGCAACCTATAACTAATTGTGTTTCGGGAATGAGGTCTAAGATGATTCTTAGGAGAACCAATGGACAACTCTATGAGGGTCAGATCATTCATCAGGTGGGACCCATGCGTGTGGTCCACCAACCAAATGGATGGATGGTCTGGATATGCCCAAGGTGGTCTACGTCCAGACCTTGGACAACACACAATGAATGCACGGACGACAACACACAATGAACGTACGACAACACACAATGAACGTACGTACGAGGTGGGTTTCACGCAGGACTTGCCATGCATGAATATATAAGGCAGTGCCACTATGCACGTGTGCACCTTTACACATGTGACATGGGTGCCAAATCTGAACGGTTCATAAGATGTGAAATTTCGAGAAACCTTAGGTGTTAAATTTTCACCCTGATATAAGATTCCGGTGGGCCATAGAAAGAAAAATATAATTTCAAGGGCAAAAACTGTTTGCATTAATCATGGCCCACTGAAATTTTGGTTCAAGGTAAAAGTTGGCACAAGGGGCTTTCTCGAGGTTCTGCTCCATGTGGACGGTTCAGATTTTCGAGACTCATCAGGTATGATGAGATCTCAACTTTTTTTCTTGTCATAGGATTCATGTGAACTGTTTCATGCATTCATGCATGCACTGTGTACTTGTACATATGTATTATGCATGTGAGCACCTAGTGGGTCCCCCGTGAGCATGGTGTCGAATCCGAATAGTCCATAAGATGTGGAATCCCAAGAAACCCTAGGGGGTGAATTCTCACCCTAGTCTAAGATTCTGGTGGCCCATAACAAAGATAACTTCAAATCAAGGGAAGACACTATTTGCACCTTTCAGGGCCCACCAAAGTTTCGATTCAATGTAAAAATTGTGACCAGGGGGTTTCTTGATGTTCTGCTCTGTGGACCATTCAGATTTTTCGGACTCATTATATCTGAGGAGATCTGAATTTTTTTTCTTGACAACCAGTTTACGTGAACTAATTTGCATGGGAGCATTCTATCTGTTTCAACGTTATGGTGTATGCATGCACCCTTTATTCATTTCAAAGGTGGGTCCCATGTGATTGGTGGGCCCCACGTCCCATAGTGTACCATGTGCAGGGTGGGTCCCACCCAGCTGGCAACATAGGTGGACGGCGTGGATACACATCAAAGTGGACCACTTGGTTTTTAGAGAAGGCTGATTTGGACAGTCACGTCTAACGTAAGCTACAGGAGCTAAAGCTGGGGATGGACGTGGATGGGAGAAAACACCAAGCCAGGCGCGGCCCACTGGGACCGATGGTGTGGCCCGCTGAGATTGGAATCTCAGGTGCAGCCCACATGGCTGTGTATGACGTGGCCCACCTGTTGGTGTCATGGCCCACCTGTTATTTGCAGGGCCCAAGTCGGCAGACAGCCCACCTACTGTATGCAGTGAAAAGGAGAAAACGGTCCCCATTAAGGTGCCGTTTGAACCTCCGCCGGTCTTGATTTTCGGCACCAACCTGACCCATTTCCGGCGCTGATGGTGAACGTCGGTAGCTCTATGCAACCACACGTTGCAGCACTATTTCGATCAGATTTCAGACCCCACCTACAGCCATTGTCTTAGCCCAGAACAGAGCCTAACGAACGCCTGGCTCTTGGTCCTAACCACAGCTATTAAGAGAAGCTGGTGCAGGCGTTCTCAGGCTCGATTTTTGACTTGGACAGAGGCCTGGATAGGCCTACAGTAGACCACGAACCGTGGCCACTCCGGGGACAGCTCTCAGTTTAAAGAAGAGCTTTGTTTCTTCTCCGCTTATGGCCTGACGCACGGCCATTTCTTGGCCGGGTCCTGGACTGAAATGGAGTCTTCCTTCTAGCCTGACACAACCAGGTTTGGCTTGCACCCAGAGCTAGCCCTTGAAACTCTACAGAGAGTTCAAAGCAGACCCGTCATGAGGCCTGAACAGGGGTCTGAAACGACCACTTTTTGGCTCATCCAGATGCTAATGTGGCGGAACCGAACCCAACCATTTGCTTGGCATGGTTCCGGTTTCGACCATGCTATCTTATCTTAGCTAAAACGTCTAAGGAGAGGGAAGAAGAAGAATCACCTGAGGTGGGTGATTGTCGTCCTGCACTTGAACTACAATATGAAATATGACTCCCTATTTTTCTCTTTCCTATATTCTCTTTCTTTATCTCTCTTGGTACGAATTCCTAAGGGCTATAGGGCCATTCTTATAGATGGAGGGAGAGAGAACGGATGGCTGAGATTGCTACTCCTTTTGGACGGCTGAGATTTGTATTTGCAATAGTCGGTCGGGACATGTCCGATCGAGGAGAGGACTTGCTGCACCTCGCACACGTGTTAAACAGAGAGAGAAAGGCGAGAGATTTGTATTCGCAACAGTCGGTCGGGACGTGTCCGATCGAGGAGAGGACTTGCTGCACCTCGCACACGTGTTCGGTTAGAAACAGCGAGAGAAAGGCAGGAGATTTGTATTTGCAATACTCAGTGCACCTCACACACGTGTTCTTGTGTGCATGCCCCATGTCGGGACCCACTGGAATGTTGTTACCGCAATCCATACCGTTCGTTTGTATTGGAGGACACCATCTAGGGCCCCTGGCTTATGTTGGGTCAATGGTGAGCCCTAGGTGGGCCATGCCAATTAGATCTTGACCCGTAACGGATGATTATAATGGTTCTGGTGGTCAGATTTACCCCAAACCGATCGCCAACAATTAAAGTGGCCCTATGAGTTGTCCACCTCTTCAAGACTTGCTACTGCTCGTATAATAATCATAATTTTATTTTATTTCCTCTATTTCATTACGTGTATACATGTATTTATATCATTTTTGTATTTATTGTTATTATCATTCTCTACACACACTATATATATAGTTCATGATGTGGGCCACACTGTAGGTCATTAGGAGTTAGGACCATTATATACCAACCCAATGATTGGATTGCCTAGTATTTCATTATTGATAACTCTATGCGTCCTAATGATTGTTTGGGTGAAATTTAGGAGTTGAATAGGATGGATCTTCTTACGGGACATTGTGGATCGATGAATAGTGGACCTTGTGATTTTGATCCCTACATTGGTTTCATATAGTTTGACTGTACTACATAGGTATATTATGAGATGTCATTACGCTCAAGATTATAAAAATAAGATTTTCATTTATTTAAATACAGTTCAACTTATGATAGTCAACCGGACAGATTGATCTCAAATCTTATTATGATGTTGCGAGTTGTCATAGTCTAAAATCTAAGGGTTAAAATGAATAGATTGAGGGTCGTTGGATAGTGACGTATAAGGCAAAGTACGTGGGTCAATGCATATTGTTAAGGGTCAAATATTACATATCAGACCCCATTTATTGTCTGGATTTACGAGCATGGTCCGTTTAATAGCCCGATTTAATCGTGTTTGTGATACAGGGTGTCTTTATGAGCTTGAACTGAAAATGAGTGTTAAAAATATGGTTTTAGCGCTCAAAATGTACCAAGGCAAGTTACGGGACTCCAAGGGGCCAAAATCGAAGGAATCACATGCCAGGGATCGAAGAAAATCGAGAAACTGAAGCTCAAATGGCCCGAAAATTGGTTTAGAATATAAGATCACAGGATTTTCACCATCCGTTCGGCTCAAAACTTCATACATGGCCTGAGGATCATAAATTAACCGTACACGTCAGTTTTCAACCATTGGATCTTTCTGAAAGTGGTCCAGTGGACAAATCAGACCATAAATCAGCAAAGTGGGGCCCACCTGGTACTTGGATATGTTTCAAATTAAGTGTCAACTCATTAAATGTGCTGAAAAAGAGGATGGACGGAGCAGATTTCTAACAAATATCTCAGTGGACCCCATGTCAAGGGGAGTGTACACTACATACATAAAGGGCGCTGCCCATTGAATGCACCAAGTCGGGTCAGCAGGCGCTGACCCGACCTCCTTCCTAAAACGGGATTTCCCATTTTTCTTTGCACAACAGGGAGCTGAGCTCCCTTCCTTTGGCCCACCATCACGAGACAACACTCTGATACAGACCGTCCATCTGGGGAAAAAGAAGCGTCTTATCACTGCCTAGGTGGCAGAATTGAAAAAGATGGTGAGGAACGAAATCCAGCCGTTCAAAGCAGAGAATGGACGGTGGAGTGAAAGATAACGTGGGCCACACTAAAACAGACCAAAGTTATACATTTCTGAACGGTTTTATGCCAGAAATTCAATGCACGGATTGGATTTTACAGATGGAATCGAACATGGGCCCCACCGTCAGCCAGCGCAAGACGCGTCGTCTCTGTTACGCATGAACGGACGCTGGGACATGTAGTATGCTCTCATCGTTCATCAAACGGACAATCTGGACCGTTCATTTGATCCAGAAGGTAGCCAAGACCCTTGCCAAGGTCTCCGAATGGTCCCATCCATGCACACATAGATGGATTGTAGTCAAACGCAGGTCGAACGATGAGAAGATTTGGTACAATGGGCCATGCAAAACTTGAAACAAACCCACCTGTCCTATCCTGTTTTTCACTGGGAATCGAATGGACGGCATGGATTTCTCATTAGATCTTGATCAGGGACTCTACCAAGTAATCAGCATACGCATTATGACGCATGCTGTAACAGAGTGCATAAAAATATTTTTCAGCTTTTGCAGCGTGAACCGACCTTCTGGTATTATAAAAAGGAGGAAGACAAGAGGGGAGGGGGATCATAAAAATCTTGGCTGGAGCTTGGCTGGACGTGAAGCACAGAGGAGAGGAGAGAGAGTAGAGTGGGTTCTCTTTTCTTTTGTTTAATTTAATTTATTTTATTTAAGATGATTAGCCCATCCATGTCTGGCTAAATCCTCTTAGCTAGGGCTAAGAGGTGAAGCTTGCAGTGAGATGGGAGACTCCATGCTTTTAATTTAATTTTAGTATATGAATTGATGTTGATTATTAGTTTTGATGGAATATTTTTAGTCTTTAATGGTCTGTTGTGACTGAAATTATAATGGGTCTGCAATGCCTTTGAATATTTCCTTTCTTTTTATGTTTATGACGTCAGGAAGCCCTGTTGTTCACCATCGTCTCCTGGGATGGTCGGATGACAGTACTCTTTCTAACTTTCATAGCATGTGATTGGTTGGTAATTAGTTTAATTCTGTTGTTTGCCATAGTCTCTTGGGCATGGTTTGGTGATGGAATCCATTCTAATTCATATACCTTTCATCTCTTGAAAACTAGATCAATGACAGTTCAGTTTAACTTCCATGATTCATGAAGCAAGTGTAAGATCTCCCTGATCTCTACAAGTGGATCCTCTGAATCCCTAGTTCCCTTCCTCTGATTTTTCTTAAGTTTAGATAATATTTTCACCATTATTCTTCAAATTACATTTGATTTAGATTCCATCTTATTCTAGTTATAGTTCTAGTTCTAGTTAATTTTACATAACGTACAAGTTTCAGTCCCTTGGGATTCGACCTCGGTCTTACCGAGTTATTACTACATCACAACCCTGCACTTGGGGAGTGAACACATATATGTTAGCTAATCTAGATTTACGTGATGACACCCAAGTACCGAAAGTATGGGGTGTTACAATTCTCTTGGGAATAATCCTATGACAATGGTGGCATATGAGCCTTTTCAGCGGGAGAATCTGCAAACCATGCATGGACTGGGGTAATTGATCGTTTGAGGGAGATCTTACGGTAGACTCGTGTTCAAGATGACGGGCGACCTCATATTGGCGTTGAGGCTCACAATCGTCATGTTCATGATGCGATACCAATGGGGAATCCCATGACAACAACTGAAGATGGTGCATCTAGTGATGAGGAGATTGAGGATTTGATTCTCCTGTAAGAAGAGTGAAGAGGTGTCGGGTCGGATTGAGAGAGGGATTTCAAAATGAATGTTGATTTCCCTAGCTTCAATGGCCATCTTCACATTGAACACTTCCTCGATTGACTTTTTGAAGTGAAGCGATTCTTTGATTATGTAGATTCCTAAGGAGAAAAAGGAAAAACCTGTAGCCTATAAATTGACGGGTAGAGCCTTTAAAAACTTCAACTTACTCAAACCAGGTAGTTGAAATCACTAATAGGAGCGGTTAAAGCAATTGATAAGGACACGATTCCTTTCGAGCGATTATGATCAGGTATTATTTCAACAATATTAGGATAGTCGACATGGTAGATGATCAGTGAGAGATTATGTAGAGGAGTTCTATCGCATGTCTATGAGAAACGATTTAGTTGAGACTGAGTCACAATAGGTTGTCATAATCATTGGTGGTTTACGTATGTTGATCTAAGACTGGATTCAAATGCAACCCGTCAGAAAAATGAATGAAGAAATTAAATTGTTCACCCGAATAGAGATATAACTAGAGTGTCCCAAATATACAAAACAATGTTCCAAATAAGGTATCTACTTTTGAACCTTCACGTGATGCATCCCTATCATGGGGGAAGGAATCTATGGGGGGTGTCCTCGATCTCCTTCAACCACGAACCGAGATTTAGGGAGTGGCCAAGTTAGACATCGGAGAGCAGCAATCGCTACTACTAGTCCAAGTAAAATCCTTAACCCCTATGATCTGCCTCTACCGGATAAGTGCTATCGATGTGGTTAACCCAATCATCGATCTCATGTGTGTCATCAAAGGTAGATGACTAATATAGCCATTAACAATGGGGGAGCAAGATGTAGATGATGTTCAAGAAATCGATGACGCTGAGCACATTATGGATGATGGAGAATGATTCGAATGGTGTCGAGGGTCAAATATTACATATCAGACCCCAGTTATTGCTTGGATCTACGAACATGGTACTATTTAACGGCCCGAATTAATCGTGTTTGTGATACAGGGTATATTTATGAGCTTAGATTGAAATAGGAAGCTAAAAGCATGGATTTAATGACCAGAATAGGAGACGGACTCTAGGGGATCAAGATCAACAGATATACATGCTAGAGATCTAGAAAATTAAGAAACTGATGTTCAAGTGGCCTGAAAGTCAGCCAGAATGCAAGATCATAGGGTTACCATTATCTGTTCGGCTCAAGACTTCATATATGGCCTTAAGACCAGAAATTAACCGTATACGTCAAATTTTAACCATTATATCCCTCTGGAAGTGGCCCAACGGATAGATCAAACCCCATATCAACAATCTGGGGCCACCTGATCGCTGGATACGTTTCAGTTTTGGAATAAACGTCTTAAATGATCTGAAAAAATGGATGGACGAAGCAGATTTCTCACGCGCATCACAATGGACCCCACATGTACACGTAGGAGTGCACAGGCGGTGTACTCCCGCGCCACACCAGACTGCTGAGATCGCTCAACTGGCACTGACCTAATCCGACTTTTTGCGTAAACAGCGTCTGCGAGGTGCGAAAGTTGATTCGAGTTGTGGGTCCCACTCATCATCCTATTTGATGATCCGATCTATTCATTCACTCTAGGGGGTGGGCATAACCATCACCTAGGTGACGCAATTTCGGAAGACAATGGAGATCAGTTTTCAACTATCCAAGCGAAAGACCGACGGTACATGTCAGAATTATTTTTCAAGATGAATCCAATGGACGGACTAGATTTCATCGCTAACATCAAGCATGGGTCCACCAACGTCAAAGCGCAACATCTGTGTGAGCTCTGTTTCGCAGCAAAGGCTGCGGCCGATCCAAGTGGGCCACCATCGCTGATCAGATGGCTGATCCAGGCCATCCATCTTCTAGTTCATTTAAAAACGTCCCAAGGGACGTTAATCTTTTGGAAAGAAAGTAAGGGGAGTTAGAGTTGGGACACTAACATCTTAGCTGCATAAAAAGCTTTCGCAGCAGCTCCTAAATATGTGCATAGTGCATAAACGGCTATTCCACCGCCTCTGGCTGCGAGCGAGGAGTCAGTTCTCCATTCCAGCCGACGTACACATACTATAAGAGGAGAAGAACATAAGGAGGGAGGGGAGACGAGAGCGAGAGGAACGTAGGGCTGGCCATCTGCTAGAGTTCTTTTCTTCCCTTGTTTTTAATTTCAGTTTATGATTTTTTATGTTTAAGAGACTTTAGTTTAATCATGATTATGATTGGCTAAACCTCTTAGCTAGGGCTAAGAGGTGAAGCTTGTAGCGTAATGGGAGATTTTTTGCTTGTGCCTTTTGTTTAGACTGAACTGATGTTGATGTTAGTATAATTAAGGAAATGTTTTCAGTTTTTAATGGTCTGTTATGACTAAAATTACAATGGGTCTGCGATAGCTTTAAGCATATTTCTTTCCTTTTTATGATTATGACGTCAAGAAGCCCTGTTGTTCACCATCGTCTCCTGGGCATGGTTGGATGACAGTACCCTTCCTAACCTTCATACATCTTATGATTGGTTGTTAATTAGTTTAATTCTGTTGTTTGCTTTGTCTCCTGGGCATGGTTTGTTTATGGAATCCATTCTAATTCATATACCTTTCATCTACTGACAACTATATCAAAGAAAGTTCAGTTTGATTTTCATGGTTATACTTTTCAACTGGATAAAGATGGGACTCTAAGTCTAATTGAGTTCTTGAAGCAAGCATAAGATCTCCCTGATTTCGACAAGTGGATCCTCTGAATCCCTAGTTCCCTACCTCTAAATTTTTTAAGTTTTAGATTAATATTTCACTATTATTCCCTCAAATTCATTCGAATTAGATTTCATCTTAGCCTAGTTCTAGTTATACTTAATTTCAAATTACATACAGGTTCCAATCCCTTGCGACTCGACCTCAGTCTCACCAAATTTATTACTACATCACAACCCTATAGTTGGGGAGTGAACAAGTTTTTAGCGCTGTTGTCTGGGACCAACAGCTACATATTTTCAAAATTAATTGGTTTTAGAATTAGTTTAAAATTAGGATTTTACTAACTTTAGTTTTAGATTTTTCTTTCTATTTGATTTTTAGAACTAACCTTCCTGTTTTGTAGAGTTATTAATAGATCTTCTAAATTGGTAACTTCGTCTTGATTTCTTTACTTTCTCTATTTTCTAAATTAGGTCTTCTCTTCTAGAACTAACTTGGTTGTTTTGTTTTACAGGTTCTCAACTTAGGACTTCGAATTTGATAACTTCTTTACATCTTTTCTCTTTATTTCTAGATTGTCGTTTCTATTCTTCCTCTTAGGTCTAGGTTAGAATATGAATTGAGAGCTGCGAGTGTTTTATGTCCAAGTGGGTTCGTGATAACACCCAATGTCTTTTGATTGAAGGACGTTCGGTTGAGGGGTTGACTATCCATCGTAGGACTAGACACCGCTCGAAATCCCCTGAGTTAACTAAAGTGATGGTTGAAAACCAACCTCTTCTACCTCAACCTAGGGTAGAGGACACCTAAGATGAGAATGAGGTGCATTAAACACCCCCGCCTCGTACTTTACAAGATTATTTACAACCAACGGGGGTGAGTACGCCTTCATGCATGATTTTTTCTGAAAATACAGGATATATGGACATCAAGTCAGGGGTTATCCAACTCCTTCCTAAATTCCATGGGCTTGAATCAGAAAGTCCATACTTACATCTAAAAGAGTTCGATGAGATTCTACCCATTTTATACTTTCCTAATATGTCTGAGGATACAGTCAGGCTGAAACTCTTTCCCTTTTCCTTGAAGGAGAAGGCTAAGACGTGGTTACATTTACTGCGTCCTGGATCCATTGGCACATGGAATGATGTGCAGAGGAAATTCATAAAGAAAATTTTTCTATATCATAAAGCGATTACCCTTAAAAAAGCAATCATGAACTTCGCCCAAAAGGAGGATGAAACATTCTTCCAATGTTGGAAAAGGTTCAAGGATCTTGTCAGTTCATGCCCACAACACGGCTTTGAAATGTGACGGATTACAAACTTTTTCTATGATGGACTGACATCTTCCATGCGCCAATTGGTCGAGACAATGTGTAATGGAGAATTCATGAATAAAGATGTCGATGAGGTATGGGATTACCTCGATAGAATTGCTGAAAATGCGCAATCATTGGACCATTACCCAAAATCGAACACCACATCTAGGCCGACTTAATCTAAGGAGAAAGGTGGATTATATCTCCTGAAAGAAGAGGATGATCTCAATTTTAAAGTGACTAATCTCATAAGGAGATTCGAGACCATGTAATTAAAGAAGGATAAGGTTAATGAAACTATTTGCGGTATCTGTGATTGCAACATTCACACAACTGAAAATTGTCCTACAATACCTGCCTTTCAAGAAGTATTGAATGAACAAGCCAATGTTGTAAATAATGATCGAAGACCTTTCAATGGATCCACCTCCAATACATACAATCCTAGTTGAAGAAATCATCCAAACTTCAGTTGGAAGAATAGACAAATGGCTACTCCTCAAGGTTTCTTCAATCAAACTCCAAATCAAGAGAAACCTCAAGAGGATTCAGTTCAAAAGCATATTTGAGAACAAGAGCTACTTAATCAGAATTTGACACAAGCGTTTCATAATATCTAAACAGTATTAGGAATGCTTGTGTTGTATATTCAAAGGATAGAGTCACAATTACCATGTGGAGGAAAGGGGATGCTTCCTGCTCAACCTATCCACAATCCTAAACCGCAATATGAAATAAGTGACCCTAACTCTTCAAATCAGATGGAGCATGCTAAATCTATCACCACTCTTAGGAGTGAAAAGATTATTGATAAAACCCTTCCTGTTAGGTCCGAAAAGCTTCACGAATCAGAAGAGGACAACAATGATGGATCTAGTGATGCTCCACAAAAATTAGAACAGAAACTTCTAGAGAAGCCAGTTATTCCATTTCCCTAACGGTTGGTTGTACCAAAATCTCTCTCTAACTCTTAGGATATTCTAGAGGTGTTGAAACAAGTGAAAGTCGACATTTCTCTACTTGATGCCGTAAAATAAATACCTTCATATGCTAAATTCCTGAAAGACCTATGCACGACCAAACGACGGCAGAGTATTTAAAAGAAGATCTTCTTGATTGAGAAAGTGAGTGTCATCCTAAAATAAGATGTGCTGCAAAAATATAAGGATCCCGGTAGCCTAACCATATCATGTATGATCGGTAACTACTGCATTAAGCACGCACTTCTTGACTTAAGAGCGAGCGTCAATCTGATTCCTTACTCGGTATACAAATAGCTAGGGTTGGGTGAATTAAAAACCACCTTAACCACATTACAACTTGCTGATCATTCTGTTCGTATGCCAAGAGGGATAATTGAGGATGTGTTAGTTCAGGTTGACAGATTTTATTACCCTGTAGATTTTATCATCATGAATACTGAACCCATCAATAATGGAAGCACTCAGATTCTCATCGTCCTTGGCCGTCCATTCTTTGCCACTTCAAATGCAATTATCAATTGCAAGAATGGAGTCATGAGCATGTCTTTTGGGAATATGACATTGGAGTCAAACATCTTTTTCAATAATAGCAGAAACTTAGAGGATGATGACAATTTTCATGACATTAACATAATTAATTCTTTCATGGAAGATAGAATGCCTCTGACCTTATCCTCTAACCCTTTAGAGACGTGTCTGGCATACTCCCATAACTTAGATGAGGACATGATTAGGGAGACGTGTGCCTTGATACTACGCCGATACTTGAAGTTAACCAGTGGAGGCCACAATTTAAAAAATTACCCCAAACTGATGTCGTGCCTCTACCGTCTAACCTCAAGCCATCGAAGCTTGACCTAAAACCTTTGCCCTATGATTTAAAATATGTCTATTTAGGTCAAGATGAGATATACCCAGTGGTGGTATCTGCCCACGTGGAGAAAGAACAGGAGAGTATGCTCATATCTACTCTCATTAAGCATAAGAGAGCCCTGGGATGGACGATAGCAGACCTCAAGGGAATTGACCCCTCGATTTGTACTCACCACATATATCTTGAGGATAATGCGAAGACCTCATGACAATCACAACGTAGACTTAATCCTAACATGAAAGAAGTGGTTAAGGCCGAGGTTCTGAAACCATTGGATGTTGGTATCATATACCCTATATCCGATAGTTAATGGGTGAGTCCAACTCAGGTGGTTCCTAAGAGGTCCGAAATCACCATCGTAGCCAATGCCAATAATGAACTCGTGCCAACCAGAGTTACTACTGGTTGGAGAATGTGTATTGACTACAGGAAGTTGAATACCATCACGAGGAAGGACCACTTTCCTTTACCCTTCATTGATCAAATTTTGGAAAGGTTAACTGGTCATTCTTATTACTGTTTCCTTGATGGGTATTTGGGCTACAATCAGATAGAGATCGCCCCTAAAGATTAGGAAAAGACCACATTTACATGTCCCTATAGCACCTTTGCTTACCGAAGGATACCATTCGGACTATGTAATGCCCCTGCCACCTTTCAGTGATGTATGAAGAGTATTTTTTCTGACATATCGAGAAAATATCTAGAGATCTTCATGGACAAATTCTCTGTTTTTGGTCTGTCTTTCAGCGAGTGCTTAAAAAGTCTTAAATGTGTGCTGAAAAGATGTGAAGAAAAGAACTTGATACTTAATTGAGAGAAATGTTATTTCATGATTCATAAGGGAATTATCCTTGGACATATTATCTCATCCAAAGGAATTGAGGTGGATAAGGCAAAAATCGATTTTATTTCTAACCTACCCCCACCCAAGAACATTCGGGACGTGTGATCCTTCTTAGGACACGCTAGGTTTAACAGAAGATTCATAAAGTACTTTAGTCTCATCTCTCGTCCTCTATGTAGTCTACTTCAAAAGGATGCACCATATAAGTGGATTGAGCAATGTCAGGAAGCTTTCATTAAGCTTAAGGGCATGTTGACCAGTGCACCCATCATATAGCCACCTGACTGGAGCATTCCTTTTGAACTTATGTGCGATGCATTTGATTATGCTCTTGGGGTGGTTATAGGCCAGAGAAAAAATAAGAAACCCTACGTTATTCATTATGAGAGTAAGACTCTAAATCCTACCTAAGTGAACTACTCGACTACGGAAAAGGAACTCTTAATCGTAATGTTCGCTTTAGACAAATTTAGGTCCTACTTGATCGGATTCAAGATCATTATTTATACAGATCATACGGTGCTCAAGTATCTTCTTATTAAGAATGATGCTAAGCCCCGCCTGATAAGATGAATCCCTCTACTCTAAAAATTTGATTTAGAAATTAAGAATAAAAAGGGAGTAGAGAACGAAGTGGCTGATCACTTTTCTCGCATTAATCCCTCTCATTTCCTTGAGATGACACATATTAATGAAATGTTCCCTGACGTACAGTTGTTCAGAGTCTCCCATTCACCTTGGTTTGCTGATATCGCTAATTATCTTGCCATAGGTTCTATACCGACACAGTGGACTGCTCAAGATAAGAAGAAATTTTTCACCGAAGTGCACAACTTTTTCTAGGACGATCCATACTTGTTTAAATATTGCTCAGACCAAATTTTAAGGAGATGTGTGCCAGATGATGAGCATCAAAGTGTCATCTCCTTTTGTCACTCTCACGCCCGTGGTGGTCACGTTTCTGATAAAAAGACTACAACCAAGATTCTACAGTATGACTTTTACTGGCCCACTATGTTCAGGGACACTCTTGAGTTTTCCAAAGCTTGTGAGCATTGTCAGAATTTGAGAGCATTGTCCTGTCAAAATATGATGCTCTTGAATCTCATTCCTATCATAGAGGTATTTGATTGCTTGAGCATCGATTTCATGGGACCATTCCCCCAATCCTTTGGAAATGTATATATTTTGCTTGACATAGACTATGTCACTAAATGAGTCGAAGCGATTTCGTGCCGAAACAATGACCATCGCACGATCATTAAATTCTTGAAAGAGAACATTCTTTCTCGATTCGGAACACCTCGAGCCATCATTAGTGATGGGGGCTCACACTTTTGTAATATACCATTCGAGAGTTTAATGAAAAAATACGGTATCTTTCATAAGGTGAGCACCCCATACCGCCCACACACAAGTGGGCAAGCTGAGATTTTCAATAGGGAAATCAAACACATCTTGTAGAAAACGATTAACCCTGACCGTAAGGACTAGTCAATTTGATTGACTGATGTTTTATAGACTTACCATACTGCTTTCAAAACTCCTATTGGAATGTCTCCCTTTAGACTCATCTATGGGAAAGCTTGTCACTTGCCTGTGGAGTTGAAACATAGAGCCTAGGTGATCAAAAATCTAAATTTCAATTTAGACAACGTTGGCTTGCTCCGTAAACTTCAGTTGAATGAACTTGAAGAAATCTGGAATGACGTATACGAGAACTCGAGAATTTATAAGGATAAGATGAAGGTATTTCATGATCAACATATTCTGCGGAAATCATTCACGCCAGGTCAGAAAGTCCTTTTGTATAACTTTCAACTACATCTCTTTTCAGGTAAGCTTCGATCTCGTTGGACCGGCCCTTATATTATTGTCACTGCTTATCCTTATGGGGCTGTCGAGATAAGAGATCCCGACCATGGCAAGGAGTTTAAAGTAAATGGACATCGATTAATATTCCTTTACATCCAACGATGTTAGGGTTAGGGTTTTCTATCCTAGGTTTGGGTAGATAATACAATAGTGGAAATAACCATCTTAACCATATCATAAGTAACAGGATGATGTATCAATCACTGTTCATATGGTGGGGCCCACCATGGATGGCTTGATTGGAAAATAATTCACACCTATTCTGCCATAGTCTCCATCTCTTTTCTTCACTTTCCCTCGCTGAATGGAAACCGTTAATAGCTTTCGTTTTAGACTGTCGTTGATCAGATGACTAGGATCATCATATCTATGTATTCTTTAAATCAATTTCCATCCACGGAAGGAGCAATTAGATGAATGGTCTGAAATGATCAGTTATCCTGAGACGTGTACAATGTAAAAATGCCATTCTACGAGCTCTACCATACACCTTCCTGCCTCCAGGTGGTATTATCTGCGCCTGGGACTACTGAAGTGACGTGGTGAAATACGATTAGTTGAACGCCAGTAACCGGTTGCTTTATAATTAATGCTCGTTCCATTACAGCTCCGTTAAACGTTTCTCTCCGTTTGGCAGTGCACACACTCGATCACCCATTTTCATGTCATTTCTTTTACTGGCTTCCCCTGTGAAGTGGGGTTACACTTTTCATGGGCGCCTTGTAATGTATCCACGCAGCTCATCCATTTCACAAGATCATTTTAGGGCATAACCCAAAGTGTGAAAAAGATCTAAATTTCAAGTGCACCCAACTGTAGAAAACAATGGGGATTGGACGCTTACCATTAAAACCTCTTTGGGCCACAAAAAATTTCAATGCAGCTAATATTTATGCTTTACCTTATTCCATATCTTTTCTAACTTCAAAAAGTTAGATCTCAAATAAACATCAGGGTTAGACCTAGGAAGGTTTCGACAGTAACTGTCACTGTTTCACTTTTTCCGCTGGTGGGGTCATGGATACAACACATACATCATGATGGGCCAATAGAACGTGGTGACATTCTATCAGTATCCAGACTCGCTATAGTATGGTTAAGTAGCCGTTTCCTATTCACGTGGATTGCGGCCAAAGCCATCGGCATGAACTTCCTTCAACGGCAAGCTAGGTGGGGCACACGATGATGTTAGTTAGAAATCCACTCTATCCATCCTTTTTTCCATGTCATCTTATAATGTAGGCCTAAAAATGAGGCAGATCTAAAACTCATGTGGGATGTACGGATGGAAACAGTAAGTGGGGAAATTCCTGTTGTTGAAAATTCCCCGGGTCCACCATGATGTATTGACGCAGGGATGAACGTGATGAGGTCGATCACCGTCTTCCTCAAGGATAACTACTCCGAATCCACGGAGCTTCTCTGGACTCCTCACAGAGACTTCTCGAATCCACGAGGAAAGAAAGAAGGAAAATAGAAATAATTCTAATAAATTCGAAATTGATTGATGCATAATTAAAAACGAGTTTACACCCCTTTAAATAAGGGAACCAAGCAACATGAAAGAAATCAGACTCATACTACAACTAAAACTCCTAGAATTCGCAACTTACTATAAATAGTAAACTTACTATTTATAGACGGTCACGATGTCTACTAGTGCGCAAGGTTTTCAGCCAAAAATAGTAAGTGTCCTATTTGGCTTCAACAAACCGTTCTCCTAATTATCCTAAGCACTTTTCATGTTGGACACAACTCCTAAAGCCCAACGGATGAAAAGTTATACTCAAACTAAAACTTACTATTTATAGTAAAAACAAAATTAAAACGAGGAAACGACCGTCGATCAGGGGGTTTTTCACAAATTCGGGCTGCGCAACCTGGCGTAGCTGGGTTGGTTGGCTAAAGTAGCTTGTTCTACCCCAAAATCATATATTTTACGTCGGATAACTCATTCCGGATTGTGAGATACGCCCGATCTAAGGTCCGATGGTCCGGATCACTTCTGTCGCCGACCGTGCCTTTTCTGATCCATCTTAGCCATGAAATTGTCCTCGACCCGCTCTACATCAGTCCCCTCCACTTGAAAAGAACTCGTCCTCGAGTTCTCCTCCTGCGCTGGTTCATGATACTCGGTCAGGTCCGCAACGTTGAAAGTCCGTGAGATCGCCATGTCATCTGGAAGATCAACAACATAAGCATTATCATTGATCTTTCGGATGATCGGTACCGGTCCAATCTTCTTATTCTTCAGATTGTTGTACATCCCGGTTAGAAATCTTTCTTTTCGCAAATGGACCATTACCTGGTCGCCCACCTCGAACACCTTTTGTCGACGATGCTTGTCCGCTTGTTCCTTGTACTTTTCGTTCGAGGCATGTAACTTAGTCTGCACCTCCGCATGAATACCCATGATCTTGTCTACCATATGTTCTGCTGCAATACTCATGCCTGGGAGCTTGGGCAGAGGGACCAAGTCTAGTGTGTGGCGAGGTACTCGTCCGTAAATAACCTGGAACGGAGATTTCCCTGTCGAGCGGTTCACCATGTTGTTGAATGCAAACTCCGCTTGAGACAAGGCCAAATCCCACTGCTTCGGTTTCTCTCCTGAAATACATCGAAGGAGGTTTTTCAAAGTGCGATTCACAACTTCGGTCTGCCCATCAGTCTGTGGGTGGTAAGCACTGCTGAATTGAAGTCGTGTATCGAATCGAGTCCACAAAGTCCGCCAAAAGTGGCTAATGAACTTCGTGTCACGATCAGAAGTAATGGTCTTAGGGACCCCGTGTAGCCGTACGACCTCCCTGAAGAATAAATTCGCCACATGTGTTGCATCAAGGGTCTTCTTGCATGGGATAAAGTGCGCCATCTTGGAGAAACGATCGACCACTACGAACACCGAATCCATGCCGCGTTGTGTTCGTGGAAGACCAAGTACGAAGTCCATTGATAAATCCTCCCAAGGACCGTCAGGCACAGGTAACGGGGTGTAGAGGCCCGTATTCTGAGATTGTCCCTTGGAGGTCTGACAAGTATGACAACGTTGTACGGCTCTTCCCACATCACGTACTAATTGCGGCCAGTAATACCGCTCTTCCACAAGAGCTCGCGTCTTGTCTCGCCCAAGGTGTCCACCGAGGCCACCTCCATGTAGTTCCTGAATAATCTGCTCCCTTAGAGAACTTTGGGGGATGCACAATCGATTCCCTTTGAAGAGAAAACCATCTTGTATATGAAAGTCACTGGGGTGACCTTCTTGGCACTTCAACCAGGAATCTTTGAAGTCTTCATCCTCGGCATATAGCTCCTTGAGACAGTTAAAGCCGACCACCTCATTGCTCACCGTAACAAGTAGTGACGCACGACGACTAAGTGCATCAGCCATCTTATTCTGCTGACCTGACTTATGCCTCAGAACAAACGTAAATTCCTGTAAAAACGTAACCCATCTAGCATGCACACGATTCACGTTAGTCTGAATATTAATAAACTTTAATGCCTGATGGTCGGTGTACAGAACAAACTCCCTCTGAATCAGATAATGCCGCCAATGTCGCAGCGCCTGAACAACTGCGTACAACTCAAGCTCGTAAGTCGACCACTTCTTTCGGGCTTCACTGAGCTTCTCGCGATAGAAGGCTACCGGCCTGCCTTCCTGTGATAATACTCCTCCTATTCCGACATATGAAGCGTCACACTCCACCTCAAATAATTTATCAAAATTAGGAAGCACCAAGATCGGTGTTGTAGAAAAACGATGTTTGATCTCATGAAAGCTCTTATCAGCTTTATCGGTCCACTGGAACGGCCCTTTTTTCATGTAATCCGTTATTGGCACGACTATGGTGCTAAAATCTCGCACAAATCGACGATAGAAAGTCGCCAATCCGTGAAAACTCCTCACCTCATGAATGTTTGTCGGGATCGGCCATTCCTTAATAGCTCGCACCTTTTCATCGTCCACCCGAATTCATGTGGACGTTACAACAAATCCTAAAAACAACAGGCTGTTAGTTAAAAAACTACACTTTTTCAAGTTGAGGTACAACTTGTTATCTTGTAGGACCTGCAGCACCTACCTGAGATGTTTCTTATGCTCCGCCTCATCCTGGCTATATATCAATATGTCATAAAAATATACTACCACAAATCGGCCAGTGAACGGTTTTAGAACTTGATTCATCAAACGCATAAAAGTACTTGGTGCGTTCGATAGGCCGAAAGGCATGACTAGCCACTCATATAACCCTTCGATCAAAGCTTTTTTTTTTTTACTTTTTTTTTTCACACGCGCACACACAGCACACACTCACACTAGTGGAGTTTCACCACCTATGGATACTGGAACCCTTGATCGGGTGTTGAAACTCTTGAGAGTCTACCACCCGAGCAAGAGCAAGGATCCTTTTCGATCAAAGCTTCCTTTAGAAGAATAACGCCCATTATTCATGACCCCTCCTTTATCTTTCTCCATCACTCTCTCATGCCATCTCGAGTGCATGTATAGTTAATCACCTTGGAGTTTCAATACGCTGGCCGCCGATAGCCGATCGATATATGTGTATTGAAGTCTATTTCATTCATTCCTTTCAAGACGATTCACTCCATTTACATGTTTTATATATATATATATATATATATATATATATATATATATATATATATATATATATATATATATATATATATATATATATATATATATATATATATTTATTATTTTTATGAAATCAAGTGAGATTTTGAACAAAATACGATAAATTTAATATTCATGAATGTTAGAAATTGTATTCTCCTGAGTTCAAGCGCACCGTAGACTTCATAATCAAGTGTAAAGCATTAATCCATCAATTAGAAAAATTTTAAACATTGAGATCCATGGATGTATAGTGTAATCTCAGCTAATCACATTAAGATTGAATTTGTTATTTCAGGATCTCATTGGTAACCAGCAAGAGAATTCATGATAACCAAACTTGCCTCATAAATTTCATCTTTTGATCTTTTCAACTTTTTGTTTTTCCATTAATAGTCATGCCAAAAAGAGGAATCAAATCCTTATCAATAGGGAGCAAACCTATGGCAAAAGACCAATTACCTAATAAATTTTTTTTTTTGAATGTTTAACCTTGGGGAATCAAACCTTCACCTGTAGGGAGCAAACCCATGATGAAGATTAATTGCCCAACCTGTTCAATTTTTATACCCTGATGGCAAGATATTTCAGACTGGTTCCCTTCGTGCTTAGTGATTACCAAGTTAATCCTTCAATATGGAACTGAAATCTTAATGTGTAAGCAAGACGTGTCCTGAAATCATGATTCAATCAATGTTTACAACTTCTAATCATGGATTAATAATTCACTTAACTATGAAATCTAACAGATACGGAATTCAAGAGTCATAAATCCAACATTATTTATCTTGAACTTCTAAATCAAGGGTATCCATCAAAATCACTTTGAATTCATAAAAATTTTTAGAAAAATTTTAAAATTTTTCACAATTGTTGCTCAAGACCAAGAAAATACGGATTAGGAAGCCTAATCTCCCACCCCCAACCTAAAATCTACATTGTCCTCAATGTAAAAGATATGAACATGCCATACACATGGAACAACGAAAGTAAAGTGATGGGAAGATAGTACCTGGATAACGAATCAAGAGAGAGACTTTCCAAGAGATCACGGCATGGAAGCTTGTCAGCATGAGAGAGAAAGCAGAACAAAAATAACGAAAATAAAATCCTACCTATATTACTTTCGCAGGTGCTCTCGATTGCATTTAGCGAATGCAACAAGCCTTTAAACCCCTAGGTTACCCCTAGTGGACGAGTTGTAGTCTCGTGAGGGTTTGCAGTAATGTTACCCACAAACATTGAATCAATCATCCCGCAAGGTTCCCCTTCCGGCCAATATCTTGATAAGTCTCTCAGTAAGCTTCTCAATAGGATCATCCAAAAGCCCTTTTTACAATAGGCTTGGATGCCCTGGAGTTTGAATTTCCAGAGAAACTTATTTACCTCATTAAAAATGTGTTGATGATTCGCCTGAGGTATCCAAAGTATAAATGATTCACCTGTGTCAGAAAAAGTTTCAGAGTTAGTATCCCATGGTGAATCAGAGACTACAGATAGATCAAGTTGAGAAAAATTTTCAGGAAGTAGTGTAGTCTCAACACTTTCCGAAGTATCAGACTTCGGTTCAATTTTCAGCTCCTCCTCCCCTAATGGTAAACATTCAGGATCTGTGGAAGAAAGGGATTCAGAGTAAGGGTTCTCTCGGTCAGTGCTGACTGCCGAGATATTGTCTTGCAAGGCATTCACTATGTCTCTTATCATGGGATCATTTGAATCTGCAAAGTATGCCAAGCAATCATCAAAAGAGTTGGGACATTCTTCTGAGAGTGACTTATTTTCCACCTTGGAGCTCGTGATGATCTGCTCAAGGAATCCATCATCCTTAAAAGTGGACGGATGTATGCTCTCTTGCTCCAGCCCTGCACAGACAGATTGAGGGTCAGTATGCGAACATTGATATGATCACTCTGTTCATTGAAATTACTCAGAAGAGGCATTGAATCGTCCACATTCAACAGTTTAGATGGTGGCCTCAACTGGGTGGTTTCAAATTCCAGAGTCGTAGCGCGCAACTACTCTTTCTCCCGAATCATATCATCATTCAATTCAGGGGAGTGGTCCAAATATGTTTCACAAGAGTTATAAGGGTCGGTCATAAGGGGCTCCTCCACTTTTAGATCAGACATGTCAGGTGAGTGAAGTATCTCATTATGACCGTTCTCTTCGCGTACTTCTTGATCATTAACTTGGACCAAACTTGAGATTAGTTCCAGGAAAATTGTGGTTATACATTCAGGATTGTCATCCCAATACTCATCATATTTTGGTTCAGTGCAGTGCACACTTGGGATGAAATCACTTTCCTCATATTCTTCACCTAGAATGGGTTGAGATTCGCATAAACTAACATCTTCATCATCATTAGAATCTAGTGTGTCAAGTGATTGAAGTGTATCATTATATTTGAAAGACAGTCATGTCTCTTCCCCATTCTTTTGAATAGTTATAGAAATCGACTCATCGGTAAATTGGACCATATGCTCGTTAATGGAATCCAACTCCTCATTCCAAATTCCGGATTCTTTTAAAAGTGGGTGCGGATCACTTTTTTCGCATTGTTTTTCTAGATTAGGTCGTGGCTGGGATGACCGAGCCTCCTCTATCCTATCAAGACGCGCATCGAGTCCTTTCATTGTTTCCATTACTTTTCTCATTTCCAAAAGACAGGCCGAAAGATTACGCTGATACGAATCCTCTTGGATCGTTTCTGGATGGATTTCAAAGGTAGGGGATCCAAGAGAATAATCATTATAACATGTTATTGGTTCATCTTCACAGCTTTGATGTTTCCACTGGTTATAGTCATACTGATCATACATGGGAGAATATGATGGCTGATAATAATCCTCATTCCCATAATTACGATCGTATACAGCCCTATTAACTGATGGAAGATAACGTTCTAGTCGGTTCTCAATGTCTGTTTGTGATGGAGAAAAATCTTGAAGTATACGTTGAATTCCACAACCCTCGGGCATTCCCCAATATCTCCTATCCATCTCAGCGTATGCATGTACCCACGATTCCATGGTAGAACCCTGACTCTGAGTCTAATCCTAGAACAAAAGAAAAGTCCTATAGAAATATGGAAAGAAAGAGAAGAAGTTAGAAGGGTGTTACCAAATAAGAAGTTCCTATGTTAAGATCCTGCAGAAAAAAAATAAAACAAGTTAGTTTCTAAAACAGTTAGTCTAAGATTATAAAATTTCTAAAAATCCTAATAGAGAAAAAATAAAGAAATTAGAAAAGATATCACCAAATTAGAAGTTTCTATCTCAGAATCCTACAAAACAGGAAAGACAAGTTAGTTAAAAAAAAATCAGGAAAATCTAAACCTAAAACTGAAGTTAGTAAAAATCCTAATCTTAAACTAATCCTAAAACTAATTAATTTCAGAAAAACGTAGCCGACAGTCCCCGGCAACGGCGCCAAAAACTTGTTCACTCCCCAAGTGCAGAGTTGTGATGTAGTAATAACTCGGTAAGACTGAGGTCGAATCCCAAGGGACTGAAACTTGTATGTTATCTAAAATTAAATAGAACTAGAACTAGGCTAAGATGAATTCTAAATCAATTAGCAATGGTGGAATACTTGTAGAATAATTAATCTAAATCTTAGGAAAAAAAATCAGAGATAGGAACTAGGGATTCAGAGGATCCACTTGTAGAGATCAGGGAGAACTTATGCTTGCATCAAAAATCATGGAAATTACTGAACTGCCGTTGATCTAGTTTTCAAAGAGATGAAAGGTGTATGAATTAGAATGGATTCCATCACCAAACCATGCCCACAGACTACGGCAAACAACAGAATTAAACTAATTACCAACCAATCATATGTATGAAGGTTAAGAAGGGTACCGTCATCCAACCATGCCCAGGAGACTATGGTGAACAACAGGGCTTCCTACCGTCATAAACATTAAAGAGAACGGAAATATTCAAAGCCATTGCAGACCCATTGTAATTTCAGTCACAACAGACCATTAAAAACCTAAAACATTCCCATATTAATTAACTAAAATCAACGTCAATTCATGCATTAAAATTTAAATAAAATCAAATCTCCCATCTTACTACAAGCTTCACCTCTTAGCCCTAGCTAGGAGGATTTAACCTGCCATGGATGGGCTCAATCCAAATAAATAAAGAGAAAAAGAAAAGGAAAAGAAAAGGGAAAGAAAAAAATCAAGCTCCTCTCTCTCTCCTCTGCCCACGTTGAAACCCAAGCTCGAGCCCTCTGTTCTTCCTCCCCAGACCCTGAATCTTCCTCCCAAGACCTGAATGAATGCTCCCCACGTCCAAAAACATCTTTTTATAGCTGCTAGAAGGCTGGAGTCAGTGACAGAATTGTAGCAGGACACGGAGTGCAATTTTCGCAGCCAAGTTCGGTACCATGAAACACGTCACTTTCCTTTCTCAAATTCCAAAGAAACACCGTCCCTTAGTACTTTCTTGGGTCTTCTACATGATAGACGGTTCAGATCTGCCATATGATCAAAGATGGTGGGCCAAAACTGTCCGGAAAAGTCAATTTTCGCGGATGTGCGAAACCTTTCGTACCATTTCGCTGTTGTGATCGGTGGGCCCCACAGAAGCATTTTTTGGAAAATCCACCCCGTCCATTGGATTCAGAACGAAATTTCAGTCAAGAATGGGTAGTTTTGAACGTTCATTGACGTGTCCCAGAGAAGAAATAACTAAAAGATCAGATTTGAACGCTACCGGGCAGCCCTTTTGTGGCCTCTATATCTCACACGTGTGCAGGCATGGGTGCAAAAGGTCAGCATGGTTTTGTAGTTCTCGAAGCCCTCTACACGGTGGACGGATCAGATTGGCCAAACGAGTAATGGGTAGGGCCCACTACCGTTCGCAAAAACGGCCAGCGGCCGTGCGTCCGCTGCGCGATATTTTTTTTTTATTATTTTTTTTTCTTTCTTTCTTTCGCTCAGAGACGGTCAAGCCGTCTCTGATACTTGCCATGCATGGTGAGTGCACATGTGCACTGTACACACTCATCTCATATGGGGTCCATTGTACTGTTTTGGAGAAATCTGCACCGTCCATCTGTTTTGACTCCTCATTTAAGGCGTCAATAATAATTTTGAGACAGTTCCAGATATCAGGTGGGCCCAGAATCAACGGTTTATGGGCTAATCTGTCAGTTGGGGCATTTTCCGAGATCTTCAATGGCTGAAATTTTATATGTACGGTTAATTTATGGTCCTCAGGCGACGTATGAAGTTTCGAGGCGAACGGATGGTGGGAACCGCGTGATCTTGCATTCTGGACGTCCTTCAGGCCACTTGAGCTTCAATTTCTAACTTTTCTCGGATTTCTGACCGTGTATTTTGTCAATCTCGGTCTCCTGGAGTGTGTCCCTTGCCTTTGGCGTCATCAGGTCGTTAAATCTCAACTTTTAACGTCCTTTTTCCATCCATGCTCATAAAATCACTTTGCCACACAAGAATGAGAAAACGAGCCATTAGACAGCATTATATTCGTAAATCCAGACAATATCTGGGGTCTAACATGCAATATTTGACCCTCAACATGTGTCATATCCACGCGGTTATTCAAATCTATCAAATCATTTCAAGTAATATTTTAAAATTAAGATGGATGCAAAGCTCAATTGGACCACACCACAAGAAGCATTGGGTCAATGATTCCCACCATTAAAACTTTCTTCAAGGAATACCATGGCGTTCTTTTAAAATAAGTTTAAATCTGGCTTAAAATAAGTTTTCAACCTTCTTTCATAGTTCAACTTAAAAAAATAAATATGTGAAATTAAAAATAAAAATAAATTTCGGTTTGGAAGAGCATATCAGTCATATATGCCCCGTACCAGCACCCATACATATCATATAAGACTGATAGATGAACCCCATATTGCGTATCAGCTCATGTCAATATGTATACAATATAACCGTATCAACTAATACAATACCGATATTCATATCCATAAGTACACAATATGTGAGGGAGCTACACTCACAGCAGATGACAAATGCCAAATAAAGAAAGACACTATTAATTAATACGAAACGAAAGCTCCAACATATGTTGAAATCTATTTAGTGGCTATCAAACGGACAATCGAGATTAAATATCAATCGGTTTAAATTTGTAAGGAAAATTCAGATGGATATACTTCTTCACTCTTTGAAAAATAGTGTTTACTTTCCTGAAATCTTACAGGAATCTCTATCAAATGGCAAAATTAACCTCTATTGGGTAATTACTTTTCTGTGCACTTGAGGCCCACTGTCATGTATAAATAGCATCCAATCCGTCTAGTGGGGTCATCCAACCATAAGAAATGGATATCTAAAAAATCATATTAATCCAATAATCAGGTAGGCCACGAGACAGAAAACAATGGAAAAACACCCATTTTCATCCTGAGCCTTCTCTAAATTGTGGGCTACTGGGTAGTTGGTTTTCTTAGTTTCACGGTGGAATGATTATGATGAATGGTTTGGATGATATGCACGCACCAAGGAGAGCCTATATGCCTACAACAAGTTGCCTACATGACGGGGGCAGAACCGTCAACTGCTCGATGATAACGATTTTGTTCCCATCTTTGAATACGCTGCCAACTTTGAAAAACAGATAAGGCTGAGTAGGTGTTTAAAACAATTTTGCTATGAAAAAGAGGGCGGACTCGGTATTTTCAGGAGGCTCAGGATCTCGCTAACTCCAGCGTTATCATTGGTCCAGGTCCACCCCAATGACACGTAGGCAGTTTTTTAATACTTTAAAAAAAAATCTTATGGATTTATTAAGGGAGAGTAACGGAGAGAGACCCGGATTGCGTCCTACCACACCCGGACATTACCGTCTGGCAGGGATATGTGGGGTCCACCATAATGTAATAGCCTTATCCACACCGTTCATCATTTTGCTCGGATCATTTTAAGATATTATCCCAAAAACGTGTCAGGTCCAAGGCTTAAGTGGACCACAAAGTGGGGATTGAACATCTACCATTAAAAACTTCTTGGGAGCTGGAGAAGTCTCGGATCAAGTTGATATTTATTTTTTCACTTCATCCATGTCTAAATGACCTTATTAATAGGTTGGATGGTAAAAAAAAAAAACCATTACAGTGGACCTTAGAAAGGTTTCAACGATTTGTGTCATTATAATTGCATCTTCCTTTGGTGTGGTCCACTGGAGCAGTAGACTTGCCTAATTTTTAGGATCATACCTTAAAATGACTTGAGAAATGCAATAAACGGCATGGATAAAACTCTTACATCACGATGGGCCCACATACCCTGCCCGGATGCATTACCGTCCGGCAGCAGGGGTAGACTCGATCCATGTTTATGAAAGAGAGGGCCACCTCTCTCAGGGCTCTTCATAATTTGGGTTTTCTACTCTCTTATTTTTGCTGAAATCTTCATTTTTTAAAAATTAAATTTCATAGATTTGATTTTCAAAATCCTTTCGACTTTAGAAATGCCTTCGATCAAAGCTTTTTTATTTTTACTTTTTTTTTTCACACGCACACACAGCACACACTCACACTAGTGGAGTTTCACCACCTATGGATACTGGAACCCTTGATCGGATGTTGAAACTCTTGAGAGTCTACCACCCGAGCAAGAGCAAGGATCCTTTTCGATCAAAGCTTCCTTTAGAAGAATAACGCCCATTATTCATGACCCCTCCTTTATCTTTATCCATCTCTCTCTCATGCCATCTCGAGTGCACGTATAGTTAATCACCTCGGAGTTTCAATACGCTGGCCGCCGATAGCCGATCGATCTCTATGTATTGAAGTCTATTTCATTCATTCCTCCCAAGACGATTCACTCCATTTACATGTTTTTTTAATATATATATATATATATATATATTTTTTTTTTTACAGATTATCTTAATTGGCTTCATATACATGTAATGCATACATCAAAGTGGGCTCCATGGACACGTCCCACTCAGGCTGTTTTACTTTTCTCATGCAAACTATTCTTGTGGCTCATTCGACTTCCCTTTGCAACACAACATCGAAGGTTAAATCACTTGGAATGGTGTGTCATTCCACTGCTAAGTATAGATAACATACTATCAATTATAAGTTCTGTTTTTGTTTGGTATTTTGGCTCATGATTTTTCTTAGATGAGATGTTTTAAAATAAATAAATAAATAAATAAATTCTTGGATGAGAAACTATTTGGTATTTTGCCTCATGATTTGGATTTTTACGGGGATAGTGTGATGAAGGCCAGTTCAATCAAATTTTGCTTTATGAGTTGGATGTAATTAGGAAGGTGATTTTCCATACTTGGGTTTGAGTTGCATTGTCCTTCTATATGAATATGTGGGAGTGTGTGCACCCAAACTGACTAACCCAATTTAATCAGATTTACTAATTGGGGTTGGATTCAAGCTCATGAAACCTGAACTGACAATAAATCATGCCGAGATCAGATATATTAATTTATAGTCTTTTCCTTTATTTGATTATATTTATCATTTAAATCATATAAAGACAGTCTTCAGGTGTGGGATTCTAATTCTGAACCTCTCAGTATGCAAAGCCATTTTTATTCTAATTCTGAACCTCTCTGTATCCAATTCCCTTAATCTTGTCCAGATACGGATGCACCCTCATAAATAGTTTTGGTATGGATTCTTAGTGGTGAAAACCTATTTATTATGGAGTATTTATTATTATTATTATTTTTATTTTTATGTTGATACACCAAGGATGTAGCTACCTTGGAGCAGCAACCAAGCTACACATTGTCCCTAGAAACATTCCTTTCAAAGCAGAATGTATATTCTGTAAAATCAAGATGGTGGTTTGGTCTTCGATGATTTAGTAGTTTATATGTGGCAGAGTATTGCTACTAACGGTGAAACTTGGTAGAAATTCATCAACTGTAAGATCTTATGCCCCTTTTTTATATTTCTTTTTTGAAGTAAATCACATCATTGAGTGGGCCCCTCTTTTCATTGACTTGTATGAGAAGAAACACATTCTTATTGGGTCATTAAAAGTCATAGGATATGTTATTCAAATCACATAAAATTGTTGAAATGTAATTAATTTATTTTTATTATTGTCTTACAGGTTGCAGGCAGATACAAACAATGGCTAGATGGAAGAATTTCTTTTATATGTATTCATAACATTTTCAACATATTATTGTAAATATTATACAATTTTCATTGTAACGTAATACAATTTATTTAATATCCATTTTTAATTGTGTTATGCAACAATTTTTAGGTTCTAAATATTTAAAAATAATACAGGTCTCAATTAAATATAAACAATCAAATAGATCTGTCGGGAGCCTTTTATTTATGCCTTGATAGATCTGTATTGATGTATACCAATGCTTAGATATGTCCAAACGACGATTCAGCGGGCTTTTTCTGGCATTTCTGCATATATTTCCTGACGTTTTGATAGCCTTGTGGCGTTTTGCCAACCATTTGGCGGCGCTTAAATATACTTTTACCGACGCTTTGATATGTTTAAATGACGCTTATGCAAGCCTTTATCAACGTTTCAGCATATCTTTACCAACGTTGTGGCAACCTTTTGCGGTGCTTAAATATATTTTTATTGGCACTTTTTACTAGTGTTTTTACAGTTTTTATTGGCGTTTTTTTACAGTTTTTAGCAGCGCTTTTTATAACTCTAGCGGCGCTTTTTACGGTTTTTGCCACCTCTCCTTCAGGATTTAGCGGCACTTCTCCATTTTCTTGTAGTGTTTCTCCATGGCAAGTCCAAGACCTCATCACAGTAAATGGTGGAACTGTAATTTTATTTATTTTTTGGTTATTTTGTCTTACAGGTTGCAGGCAGAGACAGATGCTACTAGCTGGATGGAGGGATTTATTTAATTTAATTTTTTTAAAAAAGCATTGTTGTTTAATTTTTTTGTAAGCATGCAGTGACAAATGTATTTTTTTTTTCTTTGACATATGGTTGAATGATAAAATTTAATTGATCTAGTTCTAATTGGCTAGCATTGTTGTATTTATTTCACTCATATTCAAATAATAACTGGCTAGCATGCAAAGACAAATGTAATTTTGGGGTTCACGCCCTATTGAAAAAAATAAGAGTATTTTTCCTTTCCATTCCAAAAAAAAAAAAAAAAAAAAAAGATGAAGCAAAAATGTGGAATGCTACAACCCAGATTGCAACATAGAAGCTTCCTATCAACACTTGACAATCAACACGTTTTGGATTATCACAACTTGCTAAACTAAATAAAATCACATATCCTCACATCTTGAATACCTCCATAAGCCCTCAGAGAGAACTTGCTACTCTTTTGTAGCTTAAATGAGTTAATCTATCAGGGCATGTATTGCAGAAAGTATAGATTAAATCCGTAACCATTGATTCTATAGCTATCTAATCTGTAGCCATAAATTTAGCTACGGCTTTTATCCGTAGCCTGGCTGATTGGATGCACTTTTCAATTTACTTGGCAACTCCATCACTTTATCTAATGGAATTCCATCACTTTGTTTGCAAGATCCTTGTCACTTTGTCTAGTATCTAGAGAAATCTCGTCACTTTATCCAACAACCCATTCACTCTGTCTAGTAAAACCCTGTCAAATAGTAAGATATAACATCATCTCTTTATCTAGTAGAACATCAACACTTTGTCCAACAACCCAATTACTTTGTGGAGTGAACTTCGTCACTTTGTTCAGCAACCTTGTCACTTTGTCTATCAACCATGTTATTTTGTCTACTGAATACTGTCACTTTGTACTACAACCTGGTTACTTTGTCTAGTGAACCTCGTCACTTTGTACTGTAATCTCGTCAATTCATTTAGTGGAATTAGGTCACTTTGTTCAACAACCTATCACTTATTTCAATAATTTAATGGTTGGATTGGATTTTCTTTTAAGTATAATGCCTGACCCTTTAAAATTAAGGGTGGACGTTTCTCTCCTTAATTATTTCCTTTAGTGCAAATCTCTAAGCCTAATATTGGACTCAACAGCCAATGGTTATAGTGGATCTTACATAAACATCACAATGGGCCCCAATAAAATCAATAGTTGCGCCCCATATAAATATAAATATTTGGAAGAGAAACATCCACCCTTGAAATTTATAGGACCCACCGTGATGATTATATAAAATGGGCACGTTACTTTGTCTGATGAAACCCCGTAAATTTGTCAAGTGAAATATTGTCACTTTGTACAGTAACACTATCACTCTGTCTAGCAGAACCAAGTTATTTTTTAAGAAAACTCATCACTTTGTCAAGCAAAATCCTATCAATTTACTTAGCAACCTCATCACTTTATCTAATGGAATCTTGTCACTTTGTCTACAATAAACTTGTCACTTTGTCTAGCACCGGTTTTCATTTTATCTAGTGAAATCTTGTCACTTTGTTCAACAACCCCGTTACTCTGTCTAGTAAAACCCCGGCAAATAGTATGATACAATATCATCTCTTTATCTAGTAGAATATTATCACTTTGTCCAACAACCAAATTACTTTGTGAAGTGAACCCCGTCACTTTATCTAGCAACCACGTCATTTCGTTTAATGGAATCCTATAGCTTTGTCTCATTTAACCTCGTTACTTTATTTAGTGGAACCAGCTTACAAAATGACGATATTTTCCAAACAAAGTGACTGTGTTACACTATACAAAGTGATACATGATGCTCAAATAAAGTAACAAACCTGCACTACACAAAGTGACTGCTTTACTGAGCAAAACGACCAGGTTATACTACACAAATGACGGGTTTTCTTTTGTTGTGGTCCACGCCAGAGATATGAAACTTTCGTGGAGTCCACTATAATGTTTAAATATTGTCCATATATTTCATAAGGTCGTTTTTTACTATTGAAACATAATAATTATGGCATAAGTCTGCTCCTTTAACCAGCAACCCCGTCAATTTCTTTAGTGTAACCTCTGCACTTTTTATATTGTAATCTCATCACTTTTATTTTAATCCCCGACACATTCTCTAGCTAACCGTGTCAGTTCTAGGCTAGGATGGACCCATGGTTTGTATAGAACACTTGGCTTAAAAATCAGTCCCTTGTTTTCCATCCGACATCCGATGCCAAGAAAACGCCAAGTTATGGACAGTTCATTTGGTGGATCACCGCCGTGGATGGTCATTTCCAGGGCATATGTTTGCACAGTAGAATCAGAGAAAAAAATAATAATACATTGAAATAGATAAATAATGCACACCACTTAGGCCAGAAGCCTATCCGATAGAGAGAGATGGTTCACAAGTTACACAACAAGCCAAGACACGTTACAAAATTCCAAACATCAATAGGCGAACTCCTCTGGTTCGCAAGCTGCAGGGGCTGCGGCTTGATCTCCCATGAAGTCACCAGATGTTCCTCCTCGGGGTAGATGAACGGCAAGGATATCTCCCTTATCATCAGGTCCCCACAAAATGGGCATTTGCTGGTTATAGCATCAACAAGGTGCGACCGAATCTAGCAATCAGTTTAATTACACGTGTCAGTTCAGCTAGCAATTTGCAAATATACAGGTCTAGGTAATAAAAAAGAAAAAGAAAAAAAAAAATTTTGATAAAAAATAAAAAACAAATATCAGCTTGATCTGAGACTTCTCCAGCTTCCAAGAAGTTTTTAATGGTAGACGTTCAATCCTCACTTTGTGGTCCACTTAAGCCTTGGACCTGCCACGTTTTTTGGATAATATCTTAAAATGATCCGAGCAAAACGATGAACTATTACATTACGGTGGACCCCACAGAGCTTTGCCCGGACGGTAATGTCCGGGCAGTGGTAGGACGCAATCCGCATCTCTCTCCATCAGTCTCCGTGAGATAATTTTATAGAAATTTTTTTAAATGTATTAAAAAACTGCATACGTATACATAGCACTGGCGTAGAGATGGACCAATGAAAACGCTGGAGCCGGCGAGTTCCTGACTCCAGGAAACACCGGATCAGCACTTTCTAAAAATAGCAGTGACTTTCCAAAAATCTTACGGGAATCTCTATCAAATGGCAAAATTAACCTACATTGAGGAGTTGCTTTTCTGTTCACTTGAGGCCCAATATCATGTATAAATAGCATCCAATCCGTCTAGTGGGGTCATCCAACCATAAAAAATGGACATCTAAAAAATCATATTAAACCAATAATCATGTAGGCCACGAGACATAAAACAATGCAAAATCACCCATTTTCATCCTGAGCCTTCTCTAAATTGTGGGCCACTGGGTGGTTAGATCAAATTGAATCTTGGATTTTCTAAGCTTCATGGTGGAATAATCATGATGAATGGTTTGGATGATATGCACGCACCAAGGAAAGACCATATGTCTACAACTAGTTGCCTACATGATAGGGGCAAAACCATCAACTGCTCGATGATAACGATTTTGTTTTTCCGTACGTTGAATACGCCGCCAACTTTGAAGACAGGAGATTCTGGAGGTGTTTAAAACGATTTTTCTTTGAAAAATAGTGGTGATGACGAAAACAGTGGCTAATTTAGAACTGATATTTCTGATTTTTTTCTTAATGGTCCAATTCACTTTGATTTGTCAAATTTTATTGTTGAGAATGTGGAGTCACATTGAGCCGTCTTCGACCGGTCGTAGGGGCCTATTCGAACGGTCGTAGACCGGCTCGACTCAAAGTCCAGCGATTCTGTTTTTTGCTGTTTTGGACCCTAGGACTGGTCGTAGGGACTGTAAGACCGGTCGTAGGGATCGTATGACCGGTCGTAGCTCTCCTAAGACCAGTTGTAGGTTACGCAGATTGTTTCCGAAACTGATACGGATTGTAGATTTTGGTGTCGCCTTTCGTAAGGGTGGGGAAGGGAAGTTACCTAAACTATAAATAGGAGTTCCTAGGGCTTTTCTAGGGAGATGAGGAATATTGAGAAATATTTCTAAATGTGTGGGCTAAGGATTTTCTATATTCTTCCAAGGGAGAGGTCAGTATTTTGCCTTGTAATCTTTGTTTCTTCATAGTGAAAGTTTGCATCCGTGGTTTTTTATCCTAGTTTGGAGTTTTTCCACATATATCTTGTCTTGTGGTTTGTTTGGATTGCTTTGATCAGTTTCTAGTTTATATTTCTTTCTGTTTATCATTTGTGGGTGAGGCCTGAGATTGGATCTCGGCCCACTGCGTTGTTGGCGTGCTGCGCAACAACTGGTATCAGAGCCATTGGTTTAGTTCTAATGGGAGCGATGGCGGAAGATGAAAAAACTAGAATTGAGAAGTTTGATGGTTCAAACTTTGCCTTCTGGAAGATGCAGATGGAGGATTATCTGTATCAGAAGGACCTCTACATTCCTCTAGAAGGAAAAGAGAAGAAACTAGAAAAGATGACAGATGATGAATAGTTTTTATTGGATAAGAAGGTTTTAGGAACGATCCGACTCTCTTCGTCTAAGAGTGTCGCCTTTAATATATCTAAGATGAAAACGACAAAAGAATTAATGGAAGCCCTAGCCAGCATGTATGAAAAGCCCTTAGCATCCAACAAGGTTCATCTTATGAAACAGCTATTCAACATGAAGATGTCAGATGGTGGGAGCGTGGCTAAACATCTAAACGAGTTCAATACAGTCACGAGCCAGTTGGAATCCGTTAGCATCGTTTTTTAGGATGAGGTCAGGGCACTATTGATCTTATCCAGTTTGCCAGACAGTTGGGATGGTTTGGTGATTGCTGTGAGCAATTCTTCAGGGTCGACAAAGCTAAAATTTGATGATGTGGCCGGTCTAATTATCAGCAAAGATCTAGAAGAAAGGCATCAGGAGTTTCAGGGGATTTAGGGAATGCTCTAAACGTTGAAGGAAGAGGAAGATTGCAGAACAGAGGAGGCAATAAGCACGGGCGTTCTAAGTCGAGGAAGAAGTCCAAGGGACCGAAAGACAAAGACAGGTGTTAGCATTGCGGCAAGAAGGGACACATGAAACGTGATTGCAGGGCGCTTAAGAAACAAGATGGAAGCTCTCAAGGCGGGAAGGATTCAGTGAATCTGTTTGAGGAGAACGACACAGAGGCGTTGATCTTGTCTCTTGATGCGAGGAATGAGTCATGGGTTATAGACTCGGGTGCTTTGTTTTATGCCACTTCATGTAAGGAAGTTATGCGTGATTATGTGTCAGGGGACTTTGGGAGAGTCTACCTGAGTGATGATGAGCCGTGCAGTATTGCTGAAAAGGGGGACGTTCAGGTCAATCAGAAAGACGGAACGGTTTTGAAACTGAAGGATGTCAGACATGTACCGAGTTTGAGAAGGAATCTGATCTCAGTGGGGCAGTTAGCTGACACCGGTTATGTGACGACAGTCACTAGTGATTCCTAGAAGATCACAAAAGGTGCCTTGGTGATATCTCGAGGCAAAAAAGAAGGTACTTTGTACGTGACTTCAAGATCGTATAGTTCACTCGTAGTCGCATCAACTGGAGTGAATGGGAAATTATAGCATCAGGGTTGGGACATATGAGTGAGAAATGGATGAAAGTGCTGTTATTAAAAGGGAAGCTACCAGGGCTGAAGTCTCTTGACTTAGAATTCTGCGAGGACTGCGTATATGGAAAGCAGAAGAGGGTAAGCTTCAAGAAGACAGGATGCGCTCCAAAAACGCATCTATTGGAGCTTGTACACACTGACGTGTGGGGACCGGCACAGGTATCATCTCTTGGTGGCTCACGTTATTTTTTTTCATTTATTGATGATGCTAGTAGAAAACTGTGGATTTATTTCTTAAAGCATAAATCTAATGTATTTGATGCGTTTAAGAAGTGCAAAGTTATGGTAGAAAACGAGACAGGTAAAACAGTAAAGTCTCTCAGATCTGATAATGGGGGAGAATATTGTGATAAGAGGTTTAAAGAGTATTGTGAAGCAAGTGGAATCAAACATCAGAAAACGATTCCAGGGACACCACAGCCAAATGGTGTGGCTGAGCGCATTAACAGGATCATCCTTGAACGCGCCAGGAGCATGAGGTTACATGCCGGGTTGCCCAAGACCTTTTGGGCAGATGCTGTAAATACCGCCATATATCTTATCAATAGAAGTCCCTCAACACCATTAGATTGTAAGCTACCAGAAGAAACGTGGACTGGGAAAGAAGTGAACCTTACATATCTTAGAGTATTCGGTTGCACTTCATATGTTCACATTGATGCAGAGCATAGAAACAAGCTGGATGCGAAGTCCAAGAGGTACACGTTTATAGGCTACGGGCAAGATGATTTTGGCTGCAGGTTTTGGATGCAGAAAACAGGAAAATCATCAGAAGCAAGAACGTATTCTTCAATGAAAAAGTGATGCATAAGGACTGTGCAGGAAAATAAGGCTGAGAAAAAGGAATTCGTAGAGTTGAAAGAGTTACCGGACATGGGTGTTACAGCGCCACAGGATGATCGTGCACACGAGCATTATGAGGCAGAGCCACAGACACCGGTTGTGAGGAGGTCTACTCAGGAGAGGAGACCCACGGTCCGATACTCACCCTCCTTAAATTATCTACTGCTGCCAGATAATGGTGAGCCAGAATGTCTTGAAGAGGCATTACAGTCAGATACACGGGTTAATTTGGAGCAAGCCATGGATGAGGAGATGGACTCTCTTGAGTCTAATTGTACATGGGAGCTAGTCACTCTACCCAAGGGTAAGAAAGCTCTTCATAACAAGTCGGTTTACAGACTAAAGAAGGAGCATGATGGTTCGAAACGGTATAAGGTTAGATTGGTTATGAAAGGGTTTCAACAAAAGACAGGTATCGATTTCACTGAAATATTTTCACCGGTAGTGAAAATGTCTACGATTTGCATGGTCATGAGTATAGTGGCTACAGAGAACTTACATCTAAAGTAGCTAGATGTTAAGACAGCCTTTCTTCATGGGGACCTTGAAGAAGAAATATATATGCATCCGCCGACAGGATACGTGGCACCAGGTAATGAGAACAAGGTGTGTAAACTAAAGAAAAGTCTATATGGCCTGAAGCAGGCCCCGAGGCAGTAGTACAAGAAGTTTGATAGTTTCATGTCAAAAAATGGTTTTAAGAGATGTCATGCAGACCACTGTTGTTACTTGAAGAAGTTTGATACGTCATACATCATCCTTCTTCTGTATGTTGATGATATGCTTGTTGCCGGTTCAAGCATGAAGGACATCTCAGATCTTAAAAAACAACTGTCTAGAGAATTTGCCATGAAGGATTTAAGAGCTGCAAAATAAATCTCAGGCATGAGGATAAAGCGTGACAGGGAAAACAAGAAACTGGTTTTATCACATACAGAGTACATAGCCAAGGTACTTGATCGATTCAATATGGGAGGTGCTAAGCCGGTTAGCACTCCATTAACCAACCACTCCAAGCTATCTAAGGAGAAAAATGCAAAGACGCAGGAGGAACGGGACTACATGGCCAAAGTCCCATATGCGTCAGCGATTGGGAGTCTCATGTATGCTATGGTAAGCATGAGGCCAGACATTTCTCAAGCAGTGGGAGTTGTTAGCAGGTTCATGAACAACCCCGGAAAGGAACATTGAGAAGCTGTGAAGTGGATCCTCAGATACCTGGTGGGTACTAAGGATGTAGGGCTGTGTTATGGTGGATCGAAAATCAAGCTGCAAAACTACGTGGATTCAGATTTGACAGGAAATATCGACAGCAGAAGAAGCACTACAGGTTATGTCTTTACTCTGGGCAGTGTTGCAGTCAGTTGGGTCTCTCAGTTACAGAAAATAGTATCTATCAGTATGACAGAAGCAGAATATATTGCGACTACAGAAGCATGCAAGGAAATAGTGTGGATGCAAGGTTTTATGAAAGAGTTGGGTAAGAAGTAAGTAGATTGCAAGCTATACAATGACAGTCAGAGTACAATACACTTGGCTAAGAATTCAGCCTTTCATTCAAGGACCAAGCATATTGTCATCAGATATCACTTTATACGTTCGTTACTGGAAGATGGATCGATTGTTCTGGAGAAGCTTCATACAAGTGAGAATCCTACAGATATGTTGACCAAGGCAGTCACAAAGGAGAAGCTGAAGCTCTGTTCAGCTTTGATTGGTCTTCAAGCTCGAAGACGGGAAGGTGGTGCACTCCGGATGAAGAAGACGAAGGTTTATGGTAATGTGTCTCCAAGTAGAAGATTGTTAAGAATATGGAGGCACATTGGGCCGCTTTTGACCGGTCGTAGGACGTCTTCGACTGGTCGTAGGGGCATGTTCAACCGGTCGTGAACCGGCTCGACTCAAAGTCCAATGATGTTATTTTTTGTTGTTTTAGGCCTTAGGACTGGTCGTAGGGACTGTAAGACCGGTCGTAAGGATCCTACGACCGGTCGTAGCTCTCTTAGGACCAGTCGTAGGTTACGTAGATTGTTTCCGAAACTGATACGGATTGCGAATTTTGGTGTCGCCTTTCACAAGGATGCGGAAGGAAAGTTACCTAAACTATAAATAGGAGTTCCTAGGACTTTTCTAGGGAGATGAGGAATATTGAAAAATATTTCTAAAGGTGTGGGCTAAGGGTTTTCTATATTCTTCCAAGGGAGAGGTTAGTATTTTGCATTGTAATCTTTGTTTCTTCATAGTGGAAGTTTGCATCCGTGTTTTTTTATCCTAGTTTGGGATTTTTCCACGTATATCTTGTCTTGTGGTTTGTTTGGATTGCTTTGATCTGTTTCCAGTTTATATTCCTTTCTGTTTATCGTTTGTGGGTGAGGCCTGAGATTGGATCTTGGCCCATTGCGTTGTTGGCGTACTGCGCAACAATAATTTGTTTAATTTGATCCTGAAATAAGTTTAAATCTAGTCTTAAATAAGTTTTTTAAGCTTCTTCTATGATTTAATTAAAAAACATAAATGTGTGAAATTTAAAATAAAAATAAATTTGAGCTTGTATGAGCGTATCAGTTGTATATGCCTTGTATCGGCACCAATAAGTCCCATATCTTCCGATACGGGTCAATTTTTTCATATAAGACTAATGAAACCCCATATCGTGTATCGGCTCGTGTTAGTATGGATAGAATATAGCCGTATCGGCCAATACAATACTAATATTCATATCCATGTGTATGCAATATCTGAGTGAACTACACCCGCAATAGATGACAAATGCCAAATAAAGAAAGACACTATTAATGAATAACAAAAGCTCCAATACATGCTGAAATCTTCCATGCCAGGTTGAATTGAACATTACAAATTGAGGTGTCAAGAAGAAAAAATGTTAGAATGCGTGTATTTTTTAGGATGCTAGGCTACTTCATCCCTCCAATTTCAACATGTAGTGCCTGAACCACATCTGCATAAACATTCAAAATTCATGAAAGAACAAGTTTTATCACACCTCGTACTATGGATATAGTGTACACCCTCAGACCCAAGTTATGGTTCATGACTCATACACTAAGGCGTGTTTCGTATGTAGAATTGAATAGCATTGAATTGTATTAGATTGGATTAATATCATTATTGTACAATGATTGCATCTATGGAAATACCATGGTATTGGAGCCATCTAATCATATGTTTGGTATAAAATTTTTGCTATGGGAAACACCGGATTAATCAAAATCATGTTTGGTGGACCATGAAATTGTAGTCAATGGACCAAATTCACAATGGATGTCATTCACTTGTACGCATATATAACCATAATGTCACGTGTAACCGGTGTATATGAATGGACGGCATGGATAAATACATGCATCAATGTAGGGCCTCCATGTGTAATGGATTTCAAAATCTACAAAAATCCTACATATGACCAAATGTAATTCCATGGGACTAAATGCAATTCCATATCCCACCCTTTCCCATCCTCTCCAAATGCAAATGGAATTGCACAGATCAATGCAATTCTCTCCTAGCTAATCTCATCTAATACCCTACGCCAAACTCCCCCTAAGTGTACATAAATTCACGGATCATACATTATTAAGAGAGACAATTTACATTTATTTTATATCATCAACTTATTAACATTCATACACCTAATTATTTTTAGTTCACTTATTAACAATTTATCCATAATATTTTACTACACTTAAAACAATATGCGTGTTTTATCACATCGTGCATCCATTGTAGTGTGTTGCACGGCATGAGCTGAGAAAGGAGACGGGTCATATCCGCATCCTTTGCTCTCACAGGCTGAGAAAATATTTAAAACTCTTTCTTAAAAAAAATAGTATATTTGGCAACATTTATTTTTTCAAACAGTTGTACTAACATTAGCATAGACACGTGGCCTAATAAAAATTTTGGAATAGGAAATTCCTTTACTTATAAATAAGTGAGTTTTGCACCATTTAAAAAAGGGAATTGTTGTGTCTTTAGTATATTTTATGAAAATTGCAAAATATTCCCCCTTTTTCAATTAATGCACGTGCCTTTGCTGGACTCTTACAGGAATCTCTATCAAATAATGGCAAAAGTAACCTCCATTGACCCACCGTCATGTATAAATAGCATCCAATCCATCTAGTGGAGTCATCCAACCATAAAAAAAGGACCTCTAAAAAATCATATTAATCCAATGATGTGGGGGGCCGTGCCATAGAAAACAATGGAAAACCACCCATTTTCATAATGAGATCTCTCTAAATTGTGGGCTACTGGATAGTTGGATCAAAATGAATCTTGGTTTTTCCCAGTTTGATGGTGCAATGATCAGGATGAATGGTTTGGATGATATGCACGCACCAAGGAGAGCCCATATATCTACAACAAGTTGCCAACATGATAGGGGCAAAACCGTCAGCTGCTCGATGATAACGGTTTTGTTTCTATGTACTTGACTTGAATACGCCGCCAACTTTGAAAAGAGACGAGTCTCAGGAGATTAATTTTAAAACAATTTTGCTTTGAAAAATACTGGTGATGACAAAACAGTGGCTACTTTGGAATTGTTATAAAATGGCGCGAGAGAGAGTCATATCTACAATGATAATCATTATCATCAGTGCTTCCTATGGTGTGGTCCACCTGTTTCTTGGATCTACCTCAGTTTTGAGCCCATATTCCAAAATGATAGGTAAAAATGAATGAACGGTGTGGATAAAACCCGTACATCGCGTTGGCCACTCAAAGCTATTGCCCGTTCCCAGTTGCAGATGGGTGGGGTAGGATGTAATTTGCATTAGTCAGTGGGTCAGGCTCGCCTGCCCGATCTTTGGGCCTGGTCCGCCTGCCCCAAGGGCACTTCCAATAATCTGACGTCAGGAGGAAAAAGAAATGAAAAGAAAAGAAAAGTTATTTCACCAACTATAAAAAGGGTTTTCGGCTCAAGTGGGCCAGGCCCACCATTCAGGATGGTCTTTAGGTGAAATCTATCATGACCACCAGGTGTGTCACACATGTTTTAGCGTGGTATCTAATGATTTAAGTAGATTTTATATAATCATCATAGTGGGCTTTGTTAATATTAATGGTGGATGTCTCTCTCACATTTAGGTTGTGTGCCCCCACGTAAATCACATGTCAGCTTAAATTTTCAGCCATAGGCCTAATATAAGATTACACATCTAATGGTCGGAGTGGAACTAACATACACATCACGGTGGCCCCCCCATAAAATAAAGAGCGGCGGTGTGCAAATCACATCAAGATGGAGATGAGTTATTATTCCACATGGGCTCCACATTGGTGTTAATGTGAAATCCACTTTGAACGTGTTTCAAGTAGACCATATGACTGAAAATAGTGTATAGGGCAACACTCACCCTCCAAACTATTTTCCTATGTGTGGCCCATTTGAATAACTAGTGGGCTTGATGTTTGGGCCCTAAGCCTAAGTTTTGTTGTGGGATCTAATGGTTGGAGTGGATTTTATATAATCATCGGGGTGGACATATAAATTTATATCAAGGGTGGGTGTCTCTCTCCCAACTATTTCTCTTGGTGTGGCCCACATAAATCACACGTTAGCATAATTTTTTTGACAATGGGCCTAAGGTGAGATTATCCGTCTTGTGGTTAGAGTCAATCTCACCTCACACACACATCATGGTACCCCCTAAAAAATAAAAGTAGGTTGTCTAGAGGAGGGTTATTTTCCCTACCTATCACCCCATCAGGAGATGAGTTAATTGTTACACATGAATTATTGGAAAGCAGGTAGGTGGTTTGGGTAGGTTCCACATTGGTGTTGACGTGGGATCCACCTAGACTACCAAGTGTATCACAACATGTTAAGCCGATGGCCTAATCATCAGCTCTGTCTTTGTTTCAAATGGGCTACACCATTGATAACAGTGTACAGGGCAACACTCACCTTCCAAATTATTTCCTTTCAGACTATTTCTCTTCATTTGGCTGGTGTAGCATCTAATGATTATAGTGGATATATATATCATCACGTTGGGCATGAAAGAATTAAGGGTGGCCGTATGGCTAACAACGTTTTCCTTTGGTGTGGTCAACCTGAATCATAGGTTAGCTTGTTTTTTCACCTTTGCCTGATGTAGTATTACACACCTAGTGGCCAGAATAGATTTTACATAAACATTATTGGTCGTGTGCCCATAAAAAATTAAGGGTGTGCATTCCTTTAAAATGAGGCAAGTCCAAAGCTCCATTGCTCTCACGGGATTATAAATTACAGTGCTTCTAGTTGCATTGAGGCACTTATATAGTCCAACCATTGATCAAGACCGTTCACTGGGTTCATCACATATTTCAAGGGCTATCATGCAAATAAGAACCATTTGATCAATGGTCTTTAATATGGACGGTCAAAAACAATTACACAAAAGTAGGTCCAATAAAAAAATTTGATCCATCTATTTATTAGGGCCTGTCATGGATTGCCTTTTAATCTAAAGAATCACTTTTGTTATGCAATTGTAACCATTACATCCGTGGGTCCAAAAATGGATGGTTGTGGAAGGTAAGGCCAAATCAAAGATGGATTGGGTCATCCCATCAGTAACATTTTAAAAGTGTTTTGGACTTAATGGACGGTTCAGATCAACAGAATGGACTGTCCAAGTGAACCAATGTAACCTGTGAGCCCCATAACTGATAGCACTTGAGTGTTTCTAATGAACATAGCTCATATCATAAATAGCACTCGTGAATGGGCCGAACTTGGGCTGGGCATACTCATCTACGCCTGAATAGGCCAGTCGTTGGGTGGGCCAAGCAGGCCTCAGGCTTATGTTTTGCTTTGTAGATTGGGCTTAGACGGACACCAGACCTACCAAGGTTAGCCCTTTGACATCCTTCCTTATTTTGCAGAGGATCCGTTACTAGTGTGGCTACTGGAGCTCAACAGCAGGTTTCTTTCTCTGGACCCTTGGACAGGTAAAAGGAATTATAATTGCTGATTTATTTGGCACTTATTGTTCACTCCCCAAGTGCAGGGTTGTGATGTAGTAATAACTCGGTAAGACCGAGGTCGAATCCCAAGGGACTGAAACTTGTACGTTATCTAAAATTATCTAGAACTAGAACTAGGCTAAGATGAATTCTAAATCAATTAGCAATGGTGGAATACTTGTAGAATAATTAATCTAAAACTTATAGGAGAAATCAGAGGTAAGGAAACTAGGGATTCAAAGGATCCACTTGTAGAGATCAGGGAGAACTTATGCTTGCATCAAAAATTATGGAAATTACTAAACTGCCGTTGATCTAGGTTTCAAAGAGATGAAAGGTGTATGAATTAGAATGGATTCCATCACCAAACCATGCCCAAAGACTATGGCAAACAACAGAATCAAACTAATTACCACCCAATCACATGTATGCAAGTTAGGAAGGGTACCGACATCCAACCATGTCCAGGAGACTATGGTGAACAACAGGGCTTCCTGACATCATAAACATTAAAGAGAACGGAAATATTCAAAGCCATTGCAGACCCATTGTAATTTCAGTCACAACAGACCATTAAAAACCTAAAACATTCCCATAATAATTAACTAAAATCAACGTCAATTCATGAATTAAAATTAAAATAAAATCAAATCTCCCATCTCACTACAAGCTTCACCTCCTAGCCCTAGCTAGGAGGTTTAGCCAGACATGGATGGCTGGATCTCCTAAATGAAAACAAAAGAAAGAAGAAGAAAAAGAAAAAATAATAAATAAGAAAGAAAACCAAAAACCTCTGTTTCTCTCTCTTCTCTCTAATCCACGTCCAAACTCAAGCCTCCACGTCTCTCTTTTTCTTCCTTCCTAGACCTTGAATGAATGCTCCCCACATCCAAAACCTCCTTATATATCTGCTGGAGTGGTGAAAATTGGATTTGAATCAGATTTGGAAAGCCATGCATGCCTAGTGAAAGCTTTTTCGCAGCCAAGTTTGGTGCCTCGAAACACGCCACTTTTCTCGCTCAAATTCTAAATAAACACTTTCCCTTAGGATTTTATTGGGTCCTCTACATGATAGACGGTTCAGATCTGCCATATGATCAAAGATGGTGGGCCAAAACTGCCTGAAAAAGTCAGTTTTCGCGGATGTGCGAAACCTTTTCGCACCATTTCGCTGTTGTGATCGGTGGGCCCCACAGAAGCATTTTCTAGAAAATCCACCCTGTCCATTGGATTCAGAACGAAATTTCAATCAAGAATGGGTGGTTTTGAACGTCCATTGACGTGTCACAGAGAAGAAATAACTAAAAGATCAGATTTGAACGCTACCGGGCAGCCCTTTTGTGGCCTCTGTATCTCCCACGTGAGCACGCATGGGTGAAAAGTGTCAACATGTTTTTGTAGTATTCGAGCCCCTCTACACGGTGAACGGGTCAGATTTTCCGTACGGTCAATGGGTAGGGTCCACAATCGTCCGCAAAAACGGCCAGCGGCCTGCGTTACGCGGTGCGTAAATTTTTATTTTTATTTTTTATTTTTTAAAGAAGAAAGTCTGTCAGCGTCTTGCTGACCGACTTGACTCGTTTGGTGCACGACGAGTGCACATGTGCACTGTACACACTCATCTCATATGGGGTCCATTGCACTATTTTGGAGAAATCTGCACCGTCCATCTGTTTTGACTCCTCATTTAAGGCGTTGACTCCAAATTCGAGGCAATTCCAGATATCAGGTGGGCCCAGAATCGATGGTTTATAAGCTGATCGGTCAGTTGAAGTACTTTTATAGTGATCCAAGAGCTGAAATTTGAAATGTACAGTTAATTTATGGCCCTTATCTCATGTATAAAGTTTCGAACCGAACAGATGTCGGGAACCATGTGATCTTGCATTCTGGATGCGTTTCAAGCCACTTGAGCTTCAGTTTCTTAGTTTTCTCGGATTTCTGACCATGTATATCCGTCAATCTTGGTCCTCTGAAGTCCGTCCCTTGCCCTAGTGATCATCAGAACGTTAAATCCAAGCTTTTGGCATCCTTTTTCAGTCAACTCTCCTAATCACACCCTACAACAAAACACGATTAAAACTGGGCATTAAACAATATTATGCTCGTAAATCCAAGTAATAATGGGGTCTAATATGCACTATTTGACCCTCAACACTTATCTAGTTGTCTTGCCTAAAATCAAGCCCATCAGTGAGTTCAAACTTTTAAAAAAAAAATTAGAGGGCTGGATAAAAAGGTGACCATATCTATACTCACTAGAATTAGGCACTGGACAACTCGACTTGTCCGATTTGTTAAGACCCAACTCGATCTGAACTAAGTGGGTGAGTCGATCCGATTCGAACTCAAACTGAGTCGAGTTCGGGTCACCCAGTAACTCGACTCAAAATCCAACTCGATAGTGAATTGATCCGAAACTTGACTCGTGCCCAGCTCATGGATAGCCGCTGCACCTCACCCGACTCGGTGCCAACTCGACTTGACTCGGTACTTGTGATCAGGTCGGACTCAGTCTAGATTAGTCAAGGCGAGACCCGAACTCAGATCAGGTCAGGCATGTTGAACTCCGTACCAAGTTGGTCATGTCTAGTTTAAAACCAGATCGAGTTGAGTTAACCCTAATTCAGTCAGACTTGACTCAATACCCAGCTCTAATTTATTACTCACGATACATGAATGGCCCACTTGATTGGGTCATGTACTATAGTGAGATATGGTTGGTATACACTTTCATGTGTGCCAAAGGTGGATGTGTGTAGCTTTACAAGCATTTGGGATTAACGAACCTCTCTTTTTATTTATTTATTTATTTATTTATTACCCCCAAGCTAGAAAAATAAAAATTCACCAATGGACTGTCTAAGCAGGGGAAGTATGGGGGTGAGGTCGGTGCATAGGAAAGCATTGCTGGAAGCTTTGGCTGAGGAACTGCCACCTGGCACAATTCGGTTCTCGTCAAAGCTTGCATCCATCAGCAGCAACGAAACACTCCAAGATTCGCCTACTTATGTTCTTCACATGGATGACGGCACTGTTGTCAAAACAAAGGTAGGTTCCTCAGTTTGCAAATGCATACATGCAGTCACTACACACGTGTCTTAAATGTACCTATGATGCAGGACAATTAACCATTTTCTCCAAAAGCTGGAACTGACAGAGCACGATGAATTAATCCCTTTATCTCATAGCTCAGGCCCCAAATCCATCGGTTAAGTCCTCCGCTGAACCCTCCTCGTGAGCCCCAAATCTATGGGCTTTGCCCCCTCATGAGCCCCAAATCCATGGGCTCCGCCTCACACGAGTCACCCACCTCACACAGGCCCCGAATCCATGGGTTATGCAGGCCACTCACCCCGAGTGTGCTCCTGCATCCCACAGGCCACCCCACTTGAACCCAGTGTGAAAATGCTTCCGCATTAACCACCCCCGGTGAGGAGTATCGAACACGAGACCTCCCGCTCTGATACCAATTTGATGCAGAACAATTAACCATTTGCTCTAAAAACTCGAGCTTTAGAGCAAGTGATTAATTGTCCTGCATCAACCTCATTCCCAATCTGTCAATTTCTACGTCCTTCTGTAAGTCATATGGTCCAAAATACATTATTGCAGTAATTTTATTTTATTTATAAACAATTATTTGGAAATGTTGTTCAGCAGTCTTACAACTCATCTTCTACTGAATATATGAAAAATAACAGGGCTTGAATGCCGTCCAATTGATGCGCAGCACACCAATAACGCAGTGAACCGAAATCCAATATCCGGTCTTACCCACAAATAATAAACAGAAAAAAATATAAACTAGAAACAGATCAAAGTAATCTAAACAAACCACAAGACAAGATATACGTAGAAAAATCTCAAACTAGGGTAAAAAACCACGGATGCAAACTTCCACTATGAAGAAAAATAAAGATTACAAGATAAAATACTAACCTCTCCCTTGGAAGTACAGGGAAAATTTCTTGCCCACACCTTAGAAATATTTTCTATTATTTTCAGTACCCAGAAAAAACCTTAAGAACCCCTATTTATAGTTTAGGCAACTTCCCTTTCGCACCCTTACGAAAGGTGACACCAAAATCCGCAGTCCGCATCGGATTCGGAAACGAATCTCCATAACTATGACCGGTCGAGCAGACTGCACGATTGGTCGAGAGGACCCCACGACCGGTTGTGAATGGGTCACGATTGGTCGAGCACCTCGGGACCCAAAGAACGATGCTCGCTGGACTTTAAGTCGAGCCGGTCCACGACCGGTCGAGTGGGCCCCCACGACCGGTCGTGCATAGCCTATGACCGGTCGAGGGCGGCCCCAGATGTGGCTCCACATCTCAACAATCTCCCACTTGGAGACATTGCCATAAACTTGCCTTCTTCATCCGAAATGCACCACCTCCTCGTCTTCAAGCCTGAAGACCAATTAAAGTTGAACAGAGCTTCAGCTTCTCCCATGTGACCGCCTTGGTCAGCATATCCACAGGATTCTCACTTATATGAATCTTTTCCAGAGCAATCGATCCATCTTCCAGTAATGAACTTAAGAAGTGATATCTGATGGCAATATGTTTGGTTCTTGAATGAAAGGTTAAATTCTTAGCCAAGTGTATTGCACTCTGACTGTCACTATACAGCTTGAAATCTACTTGCTTCTTACCTAACTCTTCCATGAAACCTTGCATCCATACCATCTCTTTACATGCTTTTGTAGCCGCAACATATTCTGCTTCCGTCGTACTGATAGATACTATCTTTTGTAACTGAGAGACCTAACTGACTGCAGTACTACCCCGAGTAAACACGTAACCTGTAGTGCTCCTTCTACTATCGATATTTCCTGCCAAATCTGAATTCACGTTACCTTGTAGCTTGATTTTCGATCCACCATAGCACAACCCTACATCCTCAGTACCTATCAGGTATCTGAGGATCCACTTCACAGCTTCCCAATGTTCATTTCCGAGGTTGTTCATGAACCTGCTAACAACTCTCATTGCTTGAGCAATGTCTGGTCTCGTGCTCACCATAACATACACGAGACTCCTAATAGCTGATGCGTATGAGACTTTAGCCATGTAGTCCCGTTCCTCCTACGTCTTTGCCCCTTGCTCCTTAGATAGCTTGAAGTGATTGGCTAATGAAGTGTTAACCGGCTTAACACCTCCTATATTGAATCAATCAAGTACCTCGGCTATGTACTCTGCCTGTAACAAAACCAATTTCGTGTTTTCCCTATCACGCTTTATCCTCATGCCTAGGATTTTTTTTACAGCTCCTAAATCCTTCATGGAAAATTCTCTAGAAGTTGTCTTTTGAGATCTGAGATGTCCTTCATGCTTGAACCGGCCACAAGCATATCATCAATGTATAAAAGAAGGATGATGTACGATGTATCAAACTTCTTCAAGTAACAACAGTGGTCTGCATGACATGTCCTAAAACCGTTTCTCGATATGAAACTGTCGAACTTCGTATACCATTGCCTCAAGGCCTGATTTGGGCCATATAAGCTCTTCTTCAGTCTGCACACCTTGCTCTCCTTTTCTGGTGTCACGTATCCTGTCGGTTGATGCATATATATCTCCTCTTCAAGGTCCCCATAAAGAAAGACTGTCTTAACATCTAGCTGCTTTAGATGTAAGTCCTCTGTAGCCACTATACTCAAGATCATGCGAATCGTAGACATTTTCACCACAGGTGAAAATATTTCAGTGAAATCGATACCTGCCTTTTGTTGGAACCCTTTCACAACCAATCTAGCCTTGTACCGTTTCAAACCATCGTGCTCCTCCTTCAGTCTGTAAACCCACTTGTTATGAAGAGCTTTCTTAACCTTAGGTAGAGTGACTAGCTCCCATGTACGGTTAGACTTAAGAGAGTCCATCTCATCATCTATGGCCTGCTCCCACTTAACCCATGTATCTGATTGTAACGCCTCTTCAAAACACTCTGGCTCACCATTATCTGTCAGCAGTAAATAATGTAAGGAGTGTGAGTATCGGACCATGGGTCTCCTCTCCCGAATAGACCTCCTCACAACCGGTGTATGCGGCTCTGCCTCATAATGCTCCTGTGCATGACCATCCTGTGGCGCTGTAACACCCGTGTCCGGTAACTCTTCTAACTCTACGAATTCTTTTTCCTCGACCTTATTTTCCTGCACAGTCCTTATACATCATTTTTTCATTGAAGATTACGTCATTGCTTTTGATGATTTTTCTATTTTTTACATTATAAAACCTGTAGCCAAAATCATGCTGCTCGTAGCCTATAAACGTGCACCTCTTGAACTTCGCATTCAGCTTATTTCTGTGCTCCAAATCAATGTGAACATATGAAATACAACCGAACATTGAGATGTGCAAGGTTCACTTCTTTCCCAGTCCACGCTTCTTCTGGTAGCCCACAATCCAATGGTGTCGAGGGACTTCTATTGATGAGATATGCGGTAGTATTCATAGCATCTGCCCAAAAGGTCTTGGGCAACCCTGCATATAACCTCATGCTCCTGGCGCGCTCAAGGATGGTCCTGTTAATGCACTCAGCCACACCATTCTGCTGCGGTGTCCCTAAAATCATTTTCTGATGTTTGATTCTATTTGTTGCATAATACTCCTCAAATCTCTTATTACAATACTCTCCCCCATTATTAGATTTGAGACATTTTACTGTTTTACCTATTTCATTTTCTACTATAATTTTTTACTTCTTAAATACATCGAATACATCAGATTTTTATTTTAAGAAATAGACCCACAGTTTTTTGCTAGCATCATCAATAAAAGAAACAAAATAACGTGAGCCACCAAGAGATAATACCTGTGCTGGTTCCCACACATCATTGTGTACAAGCTCCAACAGATGCATCTTTGGAGCGCGTCCTGTCTTTTTGAAGCTTACCCTCTTTTGCTTGCCATACACGCGGTCCTCACAGAATTTCAAGTCAATAGACTTCAGCTCTGGTAGCTTCCCCTTTGATAATAACACTTTCATCCCTTTCTCACTCATATGTTCTAACCTCTGGTGCCATAACTGTCCATTCACTCCAGTTGATGCGACTGTCAGGGAACTATACGATCTTAAAGTCGCGTACAAAGTACTTTCCTTTTTACATCGAGATATTACCAAGACACCTTTTATGATCTTCCAGTAATCACTGGTGAATGTCATCATATAACCGATATCAGCCAATTGCCCTACTGAGATCAGATTCCTTCTCAAACTCGGTACATGTCTGACATCCTTCAATTTCAATGTCGTTCCATCTTTCTGATTTACATGAACGTCTCCCTTTCCAACGATACTGCACGACTCATCATCACCTAGGTAGACTCACCCGAAGTCACCTGACACAAAATCACACAGAACTTCCTTACACAAAGTGGCATGAAACAAAGCACCCGAGTCTATAACCCAAGACTCATTCCTCTCATTAAGAGACAAGATCAACGCCTTTGTGTCACTCTCCTCAGATAGATTCACTGAATCTTTCCCGCCTTGAGAGCTTCCTTCTTGTTTCTTAAGCGCCCTATAATCACGTTTCATGTGCGCCTTCTTGCCGCAATGCCAACACCCGTCTTTGTCTTTCGGTCCCTTGGACTTCTTCCTCGACTTAGAATGCCCGTGTTTATTGCCTCATTTGTTCAGCGATCTTCCTTTTCCTTCAACGTTTAGAGCATTCCCTGAATCCCCTGAAACTCTTGATTCTTTTCTTCTAGATTCTTCGCTGAGAATTAGACCGGCCACATCATCAAATTTCAGCTTTGTCGACCCTGAAGATCGTTGAGAATTAGACCGGCCACATCATCAAATTTCAGCTTTGTCGACCCTGAAGAATTGCTCACAGTAATCACTAAACCATCCCAACTGCCTGGCAAACTGGACAAGATCAATAACACCCTGACCTCATCCTGAAAAACAATGCCAACGGATTCTAATTGGCTTGTGACTGTATTGAACTCGTTTAGATGTTTAGCCACGCTCCCACCATCTGACATCTTCATGTTGAATAGCTGTTTCATAAGATGAACCTTGTTGGACGCAGAGGATTTTTCATACATGGCGGCTAGGGCTTCCATTAATTCTTTTGTAGTTTTCACCTTGGATATATTGAAGGTGATGCTCTTAGACAAAGAAAGTCGGATCGTTCCTAAAGCCTTCCTATCCAATAAAAATCATTCATCATCTGTCATCTTTTCTGGTTTTTTCTCTTTTCCTCCTAGAGGAATATAGAGGTCCTTCTGATTCAGATAATCCTCCATCTGCATCTTCCAAAAGGCAAAGTTTGAACCATCAAACTTCTCAATTCTAGTTTTTCCTTCTTCCGTCATCGCTCTCAATAGAACTAAACCAATAGCTCTGATACCAGTTGTTGCGCAGCACGCCAACAACGCAGTGAACCGAGATCCAATATCCGGTCTCACCCACAAACAATAAACAGGAAGAAATATACACTAGAAATAGATTAAAGTAATCCAAACAAACCACAAGATAAGATATACATGGAAAAATCTCAAACTAGGTGTCACGCCCCAAACTCGGAAACCAGGCTCACAAAATTTTCGATCGCCGAATCCGGCGCCGACAGCCTCCGTAGAACCCCATTCTCGGCTCCTAACTCCCATTCGTCAGGTTCCGATCCTGGGATGCTACGAGGAGGATTTTCATTGTCAGTTTGATTCGTAATAAGCATAACCAAAGGCATAACCCACAAACAACAACCAAGAACTCCATTACATTTTCACTATGATCAAAAACTTTACAAATACAATGAGCATAAAGGGAAATACAATGGCAAGAACAAAAACTCCAAAACGCTCCGCAACGTGCTCCTGCCTCAGCGCTGCTGCGAACCAACGTCACCTGCACGCAACGGTCGTGCATAAGCTTATAGAAAGCTTAGAGGGTGGTGAAAGTGTGTGCGCAAGGTAGTAATGTGAACATGTAATGTCAGAGTAAAACGGAATATGCAGATGGATCTATAATATCATGAGCCGTACCAAGGCTTATGCGATGTAAGACATGAATGGTATCGGCCATCCCAAGGCCATGCGATGTGCAATGCAGCTCAAGCATACAGATCCTCATCTATGTCCACACATCAATACAGCTCAAAATATGGAATATCACCGGGGTCTAGTACACTCTAAACTAGATTGCCGCCACATCGAGCATAATAAGGTAAGTGGAAGAGACCACACTATCCGTCTGCCAATATCAGGCGCGACTCGTCGATAGCGGACCCATTCCTCGAGCTGGTCAAACTCAGCCTAGTATTGCCCCATACACTCGTGCGGGTAAGGCCGCACCCCCTTCCAACCAACCACGACACAGTGGAGAGCGTAACCGTCTGGTAATCGGCACTCAACGCTCATCTACCCACTCGGTCTAGACGTTGGAGCAACCTCTTAGTACCATAAGGGTTTAAGGACTTTCACCCAGGGATATCAATAGCACCCCATGTAGAAAAAGATTTTCGGTATCCAATCCTGCCAACCACGATCTGTCTGTGGAGGCTACGGCCCCGATGTCGCTAGGGCATACAATAACCATGTCGCACAAATGCGGAATGCATGAATCACGCTATCCAGTCATGCAACCAATCCTGCGCATACCGTGCGCTCATGTAGGGCAACACCGCCTAACCGGGAGCCCATAAACAACCTGCCCGAAGGCAAATGCTATGATCAGACAATTCTCACGTCAAGCATACATATGATGCGTATGATCATGAGTCATGAACTGTACTAAACATGTTATAACAAAATGAACTATCTTACAATGCAGATGGACCTGGACGGCCTATATACGATAAGTACGGCCCAGTAATGGGCCCTAAGGAGAGTCGTAATGTGGACATCCAACCAACATTACACTCGCAATGTGGACGTCAAACCAACATTGCTTCCCAGGCACGATCTTCTTAAACATCACTACATAATCGGTATTGGGATTACACATTACAATGGACTTTAGGTTCACCCCATTGGGCTTTTCATATATATATCAAATGGCCATATCCTATGGGCCTTTTATTCATCAGATGGGCCACATAAATGGGCCACACCAATGGGTCTTATGTGCATTGCAATGGGTAAAACCCGTGGGCCTTGGATTGCATCAAATGAGCTTAGTCTCATGGGTCTAGTATGTGACCCATGGGTCTCACCAATTGGGTCCTATATGTAGATCAAGTGGGCCTCAACCCATAGGCCTAACATGAGTCAAATGGGCCTAAATCCCTAGGCCTTAAACAAACCAAATGAGCTTAACCCATGAGCCTTCAATAAATTAAATGGGTCTAACCCATAGGCCTCGTATGCATATCAAAGTGGGCCTAAACTCCTAGGCCTTACATATATCAAATGGGCCCAGTCCCATGGACTTGCAACACATCAAATGGGCCTAAGTTCTTAGGCCTAAAATGAATCAAATGGGCTTAGCCCATAAGCATTTTATAAATTAAGTGGGCCCAAGTTCATAGACCTTAAATGGATCGAATGGGCCTAGCCCATAAGCAGGTTACAAATCAAATGGGCCTAACCCATAGACCTTTTGCAATTAGAGGGGCCTAACCCATACATGAGGGGCCCACCCAACCAACAGTTCAGGCCTAGAACAGATCACACCAAGTGGATGGACGGTATGGATGCATTTTATGCATCATGGTGGGTCCCACTGTCCAGTGGACAGTGCGGATAGCGCACGTACATTACACAGGGCCCCACCGTCCGCTGGACGGTGGAGGCATACATGCAAGGTGGGTGCCACCGTCCGCCTGGACGGTGGCTTGAAATACATACAACACTTTGGGTCCCATGTGGGGCCCACTGAAATATTTATTTGGCAATCCAACCCATTCACAAGGTCACTCGGACCTGGATGAAGGGAAAGCATAAATTTCAGCTTGATCCAATACTTCTGTGGGCCCTAAAAATTTTTCAGTGGTAGAATTTAATTCACACTGTTTCGTATGGTGTGGGCCACCTGAGTTTTGGATCTGACTCATTTTTGGAGGGGGGGCCCACCACTGGGGTGGCCCACCTAATGAACAAGTTGGATGACAAAATAAACATTGCTGTGGGGTCCACGAGCAGGGCCGTGGGCCACCTCCCCACGCCCGTCCGCCCGCCTGTACAAGGCTGCACGCAGGAGCGTGCAGCCGCTGGACGTTGACAGAGGCAGAGGCAAGGCCTCTGCCATTGTATTTTTTTTAAAAAAGGAAAACCCGTTTTCCGGGGTTTTTCGCATGTGGGGCCCGCAAAAGTGAAATCCGCCCCGGCCATTACGATCAGTGGCCCGAAACAGACGAAATGAGTCCAGAGTTCAAATTTTTTTGATGCTTGGAAGTGAAATAAATTAAGAAAATAGAGTTTGAATGGTGAGGGCGCAATATTTGACGCTATGGCCCACCAGGTGATTGGATCAGCTCCAAACTTCTACCCAACGGATAAAATACCGTGGGTAAGAGGATGGACGGCTTGGATCGGACATAAACATCAGGGTAAGGCCTATGCAAGGAGGCCACCCCAAAAGCTTTCCTTTCTTTCTTCCTTTTTCTTTTTCCTTTACAACGTCCAGCGTCCCAGACGTTCCTTTTTCTTTTTCCTTTACAACGTCCAGCGTCCCAGACGCTGGACGGTTCAGTATACAATTTTATTTTTTTTAAATGGTGGGCCCTGATGAAGTGGGCCACCACATGATGGGTGACATGAGTTTAATATTTAAGGTGGGCCCCGCTTGAATAAAATAAATACATCAAGGTGGGATCTATTCAAGTGGGCCACACCATCCTATTGCATAAAAAAATAAAATAAAATAAAATAAAATAAAAGAGAGAGAGAGAGAGAGACATGGAGAGTGGGACACGGCTTGTGATGGAGGGACCCCGACATTATGGGCCCTCCCTTACAAGAAAATTATACAATAAATGGCTCCCTTGCACATGGGACCATTGAAAATGTAAATCAACGGTGGAGATCCATTCTCCACCGATATGGACGGTCTAGATGACCTTTCTAAATGAAAATAAACATCATGATGGGGTCCATGGAGAATGACCCCATCATGGAATGATCATGATGATCCAAGTGGTCCATCGGCCACGTATTAGGGTCCCAAGTGAGATCCACACCATGGATCGGTGGGCCTCACTTGGTCCACCATAAAAATAAGTAAATCTACCCTATAGAGGCACCCACCGTCCGATCTTCTCGCTCCTAGGGGTTCCTTAGCACCTTGTCTTCAACTTCAATGGTTAAGATGAAGAATGGAGGGTTGAGATGGAAGATTTTGGAGTAGGAAGGTGGGCCACTTGGAGCTTAGGGATTTTTGCAAAATTCCATACGTATGGACTCTTGTTGCTTGGAATTTTTGAAATGAGAAAGAGAGAAAGAGAGAGAGTGATGTAAAGGGAGAGAGAGAGAGTGATGGATGGATGGGTGAGTGATGGTTGTGTAAGAAAAGCTTGACTTTTGAGGCTTTTGTGTAAGAGAGGTATGGGTGGTGAAGACTTTTGTGGCTTTTTGTGTAAGAAAGGTATGGGTGGTGAAGACTTTTGTGGTTGCTTGGAAAAATGAAATAAAGTGATGTGTACTTGACATGTGATGGATTGATGGGTGATTGATTGATGGGATTGATGTGATTGATGTGACACATCGTAGAGATTCTCTAGGGTTTCGCAATGCGCGGCGTTTTCTCGCACCGAACGTTGGCCCACATCTCTTGATTAGGGTATCGCCTCGGCGTGCGAGTCGCGGTATCGGAACCGCAACGACGGCGCGGCTGCTATAGTATTGGTCGCGGGTTGAGTCGACTCGGGTTGTCGGCACATGAATCAGGGTCGCGCGTCGATATCTTTTAAGGGTCGAAGGTTGCCGGAATTCGACCGGTAAGACCGCGGAAGTGTACGGAAAGGTACGGACCAAGATACGGGTCTTACACTAAGGTAAAAAACCACGGATGTAAACTTCCACTATGAAGAAAAACAAAGATTACAAGGAAAAATACTAACCTCTCCCTTGGAAATACAGAGAAAATTCCTTGCCCACACTTTAGAAATATTTTCTATTGCTTTCAATACCTAGAAAAAACCCTAGGAACCCCTATTTATAGTTTAGGTAACTTTCCTTTCGCACCCTTGCAAAAGGCGACACCAAAATCCACAGTCCGCATCGGATTCGGAAATGAATCTGCGTAACTACGACTGGTCGAGAGGACCCCACGACCGGTCAAGCACCTCGGGACCCAAAGAACGATGTTCGCTGGACTTTGAGTCGAGCCGGTCCACGACCGGTCGAGCGGGCCCCCACGACCAGTCGTGCATAGCCCACGACCGGTCGAGGGCGGCCCCAGATGTGGCTCCACATCTCATCACCAACTTGTCTATAACATGCAATAAAATAACTATGTCTATGCGTTGTTCCTAGCTACATGACTGAGCCTTCAAACAGATGGTAGATTATGTATTATGAGTAGAGAACGGCTCAATAGATCTCACAAATTCAGGCCGGAAGAGCCCTTTTTAAAATAATATTAAAAAAAAGTCTAAACACCCAATAAATATATAGCTTCCGATGGTCATAACTTTACGACTAGTTATCAACTTTTCATGCAAAATATATTGTTGTAAAGCTATTGAAGAGCTCTATGATGTGGAGTCAGTTTCCTCAAAAGGATTCTACGATTGCAGTTTAGTACAAAATTTATTATTTTTGGTAAGTTTTGTTTTTCGTTATTTTTAAGGTTTTAAGAGTCTGATTATGGTTCGGAGTATTTATTCAAGTCATTTAAAGGTTGTTTACAAGTTTTGGTAGGATTAGACATTTTTTATACCATTTTTGGTATTTTTTATATTCAGGGAAATTTCATACATTGAGTTAAATTAGGGTTTATGATTTCCTTTCCTTATATAAGCATATGACATACATCATAAGTAGCAATTTCATCCATATATCACTTATATTTCTTGTTTTAGAGATTTCTATCTTCTTTTCAAAGGCTTTTCTTGAGAAGAAAATGAACTCTTTTCTTTATTCGACGCTCCTTTTACATTAATAAAAACAAAAATAGTTACACTGCAGTTCACTCAGGGAGTTTTTGGATGCATGTAAAATCCAACTTAGGTAATTCTTTTAGCAGTAAATTGTTCACAAGGTGTAAAGACTTGATACCATATAAACCCTTAAAACCAAAAATCTTGCAATGGTTGTAAACTGCTTACATAATAAAGATTTTATCAATATCCACACATGACATGATGTAGTTTACCTGCAAAACTCTTTTACTTTTAAAAAGTTCACATGAGTAAGATTTTACCTGCATTAAAATAACCTATCAGGGATAAACAAGTGATTGATTGTGATTTTAAATCCATGGTGGGTGGACAATGATTTCTTGTATACATGTGAGAAGTAATAGAAAATCCAAAATTCAGTAAATTTTTTTTTTTTTTTTCAATTTCCAAAAACTATTAACAATCTAAGTAGCTAATAGGAACAATATCCCCAGTCATCTATATAGATTGGCAGACCTCATGTAATGTTTGTGTGTAAGATCAGTCACAATGTATCGTTGAGTCAATCTACAAGTGATGGTTCAATTTTATTATTTCATTGTGCAAGCATGCTAGTTCTATAGGACATTGAAGTCTTCTTATTACTCTGCTCTTCGTGGCACGCTTATGATGAGGTGGTGTTCTATTAGTGTGCACTCTGAATGTCATGTGTTTACATATGAAAAGGCCTAAGCACACTAGGAAAGCAACTAATTAAAGATCTAATCATGTGCAGTTGGCTTAGATGAAGATCATAAATAATTGCGTGATGTTGATAATGCATAAAAGTATTAGATTGTAGTTCAAGGGTGTGATGATTTTTTATTTTTTTTGAAGACAGGGTGTCCCTGCCCCTTTCGAGGCGAGACTATTCCTTGCGGATACACACAACCACCCACAACCATGTGTATCAGGTAATGCCGAGGAGGGGAGTCGAACCCACACCAGTAGGGAACAAAGCCACAGTGATTGAATTACGTGACTATGGAAATGACCCACAAGATAGGATGCATATTTTAGGTTTGAGCCCGTATTTGCATCTATGGTCCCTTTCGTCTATGACTACAAAAAATAATGGCTCCTTCTTATTTCCACTTGTCTAGTGGACAACTTGTAATTAAAAGGAAATGAGGAGATAGAGGGGATGAGAGAACATCCAAGCAGTTCTTTATGGTTCAGATTCTCCCTCGTGATTCAAATCTATTGATGGTTCAGATTCTTTTGTGGAATCACAATAAACACTTATTTATCTTCAAAGGAAACCTTTCAATTAATGCTTCATCATGCAAATTAATTTTAGAATTTTGTTGATTTGCCTTCTGAGTTTATATGTATATTTTTTAATAACTCTTATGTCCATAATTGTAACACTTTTTTGGACCACTAATGTTGAGATTTTATAAAACCACCCATGATTCTGACATTGAACAAAGTAGAAGAGAAACATTTTCAACATCAAGTTTTTACATAGATCACCACCAATTTGCTAATCAGAAGCAAAGGTTTAAAAATAAAAAATATATTTTTTTTTTTTTGAAAAAACAAGAGATAAAGAAGCAAAAAGGATTACATGTTTTGGCAATGTTGACTATGTTCACGGGTGGTAACCGAGCTTTCTTGTTCACTAAATCAAGGGATATCAGAGAACACATGGATCTTCTCTCTCCCACTCTCTCATTGTATACAAAGATTTCTCATAAGGCATTCTCTACCTGTGTTTTTCTTTTTGTAAACAACACACCCAAGGGAAACTTTTTGTCCCAATACTACCAAAACTAGGATTCACACAATGTAGAAAGAAAGAAGGACAAAGCAGTTTCTAGTTAAGAAACACCTTGCGGACACAATAACCCCTACATATGTCCCTTTGGAACTATATTAGAGTGTACAATTCTATCACTCATCAACCCTAGCTCTTTGCTTGCAATGCGTGTAGGCTCTCTAAAAATTGAGAACTTCAACCCTGAAGTTTCAGCATCTTCACCGCAATACTGCTGAATAGAACAATCACCATATGGCTTGATGTTGGCCATCATTTTCATGGGCCATTGACACTTATGTCCTACCATAGTTGTTTACCTACTCTTAGCTTTAGTTGTCGACAAAGATATGATTAGTTTTTCTCTTAATAATCCAAAAAATACTAAGACTAGAGTACATAGCCAGTAATCAATCTATGGGTTGTTAGATCAACCTGTAATCTGCATTGTAAATCAATTTATCTCGAATGCAAGTCCTTTCTCATAGAGGATCTCAAAATCTACTATGCCCCTGAGTAATCTCTAGATGGGCCAAACTACTGGTAGATGAGGCTTTCTAGGCCGAACAAAATAAGAGACTAAGGCACATAGCTTTTGGGTCCATCTATGAAACATGCTCTACTTGTATTGTAGTTCTAACATTGTAGGATCAAACAAGATCTCAATAATTCATATGTGTGCTATACTACTTGGAACAAGGGCTTTAATAGGTAGGCGGACAAGATGATGCTTGCCTTTCAATTACTCAAATGTGGCCTGTAGCTTATTTTCCTTTTGTGTCAATTTCGAAGCTACCAATTGGATGGTTGGAACTGTCCAATTTATTTGATGCTTAGATATGACTACAAGGTAGGAGGAACATACTCAGTGAACAGTCTACATTCTTTCAACATGTGACAAAAGTATCATTCTGGATGAATGACTTGTTTTTGTCCATGAAAGAATAAGAGATTTTCACACACCTACTGTCATTGCACCAAAATTCTAGGTGCTAGACTGCTACAATGTGTTTGGCCAATGATAGTAGCAACCATAGTTATATATAAAAAAAATCCTATAATTCAAAATTTGGATAACTTGACTCAATTTCTAGCTAGGTCGGGTCAACTATAAAACCTGATGAGTCTTTGACTTAACTCGATATTTTAAGTGTAACCATAGTTCCAAAACTCAGTAGCTCGAGTCAAAACTTGGCTGAGTCAACAGGACTAGGCCAGATTTCGAGCCAAGTCTGTTGGAAACTCAATGGTGAGCTTGACTCAGTAAAGTCTTGTCAAGACTCGACGAGTTGGTTCATAAACTCGGTTGATTTGGCATGATTATATTGAACCACTTACCTGGGGACAACTGATTTCTTAGTAAAATGCAAAAAATTGTATGTGAGAACTCGAACTCAGAACCAATAACAGAGGATCCAAGTGTGCTAACAGTCCAATAAGCATTTTTCTTGTGTTTAATTTTATTTATTTATTTCATGTACAATGAGATTAATATTTACCACCAGCCTGTGTAATTTATACTATATTTATTATAATTTTTTTATTAATAAATCAGGTTGAGCCAAGTAAAGACTTGTTGGCATCGTTGAGTCGACCTACTAGGTTGGCATCGAGTCGAGTTGACTGAAAATGAACGACAAGAGACACTATTTGCAAAAACACAAATGGGATGGTGTTATTGCTAGGTCATTGGACCATAAGGGAAAGTGCTACATGTCAAAACCCCATATTTAAAATAGTGTAATGCTTCATATTTTTGAACTATAACAACAATTGATGAAGTTACTACTGTTATTTAGGAAAAATAGGTTGACAAGACCTTGACTAGGTCCTGCTTAAACAGAGTTTCAAGCTGCCGAGTTTCAAACTGGACTTACAAGTTTTAGAACTATGTTTGAAAGTTTTCCTAATGCTCGTGGATTATACATTAGCCATTTAGACCTACCAAGTCATGGCCCCATCATGGATGGAGCGTGGCTGGAAGATCACACCAGTTTGATGATGGTATCCTTTTAGCTGGTTGAATCTGGACAAATGGTCATTTCCTTTTTAACTAGCAACTAAATTTGGACTCCTGATAATTTTAATTACACACGGTTGGATTGGTTTGATTTTAGTTTTTAAGGATGTCCGCAATGACCCCATTATTCTATATTCTGGGTTAGGTGCATGTATGCCATGTGTACTGCATGTAAGTTCCTGCAAATGCCTTTTTGTTAAAGCTTAGATCTACTTGAACTCATTTTGCTTGAGAATAATTATGTATTAGAGAACAAGATCTCTCATACATAATTTTATTTTTCTTCAAGAAAACACGCAAGAAATGACTATCTTATTATTAACTCAGGGTTAAGGCACGGAAAAAATACAAACAAAAAACAAGGAGCAAAGCCCCTAGACAAAAGTAGAAAAGAAGAAAAACAAAAGCCTACATCCTAGGCCAGGGATAAACACTCACACCTCGGGCTTGGGAAGAAAAAGAAAGGAAAAAGGAAATGAAGAAAAGCTCATACCCTAGTCCAGGGAGGGAAGCCCACACTTTGGCCCAGGGAAGGAAGGAGAAGAAATCAAATGAGACATGCTAACTCGCTGACAGGAAAGAAAAGAGAATCTTAATGATTGTCCAATGAACTCTTAGATTCCACTAGCACTATTCAAATCTGGATTCCCATGGAATCTATTTTGAGGGGTCATGTTTGGATAGCAAGTGGAAATTTCAATTCTCTCACAATGGTCACATCATATCTTTTGCATAAGAAGATGATGGAATAGGGTAATGATTTTTATGTGGAATCCGAATATTTTCTTTGCCATCCAAACATAGGAAAACACCTCATCATGAGAAAAGTTCTTCATTTTCTTTCTGCACCCCTCCCCCCCCCCCCCCCACCATTCAGACTTCATCTTTGTGGAGAGATTTAAGCTTTCTAGGCATTTGCTTGCTTTTATTCATCAATGGAGATTAGGTTGCAATGAGTTGTCTTTAATTCTCTATCCTGGCATTTAGCATGCTCAAATATTCAAATGATCTGGCGATTGGAACGACATCATCATCATCGAAGCCTTAACCCAATCAATTGGGTTCAGCTAATTGTCAAAATACATGAATCAAGTAATTCATCACATTGTATTATGTTATAAACCATCTGAAGATCTACGCAGTGCATAGATCAAAATTAGACCATCCATAATCAGAAACTTGAAAGAAAAAGGAAAAAAAGGCAATGAAAACCATATCAAACAAATAGCAACAGTCAGAAATCTTGTGTCAAAGTGCATGTGTTCTCAAAAAAGTAAGCATGGCCTAATAATATAATGCTTCAATGATGATCCTGGCTGTGGATTTTTGAACTTGAATGGCAACTACTGTAATATTTATTTTCAATGCTCTGAATTCATCTACACAGTGATAGTGTAAGTTTATTTTTTATTTTTTTATTTTCATTTTTATTGCGGTCCGTATCATGATTCTAAGTTCACAACCCCAGCCGATTCCCATTTTGGGTGGAATAGATTTACTAATTTTTTAATTTCAGTTTCTCAAGTAGTGTTTGATTGATTATGTATTAATCAATATTAGATTAATTGGTCCAAGGTCATTGAAAAGCAAAATTTTCTAACGTAGGGATTGCTAAAAGTTAAATTTGTAATTTTTTTTTTTTATTATTTTTAAAAAAAACAATTCTACCAGAAATACTTCAAGATAGAGCAAAATATGGACAGTCAAATCATCATACCATCTCAGCATGTTGGCCCCAATGGAGCAACAAATGCAAAATGAGTTCAGTATAACATTCTAGCTACTACAATGAATGCTGCTATTGCGAATCACCATCCATGTAAAAAATTCTCAAATAGATTTAATGATATATAAATCTGCAGAGTCTCAAATAGGTTTAATCATATATCAATCTGCCAACTTCAATTATTATGGCTTTACTTTCAAAGAATATAATGTATCTAATTAAGTAGAATTGGCCCACCCACATGCATCGCAGGTGTTAATAGGGTGTGATGGGGTGCACTCAGCAATCACGCGATGGTTGGGACTTTCCGCTCCTGTTTATTCAGGTCATGCAGCAGTGCGTGGTTTAGCTGTATTCCCTGAAGGACATGGGCTTAACCATGAAGTCCAGCAGTATGTAGGTGACGGTTTCAGGGCAGGTTTTGTTCCTCTGACTAATAAAGACGTTTATTGGTTCATCACCTACCAAAAATCATTAATCAATGGTGAGTTTTCTTTTCACTAATTGCTCACCGAGTGAATGGTTTATGTTTTGTGTTATTTGTGTAATATAATTTGAATCTATGAAAAACTAGAGCCTTTCAATGCACTCACGCTCTGAGGTTTTGCATGTTAATGGGCACATCAATGTCGGGAATGATCTTGCAGGAGCTGAATTGTATTGGAATGAAGTTCAATTCAGATGCTTGGACGATCCATTTATTAATCCAGACTGTCCATTATATGCAACAAAAATTTCATGATCTTCCACGAAATAAAATAACAGCAACCTGACCATTCTAATTATTCAATCAGCCGCCTAAAAAGTGGATGGCATATGATTCTGAAGCATCATTTTCATCCAGTCATCCTAGCCATACCATCCCTGACTTGGAAAAAGAGAAGATGGCCATCTTACTGATGGACTTTGATCATCCGGTTGGCATGAGCCTTTTGTGGCCGCCCATGAAATGTACTCTGAACTTAATGAATGGTTGGGATCAGTGGGTTGTCCAAGCGACCCGATTGAACTTGACTCGACGTGATCATTCCACAACTGATATATACTACTTGTTGGAGTATTTTTCAAAAGGGTTGTGCGGTCATTAGCACTGAAAATAAGCCAACATGACTCATGTTACAGTGGCCATTATTTTTACAATTTCTTGTATTTGGATGTAGTCATAAATGCCTACATTTGATTATGTGGGATCCACTACCTAACTACCATTCAACAGCTAAAGTGGTGGTCCCCACTCTTATCCCTCTTTGGGATTAATTGAGATTGTTTCACAATCAAAACTGCAGGAGAAGAGACCAGGGATCCGGAGCTGATACAGAAGGACGTATTGGAGAACTTGGCCAAGAACCTCCCTGAAATTTACTTGGATATGGCGCGACGTTGTGATCTGGACACGTTAACATCCACACCATTGATGTTCAGGTACCCATGGGACGTCATATTCAGTACCATATCTAAGGGTACCGTAACAGTTGCTGGCGACGCTATGCATCCAATGACACCTGAACTTGGCCAAGGTGGTTGTTTAGCACTGGAGAATGCGGTCATCCTTGGACGGTGCATTGGGAATTCATTACTCGAGAGTAGAAAAATTGAATCGAAAAGGGTTAAGGACGCATTAGAGAGGTACGTTAAGGAGCGGCGATGGCGTGCTGCTGGGATGATTACTGGGGCTTACTTTTCGGGGTGGGCGCAGCTAGCAGGCTCAGGATGGCTATCAAGGTTCATCAGGGATAAGATCTTCTATGGGTTGCTTTTCAGTAAGTTGGTCGATGCTACAGACTATGATTGTGGAAAGTTGCCATCAATTTCTTCTCCGATCGACAATAATAAACTAGATTGATTATTTGATGATTCTTGCTGTGGTTACTATAATAAGATCGCTGATACTATGCGCTGCGACTGCGGATGTCCATTTTCTCTTTTGATTGACAAGCATAAACTACATTGATCAATATATTTTTTTTATGTAAAATCGAAAGAGACTGATAAATTAAGATTTCTTGAAGTTTTATGTAAAATCAAAAGAGACTGATAAATTAAGATTTCTTGAAGTAGTTTTAATGCAAACCTCTCACTCTCATCCTCAGAACAAGTAGAATGAGTATCATTGATTATGTTCCATTTGAGTCATTGCATATTTCCCTTCCATTTTAAAGCACTTAAGTGAAATCTGAGAATTCTATGATCTACAACTAGGAGTGCAAATGGCTCAGGTTGACCCCTCAAGTTAATGGACCTGTCCCAACAATGATTGCATATGGGTAAAAAATTTAAACCCTTGGGGAAGGTCTGGATCCAAAAGATCCAAAAGTTTGACCCATGTTACTAAATGGATTGGCTTTGAGTCCTCTTAAAACCATCCCTACCTAGACCCAGTTTTGAAATGTTTTTGATTTGTTCATTTGAAAATGGACCTAACCCGAACCTGACGAAAGAAATAGTACTTATTTATTTGGGTTTTATTTTCTTTTGTGCTAGATTACAACCATGGTTCACCGCCTTTTTTTTTTCTCCTAAAAGTGGATGCTCATCCATTTCCTGTGACAACCTAACCTTGCTAATCGTGGGCCCAGTCAATGGAGAATATACCAAAAATTATAATAATTGAACTACCCTAACCATTGAATTTGGGCTAGTAGCTATTTTATTCTTCACCATTAAAATTGATAGCAACTGCCAAATTGAATAGTTTGGAGCATTATTTGTATGAAAATTCTTGTAATTTTTATGCCCAACCAAGACCTGCCCAAACGCGGCCCATATGATAAATGAGTCAGGTCTGTCTTCCTATATCCAGACCCAACCCATTAAAGAAATGGTTTGGCTATTTTTGACTTGGACCTCCTAATTTTAATGGGTTGGGTCTAGGTACAAAATTTTGATCTGATTCTTAAATGAGTGGATGCAGGCGATCTGCCACCTAAACTAACCTGTCTCATTTTCACCCTATCTACAACCTATGGTGATCTATCAGCTCCCCACCCTATCTACAACCTATGGTGATCTATCAGCTCCCCTTGGAAGTTGGTTAGTCTCTACTTTTTGTTATTTTCACAACCACCTGACGGTGTAGACCACCCTGATTTATTTCAGAAACACCTGATGTATATAGGTTTGTTTAGACGCATTTCTGCAAAAAGGGGTTTATACAAAAGGGGTTTTCACACATTTGCTTTTTTGCTGATTCAAGCAATGCTTGGGCTTTTAGATCACCTAAGCTTAGTCCCAATGGTACGTAATCTTCCTCCAGCCTTCAATTCATCTTGAAACTTTTTTTGTGCAAGGCCCTGTCCAAGCTTGGTGCCTAGTCTCCTGATATTTGCACAGCCGTGACCAAGCTTGCCTATTGTGGCCTGAGATAGGCCCACTTTGGACCGACATGAGGCCAGACTTGGAAAAAACCCTAGTTTGCTATTAGGGGTGTCAATGGGCCGGGCTCAGGCCTGACAAAATCATAATTTTGAATAGGCCAGGCCTGACGGCCTGGCTAGAATAGTTCCAAATCCGGGCTGAGACTAACACCAGGCCCGGTTCGTTGACAGCCCTATTTGTTATGAGCCCATTCCATTGATAGCCATATATATATATATATATATATATATATATATATATATATATATATATATATATAGAGAGAGAGAGAGAGAGAGAGAGAGAGAGAGAGAGAGGCATTGATGAACCTCTAGTGGTCAATTGATCAAATCATTGGGCCTATTACGGGTCAGAATCCAAAATCCAAACTCATAATGAAGGGATGGTCATATCTGGCCAACTGATGAACCTCTAGTGGATGGTCAAAATGAAAAACAAGGACCAGTCAGATTACAACAAAAAATTCCATTAACCAGAATTTAGGAGCTTATTCGGTAAAAACTTTTGAGTAAACAAATAAAATAAAATTTGAAGCAGGGTTCTATGATTTTATTTTATTTTTTTGAAAACTTACTTTCCTAAATCTATTTTTGTATCTAATGTTTCTTGACATGAGTGCAGGGTGAGCCCAAATTGCCCATGCAACATGGAAATCAAATATGAGTTGCTTATAAGACTTGGAATCACCACTAGCCAACCTATGGCCATAGATTCTGAGTAAAGACTTCGATAAACAAGAAAATAAGGGTTACGTGCTGTCTCTATTTTATGAAATTTTGGGATATTTTTGGTGATTATCAAGCTTTAGATATTGTCATTTGATCACAAGGGTCCAACCATAATTGCATATGGAAACAATGCATTCAATGCCAATTACAATATTGAGGAATCTACTGTTGATTGAAAGTGTGTGTGTGTGTGTGTGTGTGTGTGTGTGTGTGTGTATTTAAAGCAAGATTTGTCATTAGTTTTCTATGGGCTAGGATCCATTAATTCGGTGAGGCCCGTAGCATTGATGTAGAGTAGGCCGTGTACCTATTCTTGGCATAGATATACCGAAAAAGGCCCGAATAGAAGCGCATGTACTCCGTTAGATCCAGACCTAGTCCTACCTGGTGGGGCATTTAGGCACGTTTGGATTGAAGAGATTCAATCTAGATAGGGAGAAATTGACTCTCGAATTGCAAATCATAAATCGGCTATAACTTTTGATCTAAGCATAATCATGGGATGCACAAACTATGAATTTTGACTCAAAGAAGCCATCGAGACCAACCCTAATAAGCAGGTCACATTCCTCCATTTTGTGAGAAAACAACAACTTCCAATTTAAAATCACAGTTTAGGGAAAAACTTAATATTTATAGTAAGTTTAGGGAAAAACTTAATATTTATAGTAAGTTTAAGTATATGTATTCTTCTTAGGACTTGCTTCTTATCATGCCAGGAATCATCTAACAAAACTAATTATGACTTTTTATTTTTAGTAAATTTTACTATTTTGGGTAAGTTTCAATTTAGTTGCAAAGGATTCTTAATTAGGATTTGTGTTTTATTATTTAAAGCATTGTAATTTCATTTTAGATATACACATCAATAAAATATTTTGAATTTTCCTTTATGTCTTGTGGATTCAAGAGCCATTACATCTTGTGGATTCAAGGTTCATATCATGCAGAGGAGATGGTGTTCTTCCTCTATACGTTTTACACTCCTTCCTTATGTCGATTGGTATTAGCGTGGCCTTTCCTCGGTTTGAAGACATCTAACGAAGGTGTGGGCAACAATCCCATGGACGATACTCCTGGGAATAATCTTATGACAACGGTGGCATTTGAGCCTTTTCATTGGGAGAATCTGCAAGCCATGCATGGACTGCATGCGGCAATTGACCGTTTGAAGGAGATCTTATGGCAGACTCATGTTCATGATGACGAGCAACCTCAGATTGGCGTTGGGGCTCACAATCGTCATGTTCATGGTGCGATACCAATGGTGAATCTGAGGACAACAACTGAAGATGGTGCATCTAGCGATGAGGAGATTGATGATTTGATTCTCCTGTAAGAAGAGCAAAGAGGTGTCAGGTCAGATCAAGATATGGATTTCAGAATGAATGTTGATCTCCATAGCTTCAATGACCATCTTCACATTGAGCACTTCCTTGATTGACTTTTTGAAGTGAAGCAATTCTTTGATTATGTGTAGATTCCTAAGAAGAAAAAGGAAAAACTTGTAGCCTATAAATTGATAGGTAAAGCCTTGGCTTGGTGGGAAAAACTCCAACTTACTCAAACTAAGTAGTTGATAACACTAATAGGAGCGGATAAAGAAATTGATGAGGACATGATTCCTTTCAAGTAATTGTGATCAGGTATTATTTTAGCAATATTAGGATCGTCGACATGATAGATGATCAGTAAGAGATTATGTAGAGGAGTTCTATCGTATGTCTATGAGAAACGATTTAGTTGAGACTGAGTCGCAATAGGTTGTCAGATTCATTGGTGGTTTACGTATGTTGATCCAAGACTGGATCCAAATGTGACCCATCTAAAAAATGAATGAAGAAATTAAATTGTTCACCCGAGTAGAGAGGCAACTGGAGTGTCCCAAATTTACAAAACAATGCTCCAAATAAGGTATCTACTTTTGAACCTTCACGTGATGCATCCCAATCATAGGCAAAGTAATCTGTGGGGGGTGTCCTTGATCTCGTCCAACCATGAACTAACATTTGGGGAGTGGCCAAGTTAGACCTCAAAGAGCAGTAATCGCTACTACTAGTCCAAGTAGAATCCCTACCCCTACAATCCGCCTCTACCGGATAAGTGCTATCGATGTGGCCAACCCAATCATCGATCTCATGTTTGTCATCCAAGGTAGATGACTAATATAGCCATTAACAATGGAGGAGCAGGATGTAGAGGATGTTCAAGAAATCGATGACGCTAAGCATGTTATGGATGATGGAGAAGGAGTTGAATGGACTCACGAAGATCACAACGAGTCTTTGATTGTGAGGAAGATGTTGTACATGCCGAAGAAGGAAGTAGATCCATAACGAATAACATCCTCCGAACGAGGTACACTGTGAACAAAAAACTTTGTGATCTGATCATAGATGGTGGGAGTAGTAAGAATACCATGTCAAAGATTATGGTGAAAAAGCTACAACTGAAGATAGAAAACCACCTCTCCGTACATGATTGGATGGATCAAGAAGGTTAGTGAGACAAAAGTAAACGAACGATGTTATATTTCCTTCTTTATTAGTAAATACTATAAGGACAAGGTAATGTCTAACATAGTCGATATGGAAGCCTATTACATGTTACTTAGCTGACCATGGCAATATGATGTTGATGATATGAATAAAGGCTGGGATAATTTATATATATATATATATATATATATATATATATATATATATATATATATATATATATATATATATATCAAATATGGTAGAAAGATCATGTAACACCCTGAACTTCTCAATACCCGAGTATTGAAAATTCTCGAATGTTACCATAAATTTAGCTTATTATGTATATGTGTACGATACTAATCTAGCTATCCTAACCTTACATCTATTCTCCAACACGAATCTAACCTTTTGGAATAATCTCCATTTATAGATTAAGCAATTTGACAGTTGATTTTAAGATAAGATCATATACCCAAATACTTTCACTCGTCCATCATAACCAACCGCTTAGTTATATATGCACTGCTAGATAGAGATATCTAACTGTCCACTTTGATTTTGGACCACTCGATCTTAGTAAACTAGGTACTTGATCTCTACATCCGCTCGTACACACATCAAGTTGAGATTTTGATCCGTTCATCACCTATAAATATGCTTAACCCACCATTAAAATTATAATTTAAGAAACTTACACATGTGGACAAGACACTCAAATTTAACGATACACATGTTCTACCCCCCTAATCACTCCAGAAACCCACCTTATGTTCTTCCGTTTACAAAACTGATTGTACATATACCTATATATACTGTTGAGTACCAACCGTCAAGTCTTCATATTTTTAGCATGTCATCTGAACATTAGGAGAATTCAGTAATTATAAACGTCTTAGGTTATATGTCCAAACCATTGACTAATGTTTCAACTAGATGTGTGCTACCTCGGTCTTAAAGCACGGAGTGTACTAGCCATTTAAAAGAGCATCTTGGACATCCTTGGGAGATCGGGACACAGACTTAACGTATGGAAAGAGCACAGAAAATGATGAATGCCCGCCAAATTTTAAGACATTCGGACGGCGTATTTCGACGTAATGGACGTCGAAAGCTGGTTGAGAAATAGATGGCAAGATTGTAAAATTTAATGTTATTACATGCTGCCATTGATGCTCAATCACATCGTATGGCCCACTCGATTAACATATCACTTCTATTTTCGGACCCCTATCCTAGTAGGGCATGTCAAACGCAATGAACAGAGCGGATCGTGTAACTACAAATAGTACAGTGGACTCCACACAAAAGAATTCAATTTACATGAAATTACAAATTGTCAAAGCAAACTCACCTCTCATGAATGAGGTTTTAACAGTGTGGGTAAGTCACACACTTCTTAAAAGTGTGGCCTACCTAGAACTCAGAAGTGCTTCATACCTTGGCTCCTTGGCCAACACAATGCAGAGGAGCTGATAAACGTACTGGATGTCTCGAGAGATCATCACAAGTAGACTCCACCTATTTTGAACAAACCATCTAAAGCAACATCCTTCCACATATTGAAGCAGCGAGCGATAAAATCAGGTGCAACGATGGTTTTTACCCATATCCTTACTTCATGTGTAGTACACCTGATCAACAGATCCACTCCATCTTTTGGCTCATGGCCTAAAATGACTTACTCTTGGTAATGGAGAGAACTGATTTCCCTAAAGGATATCCCAAGTGGAACCCACCTGATCTAGCAGCCAAACCAAAGTCTGCACCTCCTAGCTCGTGGTATTAGAATCCAGATGAACCACACATGCAGAAATCTCGCCATAAGAACTTCCATTTACGGAACTCCCCACTAATCTAAACTGTTTAAACCTCAAAGGAGGAAGTTCTGACACACCTGATAGAATCGGAAGGAGCTTGGAAGCATGACACTTCACCCTCCCGAAAAATGCAACCCCAACTTACAAAAGCTTCACCGATGCAAACCATCGGTCAGAGGACCCCAATCTCTGATTTATCGCATCCATCAGCTCCTAGATGGCCATCCAAACTATCTGGGTGTTGAAAAATAATACAGAAATAATATTTTCTGTAAATAGGTAAACCAAGAATAAATCAGAACAGGTTGAAGCACATATGAGAACGTTGTCCTTAAAGCATTATTTGCCCCTACTCGAATAGATTGAACATACTAAAAGGTTCTAGGAAAATAGTTTCAGGATACAATGAGCCTGGTGTGCATCTGCGTTCAGCAAATACGAGGATCCACTAATGGAACTCTTATACACAAATTTCTGGCAGAAATAACTAAAAGAAAAATTAGACCACGACACTGGTCTGATCTTCAGGCAATTGTTCAAATGAACTATTTTAGACCACCTTGCTGGTCTGTTCTTCAGTCTTAGGTTCAGATGAACCTTGTTGGCTAGCTCACTAGAGTATAATGCTACTTTCTTAGTAATTCATATGAGTGTGGTTTGAGTGTGTTGGTGATGGTTTGCAAACCCATCCAGGTGCTGTTTATATAGGATATGATGACTGACAGTTTTGATCTAGGGCCATTAAACCATATGACCATTTCTAGTTGTTGGAAGAAACTAGTCGTTATTGGCAATTTCTGACCGTTAAGCATATGATGTAACAGTTGCCGCATGCTGACCATTTAGACTCATTGGCTAGCCGTTTTTAGCTGTTGGGCTAGCCACATGCAACAATTTCTGCATGGTCAGCCTTAATGTGCATAAGGAGTTACACCTCACTCCAACGGCTAGTATTTTCAGTATTTATATAAGTCACAGGATCTCATTCAAACCTCTACAACCACACTGCCTCAATGCCCACACCCTCGTACCATGACCATGATCGTGACCGAGACCGAGCGCGAGCGCATTTGCATTAGAACACGCAATCCCGATACACCTCGGATCAAGTAAGTAAACATAAAGGTACTCCACCATTCTCGTATAAACACAAAAATTTCCTTCCTCTTTTCCAATGTGGGACTATTCCCAAAACACCAAAAGTGAGTTTTTGCAAAACATCTTTATATAATATTTGTTATTAAAATATATTAGATTTTAATATTTTACAACACTGGCTCACCAGAGAAATAGGATAATGCGTGGCTAAAGATTTGGCATTATAGACGGTCACGTGCTTAGCCAAGAAACGGTAGTAGCGTGGGACTTGTTCGAGCATAATCTTAGATCTTGTTCGATCAAACAGGGCCGATGTACATGGAGGATCGTCCATAGAAGACGGAAGCAGAGATGATGTGCAATGAGTCAGTACCAACAACCGAGCTCCCGATAGGGTTGCTCACGTTATGCACATAAGAAGAAATCAGCACTACCGTGGTAGTTGGAGTCGGAAGCTACCTCCAATGTGGAAACCGGGTCCAGAAAACTATATATAAACCCCTCCTCTATAGACTTCTAGCACATCAAAAAGAGAGAGAGAGAGAGAGAGGGAGGAGGTCAGGTGCTGGAAATAACGCCAATCCCAGCAAAAGTCAGGGCCTGTCAGAGTAATCCAATCAGCCTTAACAAAGGAGAGAAAAATAAGAGAAAGGGAGACAAAAACTTAGGGAGAAGTACTGAAGGGGAGAGAGAGAGAGAGAGAGAGAGAGGCAGTGTAGTGCATGTCGATCGGTGATTCATTGAGTCACCAAAACAATTCAGATTCGAGTCATACTCCACAACATCGTTGAGGTGAGCTGTCCCATCCGTTTCTCAATCTTTAGTAGATATTAGGTTCCAATTCTGAGCTGATAACATGGAAGAACAAACATTTGTAGTTTTTCTTCAAGACGAGTTAAATGAAGTTTACTTCACGAAAGTCATGGGCCCCAAATACAACCTGTGGGCCGCATTAATGCGCCACACTAATAGGCCTCATATACGACAAGAGGGCCACAACAATGGGCCTCATGAGGTAGCCCATGGTTCAAGCAAGATAGGTGGGCAGCCATACACAACATACACATTAAGGTGGGTCCTACACAAGCAATATGTGGGCTTGCACAATCCATATAGGCTCCCACCAAATGGAAAATTAGGATATACAATGCATATATCATGGTGGGCTCCATCGCTGATGGCCAACAAGGATAAAATACATACGTCGTACGACCCTATGGCCTGGGGTAGATATACAACACATACCTCAAGATGGACCTTAAATGCATTGCGTAGAATAAATACATACATTAAAGGTGACCCACATCGCATGATGAAACACATACATCTGAAGTGGGTTCCACCATCCATAAAAATACATATATCAGGGTGGGATTCCCACCATCCCGATGATGGACAATGTGGATGCAATACATACATTAAAGTGGGTCCTACCGTCCAACAACTGGACGGTGGAGATACGAGCCATATCTCAAAAGGGTGGGGTCCACCTGCATGGCCCACCAGCTGGATGGCATCATCCATATGGACGGCTTGGATATAACACATGCCCCATGTTCAGACCCACTGAACGTGTTGGCGTTAATACAGTAGCTATATAGCTGTTGTACGGTACCCTAGCCCATTCACTTCGTAAAGGTGGGGCCCACCATAACGTTTATTCTCCATCCAATCTGTTCATAAGGTCACAGAGACCTAATTCAAGGGGAAAAATAAATTTCATATAGATCCAAAACTTCCGTGACTTGAAAGGTTTCAATGGTAGACGTTTAACCTCCTACTCCTTTTGGTGTGGATCACTTGAATTCTGTGAATGGTTGATTTTTGGGGGATCCCGCTTCCCAAAGGGGACTCATCAAATGCACGGTGTGGATGTTCAACATACATCATGGTGGGGCCTGTAGTGGGGCCCATGGTCCCTGCTTGTTAGAGGACACTGGCAACAGCAACGTCATCTTTTTTATTATAGTTTTTCATAGGTGGAGCTCACATCAAGAAGATCCAATCCATCAGTTGGATTCCCGGGCTCGGGACAGTTCAGATGAGTCCAATATTCAACGTATTTTGACGTGAAGAAACGTTACAACGGGTCTTAACAGATTTTTAACCGTAAAATTCCTATTTTAGATGGTGTGGCCCACTAGAGTTTTAGATTAGCATCATGTTTTGGCTCAACGCCTAAAATGAGCTGGGAAGTAGGGTGGACGGTGGAGATATAACATACATCTAGGTGGGGTCCCGCTTCAAGCAAAAAGGATGGACGGTGTTGAATAACACAAACCTCGGTCGGACCTACAGAGCTTGGTAATGTCAATACAGCAGCAATATAGTTATTGTAAAGACTCCAAAGCCATGGGCTAGGTCTTACGTGACCATACCACGGTGGAGTCCACATGTGTGTGGGACCATGCTTATGGGCAGCACGAATAAAATACATATTTCATGGCTGGGCCCCACAGTTTGCTGATGTCAATACCACAACTACATAGTTGTGGTCCCCACCATCAATTAACACATATTAGGTGGGCCACGATCAAACAAAAGAGAGAGAAAGAGAAAGAAAACGAATGAGATGGGGAGGGACCCCGCCACTATGAGCCCTTCCTATACAATGCATACATCAAGATGGGCCCCACCAAATGTGGGTCCTCAAATCATTGAATCCAAACAAAGACGTATAAATCTAACCTTAAGAAAACACCCACCTTGATCATGGACTTTTTCTTCTATCAACGCATCCTAGAGCTCCAAAGGATGCATTTCAACGATGGAGATGGTCTTTGTATGGTGGGATTGAGTGGTGGGAGGTGGGCCACACTAGCTTCTCCTCTCTCCCATGGAAATGTTGGACGTGGGTTGCATGGAGAATGAGGGAGAGAGATGAGAGAGAGAGGGTTATAAGAGAGAGAATGATGGGTGAGTGATGGGGAGTGATGGGTGAAGAGAGAGAAAGAGTTGACTTTGGGGATGGGTAGTTGTACTTAGGGATGGGTGTGAGTGATGGGAGTGATGTGTACTTGATTGAATAATTGATGAGATTGATGTAATGGATTCTCTTGGGATTAGCAACACGCGGCGTTTTCTCCGAATTGAATGTGGGCCCACGGCTCATATCCTGAGTATCGCCTCAACGTGCGAGACGCGGCATTGGAACCATGGCGACGGCGCAGTCGTAGGGATACAAGTCTCGGGTCAGGCTGACTCTGATATACAGGACACGACTTAGGATCATACGCAAACGCTTATAACAGATCGCGGGTCATTAAAATTTGACCGAAAGGATCGCGGAAGCATATGGAATGGTACGGGTTAGGATACGAGTCTCACAACTTTTCCATCGTAATAAAAATTTCATCCTCGAAATTTACAGAACAGACAAGGGAAGATGAAACATTATATATATGTCAAGGCACAATCAGTTTATATAAGGATGAGGATAGCGCTCTCTAATCTCAACCTTGCGCTCCCAAGATGCCTTACTAACACTGTGGTGACCCCTACTAAACCTTAGATCCTGGATCAGAAACGATCGAAGCTAGGATACCTTGCAACCTCACCATCCCACCAATGACTAATCAAACAAGATGGTCCTAATGCCTGGTTGTGCGAATCGTCGGTGACTCCTGACGACTGAGGGTCTTGCAAAGCTGCATAAAACCTGCCCAAGGTCTACTGGGGAGGCATATGTCCCCCCCCCCCCCCAAAGAGGTCGTTGCTTCTGAAAATGGGGGCACTCACACTTACGATGCCCCGTCTCACCACATATGAAGCAAATGCCCGTAAATGGTCTCTTCGGTGGTGTTGAAGGTGTTGTCGGCGCTCGAAAGGATGGACGGTTCCTATGCCTCTTCGGTCGTCGATGCTGCTGATGCTGGAAACTACCAGAGGCGGTCTTCCTCTTCTGGTCTCCTCTGTGGTCACAAACCCTCTGCAAATTGTTTCATTCCGCCTCGTAAATCTAGGCCCTCTGAATTACCCGATCAAAGGTCGGGAGCATGTGTCTGATGACACAGCTCCTGAGGCCAAAACGTAATGTTCTCAAAATGATGGGCTTTTCGCTTGTTAAAGATCAAATATTACATATTAGACCCTAGTTATTACCTGAATTTATGAGCATTGTACTGTCTAATAGCCCGATTTAATCGTGTTTGTGATGTAGGGTGTCTTTATGAGCTTGAACTGAAAATGGGTGTTAAAAATATGGTTTTAGCGCTCAAGATACACCAAGGCAAGGGACACACTCCAGGGGACCAAGATCAATGGAATTACACGCCAGAGATTCGAGGAAATTGAGAAACTGAGGCTCAAGTGGCCCGAAATTAGCTCAGAATGCAAGATCACAAGGTTCCCACTATCCGATCAACTCGAAACTTCATACATGGGATGAGGGCCATAAATTAACCGTACACATAAAATTTTAGCATTGGCTTACTATAGAAGTGTATCAACCGACAGATCAGCCCATAAACCGTTGATTCTGGGCCCACCTGATATCTGGAATTGCCTCAAAATTGTTCTTGACGGTTGAAATAACATGAGAAAAAGGATGAACGGTGCAGATTTTGTAAAAATATTACAGTTGGTCCCACAAGTGTATGTGTGCGTACACACTATATAAAGTGGCCACGAGCACCAAACTGGTCAGCAGCGCTGACCAGCGCCTGCACGACTGTGGACCCGCTCCTCATGTAAAATGGAAAGTTGTTGTTTTCAGCAACTGCGTAACCGACCGACGGTCGGTTTTGCGAACGGTTGTGGACCCCACCCATGATATGTATGAATGATCCAAGCTGTCCACCGTGTAGATAGCCGCGAGCACTACAAAACCATGTTTATACTTTTCATCCATGCAAGCACATGTGTGAGATACAGGGGCCACAAAAGGGCTGCCCTGTAGCGTTCAAATCTGATCTTTTAGTGATTTCTTCTCTGGGACACGTCAATGGACCTTCAAAACCACATATTCTTGACTGAAATTTCATCCTGAATCCAATGGACGGGGTGGATTTTCCAGAAAATGCTTCTATCGGGCCCACCGATCACAACAGCAAAATGGTACGAAAGTTTTCGCACATTCGCGAAAACTGACTTTTTCAGGTGGTTGTGGCCCACCATCTTTGATCATATGGCAGATCTGAACCGTCTATCATGTAGAGGACCCAAAAGCATTTTAAAAGACGGTGTTTCTTTAGAAATTAAGTGAGAAAAGTGGTAATTTTTGAGGCACCGAACTTGGCTACGAAAAAGCTTTAGTTGAGCATGCATAACTTTCCAAATCTGATTCAAATCTGATTTTTACCACTCCAGCAACTATATAAGGAGGTTTTGGACGTGGAGAGCATTCATTCAGAGCTGGGAAGGAAGGCTCAGGTCGGACGTCTACAAGAAAGAGAGTTGAGTTTGTTTTTTCATTTATTTTTATTTTATTTTGTTTTGAGAGATCTAGCCTATTCATGTTGGGTTAAACCTCTTAGCTAGGGCTAAGAGGTGAAGCTTGTAGTGAGATGGGAGATTTTATTTTATGTTTTTAATTTAATTTTAATTCATGAATTGACGTTGATTTTAGTTGATTATTAATGGCATGTTTTGTTGAGTCTTTAATGGTCTGTTGTGACTGAAATTACAAAGGGTCTGCAATGGCTTGGAGCATGTCCTTTTCTCCTTTATGTTTATGATGTCAGGAAGCCCTGTTGTTCACCATAGTCACCTGGGCATGGTCGAATGTCAGTACCCTTCCTAACCTTCATATATGTGAATGGTTGGTAATTAGTTTAATTCTGTTATTTACCATAGTCTCCTGGGCATGGTTTGGTGATGGAATCCATTCTAATTCATATACCTTTCATCTCTTTGAAACTATATCAACGGAAGTTCGGTTAAACTCCATGATTCTTTAAGCTGGCATAAGATCTCCCTGATCTCTACAAGTGGATCCTCTGAATCCCTAGTTTCCTATCTCTGATTCCTCTTAAGTTTTAGATAATAATCTCACAATTCTTCATTAAAGTTTATTTGATTTAGATTTCATCTCATTCTAGTTCTAGTTCTAATTAGTTTTAGATAACGTACAGTTTCAGTCCCTTGGGATTCGACCTCGGTTTTACCGAGTTATTACTACATCACAACCCTGCACTTGGGGAGTGAACAAGTTTTTGGCGCCGTTGCCGGGGACTGACGGCTACGTTTTTTCTGAAATTAATTAGTTTTAGGATTAGTTTAAGATTAGGATTTTTACTAACTTCAGTTTTAGGTTTAGATTTTCCTGATTTTTTTAGAACTAACTTATCTTTCCTGTTTTGTAGGATTCTGAGATAGAAACTTCTAATTTGGTGATATCTTTTCTAATTTCTTTATTTTTTCTCTATTAGGATTTTTAGAAATTTTTTAATCTTAGACTAACTGTTTTAGAAACTAACTTATTTTGTTTTCTTCTGCAGGATCTTAACATAGGAACTTCTTATTTGGTAACATCCTTCTAACTTCTTCTCTTACTTTCCATATTGCTATAGGACTTTTCTTTGGTTTTAGGATTAGACTCAGAGTTAGGGTTCTACCATGGAATCGTGGGTACGTGCATACGCTGAGATGGATAGGAGATATTGGAGAATGCCCGAGGGTTGTGGAATTCAACATATACCTTAATATTTTTCTCCATCACAAACAGACATTGAGAACTGAGTAGAACGTTATCTTCCATCGGTTAATAGGGTTGTATACGATCGTAATTATGGGAATGAGGATTATTATCAGTCATCATATTCTCCTATATATGATCAGTATGACTATAACCAGTGGAAACATCAAAGATGAGAAGATGAACCAACAACATGCTATAAGGATTATCCTCTTGGATACCCTAACATTGAGATCCAACCAGAAACGATCCAGGAAAATTCAATTCAGCATAACATGGAGTGGTTTGCAGAATTCAGAAAAGCAATGAAAGGACTCAATGCGCGCCTTGATAGGATAGAGGAGGCTCGGTCATCCCAGCCACGACCCAATCTATAAATACAATGCAAGGAAAATGATCCGCATTCACTTTTGAAAGAATCTGAAATTTGGAATGAGGAGTTGGATTCTGTTAATGAGAATGTGGTTCAATTTCCCGATGAGTCGATCTCGATGACTGTTCGAAAGAATGGTGAAGATACATGAGTGTCTTTTAAATATGATAATGATGACACACTTCAATCACATGACACACTAGATTCTAATGATGAAGAAGATGTTAGTTTATGTGAACCTCAACCCATTCTGGGTGAAGAATATGAGGAAAGTGATTTCATCCCAAGTGTGCACTACACTGAACCAAAATATGATGAGTATTGGGATGACGATCTTGAATGTGTAACCACAATTTCCCTGAAATTAATCTCAAGTTTGGTCCAAGTCAATGATCAACAAGTACGCAAAGAGAACGGTCATAATGAGATACTTCACTCACCTGACATGTCTGATCTAAAAGTGGGGGAGCTCCTCATAACTGACCCTTCTATTTCTTGTGAGATATGTTTGGACCACTCTCCTGAATTAAATGATGATATGATTTGGGAGACGGACGAGTTACTCGATATGACTCTGCATATCAATGCTTCGTATACTGACCCTCAATCTGTCTGTGCAGGGCTGGAGCAAGAGAGCATACATTCGTCCACTTTGAAGGATGATGGATTCCTTGGACAGATTATCACGAGCTCTAAGGTGAAAAATAAGTCACTCTCAGCTAAATGTCCCAACTCTGTTGATGATTGCTTGGCATACTTTGCAGATTCAAATGATCCCATGATAAGAGACATAATGAATGCCTTGCAAGACAACATCTCGACAGTCAGCACTGACCGAGAGAACCCTTACTCTGAAGCTCCTTCTTCCATAGATCCTGAATGTTTACTATTAGGGGATGAGGAGCTGAAAATTGAACCGAAGTCTGCTACTTCGGAATGTGTTGAGACTACTCTTCCTGAAAATTTTTCTCAACTTGATCTATCTGTAGTCTCTGATTCACCATGGGATACTAACTCTGAAACTTTTTCTGACATAGGTGAATCATTTATACTTTGGATACCTCAGGCGAATCTACAATAAATTTTTGATGAGGTAAATAAGTTTCTCTGGAAAGTCAAGCTCCAGGGCATCCAAGCCTATTGCAAAAAGGGCTTTTGGATGATCCTGTTGAGAAACTTACTAAGAAACTTATCAAGATATTGGCCGGAAGAGGAACCTTGTGGCATGATTAAGTTCTGTGATCGATTCAATGTTTGTGGGTAACATTACTGCAAACCCTCACGAGACTACAACTCGTCCACTAGGGGAAACCTAGGGGTTTAAAGGCTTGTTGCATACGCTAAATACAATCGAGAGCACCTGCGAAAGTGGTATAGGTAGGATCTTATTTTTGTTATTTTTGTTTTACTTTCTCTCTCATACTAACCTGGTCTCTCCCAGCGATCTCTTGAAAAATCTCTCTCAATTCGTTATCCAGGTACTATCCTCCCATCACTTCTCATTTACTTTCGTTGTCCCATGTGCATTGCATGTTTATCTCTTTTACATTGAGGATAATGTAGATTTTAGGTTGGGGGTGGGGGATTAGGTTACCTAATCAGTGTTTTTCTTGGTCATGAGAAAAAATTGTGAAAATTGTGAAAATTTTTAAAATTTTTCTGAAAATTCCTATGAATTCGAAGTGATTTTGACAGATATCTTTGATTTCGATTTTCAAGATACGTGATGTTGGTCATGTATGACTCTTGACTTCAGTTATCTGTTAGATTTCACAATTAAGATCGAAGTATTAATCCATGATTAGAAGTTGTGAACATTGATTGAGTCATGATTTCACATGTCACATCTTGTTGTCACATTAAGGTTTCAGTCTGATATTAAAGGGTTAACTTGGTAATAACTAGGCATGGAAGGAACCGGCCTGGACAATTTTCCTATTATGATCAATAGAAAAAAAAAAGAAAAAAAAAGAAGCAGAATTGAAGAAAAAGAAAATACCCAGGGTTGGGCGAATGGCCTTCACTGTAGGTCTGCTCCCTACAGGTGAAGGTTTGGTTCCCCAAGGTTAACATTCAAAAATTATCAGGTGACTGGTCTTTCCCATAGGTTTGCTCCCTATAGGTAAGGATTCAATTCCCCTCCTTGGCATTATTTTTAAGAGAAAAATCAAAAGTTAGAATTTCTGAGGCAGGTTTGGTTCGTGTTTTGGTTATCATGAAATCTTTTGTTGGATACCGAGGATATCATGAAATTGACGATTGGATCTCTTAATGTTGATAAGCCGAGATTACACTATACACCCATGGAACTTAGTATTTAGAATTATTCTAATTGATGGATTAATACTTTGAACTTGATTAATGAAGTTTACTATGTGCTTGAGTCCAGGAGAAAACAATTTCCAACATTCATGAATATTAAATTTCTCGTATCTTGTTCAAAATCTCACTCGATTTCATAGAAAGTTCTCCTATAATTCTCAACTTATTTTTCGCATTATTTGCTTGGAACTAGCAAAATGCTGGTTGGGGGTTGTGTTGAGGGTCAAATATTATATATTAGACCCTAGTTATTACCTGGATTTACGAGCATTGAACTGTCTAATAGCCCAATTTAATCGTGTTTGTGATGCAGGGTGTCTTTATGAGCTCGAACTGAAAATGGGTGTTAAAAATATGGTTTTAGCACTCAAGATACACCATGGCAAGGGACACACTCCAGGGGACCAAGATCGATGGAATTACATGCCAGAGATTCGAGAAAATTGAGAAACTGAGGCTCAAGTGGCCCGAAATTAGCTCAGAATGCAAGATCACAAGGTTCCCACCATCCGATCAACTCGAAACTTCATACATGGGATGAGGGCCATAAATTAACCGTACACATAAAATTTCAACCATTGGATCACTATGGAAGTGCCTCAACCGATAGATCAGTCCATAAACCGTTGATTCTGGGCCCACCTGATATCTGGAACTGCCTCAAAATTGTTCTTGACGGTTGAAATAACATGAGAAAAAGGATGAACGGTGCAGATTTTATAAAAACATTACAGTTGGTCCCACAAGTGTACGTGTGCGTACACACTATATAAAGTGGCCACGAGCACCAAACTGGTCAGCAGCGATGACCAACGCCTGCACGACTGCTGACCCGCTCCTCATGAAAAACGGAAAGTTGTTGTTTTCAGCAACTGCATAACCGACCGACGGTCGGTTTTGCGAACGGTTGTGGACCCCACCCATGATATGTATGAATGATCCAAGCTGTCCACCGTGTAGATAGCCGCGAACACTACAAAACCATGTTTATATATTTCATCCACGCAAGCACATGTGTGAGATACAAGGGCCACAAAAGGGCTACCCTGTAGCATTCAAATCTGGTCTTTTAGTGATTTCTTCTCTGGGACACGTCAATGGACCTTCAAAACCACTCATTCTTGACTGAAATTTCATCCTGAATCCAATGGACGGGGTGAATTTTTCAGAAAATGCTTCTATTGGGCCCACCGATCACAACAGTGAAAGGTTTCGTACATCCGTGAAAACTGACTTTTTCAGGCGGTTGTGGCCCACCATCTTTGATCATATGGCAGATCTGAACCGTCTATCATGTAGAGGACCCAAAAGTGTCCTAAAAGACGGTGTTTCTTTGGAAATTAAGTGAGAAAAGTGGTAATTTTTAAGGCACCGAACTTGGCTGTGAAAAAGTTTTAGTTGGACATGCATAGCTTTCCAAATCTGATTCAAATCCGATTTTCACCACTCCAGCAGCTATATAAGAAGGTTTTGGACGTGAAGAGCATTCATTCAGAGCTGGGAAGGAAGGCTCAGGTCAGACGTCTGCAAGAGAGAGAGTTGAGTTTATTTTTTCTTTTATTTTTATTTTATTTTGTTTTGAGAGATCTAGCCTATTCATGTTGGGCTAAATCTCTTAGCTAGGGCTAAGAGTTGAAGCTTGTAGTGAGATGGGAGATTTTATTTTATATTTTTAATTTAACTTTAATTCATGAATTAACGTTGATTTTAGTTGATTATTAATGACATGTTTTGTTTAGTCTTTCATGGTCTGTTGTGACTGAAATTACAATAAGTCTGCAATGGCTTGGAGCATGTCCTTTTCTCCTTTATGTTTATGATGTCAGGAAGCCCTGTTGTTCACCATAGTCACCTGGGCATGATCGGATGTCAGTACCCTTCCTAGCCTTCATACATGTGAATGGTTGGTAATTAGTTTAATTCTGTTGTTTGTCATAGTCTCCTGGGCATGGTTTGGTGATGGAATCCATTCTAATTCATATACCTTTCATCTCTTTGAAACTATATCAACGGAAGTTCGGTTAAACTCCATGATTCTTTAAGTTGGCATAAGATCTCCCTGATCTCTACAAGTGGATCCTCTGAATCCCTAGTTTCCTATCTCTGATTCCTCTTAAGTTTTAGATAATAATCTCACAATTCTTCATTAAAGTTTATTTGATTTAGATTTCATCTCATTCTAATTCTAGTTCTAGTTAGTTTTAGATAACATACAGTTTTAGTCCCTTGGGATTCGACCTCGGTCTTACCGAGTTATTACTACATCACAACCCTGCACTTGGGGAGTGAACATCGCTCCTCATCGTTAACCAAATATGATGCGAACCTCGATAGCGCCATGAAACAAGCCGCATACTATGTCACAGACATGTCTCCCTGTACCATGATCTCAAATTCTAATGCTTGCTGTTGATGAATGTGGTAGGGGAAGTACTGCTAGTCGAATCGGTTTATAAAATCCTCCCATGTCCAGATGAAATCAGGCTCTACAATACGGGTAACGGAGGTCCACTAGTGCTCTGTCTCACCCTGGAGAAGAAATACGACTAACCAAACCCACTATTGGGTCGTACATTCCATTGTATCAAAAATATTCTCCACCTAAGAGTGCCATCTCTCGGCTGTTGTCGGGTTTGGCTCGCCCTGAAAAAGCGGCGGATCAAATTGTCGGAACTCTCGAAGAAGGTGCTCATGTGCTCCTGCTCTGCCTGGGCTGGTGAAACAACGGGGTGCCTGTCCTGTTCCTAAAGGGCGGTTGTCATAGCCTACAACATCTATTGTAACTAAGAGGCACTCACGGATACTATTGGATCCATACCAGCCTCGGGTAGAGGAGCGATATCCTCAGGCTGAGGAGCAGGGGTCTCAAGTGGTGGAGTGGAAGTCGCTCGAATCGCTTTCTTGGGCGGCATGTCATATAGGGAAGAACAAAGGCGCTTATCACCTTAAGAACTCTCGAAGGCACGCACGTTATAAGTCTATAACAAAACATTACTAAGTCATTCGAATTTGGAACCTAATCATTCTAAGTTCTCAACAATCATAGAGTGTAGGGTAGTTATCAGCAGATATGTGATATTATCCTCAGGTGTTCCCAAGTTATGCTCTGATACCATCTTCTGTCACGCCCCAAAACTAGAAATCAGATTCACAGGAATCCTGATCGTCAAATTTGATACCGACAGCCTCTATAGTACCCCATTCTCAGCTTTCAGCGTCCATAAGCTAAGTTTCAATCTTGAGATCTTACAAGTAGGATTTTTCAACGTACATTTATCTCGAAGAAGCATAACCACAAGTTTATCCAAATCATAAAATGTAACATCATTATCATATATCCACTAATATAAACTTTAAATACAAATGCTGAAAGGAAAATACATATGTCAAAATAAAAATCAAAGCTCTAGAAGACAGCTGCATACTCCATACACAACATCGCTACTACGTACAACCTAACATTACCTGCACGCATCTATCATGCATAAGCTTATAGAAAGCTTAGAGGGTGGTGTAAGTGTGTGCACAAGGTAAGTACCAAGTGTTCAATACAATACCATAATCATAAAATATCAAAAATACTAGTAAGATTATGAATCATACGATATCAGAGTAAGCAGAAATACTGACAAGTCCATAAAGATATCATTAATCTCATCCAGGATATGCGATGAAAAAACATAGCAAGCCAATGTCATATACTGAGGAAGTTATGTAAATCGGCTATGTAATGCAGAAACATAATGAACTAGATATCAGATATCGAGGATGCAATACAATATGCAATTCGGAAGAGCTACGAATACCATCAACCTCATCTAGGTCATATAAATGCAGAAACATAGCATCCCAGAATGTCGTAGGTTGAGGATCTAATGTAATATGCAATATATGGTGCGAATAAAATGACCAAGCTGTAGTGTGACTTTGGGATAGTAGTACGTGGTATCACAGGCTATGAGGCCTATCACAAAGGACTTCTATCCAAACCAGTCTCATACCTAAATTTTGATAGATAGACTCAATATAGTAAGCTCTTGATCTCAGGTTAGTCGCGCGCCTCAACCAAAATTCTGGTCATTGCAAAAGTACACATAATGATTAGTTGTGCATCACCAGCCTGAATGGATAGAGAATAAATGAATGAATATAATGTTGAGTATGCAACTTCTGCTCCACAAATCAATATTGTACATCTCTGGGATCATCACCAGGGTCTAGTACACTCTAAGCTGCCTACCGCCTTAGCCGGCCGTGTAGCCCAACGAGGGGAAAAGACCTCACTACTCGCCTGCCAGTAGTATACCAATGCCTACCCGGCTCGTCGATAGCGAACCCATTTGGAAACTGGTCAAACTTGGCTTATCTTATAGCCGCCTCACTCGGGTGGATAAGGCCACACTCCCTCCAAACCGACCACTATACAGTGGGAGACGTGGCCTACTGGTATTCGGCACTCAGGCACTCAAGTATCCACTCGGTTTAGACGTTGGGGCGTCTCCTGGCCACAAAGGTTTAAAGACTTTCACCCATGGACATCCAAAGTACCGAAATGCTCGAACCAAATATTTTCAGTGTCTCATCTAGCCATCCATGACATTCCTGTAGAGGCTGCGGCCTTGATGTCGCTAGGGCATACAATAATCACAACACAAATGCAAAATGCGTGAGTCATACAATCCAGTCATACTTCAATCTTGCGGATACCATGCGCTCATGTGAGATAACCTCTGCCTATCAGGGAGTCTCATAACAACCTGTCCAATGACATATGCAATGGTTGACCACATCTCATGACAAATATGCAAATGATGCGTATGGGCATGTATCATGATGCTATATTGTCACATATTCATAATAGGTATTAATAACTGGCATCGACAATCGACCTTGACAATGTGGACATTTAACCAACATTGCCCACATAGAGCCTAACGTATAGTGGACCCATGGCCTCACACAAGGGCCAAATATACAACACTATAGGCCTCACTCGAGAACTTAATACACATTGCGATGGGCCTTTCACATGGGTCTAACATACATCACAATGGGTTCCACCGCTTGGCCCTCAAATGTATCACAATGGGCCTCATCACATAGGCCTTATATACATCACATAAGCCTCATATACATCACATTAAGCCTTAAAGATGGGCTGAATACACATCATAATGGGCCTAAAATACGGGCCGCATATATGTCACATTAGGCCTCCAACACATACCGAATACACATCACAATGGGCCTCAACTACGGGCCACATATACATCATATGGGTCTCGACAATCAACCTCAACAATCAAAATTGGCCTCGGCCTCAACAATTGAAAACGGCCTCGATAATCAGCCTATACAATCAGAATTGGCCTGGTCAATCAAAATCGGCCTAGACAATCGGTCGAACCAGGCCTAAGGGAAAGTCATAATATGGACGTTAAACCATCATTGCCCATCAATGTAGTCATTTAACCAAACATTGGTCCCAAGGTGTGGCCTACATAAAGTAAAACGTATATTGAACCCATGACCTCACACAAGGGCCTCATACATAAAATAATGGGCTGGATACCATCTCGATGGGCCCCGTACAATCATAATGGGCCTTACACATGGGCCTCAGACATCACCTGGGCTGCATCACATGGACCAAAAATATATTTCAATAGGCCTCATCATGTGGGCCATAAATACATTGCATGTTGTCTTGCCCATAGGCCTAATATGTGGGTCACATCTCACGGGCCTAATATACATTGCAACAGGCCTTGTATACATCAAGTCGGGCCTCATTATATGGGCCGAAAATATATCACGATGGGCCTTACTAAATGGGCTGTAAATACATCGCAATGGGCCTTACCAAATTGGCCACAAATACATAACAAGTGGGCCTAAAATGGGCCACCTCACATGGGCCGAAAATACGTCAAAATGGGCCACGACATATGGCCAAAAATACATCTCAATGGGCTACGACCCATGGGCTTCAATACAACACAATGAGCTGCAACCCATGGGCCCCAAATACAATGAGTGGGCCGCATTAATGGGTCACACTAATGGGCCTCATATACGACAAGAGGGCCGCAACAGCGGGCCTCATGAGGTAACCCATGGTTCAACTAAGATAGGTGGGCAGCATACACAACATATGCATTAAGGTGGGTCCTACACAAGCAATAGGTGGGCCTGCACAATCCATATAGGCCCCCACCAGATGAAAAATTAGGATATACAATGCATATATCATGGTGGGCTCCATCACTGATGGCCAATAAGGATAAAATACATACGTCGTACGGCCCTATGGCCTAGTGCAGATATACAACACATACCTGAAGATGGACCTCAAATGCACTGCGTAGAATAAATACATACATTAAAGGGGACCCACATCGCATGATGAAACACATACATTTGAAGTGGGTCCCACCATCCACAAAAATACATATATCAGGGTGGGATTCCCACCATCCCAATGATGGACGATGTGGATGCAATACATACATTAAGGTGAGTCCTACCGTCCAGCAACTGGACGGTGGAGATACCAGCCATATCTCAAAAGGGCGGGGTCCACCTACATGGCACACCAGCTGGATGGCATCATCCATATGGACGGCTTGGATATAACACATGTCCTATGTTCAGACCCACTGAGCGTGCTGGCGTTAATACAACAACTATATAGCTGTTGTACGGTACCCTAGCCCATCCTCTTCATAAAGGTGAGTCCCACGTAGGGCCCACCATAACGTTTATTCTCCATCAAATCCGTTCATAAGGTCACAGAGACCTGATTCAAGGGGAAAAATAAATTTCATATAGATCGAAAACTTCCGTGACCCAGAAAGGTTTCAATGGTAGATGTTCAACCTCCTGCTCCTTTTGGTGTGGACCACCTGAATTTTGTGAATGGTTAATTTTTGGGGGATCCCGCTTCCCAAAGGAGACTCATCAAATGCACAATGTGGATGTTCAACATACATCATGGTGGGGCCTGTAGTGAGGCCCACGGTCCCTGCCCGTTAGAAGCAGCAAGGCGTTGCCTGCTTCAGCGTCCTCTGGACATTGGCAGCAGCGGCGTCATTTTTTTTATTTTATTACGGTTTTTCATAGGTGGGGCCCACTTCAAGAAGATCCAATCCGTCGGTTGGATGCCCGAGCTCGGAACAGTTCAGATGAGTCCAGTATTCAACATACTTTGAAGTGAAGAAACGTTATAGTGGGTCTTAACGGATTTTTAACAGTAAAATTCCTATTTTAGATGGTGTGGCCCACAAGAGTTTCGGATTAGCATCATTTTTCGGCTCAATGCCTAAAATGAGCTGGGAAGTAGGGTGGACGATGGAGATATAACATACATTTAGGTGGGGTCTCGCTTCAAGCAAAAAGGATGGACGGTGTTGAATAACACAAACCTCAGTTGGACCTACAGAGCTTGGTAACATCAATACAACAACAATATAGCTACTGTAAAGACTCCAGAGCCATGGGTTGGGTCCTATGTGACCATACCACGGTGGAATCCACACGTGTGTGGGACCATGCTTATGGGCAGCACGGATAAAATACATATTTCATGGGTGGGCCCCACGTAGTTTGCTGACGTCAATACCATAGTAACATAGCTATGGTCCCCACCATCACACATATTAGGTGGGCCATGATCAAACAAAAGAGAGAGAGAGAGAGAGAAAAAATGAGTGAGATGGGGAGGGACCCCACCACTATGGGCCCTCCCTATACAATGCATACATCAAGATGGGTCCCACCAAATGTGGGTCCTCAAGTCATTGAATCTAAACAAATACATATAAATATAACCTTAAGAAAATACCCACCTTGATCATGGATTTCTTCTTCCTTCAACGTATCCTAGAGCTCCAAAGGATGCATTTCAACAGTGGAGATGGTCTTTGCATGGTGGGATTGAGTGATAGAGAGGTGGGTCACACTAGCTTCTCTTCTCCCCCATGAAAATGTTGGACATGAGTTGCTTGGAGAATGAGGGAGAGAGATGAGAGAGAGAGTGATGGTTGAGTGATGAGGAGTGATGGGTGGAGAGAGAGAGAGAGAGAGAGTTAACTTTGGGGATGGATAGTTGTACTTAGGGATGGGTGTGAGTGATGGGAGTGATGGGTACTTGATTAAATGATTGACGGGATTGATGTGATGGATTCTTTTGGGATTAGCAATGTACTACATTTTTCTCAAACTGAACGCGGGCCCACAGCTCCTGGCTTAGGTATCGCTTCAATGTGTGAGACGCGGCATCGAAACCGCGACGACGGCATTATCGTAGGGATATAAGTCTCGGGTCGAGCCGACTCTGATATACGGGACACAACTTAGGATTACGCACAGACACAAATAATAGATCATAGGTCGCCAGAATTTGACCCGGATAACCGTGCAAGCATACGGAACAGTACGGGCTAGGATACGGTCTCACACTCTATGTGTGAGACCTGACCTGATTTTGTATGTGTGCATGTGTATGAGTATGAATTTTGTTCATCTTGGTTCCACAGTCCTATTGGTCGAATCCCGGTGACCCTCGACCATCAGATAGTGTTTGTGGTTATCCTTAAGTCTTGTCACATAGACCCGATTCGAATTGAGCTGAAACCTATGGCATCTTGTTCGTATCGTCGTTGCGTTTCCGTTGCCGCATCTTGTGTATCCATCCGGCGTGTAGATCATAAGATGTTGGCAATTTAATTCTAGCTCTTGATCATGATCATGTGGCCCATATAGTGAGGAGAACACATTTTTCAGGGTGACACACTCCCTTTTTAGTGCAATTTCTAACAAACACCACATACACTACCTAGAGTTTCATCTCACACACCACCTACCCTTAAACACCACCCACAAGCCTACTAACCTACTAAACCTATAACTTTGGTTGTAACTCCCTACTTGCAATCATCTCCCCTCTCTAACCAAGGTCAAAAAGCAATAATTACCTAGCTTAAAAGAGATTTCTCTCCCTTTCTCTCTCACTCTCTCTACTCCTCTCTCTTCTCTCCCTCATTTTCTTCTTCCAATCAATAAAAGGGTGGGACATCCACCCCATTCCAGCCCCAATCCCCCTCTTTTCCTCCAAATCTAACCTTCTAAATCCCATCTCATTCCTTAATCCATCACCCTTAGTGTAATAGAAGCAAGGAGGTGCAAGATTAGAGCAATCTAAAGTGGATGTGTTTCTAAGATTTAGAACTTTTATCTTTACATTTTTAGATCTCTTTTCTTTCATATGGGAAGTATAGGACCCACAAATCAATAGTGGAGATCCTACACCATCCCTTAGTTGTGGCCAAATGGCCTCTTTGGTGCATGCATGCCCATGCATGGGGTTTTCCCTTCTGTGGGACCCATCATGGAGGATTATTTATATTTCATCATATGATAGGTCGTCTATACCTTAGAAGCATGGTTGAGATCGGATCCCAACCATTGATCTTGAATCTAGAACATGCATGTGGTGGATCTTTGTTATAACATATGAACAAATGGAATGTATGGTGTGATTGATGAAGGGGAGGCCCTCGATATGGCAGAGCCCCTCTTTTTATCGCTGATTCTTCATTTTTCCTTTATGATAGAATTCTGATCTTGCATGTGTGGCCCACCTTGTGGGTCAACAAAAATTCAGAACATCCATGAAGCTCAGACGCCCATAGCGGTCCATCCTTGAACATGTGACCCTAAAATTCATCTTAATGGGGCACATGCAAATGGTATTTGATGATGTGGAAGGTCTGGACATTTGTGGGGCCCACTAGGGTGGTCCACAACATAAATTCTTGGGGTTAAATACCATGACAAATGATGTTTGTATTATATTTCCTTCAATTACTTGTTGTTGTCCCAATCTATTGTCCCAATCTATCTGGACAGATTTTTTGGTCAACTTAAGGTCAGGATTTGGGGCTTTTGGTGAGGAATTTTAAAGGTACTTATCCCACCTATAAGCATGCCAAATTTCAGCCTCAACTGACCCCATTTGAGTCCCCGAAAGGGTGGGCCAATATGGGTACCTTGCTGGATTTTTGTTATAATTTCAGCTAGGTTGCAATTTGAAAACTTAAAATTTTAAAATAGTTTCTGATCAGGTGGGCCACCTTGGTAGACACTACCTTGTACTACATATATATGGGAAGGTTGAAATCTAATTTACCCACTTTTTGGACACCCTGGGCCCACCCCATTGGGTGCTCAATCATGGTCTATCTAGAATTCTGCACTTAGCAGAATTTTTAGACAGATTATATTTCTAAATTAAATTAAAATACTTCTGATCATCCTAAAATCATGAAATTTTGTAGAGGTGTGGCCTACCCATGGAAGGACCTTCTTGTAAATTTTTAAGGCCATCGGGCACCTGTACCATCCGTGGTGCGGCCTGGAGTGGCCCACCAGGCTAGGGTGTCCAGCCTTGGCTGGTCATCCAGGCCACCTTGTAGGCCCACCTTGATGTATTTTGTGTCCTACTATTCATCCAAGTGGGGTCCATAGGGGCATGATCATTTTCCTTTTCAATAACATCCATTTAGGACCCATTTGGATGAGTTTTGGGCCAATTACACAAGCCCGTAGGACTGCCTACGATTGGGACGTTTAAGCCCATTGGACCACTGCTAGACTTTCAGCTCAGCAGCATGGTCCACCTATTTTATATGTTTAAATCAGTCCCTTCATCTGGTGAGACCCATAGAGACATAAGTGGGCCACCAGGGTACTTATACTTACCCCTTTATGATTTTTGTTGGGCCCCAACAGGCCCAAAATATGGGTGGACTAAAATTTCAGCAAAAGGTCCAAACTGGCCGCCCTTAATGATTTTCTTTGGGGCAGCATAGCCCACCAGATTAAGGATGGATTATTCATTTGAGATTACCTTCTTTTAAGATGTCCTTGGGCCTCATTTATGTATGCTTGGAGGTCCACCTCCATTGAACTTTATTTAGACCTATATACGATGTGTTGATTGGCCTTAGTAGGCCCACTCATCTTAGGCCTTCTAAGTTAGGCCCCATTGAACCTCTGGACCTATACTTACCATGGTATTGTGATGGGCTTAGGGACCAAAATACACAAGTTGTTAGGCCCTTGGTTACCCACTAAATTAGCCACATGCTTGGGCCAAGATGTAAGGCCCAATTCACTTGCTTTAAACATAAGAAATTGTCCATACGGTTGGGTTACTGGGTTGCCCATTAGGCCCACCACAATATGTGGGATTATGACTTTTATGGTTGGGCCCAAACCTCGCTTGAGGGCCCACCATATTACCTATGTATCGGGCCATGTGTATTGCCCCTTAGGCCCTTGGATTGTTTAAGACCTTGGCCCTTTATTCACTTGAGTAATAGAGGGCTACCTTTTAGGACCCAATTGAGGTTGGATGTCCTCCTTGGTGGCCCTAAGGTAGGCCCATAGGGTGGATATAGGTGGTTGAAGGCCCACTTGGACCCTTGTTAGGATCGTTTCTTCCCTTGAGCTTTTATGTGGCCCTTTCTAGCTCGTGGGCTACCCCAAAGTATTAGGCCCCCACTAGAGGATGATCCCATAGTAAATTATCTTAGTACCTAGGATTGTTTTCCTCATTAGGAAGGAGAAGTATGTTCCAAGTCTTCATCGCCATACAACACACCTTCATGATCCATATGCATCATTTGCGTGATTGGATTGCATTTTTATGTGGTCATTGGGTTGATATGATAGGGGGATAGAGTTTCTCCTCTTGTGCACATTGAGTGCTTGTAGCTAGTGCATGATCTGCATGCGTGACTCATGCATTGGCATCGCATTTCATGATAGTATTGCTCTTGCTTCAACAGGGCCTTGCCTCCATAGGGACATTCATGAAAGACCGTATGTATGGACACCAGAAATGTATTACTTGAGCATATAGGGTGCATAAGATGCCTATGAGTAAAATTTCCAAAACTTCCATGGTACTAAGGCTCTACCCCAATGCCATGACGAGTGAAAACCATGAGTGCACGAGGGCCTTACACTTTAGGCCGCAACTCCCACTGTCTTGTAATCGGTTGGGTTAGGGTGTGACCTTACCCGCCTAAGAGAAAGAGGATAATATTTAGGCTGAGTTTGACCAACTCGTAAATGAGTCCACTACCGTCGAGCCTTGTTGGTGATTGGCTGTCCACAGGCGGGTAGTGAGGTCTCTTACGCTTGTTTGACTGTGCGGGTCTGAAGAGTGGCAGTCATCCATCAGTGTACTTGACCCTGGTGATTTTCTTATGATGGAAATGTACTTGATATGTGGATTGGATATGAGCATTGGTATTACTTTGCATTGCATTGACATTTGCTCTATAAACCTTATATTGCATCGCCTCAGCATGGCGCCTAGTACTCATTGCATTGTGTAGCCTTGGTACGGCTTCCTGCATTCATAGTTTAGCCTCAGTATGGCTTCTTGCGCTCATGGTAGCCTTGGTAAGGCTAGTGCTATTAGTATTGATCATATTTTCCTTCTGTATCTCCTATCATTCTTCTACGCACCATTGTCACACACTTTCACCACCCTCTAAGATTTCTATAACCTTATGCACAATTGATGTGTGCAGGAGATCCTAAGTCAGCGTTATGTAGCAGAGCTTGGATAAGAGTTGAGCCATGGACCCCAATGTTATAAATCTTCTTCCATCTTCTTTTGTCATCAGATGTATTTTCTTTTAGAATTGTATTAAAGCTCAAATTTATAGTGGATTTTGTGATGCGTGCCTTCGTTATTTTTCAGATATACTTGTTGTGATCTTGGGTATACTCTTATTGAAATGAATGTATGACTTATGAAAATCCTCCTTATAAGATACCAGGATCGGAACCTACTTCAGGAGCTAAGAATGAGGTACTACGGAGGCTGTTGTGGCCAGAACCGACCATCGAGTTCCTTATGAATCTGGTTACTGAGTCTGGGGCATGACACTATGTTAACAAATATAAGAAATACATAATTTAATACATGAGAAATAATAAAATGCATATAAACTTAAGCTGCAAGATTGCGCGGCTTTTCTTGACAGATACAACCATGCATCCTTGATAATTATACCCTACTCTTCATCAATCTAGACATGAATATTATTTAAACCACCGGCACTACCTTTGCTGTCATATATTCGATAAATGAGTGACTAGTTCAGTGTGAATTCTCCTTAAGATTACACGCCACCACATTAGTTAAGCATAATTATAAATAAGAAATTATACAAAACAAGCCAATGTAATCTTATTAAATGTATAGATGCATAAATGCACATTAACTAGGGAGGCTCGTCCAATTGGCATTTGGGTGAAACCCATACATGTAGTCGGTCACTAGCGAAAGTACATCTCGTACGTGCATAATACTAAACTCACTAAAAGTGGGTCGATAGTCGATAGTCTGAGAGCTAGCAAAATGATACCACAACTAAAGGCACGTGCTACAGTATCTATAATTAGTCACCCGTGTTATCGGTGGTCTGTGAGCTAGTCCGAGAACTTGTGCGTGAACACACAGTGGTCCGACTCCGTTCTGTTATACCCATACTTCAACATAAATAAGTCAAACTTCTTGTACCATTGCCGTGGAGCTTGTTTCAACCCATACAAGCTCCTCCTCAGCCTACACACCATATGCTCTTTTTTCTTGACTTCGAAGCCCTCTGGTTGGTGCATGTAAATCTCTTCTTCCAGGTCACCATGAAGAAAGACAGTTTTAACATCTAACTACTCTATCTCCAGATCCATGCTAGCTACCAACCCAAGCAACACCCGTATGAATGTCATCTCCACCACTGGTAAGAATATCTCCTCAAAGTCTATACCTTTCCTCTTATCGAACCCTTTCACCACAAGTCTGGCCTTGAACCTCGTTTGTGAATTCTTCTGTTCAATCTTCTTTCTAAACACTCACTTGTTACTCAGATCTTTCTTGCCCTTAAGCAGTTTCATCATGCCATAGGTGTGGTTCTTATGCAAGGATTTCATCTCCTCTTGCATAGCTTTTAACCACTCCTCCTTATGCTCGTCGGCTAAGGCTTCGGAATAATCTTCTGGCTTTCCCCCATTAGTGAGTATAATTTACTCATGTGATGAGTACCTCTTGGACGACTGTCTCTAGATGACCTCCTTACCTGTGGCTTAACAGGTGGATCAAGTGGGGGTTGCTCCCCCGGTTCATCTTCTGTAGGAACTCCCTCGTCCTCTGCACCTTGTTGTACTCCCCCGTCATAAGGCACCACGGGAGGAATAACCGGATCCATATCTTCTAGCTCACCTGAACTAGGCTGATTTTTCTCTGGCTTACAAATGTCTTCTATACACTGATCTTCAAAGAAAACCACATCTCTACTCCTAACAAGCTTCTTCTCGGTCGGATCCCACAATCTGTAACCGAACTTTTCATCACCGTACCCTAGGAACATACACTGCCTGATCTTCATATCGAGCTTGAACCTCTCGTCCTTTGGTACGTGAACAGATGCCCTGCATCCAAATACCCTGAGATGACTATACGATGGATCTTATCCAGTCCACACCTTCTTAGGTACTTCTCTATTCAACGAGGCTGATGGAGATCTGTTTATCAGATACACTGCTGTGTGCATTGCTTCTCCCCAAAACATCTTGGGCAACTTCGTATAGGATAACATGCATTTAATTCTCTTTACAATGGTGCGATTCATTCGCTCAGCCACACCATTATGATAGGGGTCTTGGGAACCATTTGTTCATGCCATATACCCAGGGACTTACAATACTTATAAAAGTCACTAATGTATTCACCACCATTATCAATGCGGATGCACTTCAATAATCTACCTGTCTTTCTCTTAACTATAGCATAAAACAATTTAAACACACCAAAGACCTCATCCTTGAATTTCAAAGCACAAACCCAAACCCTCTTAGATGCATCATCTATAAAAGTGACAAAATACAATACTCCACCCAAGGTTTTTGTCCTCATAGGACCAAAAATATCAGAATAAACCAAATCTAATGCATACACTTTATTAACATGAGAAGTAGATTTAATAAATGAAACTCTATGTTGTTTCCTTGATAAACAATCAATATAGATTTTGAGAGGTATACTTGTCACGTCCGGAAGGAGCCGCTTCCTCGCTAGTACCTGAAGCCCTTTTTCACTCATGTGGCCTAGACGCCTGTATCACATGTCAATAGTTAAATCTTCCGTTGTGTTCAACCCACCCTTACACACACTGAAACTTACCTTATTTAGGGTGCAACACTTCTTCTCTCTGGCTGCGATCAACGAACTCTTAATGAGCTTTCAATGCCAACTAACAAATCAACTTTCATAGCCATCATCATCCAACCTTCCCGTCGACATCAAGTTGAGGTGAAGGTTTGGGATATACCTTACATCCCTGAGAACCAATGTGCAGCCCACATCGATTTTCACACAAATATCACTGACCCCTACGATCTTCGATACGGTAAAATTTTCCATCTTCACGGTCCTATAGTCACCTGACTTGTAGCTTGTGAAGAAGTCCCTACGTGAAGTCGCATGAAACGAGGCTTCGAAGTCTATCACCCAGTTAGTGTCCTGACTCGTAGTCGTGAGACAAACATCATGATCTGCAGAAAAAATAACTACAACATCGTCATTTGAAGTGACCGCGGTGGAATCTGATTCATCTTCCTTCTCATTTCCTTTTCCTTTTTTGTCGTTCTTATTCTTACGACATTCATGCTTATAGTGGCCCTTTTTGTCATAATTGCAGCATTCAACATCCTTTTTGGTACTCGACTTACCTTTTGATTTATCTTGGGGCTTTCCGCCCTTTTTGTTCTTTTCTCTCCCTCGTTCTTGTTTCATAAGGGCCTCTTGCTGAGTAGACCCCTGAGACTTCCTTCTTGTCTCCTCATTGAAGAGACAGCTAGTTACTTGTTCCATGGATACTTTTTCGTCTAGCGCGGAGTTAATTAAAGACACCATCAATGTCTCCCAACTATTAGGCAATGAGATAAGCAATAGCAAAGCCTATGATTCATCATTCAAGGCCATCTTCATAGCGGAGAGCTGGTTCAAAATATTGCCGACCTCATTCATGTGCTTAACCACAGAACCACCATCTTTGAACTTAAGATTCACATTGATTGTTTATATTGCTGACCTCATTCATGTGCTCAACCACAGAACACTTTATCAGGATAATTTTATTACTGGGGCTATCTTCCTCTCATACAGCCCTTGTAGTTTTAGCCATAGGCTAGCGGTTGAGGTCTCCATAGACACATGGTGGAATATGGAATTGTTCAACCATTGTCTAATAAACCCCACCACCTTCCTGCCCAATTTCTTCCAATCATCATCTGTCATATCCTTTGACTTTGCTAATATGCCTTGAATTGGAGAATATAAGTCCTTGCAATAAAGCAAGTCCTCCATCTTAGCCTTCCATATGGTCTAGTTAGAACCAATGAGGCTGATCATCCTTAATAAGCCACCTTCCATAATTCAAAACCAATCTCACTCTGTTCAATGAACTTAGCTTTGATACCACTTTGTTGGGGGTCGTTGCACAAAACCTTAAGATCTAGCCTCCCAAAACACCTGAATTATGGGATAATAAAGCAAGGAAATAAATCAAAGTATAAACCACACGATACTAGGGAATTTTACATGGAAAACCCTCAAAGAGATAAAAACCACAGGACCTCGTCCAGATCAACAATCCACTATAAAATAGAACGTTATAACTGATCACAAGCACACACCGCTTGGATCAAACTTTCTTCACTCACGTAAGAGTGGATAAACAATAGGAGAACAAAAGAAAAATGGAGAGATCTCACCGATCATGAGGATGTAGAAGCGCTGAGACATGGACTGTGAAGTATAGATCACCTCTACGAGCAAAATCTCCCTTTCACAAGCTTCCTCTCTCTCTCACACCTTTGATAGCCCTAAACCCTTTTAGAGTACCTTTAAGAAACCTTAAAATACCCTGAAATACACTTCAATCCCGCATACACCCCTTTATATAGATTTAGAAAGAGGCAGAATCAGAATAGAAAATAAAAATCGCGGAATCTGCATTTCTACAAACGAATCTGCGTAAACCTTCGATGTTATCGAAGGCCTTCGATGACAACCTTCAATTTCATCTAAGGTCCTTCGATGATATTGAAAATGGACCAAAAATGTCTAGCAACCAGGGGTGAAAAATCTCAAAAATACTCGATGATATCGAAACTGGTTCAATTTCATCGAACCCAGCAATGAGAAGAAAATCCCTATCAATTTTCCATACAATTGATTGATTTATCATTATCAATTATTTATTCTTTTAGGAATTATGGTTAATGCATGATGTTAATTATGTGTGATTTTTATGAATTCATGTGGGGTGATAGATACAAGACTTGCCCTTTGTCAATTTTGAAAGTGATGCATGTTTCCACTCTATATTGAGTTGACTTTTACTTGTCTCTCTTATTTTGTTGAGTTAGCCATTGCTACTATTCTCTTTTATTGAGTTAGCCGTTGTTACTCTTCTCTTTGTTGATTTACCCATTACTACTTTTCTTTTTTGTTGAATTAATTTATTGCTACTTTTCTCCTTTATTATGTTAGCCTTGTGTTACCTTCCTTTATGGCTTGGGCGTGTGTCTTGGAATTTCAAAACCTTTATGATTCAATTTATTTTCTCTTTGGTGCAAGTGATGTATTAGAGGTTTTATAACTAGTGATTTAATTATTTTATTATGGACATAATGCACTCTGGGCAGAGACCCTCTTGGTCGGCGTGTAATTCCATGAGTTTGGATAGTGGTGCACAAATCGATGTAAGTAATTTGTAATACATGTTACATCACTTGTGGGATTGAATGTCGTAAATAGCTGCTCCATGAACAAATCGTGTCACGTAATTCATCCGACTCATGTGTTGTACTGCCTCGAAGTGTTTACGTCATTCCATTGTAGTGTTAGACATGCTGGCGAATCTCTGTAGTTATGAGATACGGGGCGAGTCGGATTTTATATGAATTATATTTCATATTGTGATGATCACTATATATGATGGATTGCAAACACTTTTCTGTGTATGTGTGTGTGTGTATTATACATACTGATACCACTCGTAGTGGTGGAGTACGAGACATATCAGTACCTTTACATTACTCTTATGAATCTCTTGAATTATTGTGAATTTTAAAAGATAATCATCATTATGAATATGGCATTGACCCTCTCCAACTGTACATATGATGTAGTTAATGTACAGATTGAAGACCCAAAGGACCAACTCCCTATGGAAGATTGTACTGAATGAATAAGAAGATAGTTTTATAATTTAGTTTTATATTTCTGTTGTAAACTTGATAATATAATAAGCTTCCATTGAGAGGGCATTTGATAATTTGTTGAATTCTTTTACTCCAATGAAATAATAAATATATTCAATTTTATTTTCGTGAATGATTACTTTCATGAATGTAACTGGATGCGATTTAAATGGAAAGAAAAAATAAAGTGTGATTTTTAAAGCATCCAATTTATACATTATTAACACTTGCAATTCTTTAACACAAGTACGTACTCAGGTTACAAAGATTTCTAAATGTTATAGATCATCATTGCCCCTATGAGAATGGAGAACCAACCTGACACTTATAAATTGTAGGGTGGTCCCTCTTAATTATACGAGATATCCTGAGAGAATTTGAGGAGATGAGATATATATGCACTAGTCGTAAATAGAAAAGAAGTAGAGCCCACGAATACTAATAAGAAGTTATAACCAATGTTACATGAATTTAAGGAAATTATGCCTAATAAACTTCCCAATAGGTTGCCCCTCATGCAGGATATGCAGCATCTTATTAACCTTTTCCTAGGTGCAAGTCTATGATCTACAACTAGGAGTGCAAATGGGTCAGGTTAACCCCCTAAAGTTAATGGACCTGTCCCAATAATGATTGCATATGGGCAAAAAATTAGGCCCTTGGGGAAGGTTTGGATCTAAAAGATCGAAAAGTTTGACCAATGTTACTAGATGGATTGGACCCTTGGGCACATCAGGATACAAAGATCTAAAAATTTGACACACGTTTGTTGGGGATTTTGGCTACAGAATCACACAGATCTAGATCTAGGATAACAATTTAATGGCACCAAGCACATACAAGAGAACACACAGATTTAATGTGAAAAACCCTTTCGTAAAAAAATCATGGCACAAAGCGACAGATGTCCACTATGAAAATAGAATTTACAAAGAGAGAGGACTTACCCGATTCGAACAACCTCGAATCTCACCCTTGCTACACCCTTTGATTTCCCTAGAACTCCTTTAAAAAGCCTTAGAATTATTTCTCATACCCTAGAAAAATCCTAGGAACCCCTACTTATAGTTTAGGCAACTTCCCTTCCGCATCCCAGTTACGAAATGACTCAAAATTTGTAATTCGCACAAAATCGTGGAACGAATCTACTTAACCACGACTGGTCGTGCAGTCTACACGACCGGTCGAGCACCTCGGAGCCCAAAATTTTATGCTCGTTGGACTTTTAGTCGAGCGGGCTACGACTAGTCGAGCTGCTCCCACGATCGGTCAAACCTGACCCACGACCGGTCGTGCACGTTCAAATTTAAAACATATGTTAGCAATCTTTACCATGTCTTCAATCTTGAATTGTATAGCTTCTTGAACTCTTCTCTTATTTCTGTATCAGATCATAGCTTCTTGTGCACACTCCGTCTCTCTTCTGCCATCGCCAAGCCCAGAGAAGTTACACAGAACTTGAACTTCCCTGTAGGAACGATCTAGGTGAGTGTCACGCCCCAAACCCGAAAATCGGATTCACATGAATCCCGATTGCCGAATCCGGTGTCGACAGCTTCCGTAGTGCCCCATTCTCGGCTTCTGATAATCTAATGCCAGATTCCGATCCTGGGATCCTACGAGGAGGATTTTCAGAATGAATTTTTTTTGTAAAGGAGCATAACCACAGACATAACCAAGTCACAAAACAACATCACCACATATCCACTATAACAACAATTTTAAGTACAATGCAGAAAGGAAAATACAAGGTGATCAAAAAGCTCCAAAAGGTCCTGATGTGTACTCCTGTCTCAGCGCTGCTGTCGTCCAACGCTACCTGCACGCAACTATCGTGCATAAGCTTACAAAAGCTTAGAGGGTGGTGTAAGTGTGTGCGTAAGGCAAACGCCAAGTGTACAGTATCAGAACAATGCGAAAGTATGCGGTAAGTCCATGAATATACCAAGGCTGTGTAATGCAAGGCATGATTCGAGATATGAACGCCATCGGCCACACCGATGCAATGCAAGGCCTACATAGCCAAATGTCATATGCAAAATGCAATCCAAGCAAGTCGGTACTCCTCAAATGCGTATATCAGTACAGTTCCTCTCTGGATATCACCGGGGTCCAATACACATGCAGAGACTGCCACCTCCCTAGCTGCACAGTCAAGCAAGCGGATAAGACCTCACTATCCGCCTGACCAGTAGTATGCCAATACCTACCCGGCTCGTCGATAGCGGACTCATTTGCGAGCTAGTCAAACTCAGCCTAGCTTATAGCCCCCTCACTCAGGCGGATAAGGCCACACCCCCTTCCAACCGACCACGACACAGTGGGAGACGCGGCCTACTGGTATTCGGCACTCGGGCGCTCATGTATCCACTCGGTCTAGACGCTGGAGCATCTCCTGGTACCAAAAAAGTTCTGGGACTCTCACCCCAGGACATCCTAAGTGCCCACAGTGCTAGAACATGCATTTTCGGTATCCAATACGGCCATTCACGATGTACCTGTGGAGCCATGGCCCTGATGTCGCTAGGGCGTGCAGTGATCAAGTCATACGTATGCGAGATGCATGAATCACGCTGTCAAAACATGCAGCAATCCGGCGCATACTGCGCGATCATGTGGGGCACTCAGTCACATAACGAGCCCCATAGATGGTCTGCCCAATGGCATATGCTATGATCAGTCATTACTCATATCAAGCATACATATGATGCGTATGGGCATGAGTCATGAGGTTATACTAAGCATGCTATAAGGCAATGAATAGCAACGGGTATGGACCTATCAATGGGCCCTAAAGAGAGTTACAATGCGGACATTTAACCAACATTGTATATACAATGTGGACGTCAAACCAACATTGTTTCCCAGGCACGGCTTGCCATAAATATCATTTCACGAATCATGAGAAACGTACATTGCAATGGACCCTAAGGACATCCGTTAGGCGTTGATTCCTGGGCCTTAGATATATTCAAATGGGTCGTATTACATGGGCCTCACATTCACTAAATGGTTTGCATTAATGGGCCTCACTAATGAGCCTTATGTACATTGCAATGGTCCATGATCCATGGGCCTTGAAATACATCAAAGTGGCCTCATAACTTGGGCCTTAAATATGCTAGATGGGCCTACACATAGATATATTAATTAGGCCACTCCATTTGTGCCTCATGCACATCAAATGGGCTTGTTCCCATGGGCTTTATATAGAATAAGTGGGCCGGATCCCATGGGCATTGCATAAGTCAAATGGGCCCAAACTCATGGGCATTATACATGCCAGATGAGCTTAATTTCCATAGCCCTTATATGTATCAAATGGTCCTAATCATTTGGGCCTCAGATATGTACCAAGGTAAGCCTCAATGAATGGCCAAAGTTAAATCAGTAAAGGGCCCTATACACATGTCATGGTGGCCCATTTGAACCATAGATCTGCCTCATTTTGGCTCAAGCCATAAAATAATTTTTACAAAAACAAATAAATGGACGGTATAGATGCAACACATGCATCATGGCGGGGGTCACATGAAGGCCCACATCATTTTAATATACTATATAATCTGTATACAGTGTATATATATATATATACATTATTATATATATATATACACACACATACCCACATGCACACGCACAAGTGCACTCACCCATGCATACACACACACGCTCACACACACCCGCGTACACACCCACGCACACCTATACATGCAATACAGTGGGCTCCACCGTCCGTGCAGACGGTGGAAGACAGCCACATACATCACTGTGGGTCCCATGTGGGGCCCACCAAAATGTTTATAATCCATCCAATCCATTTATAAGGTCACAGGGACCTGGGTGAATAAAAAAAATAAATTTCGGCTTGGTCCAAAACTTCTGTGGACCCTCAAGGAATTTTAAATGGTAGAGTTTAATCACCACTGCTCCTTGTGGTGTGGGCCACCTGAGACTTGAATGGGCCTCATTTTTGGGGAGGGCCCACCTCAGCATGTGGGCCACCCATTGGACGGCGTGGATATAAAATATACATCATGTGGGGCCCACGGCAGGGGGCTGTGGGCTGCTGTCCGCCCGTCCGCTGCATGGCCGCAGGCAGCGCCTGCGGCTCTGACGGCAGCAGCAAAGCTGCTGCTGCTTCTTTATATTTATTTTTTTTTATTTTTTTTTTGAAAAACCAATTTTTTTGCAGTTTTTCATGTATGGGGTCCGCGTGTGATGGATCCATTCCAGCCATTAGATTGCATGGCTCAATACAATCCAAATGAGTCTAATATACGGTGTTTTTTTGACTCAAGGTGGGCCCTAGCCAATTTTTTAACGATAGAGACGGTGTTTGCTAAGCTATGGCCCGCTTGAATATCAGATTGACACCACATTTCGGCTCAACGCCTAAAATGTGTCGGGAAAGAGATTGAACGGCATGGATTAGAAACATACATCAAGGTGGGGCCTATACCAGTGGCCCCTCCCAAAGGCTTTAAACAAGCCAATATTTGTGTTTTTATTCCAGTGACGTCCAGACGTCACTGGACTCTTTTGGGGCAAAAATAGAGTTTAAGTGGGCCTTGCCTAGGTGGGCCACCACATAGTAGGTGGTGTGGGTACGATGCATATAAGGTGGGCCCACTCTTGGATGACTTGGATAAAATACTTACATCAAGGTGGGGTCCATCCAAGTGGGCCATACGGCCATTTCATCACATACAAGGAAGTAAATGGACAGATAGAGTGAGACACGCGTGATGGAGGGACCCCGGCACTATGGGCCCTCCGTTTCAATCATCCAATCATACATCAAAGGCCCCCTTGCATATGGACCATCAACAAAAGATCAACGGTGGAGATCGCACTCCACTAGAAATGGACGGTCTAGATGACCTCCTCAATACAAGGAAAGTAAACATCATGATGGGGTCCATGGAGAATGGCCCCATCATGGAATGATCTTGATGATCTAGATGAGCCATTGGCCACATCTTAGGGTCCCAAGTGATATCCAAACCATTGATCGGTTGGCCTCACTTGGCCCACCTTAAAAACATGAAAAAACTACTCTATCAAAGCACCCACCTCTAGATCTTCTTGGTCCGTTGGATAGCCGGTCTCCTAGAGCTTCACTTTGATGGTGGAGATGAGAATTAGATGGCTAGGATGGGAGATTTGGGAGTGGAAAGTGGGCCTCACATATGCACTTCTCTCCATGGGGAGGCTTGGACGTTGGATGCTCTCCCTTGCTTGGGTTGGAGTGTTGAGAAATGAGAGAGAGAGAGGTGTGATTAATGAGAGATGGAGTGATGTGAGGTGAGTGATGGGTGAGGTGAGTGATGGGTGAAGTGAGTGATGGGTGAAGTGAGAGGTTAGTTGACTTAGGTGGTTGCTTGTCTTGTGGAGAAAGGAAGCATGGGTGTGTGTGTACTTGACATGAGAGGTGATTGATGGGTGATTGATGGGATTGATGGGACATATTATAGAGATTCCTTGGGATTTGCAACGCGCGGTGTTTTTGCTCGAACTGAACGTGGGTCCGTATCTCATCGTCTGGGTATCGGATCGGTGCGTGAGTTGCGGCGTTGGAACCGCGGCGACGGTGCGGTCGCAATGATACAAGTCTCGGATTAAGTCGGCTCAAATGAATAGGATACGACTTACGGTCGTGCGCAACGTCGACCATAAGTCGCGGATTGCCGGAATTTGACGAGAAGGGTCGCGGGAATCAACGGAACAGTGCGAATTAGGATACGGGTCTTACAGTGAGCATGTCTGCCAGATCAAAATTCACAAGCTCAACCACCTTCGCTCCTGTCTTCTCAAAAGAAAAGACGTAGTCTTCTCACCATCTAACCGCTATCCAATATTGTTTACCGGGGTACTTTCTCACAATACAGATAACTTGTAAAATAACCGATCTAATCCAGACCCTGACATACATCGCCAACTGCATTTGAATAAGGTTCATGAGATATCCTACTTTTTCTCATCTGTTTTGGGACATGTCCTGAGAAAAACTTGAGGAAACACGCGCAGGAAACGCTCTCCGGCTTTACTTGGCCTATCATATCCTTAATCAATACCTAAACACAAGGTATTCCTACTATGATTACCAAAGTCTACTCCTCCATCAGTCTTAATGCCAAGAACCATCTTTGCAGCCCCCCAATCCTTCATCCACGAAGGAATCAAACCACTGCCTAAGCGACAAGTCGAACCACAACCTCCTGCAAAGTCTTTTCTCAGCCCCTTTAACTTCGAACCGATCTGGTTGCTTCATGTAGATCTTCTCTTTACTTTTCCTTACAGAAGTGTAGACTTCACATCCATCTTTCTAGCTCAAGATCACATTCATCAACCAACGCCAATCACGGATCTAATAGACACCTGTTATACCGTCGGCGCAAATATCTCTGAGAAGTTGATCCATTCTCTCTGAGCATAATCCTTCGCTACAAATCTCGTCCTGTATTTATGTTGTATCCTCTTGAAGATCTACTTGCATCCAACCGCTCTCAGGCCCACTCGAAGCTCCACCCGCTCCCATATGTCGGTCTGGTATAACGAATCCATCATACCGCCCATAGTCACCTTTCACTTCTCAGCACCAGGCTTACTTAGAGTCATCTGAATAGAAGATAAATCTCCTGTGATTTTGGAGTCGTCCATGTACCTTGCCGATATCCTACGATCATGCCATGTGATTCTTCTCACAGGTGACTGCTCCACCTGCTCTGTATCCCTGTCCGCTCGTCTCAACCTTCTTGTCCTGCTTGCTCATGTGGCTATGCCTAACATGCTACATATGTGCAGAGGTAGAATCCGCTACATCCATTACAGTTTCACCTTTTAAAGTGCTCCCGATCAACCTGTACAAGTTACCGAGTCGTTATGCTTTCATGATTACCCATGCCCCCTTAGATACTTTAAGAGCACCATCAATACCTGTGTACTTGCATCCTTTTACCTTAAGCACACCAAGAGAAATTATATTCTGCTTCAAATTAGGAACGTGCCTCACATCTGTCAAGGTATGCTCCACTCCATCAAATATCTTGATGCACACCGAACCAGCAGCCACAACATTACAGGCAATATCATTACCCATAAATACCTGTCCACTATCGCACTCCCTGTAGCTGGTGAACTAACTCCGATGAGGAGTCATGTGAAAAGATGACCCTGTGTCTAGCATCTACCCTTCCTTACGATCATCGTATGGCTGTCTGAGCGAAGACACAGATAAAACATCACCATCACATCCATCCGACGTGGCAGCGTTGGCCTCCCTACAAAGCCTCAGAATCTTCTCTCTTCGATTTAAGATTTTCACAATCCTTCTTCACATGTCCTTCCTTCCCACAGTTCCAGCACTTTACCTTTCCTTTGCCTTTGCCCTTAGATTTGGATCTAAAACCCGAAAAACCTGTACCTTGTCCGAAATTCCTACCCACTGTAAACAATGCATCAGAAGATGTCCACATGTCGTTGTTTAGCTGTCTCATAGCCATCCCTTGAAGGGCTGAGATAACAGTGTCCACACTCAGGGTTTTATTCATGCTGCACATAGTGTCTTTGAATGACTCATACGATGCCGGAAGAGAATTCAGCAATATACATGCTTATTCTTCATCTTTCATTACTTCTTCCATATAGAGTAATTTACAAACTAATTTATTAAAGTTACTGACGTGAGCCTCCAGATCTCCATCCTCTGCCATCTTGAAGTTATACCACTACCACTTCAAGTGCAGATGATTTTCAGAGGATTTTTTCGCATAGACATCCTCTAACTTCGCCCATAGCTTAGCCGCAGTTTTTTCCCTCATGACGTTGTAAAGAACCTCATCCGTAAGACATAAACGGATCGATGATAAAGCCTTCTTATCAAGAGCATTCCACTCATCATCAGTCATAGTAGACTTCCGCTCTTCAAGAGCACAATCTTCGTCTTGCTTGATTAAGGAACTCATCATCTTGATTTTCCATAATTCAAAATTATTTTTCCCTTGTTGTGTTCAAATTTAACATACATATTAACAATGTTACTAAATAGATTAGCTTTGAATCATCTTTAAAACCAACCCAACATTACCTGACGTAGACCCAGTTTTAAAATGGGTTTGATTTGGGTCATTTGAAAATGGACCTCACCCGAACCTAACCAAAGAAATAGTACCTATGCATGCGGGTTTTATTTTCTTTTGCTCTATATCACAACAATGGTTCACCACCTTTAGAAAGAAGAAGTGGTTGCTCATCCATTACCTATGACAAGCTAACCTTGATAATCGTGGGACCTATCAATGGAGAATATACCAAAAAATTATAATAATTGAACTACCCTAACCATTGAATTTGGGCTACTGGCTATTTTATTCTGACTCATAGATGAAGAGAAAACACAAATATAAGCTTAATTAAAAACTTTTGTAGTTCTTAAGAAGTTTTTAATGGTGAGTGTTCAATCACCACTCTTTCCTATGATGTGGTCCATATAAGATTTAGATATACCTCATTGTCGGGCCATGCTACATGCTAGTGTCTAAAAATGGATGGAAGGTGTGGATAGTACACATACATCGTGATGCGGCCTACATAGCACTGTCGTAGCCACCTTGCTACGCAATTCGCATCCGTCTTTCCGTGTTTGATCCGGTACGACCGGCATATGTACAGAGCATTGTACTCTCAAAAAAGGTTGTACCGAACATGGGTTCATCTGCCGCCAAGTAGATCCAAAGCAACAAGTGTGCCAAAGAAATAAAATAAATGAATGGATGACATCTGACTCATCTTAATTGCAGGCCTACCTCAAAAACAGATCATTAAGATTTCCATGTCAGGTACTTTTAGTGATGGATTGGACACTTTGTACGGTTTAGATTTAATAGAAACGGATTGGCTACTCCCCCTGACAGCATCTTCGTGGCTGGTGGTCGGTGCTCTGTGAGCCCCACCATGATGTATGTGTTTCATCCATTCCATTCATCCATTTTTGCAGATCATTTTATTGCTTGATACCAAAAATGATAGGGATATAAATGTCAAATTGACCACACCACATGAAAAAAATAGTGATTGGATATCAACCATTAAAATCCTCCTAAGGCCCACTATACTGTTTATTTGACATCCAATATGTTGATTAGGTCAACAGGCACGGATGAATAGAAAAAACAAATAACAGCTTGATCCAAAACTTTTATGGCCCACAAAATGTTTTTAATGGTCGACCCTCATTCAACACTGTTTCCTGTAATGTGGTCCCCTTGAGATTTTTATATACCTCAATTTTGGACTCATGTTGTAAAATTATCTGTAAAAAAAGATGGATGGCATGGATGAAGCACATACATCACGGTTGGGCCCGCATAGCACCGACCACTAGCCATTGGCTGGAGTAGCCAATCCGTTCCCAGATTTCATACACATCAAATAAGAGAAATTTCCATCTGTACGACCCATTTATGGCCCATTTTCGAGACGAAGCCCACCTCATTTTCCCTTCCAAAAATAATCCCCAGCTGTACGGATAACGTTTCAAAGGTCAAAAATGCCCCTGCTTTTCCACTTCAACCGGATCGGATGGTGCTCCTATGGCTACAGATTATGGCTACAAATTAAAACCATAGCCAATCTACTTAAATCCGTAGTCAAAGGAGCCTGTCCGAGGTGGGCGCGCCAAACTAGCGGTGCCTGCGCCACTCGCTGACATATCCGGCGGGGGCGCACTGATCTGGCAGGGCCACGCCCACCTGGTGACTTCTATAGCTACGGATTATAACCGTAGCCATAACTGTAGTCTGTGCCCCTCTATGAAAATTTTTTTATTTTTTATTTTTTATTTTTTTACATGGAGAACTTCATACTACCTACAATTTTCTCTAATACATATTTATATAAATATGTATATATAAGCATATAAAAAAAATTTTCTCTCTTTTTTTTCATTTCTTTCTTTTTTCATTTAACAAGAATATCTTCTAAACCAAAATTAGTTACTTGACGTACCCTATATGATTTTGGGGTAGGAGAAGCTACTTTAGCCAACCAACCTGGTTATTTTTCAAGATTCCATCAGGTTGATGGTCGAAAATCCATTTCATTCACTTCACGGTCAATTTCAATCAGTTCGCGGTCATTTCGCTCATTTCATTTACTTCGCGATCAATTCCATGCATTTCACGAAATTGATCGAGAAATATTTTTCTCTCTTAATTCATTTCTTTGTCCATTTATTTAAGTATATAAAAATATTTTTCTCTCTTAATTCATTTCTTTGTCTATTTATTTAACAAGCATATCTCCTAAATTAGAATGAGTTACATAACGTACCATATATGATTTTAGGGTAGGAGAAGCTAATTTAGCCAACCAATATAGTAATTTTCTGAGATTCCATCGGGTCGATGGTTAAAAATTCACTTCACGGTCAATTCACTTCACTTCATGGCCATTTCCACGCACTTCGTGGTCAATTCACTTCACTTCACCGCCATTTCCATACATTTCATGGTCATCCCCGGTGATTCCGTGTTGATTCACGGTCAATTCGACACACTTCACGGTCAATTCACTTCACTTCACGGCCATTTCCACGAACTTCGCAGTCATTTTACTTCACTTCACCATCATTTCCATGCATTTCACGGTCATTCCTAGCGATTTTGTGTTCATTCACGGTCAATTCGACACACTTCATGGTCAATTCACTTCACTTCATGGCCATTTCCATGCACTTCGTGGTCATTTCGCTTCACTTCACTGTCATTTCCATGCATTTCACGGTCATTCCTAGCGATTCCGTGTTCATTCACGGTCAATTCACTTCACCGTCATTTCCATGCATTTCACGGTCATTCCAAGCGATTCCGTGTTCATTCACGGTCAATTCACTTCACTTCACGGCCATTTTCACGCACTTCGCGGTCATTTCACTTCACTTCACCATCATTTCCATACATTTCACGGTCATTCCAAGCGATTCCATGTTCATTCACAGTCAATTCGATGCACTTCATGGTCAATTCACTTCACTTCACGGCCATTTTCACGCACTTCGCGGTCAATTCACTTAACTTCATCGTCATTTCCATGCATTTCACGGTCATTTTCGGCGATTCAGTGTTCATTCACGGTCAATTCGACGCACTTCACGGTCAATTCACTTCACTTCACCATCATTTTCATGCATTTCACGGTCATTCCCGGTGATTTCGTGTTCATTCACAGTCAATTCGACGCACTTCACGGTCAATTCACTTCACTTCACGGCCATTTCCACGCACTTTGCGGTCATTTCACTTCACTTCACCGTCATTTCTATGCATTTCACGGTCATTCCTAGTGATTCCGTGTTCATTCACAGTCAATTCAACGCACTTCAAGGTCAATTCACTTCACTTCACGACCATTTCCATAACTTATAACCTAAACGAAAACCAAAACCTATAACCTAAACCTAAACCAAAACCTTAACCTAAACCTATAACCTATAACCTAAACCTATAACCTATAACCTAAACCAAAACCAAAACCTATAACCTAAACCCGAACCCATTCTCAAATCCAAAAACCTATAACCTAAAACAAAACCAAAGCCTATAGCCTAAACCCGAACCCATTCTCAAATCCAAAAACCTATAACCTAAACCTAAACTGTTAACCTATAACCTAAATCAAAACGTATAACCTAAACCAAAACCAAAACCTATAACCTAAACCCGAACCCATTATCAAATTCCAAAATCTATAACGTAAACCGAAACCAAAGCCTATAACCTAAACCCGAACCCATTATCAAATCTTAAACCTATAACCTAAACCGAAACCAAAACCTATAACATAAACCCGAACCCATTCTCAAATCCCAAAATCCAAACCTAAACCTAAACCTAAACGTAAAACTTAAAACCTATAACCTAAACTCAAATCCCTAAACCTAAACCTATACCTAATCCTATAACCTAAACTCAAATCCCTAAACCTTAACATATAACCTAACCTAAACCTATACTTATAACCTAAGACTATTCTCAAATCCCAAAACCTATAATATAAACCTAACCTTTCCCTAAACCTATAACCTAAACTCAATTCCTTAAACCTAAACCTTAGCCTAAACCTAAACTCAAATCCCTAAACCTTAACCTATAACCTAACCTAAACCTATACTTATAACCTAAAACTATTCCCAAATCCTAAAACCTATAACCTAAACCTAACCTTTTCCTAAACCTATAACCTAAATTTAATTTCCTAAAGCTAAACCTACACCTAATCCTAATCTCAACTTCCTAACCTAAACCTAAACCTAACCTTGAAAACCCAAACTTAAACCCAATCCCGAAACTGAACCCGATTTCCTAAACCTAAACCATAACCCATTCTTAAATCCAAAAACCTATAACGTAAACCTAAACCAAATCCAAAACCTATAACCTAAACCCGAACCCATTCTCAAATCCCAAAACCTATAACCTAAACCAAAACCAAAACCTATAACCTGAACCCGAACCCGAACCCATTCTCAAATCCCAAAACCTATAACTTAAACCTAAACCTTAACCTAAACCAAAACCTATAACCTAAATCAAAACCAAAACCTATAACCTAAACCCGAACCCATTCTCAAATCCCAAAACCTATAATCTAAACCAAAACCTATAACCTAAACTAAAACCAAAACCTATAGCCTAAACTCGAACCCATTCTCAAATCCAAAAACCTATAACCTAAACCTAAACCTTAACCTAAACCGTTAACCTATAACCTAAACCGAAACCAAAACCAAAACTTGTAACCTAAACCTGAACCCATTCTCAAATCCCAAAACCTAAACCTAAACCTTAACCTAAACCTATAACCTATAACCTAAACTAAAACCTATAACCTAAACCAAAACCCGAACCCATTCTCAAATCTCAAACGCTATAACCTAAACCAAAACCTATAACCTAAACCAAAACCAAAACCTATAGCCTAAACCCGAACCCATTCTCAAATCCAAAAACCTATAACCTAAACCTAAACCTCAACCTAAACCGTTAACCTATAACCTAAACTGAAACTAAAACCTATAACCTAAACCCAAACCCATTCTCAAATCCCAAAACCTATAACATAAACCAAAACCTATAACCTAAACTAAAACCAAAACCTATAGCCTAAACCCGAACCCATTCTCAAATCCAAAAACCTATAACCTAAACTTAAACCTAAACCAAAACCAAAACCTATAACCTAAACCCGAACCCATTATCAAATCCCAAAACCTATAACCTAAACCAAAACCAAAACCTATAACCTAAACCCAAACCCATTATCAAATCTCAAAACCTATAACCTAAATCGAAATCAAAACCTATAACTTAAACCCGAACCCATTCTCAAATCCCAAAACCTAAACTTAAACCTTAATATAAACCTATAACCTATAACCAAAACCAAAACCTATAACCTAAACCAAAACCAAAACCTATAACCTAAACCAAAACCCATTCTCAAATCCAAAAACCTATAACCTAAACCTAAACCTTAACCTAAACTGTTAGCCTATAACTTAAATCGAAACCAAAACCTATAACCTAAACCCAAACCCATTCTCAAATCCCAAAACCTATAACCTAAACCCAAACCCATTCTCAAATCCCAAAACCTATAACCTAAACCAAAACCTACAACCTAAACTAAAACCAAAACCTATAGCCTAAACCCGAACCCATTCTCAAATCCAAAAACCTATAACCTAAACCTAAACCGTTAACCTATAACCTAAACCGAAACCAAAACTTATAACCTAAACCCGAACTCATTCTCAAATTCCAAAACCTAAACCTAAATCTATAACCTATAACCTAAACCAAAACCTATAACCTTTGGGATTTGAGAATAGTTTTAGGTTATAGGTTATAGGCTAATGTTAGGGTGTAGGTTAAGGTCATTTGTCATAGGTTATAGGTTTACGTTAAGGTCTAGGTTTAAGTTTAAGTTATAGGTTTTGGGATTTGAGAATAGGTTTAGGTTATAAGTATAGGTTTAGGTTAGGGTGTAGGTTAAGGTTTAGGAAAATGACCGTGAATCAACACAAAATTGCCGGGAATGACTGTGAAATGCATGGAAATGACCGTGAAGTGAAACAATTGGACCGCGAAATGTGCGGAAATGACTGTGAAATGCATGTAAATGATCGTGAAGTAAAGGAGTTTGACCGTGAAATGCCTCGAAATGACCGTGAATCAACACAAAAATGTTTGGAATGATTGTGAAATGCATGGAAGCGATCATGAATTGAAGTGAAACGACCATGAAAAGCATGAAAATGACCGTGAAGTGAAGGAGTTTGACGGTGAAATGCCTCAAAATGACCATGAATCAACACGAAATTGTTTCGGACGACCGTGAAATGCATGAAAGTGATCATGAATTGAAGCGAAATGACCATGAAATGCATGCAAATGACCGTGAAGTGAAGGAGTTTGACCCTGAAATGCCTCAGAATGACCGTGAATCAACACGGAATTGTTTCAGATGACCGTGAAATACATGGAAGTAATGATGAATTAAAGCAAAATAACCATGAAATGCATGCAAATGACCATGAAGTGAAGGAGTTTGACCGTGAAATGTCTCGAAATGACCGTGAATCAACACGGAATTGTTTCGGATGACTATGAAATGCATATAAGTGATGATGAATTAAAGCGAAATGATCGTGAAATGCATGAAAGTGATGATGAATTAAAGCGAAATGACCGTGAAATGCATGCAAATGACCTTGAAGTGAAGGAGTTTGACCGTGAAATGCCTCGAAATGACTGTGAATCAACACGCAATTGTTTCGGACGACCGTGAAATGCATGGAAGTGATCATGAATTGAAGCGAAATGACCATGAAATGCATGCAAATGATCGTGAAGTGAAGGAGTTTGACTATGAAATGCCTCAAAATGACCGTGAATCAACACGAAATTGTTTCAGACGACCGTGAAATGCATGGAAGTGATCATGAATTGAAGCGAAATGACCGTGAAATGTATGCAAATGATCGTGAAGTGAAGGAGTTTGACCGTGAAATGCCTCGAAATGACCGTGAATCAACACGGAATTATTTAGGATGACCATGAAATGCATGGAACTGATCATGAATTGAAGCAAATTGACCGTGAAATGCATGCAAATGACCTTGAAGTGAAGGAGTTTGACCGTGAAATGCCTCGAAATGACCGTGAATCAACAAGGAATTGTTTCGAATGACCGTGAAATGCATGGAAGTGATCATGAATTGAAGCGAAATGACCGTGAAATGCATGCAAATGGCGGTGAAGTGAAGGAGTTTAACCGTGAAATGCCTCAAAATGACCGTGAATCAACACGAAAATGTTTTGAATGACCATGAAATGCATGGAAGTGATCATGAATTGAAGCAAAATGACCATGAAATGCATGCAAATGAATATGAAGTGAAGGAGTTTGACTCTGAAATGCCTCGAAATGACCATGAATCAACATGAAAATGTTTCGGATGACCGTGAAATGCATGGAAGTAATCATGAATTGAAGCGGAATGACCGTGAAATGCATGCAAATGAAATGAACGAAATTAACCACTAAGTGAATGAAATGGATTTTCGATCATCGAGCTGATGAAATCTTGAAAAATAACCAGGTTGGTTGGTTAAAGTAGCTTCTCCTACCCCAAAATCATATAGGGTAAATCAAGTAACTAATTTTAGTTTAGAAGATATTCTTGTTAAATGAATAAAGAAAGAAATGAAAAAAAAGGGAAAAAAATTTTATATGCTTTTACATACATATTTATATAAATACGTGTTAGAGAAAATTATAAGTAGAATAAAGTTCTCCATGTACAAAAAAAAAAAAAAAAAAACAACAACACAAAAAAAAATACAAAAAAATATAAAAAATCTATTGCTACGGATTTTAGCTACGGTTATTATTTGTAGCCATAGGGATTATCCTATGGGCGAGGCCGCGGCGGACAGGCCAGCAAGTGGTGCGGGGGGTCGCTAGTTCGACGCGCCCATTCCGGTTGGACCCTATTGCTACGGATTATCGTATCTATAGTTATACTTATAATCCGTAGCTATATATCTGACCGTAACAAATGACTTTCCCATTCTGCTTTAAACGTCTACCGTTGAAACCCTTTCAAGAATGACAAAAGTTTTAGATTATTATGAAATTTTTTTTTCCTATTTATCCATGTCTTTGTGACCTCATAGATAGATTGGATGGAAAATAAATGTCATGGTGGGACCTACAAAAGTTTCAACGGTGAAAATCATTTTTCTGCTGCTCTCTGTGGTGTGGTTGATCTTTGGATATGATTTTTTTTTGAATAATGCTCCGAAATGATCTTAAAATATGTATGAACGTTGTGATATAATAAATACATAACTGTAGGGCCATGTGACGTTGATCTCTTTTGAACCGTTTGTACAACTCGGAGATCGAGGTGCGTCAGCGCTCGTCTTCGAGCAGCGGCCGATCCGCTTGAAGGAAAGAGTAAGGGTATTTTCGACCTTTGGGAAGGCGTCCGTATACCTGAGGAATATTCTCGAAAAGTAAAATGGGGTGGGCTTTGTCGCGGAAATGGGCCGTATACTGGTCGTACAGTTGGAAATTTCTCATCATATGCCGCCGTATGACAAGCTTATTGTACTGAGTACAGTACCTCCGTTTTATTGCATTTGCTTGCGTCTATTCCTTCCAGCACCGTTTGGAAATTCGCGGTGGCTCATCCTAGCCACAGATCGCAATGATGCGAAGAAGACCATCCAAGTTATAGGATCCAGATGAAGCATATCTCTAAAATAACATTGATAAACCAATCCTAACCTATCAAATGGATAATCGAGATTAAATATCAATCAGTTTAAATTTGAAAGGAAAATTCAGATGGATAATATTAGCTCTCAGAGTAATATACTTCTACAGTCTATATATTCTAATTGGTCGGTCTGGATTTTCGTACAAATGTATGGTCGAAAAATCACTACCATTTCTCAAATGGTGTTAAGCAAGCGCGGGAGTCCACTGCTATTGACTACTAATTCAAAGATAAGGCTAATCTGTATATTCCCGTGTGAGTTTTGCATCATTTAGAAAAGGGAATTATTATAACTTTCGTGTATTTTATGAAAATTCTAAAACATTTCCACCTTTTTTAATTAATGCACGTCCCTTTCCTGAAATCTTACACGAATCTCTATCACTATCAAATGCCAAAATTAACCTCCACTGAGGAGTTGGTTTTCTGTGCACTTGAGGCTCACTGTCATGTATAAATGGCATCCAATCCATCTAGTGGGGTCATCCAACCAAAAAAAATGGACATTTATATAATCATATTAATCCAATAAAAAGGTAGGCCACGAGACAGAAAACAATGGAAAACCACCCATTTTCATCCTGAGCTTTCTCTAAATTGTGGGCCACTGGGTAGTTAGATCAAATTGAATCTTGTCTTTTCTGAGTTTCATGGTGGAATGGTCATGATGAATGGTTTGGATGATATGCACGCACCAAAGAGAGACCATATGTCCACAACTAGTTGCCTACATGATAGGGGCAAAAACCGCCAACTGCTCGATGTTTAAAATAATCTTGCTTTAAAAAATAGTGGTGATGGCAAAAACAGTGGCAACTTTGGAATTGTTTTTAAATGGAGAGATAGAGATAGAGATAGAGAGAGTGAGAGTGAGAGAGAGGGAGAGAGAGAGAGAGAGAGAGAGAGAGATGGAAATCTACGAAGAAGTGGTGATCGTTGGAGCAGGGATAGCAGGGTTAGCAACGGCTCTGGCGTTAAAGAAGGTGGGGGTCCGGGCATTGGTTCTTGAGAGGTCTCACGAGCTACGTGCCACTGGTGGTGCTATCATTCTTTTCCCAAACGCCTGGCGAGCACTCGATGCACTTGGAGTTGCTACCAAGCTCACCTCCATCTATCCTCCTTCCCAAGGGTAAGTCTCTCTCTCTCTCTCTCTCTCTCTCAATGGGTGGGCATCCACTCCTAACTGTTGTCTGTGGTGTGGTTGATTAAAGTCATAGATTTGCCTGATTTTTAGGCTCGTGGCGCATTATGAAAGGGTGCATCTGATTGATGGATTGGATGTCCGATTTACGCAACGGTGGAGCCCACACAGCTCGATCTGTTTGGAATATTCATGAGCTCTGGGCCAGTGGGGGGTGTCAATGGGGAACTTGGTTTGCGGACTGCCCACGCCCGTCTCCAGCTGGGAGCATGTTTGCGTTTTATCCACACCGTCTATCTATTTTTCCATATCATTTCAGCGTATGGGCCCAAAACTTAGGCAGATCCCAGGCCTGAAAATCATCCCAATCCGTATTAATCTAAAGAATCACTTTTGTTACGCAATTGTAAACATTACATCCGTGGGTCCAAAAATGGATGGCTGTGGAAGTTATGGCCAAATCAAAGATGAATTGGGTCCCATCAATAAGATTTTAAAAGTGATTTGGACTAAATGGACGGTTCAGATCAACAAAATGGACTGTCTAAGAGAACCAATGCAACCTGTGAGTACCATTTTACTGATAGCACTGGAGTATCTCTAATGAACCTATCTTATCTCATAAATCACACTGCTGAATGGGCCGAACTTGGGCTGGGCATACTCATCTACGCTTGAATAGGCTAGTCGTTGGGTGGGCCAGACAGGCCTTAGGCCTATGTTTTGCTTTGCGGATCGGGCTTGGACGGACTCCAGCACTACCAAGTTTAGCCCTTTGACATCCTTACTTATTTTGCAGGGGATCCATTACTAGCGTGGCTCCCAGAACTCTAAAGCGTGTTTCTTACTCTGGAACCTTGGACAGGTAAAATAATTGCTGATTTATTTGGCACTTGTCTTGCATAAAATCAAGCCTATCAGTGTGTTCAAACTTCAAAAAACATGGAGGGTTGGATAAAAAGGTGACCATATCTATACTTACTAGAGCTGGGCACGGGGTGACTCTAATAGGCAAACTCGACTCGTCTTACTTATTTAGACTCAACTCGATCTGAACTAAGTAGGTGAGTCGATTCAAATTGAGTAAACTTTGTCCAATCCGAACTCAAACTGAGTTGAGTTCGGGTCACGTAATAACTCGACTCGACTAGACTCGAAATCTAACTCAATATTGACTCGACTTGATCCAAAACAAGACTCATATATATATATATATATATATATATATATATATATATATATATATATATATATATATATATATATATATATATATATATATATATATGTTTGTGTGAGAGAGAGAGAGATGCTCACACACAACTAGTTGGACCGTGAGTTTTGGTCCAACTAGCTGGGCATTTAATGCTAATTAATGTTGAGTTTAAGAGGTCTTTTGAAAATGATCTCTAACTTGGGTGGGCCCCACTGTGCTGTTAATGTAAAATCCACCTTGACCATCATGTGTGTCACCTCATGTTAAATCTAAGAAGAGAAAATCAACTCCATCCATAGTTCAAGTGGACCACACAATTGAAAATAGTGTTAAAAAAAAAGCTCACCTTTTAAAATAATTCCTTTCATGAGGCACACTTAAATCCAGTATGGGCCTGATTTTTGAGTTCCATGACTAGCTTTTGATGTGATATTTAATGGTTTGAATGGATTTCACTTACTCATGATTGTGGGTTTTGTAAAAATCAAAGGTAGATGTCTCTCCCTCTACCTTTTCTATTGGTGTGTCCTACCTGAATCAAAAATCATCCTAATATTTTGTCTTTAGATGTAGAATAAGATCACACATTTGATGGTCGTAGTGGATCTAACATGCACATCAAGACATCATGGTGGGCCTAATAAAAATAAGGTTAGACATTCCTCTTCCACCGTTAAGCTTCTTCCAGCTTCCTTATAAGAAAAAAAAGGGGCAGGTTAGGAAAAATATCAAGAGTGGATTAAGTGCGGTCCATTGCTTATGCAACACAGTTTGTCCCTGTTCATGTCACCCACCTTCATATATGTATTATATATCCATGCGGTCCATTGGTTTTTTCGGCTCATTTTAGAACATTGATCCAAAAACGAACCAATTATAAATCTCGAGTGGTCCACACCAAATATAAAATAGTGAAAATTGAACTTTTACCATTAAAATTTCCTAGGGCCCACCGTAATTTTTTACTTGCCACCCAACTTATTGATAATTTCGCAAAGACCTTGATGAAGGAAAATAAAATTAAAAATAAATTTCAGCTTAATCCAAAACTTTTGGCCCACAAAAAGTTTTTAATGGCCAATCACCACTATTTCTGTCGTGTGGTCCACCTGAAATACGTATCTATTTCGTTTTTGGAATCCTTTCTTATCATTAGCTAAAAATATAGATGTAAAGAATGGATATACAATACCTTTATCAAGGTAGGCCCAGAAGGAGGGATGCACAAAACAGCATATGTACAGGCTACACCCAATGTACCCCCATTTTTTTGGGAACAGACACCTTTTCTCTCGGGGAATACAAAGAAGTTAAACGGCAGAAGAGAAAGCTTACCTCGATTTTTTATATGACCCACCTTATCATGTAGGTAAGATCCACTCCGACCATTAGATGTGCAATCTCATTGTAGGTCTAAAGAGAAAATACACGGTAGATTTGTAATACAGGTGAGCTACACCAATGGAATATTTGAAGGGAAGACATCCACCTTTAATTTTTACCAGACCCCAATCATGAGCATGTGAAATCAGCTCCAACCATTAGATGCGAAAGTAAAGACTAGGTGTGGGACTTAAAAATCATATCCATAAGTGATTCAAGTGGGCCTCATCAAACAATCATTTTGGAGGGTGAGCTTTTTTAGCATACTGTTTCCAATTGTGTATTCCATCCGAGCTAACAATGGGGTTTATTTTCAGTCCATAAGTTTAACATGATGTGACACACGTGGATGGTCAAGGTGAATTTTACATTAACAACAGTGGAGCCCACCCAAGTCAGAGATCATTTTCAAAAGACCTCTTAAAAGGCTAACGTGAAGCAAACGCCCCTCTCTTCCAACATTAATTAGCATTAAATGCCTAGCTAGTTGTACCAAAACTCACGGTCCAACTAGTTGTGTGTGAGCATATTATACACACACACACACACACACACACACACACACACACACACACTCAGATCAGTTGTTTTAGATCTAAGATGCCGTATGGTTGATGAAGAGGCTACAATTCTGGCAAGTGCATTTAGGTTTTGAGTTGTGATTTCAGCCCATGGATACCCGTTGAACTCGACCAGTCTCAGTGTCAACTCAACTCGACTTAGTACTTGTGATCAGGTCGGACTCGGTCCGAATTAGTCCAGGCGAGTTCCGGACTTGGATGGGGTCAGGTATGTTGGACTCGGTACTATGTTGGGTCAAGTTCGAGTAAGGTCTATTTCAAAAACAGATCGAGTCAAGTTTGCCCTAATTCAGTCCAACTTAACTCAATGTCCAGTTCTAATTTATTACTCACGATACATTAGTGGCCCACTTGATTGGGTCATCTACTATAGTGAGATACGGTTGGTACACACATTCATGTGTGCCAAAAGTGGATGTGCATAGCTTTACAAGCATTTGGGATTAACAAACCTCTCTTTATTTATTTAATTATTACCTCCTAGCTAGAAAAATAAAAATTCACTAATGGACTGTCTAAGCAGGGGAAGTATGGAAGTGAGGTCAGTGCATAGGAAAGCATTACTGGAAGCTTTGGCTGAGGAACTGCCAGCTGGCACAATTCGGTTCTCGTTAAAGCTTGCATCCATCAGCAGCAACGAAACACTCCAAGATTCTCCTACTTATGCCCTTCACATGTATGACGACACTGTTGTCAAAACAAAGGTAAGTTCCTCAGTTCTCCCCCCCCCCCCCCCCCCCCCCCCCCCCGGTCTTATTATTATTATTATTATTATTATTATTATTATTAATGATTTGGTACACTGCAAGAGTACAAGATGCAAATGCATGCATGAAGCCACTACACACGTGTCATAAATGTGCCTCATTCCCAACCTGTCAGTTTCTACGTCCTTCTGTAAGTCGTATGGTCCAAAATACATTACTGCAGTAATTTTATTTTATTTTATTTTATTTATAAACAATCATTTGGAAATGTTACTCAACAGTCTTGCTACTCATCTTCTACCGAATATATGAAAAATGACGGAGCTTGAATGGCATCTACCTTGTCTATAACATGCAATAAAATAACTATGTTTGTGCGTTGATTCTAGCTACGTGACTGATCCTTCAAACAGATGGTAGATCATGTATCATGAGTAGAGAACGGCTCAATAGATCTCACAAATTTAGGCCAGCAAAACTCTTTAAAAAAAAAAAAAAGTTTAAACACCCAATATATATAGCTTCAGGCGGTCATAGCTTTATGACTAGTTATCAACTTTTCATGTAAAATATATAAAGCAGAACATTATAACCGATCACAAGCACTCACCGCTTGGATCAAACCTTTTTCACTCATACAACCGATCACAATCACCACCCATGTAAAAGATTCTCAAATAAATTTAATGATATATAAATTTGCAGTCTCAAATAAGTTTAATCATATATCAATCTGCCGACTTCAACTATTATGGCTTTTTTTTTTTTTTTTTTGTTAGCTTGTTAGTACATCCTACTGACAGTTCATACTTCACTATTAGCCACCCTCACCAGGGAATCGATACCAAGTCCTCAGTGTTGAAACGAGGTATTTTTCACTCAGGTTACCAATTGAGCTATGGATCAGGGTGTTCAATTATTATAGCTTTACTTTCAAAGAATATAATGTATCTTATTAACTAGAATTGGCCCACCCACATGCATCGCAGGTGTTAATAGGGTGCGATGGGGTGCACTCAGCAATCGCGCAATGGTTGGGACTCGCCGCTCCTGTTTATTCAGGTCGTGCAGCAGTGCGTGGTTTAGCTGTATTCCCTGAAGGGCATGGGCTTAACCATGAAGTCCAGCAGTTTGTAGGTGACGGTTTCAGGGCAGGTCTCGTTCCTCTCACTAATAAAGACATTCATTGGTTCATCACCTACAAAAAATCATTCATCAATGGTGAGTTTTCTTTTCACTAATCACTCACCAAGTGAATGGTTTATGTTTTGTGTTCTGCGTAATATAATTTGAATCTATGAAAAACTAGAGCCTTTCAATGCACTTGCGCTATGAGGTTTTGCATGTTAATGGGCGGGGAATGATCTTGCAGGAGATGACTTCACTGAATTGTATTGGAATCAAGTTCAAATTCAGACGCTTGGATGATCCATTTATTAATCCAGACTGTCCATTATATGCAACAAAAATTTCATGATCTTCCTTGTAATAAAATAACAGCAACCTGACCATTCTAACTATTCAATCAGCTGCCTAAAAAGCAGATAGTTAGGATCATTTATTTAGAAACGGGTCCAAACACCAATTTGATATATTTATTTGTTGAGACCCATCATGGATGGTATATGATTATGAAACATCACCTTCGTCAAGTCATCCTAACCATACCATCCCTGAGTTGGAAAACAAGAAGAAGGCCATCTTACTGATAGACTTTGATCATTCTGTTGGCATTAGCCTTTTGTGGCCGCCCATGAAATCTTCTGAAACTTAATGAACAGTTAGAATTGGTGGACTGTCCAAGTGACCTGATTGAACTTGACTTGACATGATCATTCCACAACTGATATATGTTGGGGAACCACGGAAGCACACAGAGATGAATCAAGCAAAGTATTCCAATTCAACAATCAAGTCCAATCACAAACACTCCGAATTTAACATGGAAAAACCATTTGCAAGAAAAAACCATGGCACGAAGCAACTATAATGCACCATGAAAGCAGAAAATTACAAGAGATGGAGATTACCCAATCCAAACAAGCCTTGAATCACACCGAGTTATGCCCTTGAAACCCTAGAATGAAATAGAAAGCTCTAAGATACCCTCTTGATACTCCCAAATCCTGATTACACCCATATATATAGGATATACAAGAATCACAATCGAAATTGGAAATAAATTGAGCACTTACACAATTCTATGCGTGCGCTCGATGACACCTTTGATGGGACTTCGATGGCATCGACAGATTATTGATGGGATTGAGAAAACACAAAAATGTTTCAGCAAGAAAACATGGATTTTCTAGATTTTTCCAATGGCATCGAGCTGCCATCAACAGACCTATTGATTTTTGGATTTAAGACATCAACAACAATATATACTATTTATCGGAGTATTTTTCAAAAGGTTTGTGTGGTCATCAGCACTGAAAATAAGCCCACATGACTCATGTTACAGTGTCCATTATTTACTTTTACAATTTCTTGTATTTGGAATAGAGGTATGATCTAGTCATAAATGCCTACATTTGATTATGTGGGATCCACTACCTAACTACCATTCAAGGGCTAAGGTGGTGGTCCCCACTCTCATCTCTCATTGGGATTAATTGAGATTGTTTCACAATCCAAAATGCAGGAGAAGAGACCAGTGACCCGGAGCTGATACAGAAGGACGTATTGGAGAACTTGGCCAAGAACCTCCCTCAAATTTTCTTGGATATGGTGCGACATTGTGATCTGGACACATTAACATCCGCACCATTGATGTTCAGGTACCCATGGGACGTCATATTCGGTACCATATCTAAGGGTACTGTAACGGTTGCTGGTGACGCTATGCATCCAATGACACCTGACTTGGGCCAAGGTGGTTGTTCAGCACTAGAGGATGCGGTCATCCTTGGACGGTGCATTGGGAATTCATTACTGGAGAGTAGAAAAATTGAATTGACAAGGGTTAAGGACGCATTAGAGAGGTATGTGAAGGAGCGGCGATGGCGTGCAGCTGGGTTGATTACTGGGGCTTACTTTTTGGGGTGGGCACAGCTAGCAGGCTCAGGATGGCTATCAAGGTTCATCAGGGATAAGATCTTCTATGGGTTGCTTTACAGTAAGTTCCTCAATGCTATACACTATGATTGTGGAAAGTTGCCATCAATTTCTTCTCCGATCGACAATGATGAACTAGATTGAATATTATTTGATGATTCTTTCTGTGGTTACTATATATAATAAGATCGCTGATACTATGCACTGCGACAGCGGATGTCCATTTTCTCTTTGATTGACAAGCATTAACTACATTGATCAATACATTTCATATGAAAAATCTAAAAAGACTGATAAATTAAGATTTCTTGAAGTAGTTTTAATGCAAACGTCTCCCTCTCATTCTCAGAACCAGTAGAATGAATATCATTGATTATGTTCCTTTTGAGTCATCGCATATTTCACTCCCATTTTAAAGCACTTATGTGAAATCTGAGAATTCTATGATCTACAACTAGGAGTGCAAATGGGCCAGGTTGACCCCTCAAGTTAATGGACCTGTCCCAACAATGATTGCATATGGGTAAAAAATATAGACCCTTGGGGAAGGTATGGATCCAAAAGATCCAAAAGTTTGACCCATGTTACTTAGGGGTCATTTGGCACTGTGGATTTGAGGGGATTTGAGGGAGTTTTAAATCCTTGGGTTATGAATCCAGGGGATTTTAAATCCACGCTCCCCAACAGTCCCTAAATTGATTGGACCCTTGGGGCAGGTCTGTTTACAAAAGATCCAGTAGTTTGACACATGTTACTAAATGGATTGGCTTTGAGTCCTCTTTAAAACCAGCCCAACATTACCTAACCTAGACCCAGTTTTGAAATGGGTTTGATTTGGGTCATTTGAAAATGGACCTAACCCGAACCTAACCAAAGAAATAGTACTTATGCATGTGGGTTTTATTTTCTTTTGCCCAATATCATAACAATGGTTCACCACCTTAAAGAAGAAGTGGTTGCTCATCCATTACCAGTGACAAGCTAACCTTGATACTCGTGGGACCTATCAACGGAGAATATACCAAAAAATTATAATAATTGAACTACCCTAACCATTGAATTTGGGCTACTGGCTATTTTATTCTTCGCCATTAAAATTGAACGAATGGATGACATCTGACCCATCTTAAATTCTGGCCTACTTCGTGAACAGATCATTAAGATTTCCATGTCAGGTACTTTTAGTGATGGATCTGACACTTTGTACGGATTAGATTTCATACACAAAAAATAAATTGGCATGAAATACGGCGCCGAATGACAAGCTTATTGTAGTGAGTACAGTACCTCCGTTTTTATGCATTTACTTGCCTCTATTCCTTCCAGCACCGCTTGGAAATTCGCGGTGGCTCATCCTAGCCACAGATCGCAATGATGCACGGAAGACCATCCAAGTTATAGGATCCTGATAGAGGATATCTCTAAAATAACATTGATAAACCAATCCTAACCATCTATTTGGTGGCTATCAAATGGATAATCGAGATTAAATATCAAGCAGTTTAAATTTGAAAGGAAAAGATGGATAATATTAGCTCTCACCGTAATATACTTCTACACTCTATATATTCTAATTGGTCGGTTTGGATTTTCGTACAAATGTATGGTCGAAAAGTCACTACCATTTCTCAAATGGTGTTAAACAAGCGCGGGAGTCCACTGCTATTGACTAGTAATTCAAAGATCAGGCTAGTCTGTATATTCCCGTGTGAGTTTTGCATCATTTAGAAAAGGGAATTATTATAACTTTCGTGTATTTTATGAAAATTCTAAAACATTTCCACCTTTTTTAATTAATGCACGTCCCTTTCCTGAAATCTTACCGGAATCTCTATCACTATCAAATGACAAAATTAACCTCCATTGAGGAGTTGGTTTTCGGTGCACTTGAGACCCACTGTCATGTATAAATAGCATCCAATCCGTCTAGTGGGGTCATCCAACCATAAAAAATCATATTAATCCAATAATCAGGTAGGCCACGAGACAGAAAACAATGGAAAACCACCCATTTTCATCCTGAGCCTTCTCTAAACTGTGGGCTACTGAGTTGTTAGATCAAATTGAATCTTGGATTTTCTAAGTTTGACGGTGGAATGATCATGATGAATGGTTTGGATGACATGTACGCGCAAAGGAGAGACCATATGTCTGCAAGTAGTTGCCTACATGACGGGCTAAACCGTCGACTGCTCGATGATAACAATTTTGTTTCATTGTACGTTGAATTAGGGCTGAAAGTCGGGCGGGTTAGGCGGGTGGGTGCTCAACCTAGCCCAAGGTTTGTATACATCATCTGAAAGTCGAGCGGGTTAGGTTAGGTTAGGTTGGTGCTCAACCTTAACCTAGTCTATGGTTCGTATAGATCAACTCAACCCAATCTTGGGTTGAAAATTCTAACCTAAGTTCAACCCAAGCAGACGGGATCGGATTAAACGAGTTGGTCAAGTGAATACATGCTAATATTTTCATTATTACATTAATTTATTATATATTAATATGTTTTAATTTTTATACCTATAATTTTATTAATTATATATATATATAGTTATTTATTATAAAGAATTTTATTTTATTTTAAACAAGCAAGTTAAAATCTAAGACAACTACTCCTTTAAAAGTTGTGTTGTACAACACATAATCTATTTAGAAGAGAGAAATTTGACATATCTTGATTGAGTCATCTCAAATGGTGTGGATCAGTGAGAACGTACTGCACACAATTATAATTGATAAGTAATTTATATATATGAATCGGGTTCGTGTTAACCCAAGCCTAACTTAAGCTTTCTAAGTTTTATCGGGTTGGTGTTTATATAGACCTGATACATCATGCCCCAACCCAACCCAATGTCGGTTCGGTCGGGTTGAACCCGCCCTACTTCCAGCCCTACGTTGAATACAGCGAGAAGACTCAGGTGATGTTTAAAACAATTTTGCTTTGAAAAATAGCAGTGATGGCAAAAACAGTGGCTACTTGGAATTTTATTTTCTGTTGTTGGGTTAGCTTGGTAGCTACTTTGGAATTGTTTTAAAATGGAGAGAGAGAGAGAGAGAGAGAGAGAGAGAGAGAGAGAGAGAGATGGAAATCTACGAAGAAGTGGTGATCGTTGGAGCAGGGATCGCAGGGTTGGCAACGGCTCTGGCGTTAAAGAAGGTAGGAGTCCGGGCATTGGTTCTTGAGAGGTCTCACGAGCTACGTGTCGCTGGTGCTGCCCTAACTCTTTTCCGCAACGCCTGGCGAGCACTCGATGCCCTTGGAGTTGCTGCCAAGCTCACCTCCATCTATCATCCTTTCCATGGGTAAGTCCCCCCTCTCTCTCTCGATCTCGATCTCGATGTCGATGGGTGGGCATCAACTCCTAATTGTTGTCCGTGGTGTGGCCCATTTAAGTCATGGATTTGCCTGATTTTTAGGCTCATGGCGCATTATGAAAGGGTGCATCTGATTGATGGATTGGATGTCCGACATAAGCAACGGTGGGGCCCACACAGCTCGATCTCTTTGGAAGTTTCATGAGCTCTGGCCCAGTAGGAGTGTCAATAGGGAACGCGGATTGCGGACTCCCCCCGCCTGTCTCCAGCTGGGAACATGTTTGCGTTTTATCCACACCGTCTATCCATTTTTCCGTATCATTTCAGGGTATGGGCCCAAAACTTAGGCAATTGTAACCATTACATGTCCCAATCCGTATTAATCTAAAGAATCACTTTTTTACGCAATTGTAACCATTACATCCTTGAAGAGGCTAGTAGTTGGGTGGACCAGGCAGGCCTCAGGCCTATGTTTTGCTTTGTAGATCGGACTTGGATGGACACCAGCCCTGCCAAGCTTCGCCCTTTGACATCCTTACTTATTTTGCAGGGGATCCATTACTAGCGTGGCTACCGGAACTCTAAAGCGTGTTTCTTACTCTGGAACCTTGGACCGGTAAAAGGAATTAGAATTGGTGATTTGTTTGGCACTTGCCTTGCATAAAATCAAGCCTATCCGTGTGTTCAAACTTCAAAAAAATGGAGGGCTGGATAAAAAGGTGACCATATGTATACTCACTAGAGCTGGGCATGGGGCGACTCTACTCGGCAAACTCGACTCGTCTGACTTGTTCAGACTCAACTCGATCTGAACTAAGTGGGTGAGTTGATCCGAACTGAGTAGACTTTATACAATCTGAACTCAAACAGAGTTGAGTTCAGGTCACCTAGTAACTCGACTCGATTAGACTCGAAATCCAATTCGATATTGACTCGACTCGATCCAAAACTCTACACCGTGTAGTGGATGGAGAGGCTACAATTCTGGCAAGTGCACATAGGTTTTGAGTTGTGATTTCAGCCTGTGGATACCTGCTGCACTCGACCCGACTTGTGACCGGGTTGAACTTGGTCCGATTTAGTCTAGGCGAGATCCGGACTCGGATGGGGTTAGGCATGTTGGACTCAGTAATGCATTGGGTTGAGTTTGGGTCAGGTCTATTTTAAAACTAGATCGAGTCGAGTTAGCCCTAATTCAGTCCGACTTGACTCGATGCCCAGCTCTAATTTATTACTCACGATACATGAGTGGCCCACTTGATTGGGTCATGTACTATAGTGAGATACAGTTGGTACACACTTTCATGTTTGCCAAAAATGGATGTGCATAGCTTTTACAAGCATTTGGGATTAACAAACCTCTCTTTTTATTTATTTAATTAATTATTACCCCCAAGCTAGAAAAATAAAAATTCAATAATGGACTGTCTAACCAGGGGAAGTATGGGAGTGAGGTTGGTGCATAGGAAAGCATTGCTGGAAGCTTTAGCTGAGGAACTGCCAGCTGGCACAATTCGGTTCTCGTCAAAGCTTGCATCCATCAGCAGCAACGAAACACTCCAAGATTCACCTACTTATGCCCTTCACATGGATGACAACACTGTTGTCAAAACAAAGGTAGGTTCCTCGGTTCTTTCTCCCCCTTTTATTATTATTATTATTATTATTAATTATTTAGTACACTGCAAGAGTATAAGATGCAAATGCATGCACGAAGCCACTGCACGTGTCATAAATGTACCTCATTCCCAACCTGTCAGTTACATACATTATAAGTAGAAATTTCATCCATATATCACTTATATTTCTTGTTTTAGAGATTTCTATCTTCTTTTCAAAGGCTTTTCTTGAGAAGAAGATAACGAGCTCTTTTCTTTATTCCACGCTCCTTCTACATTTATAAAAAACAAAAATAGTTACTCTGCAGTTCACTCAGGGAGTTTTTGGATGCTTGTAAAATCCAACTTAGGTAATTCTTTCAGCAGTAAATTGTTCACAAGGTGAAAAGACTTGATACCATATAAATGCTTAAAACCAAAAATCTTGCAATGGTAGTAAACCAGAATAGGTGAGCAGCACTTTACTTGTGAAGCCTTTACTTCTGGCAGCCAATTTTTTTGAAATCATCTTACTTCCAGTGGCATTTTACCAGTGCCCAAACAAAAGGAAACTGCTTACACAATAAAGATTTTATCAATATCCACACATGACATGATGTAGTTTACCTGCAAAACTCTTTTACTTTTAAAGAGTTCACATGAGTAGGATTTTACCTGCATTAAAATAACCAATCAGGGATAAACAAGTGATTGATTGTGATTTTAGATCCATGGTGGGCGGACAAGGATTTCTTGTATACATGTGAGAAGTAATAAAAAATCCAAAATTCAATAATTATTTATTTATTTTTTTTCAATTTCCAAAAACTATTAACAATCTAAGTAGCTAATAGGAACAATATCCCCAGTCATCTCTATAGATTGGTAGCTGGCTGGTAAATAATAGCCACTTGGAAAGTACCAGCCAGATCATATAAGGTATCATAGCAGGGAGTCAAGAAAGATCATTAGATGACTGGGCAGACCTCATGTAATGTTTGTGTGTAAGATCAGTCACAATGTATCGTTGAGTCAATCTACAAGTGATGGTTCAATTTTATTTTTTCATTGTGCAAGTATGCTAGTTCTATAGGACATTGAAGTCTTCTTATTACTCTGCTCTTCATGGCAAGCTTATGATGAGGTGGTGTTCTATTAGTGTGCACTCCGAAGGTCATGTGTTTACATGTGAAAAGACCTAAGCACACTAGGAAAGCAACTAATTAAAGATCTAATCATGTGCAGTTGGCTTAGATGAAGATCATAAATAATTGCATGATGTTGATAATGCATAAAAGTATCAGATTGTAGTTCAAGGGTGTAATGATTTTTTTTTTTGAAGACATAGGGTGTCCCTGCCCCTTTTAAGGCGAGACTATTCCCTGAGGATACACGCAATCACCCACAACCATGTGTATCGGGTAATGCCGAGGAGGGGAGTCGAACCCACACCAGTAAGGAACAAACCCACGGTGATTGAATTACATGACTATGGAAATGACCCACAAGATAGGATACATATTTTAGGTTTGGGCCCGTATTTGCATCTATGGTCCCTCTCGTCTATGACTGCAAAAATTAATGGTACCTTCTTATTTCCACTCGTCTAGTGGACAACTTGTAATAAAAGGAAATGAGGAGATAGAGGGGATGAGAGAATAGCCAACCAGTTCTTTATGGTTCAGATTCTCCCTCATGATTCAAATCTATTGATGGTTTAGATTCTTTTGTGGAATCACGATAAACACTTCTTTATCCTCAAACAATTTGCCTTTCTCTACTAGGTTTCATTAGGAAACCTTTCAATTAATGCTTGATCATGCAAATTAAATTTGGAATTTTGTTGATTTGCCTTTCTAAGTTTATATGTATATTCTTATGTAATTTACTCTTCTTTCCATAATTCTAACACTTTTTTGGACCATTAATGTTGAGATATTATAAAACCATCCCATGATTTTGACATCGAACAAAGTAGAAGAGACATTTTTGACATCATCAATTTTTACATCGATCACCACCAATTTGCTAGTCAGGGTATTAAACTCATTCAAGTGTTCTTACAAAGAAGATCCCTCGACTTTGGAGAAAGACCTTGTTCAACGTAGACTTCACTTTGTATAGGTTCAACAATTTATATCACAAAACTTTGGCAGTTGGTTTGATCGGACACTTTTACCAAAATCAAATCATCTAATGCAAGATGAATATCCGTTAAAGCAAACTAGATTTTCTCCTAAAAAAAATTAGCATTCGTCTCTACTTGCTTCTTTAATTTTCCTTTGATTATAGTTATATAGTCTCACTTCACTAACACTGCCTTTCACCAACATCCCCCTCTCTTTAAAATAATAATAATAATAAAAACCCACTGCCTTTCATCTTTAGTTGTCAAAATGTATAAATGGATAGGTTAAACTTTGGGACCTCTGCTTTGATGGAACTCGATTCAACCATTTGAAACAATTCCAATGCAAACACTAACACAAATCTTATGTTGAAAGGCTTCTCAACCTTTAGCTCTTATATTAATTATTGGGGAAAATCTCTAACACACAGTTCAATAAAAGAACCCCACAAGCGAAAGAAGCTAACTAAAATTCAGAAGCAAAGGAAAAAAAAAACCAAGAGATAAAGAAGCAAAAAAGGATTACATGTTTTGGCAATGTTGACTATGTTCACGGGTGGCAACTGAGCTTTCTTCTTCACTAAATCAAGGGATATCAGAGAACACAAGGATCTTTTCTCTCCCACTCTCTCATTGTATACAAAGATCTCTCATAAGGCATTCTCTACATGTGTTTTTCTTTTTGTAAACAACACACCCAAGAGAAACTTTTTGTCCCAATACTACCAAAACTAGGATTCACACAATGTAGAAAGAAAGAAGGACAAAGCAGTTTCTAGTTAAGAAACACCTTGTGGACACAATAACCCTGACATATGACCCTTTGTACCTATATTAGAGTCTACATTTCTATCACTCATGAACCCTAGCTCTTTGCTTGCAATGCACGTGGGCTCTCTAAAAATTGAGAACTTCAGTAAAGGTAACCCTGAAGTTTCAGCTTCTTCACCACAATATTGTCGAATAGAACAATCACCATATGGCTTGACGTTGGTCATCATTTTCATGGGCCATTGACACTTATGTCCTACCATAGTTGTTTACCTATTCTTAGCTTTAGTTGTCGACAAAGATATTATCAATTTCTCTCTTAATACTCCGAAAAATACTAAGACTAGCGTACATAGCCAGTAATCAATCTATGGGTTGTTTGATCAACCTGTAATCTACATTGTAAATCAATTTATCTCAAATGCAACTCCTTTCTCATAGAGGATCTCAAAATCTACTATGCCCCTTAGTAATCTCTAGATGGCCCAAACTACTGGCAAATGAGGCTTTCTGGGCCGAACACAATAAGAGACACAAAGGCACATAGCTATTGGGTCCATCCATGAAACATGCTCTACTTATATTATAGTTCTAACATTGTAGGATCAAACAAGATCTCAATAATTCATGTGTGCGCTATACTACTTGGAACAAGGGCTTTAAGAGGTAGGTGGACAAGATGATGCTTGCCTTTCAATTCCTCAAATGTGGCCTGTAGCTTATTTTCCTTTTGTGTCAATTTTGAAGCTACCAATTGGATGGTTGGAACTGTCCAATTTATTTGATGCTTAGATATGACTGCAAGGTAGGAGGAACATACTTGGTGAACAGTCTACATTCTTTCAACATGTGACAACAGTATCATTCTGGTTGAATGACTTGTTTTTGTCCATGAAAGAATAGGAGATTTTCACACACCTATTATAGCACCAAAATTCTAGGTGCTAGACTGTTACAATGTGTTTGGCCAATGGTAGTGGCAACCATACGTCCATAGTTAAAAAATCCTATAATTCAAAAATTGGATAACTTGACTCAATTTCTAGCTAGGTCGGGTCAACTATAAAACCTGATGAGTCTTTGACTCATTCAACTCTATATTTTAAGTGTAACCATAGTTCCAAAACTCAGTAGTTCGATTCATAAAACCTGGCTGAGTCAACAGGACTAGGCCAGATTTCGAGCCAAGTCTGTTGGAAACTCAATGGCGAGCTTGACTCGGTCAAGTCTTGTCAACACTTGACAAGTTGGCTCGTAAACTCAGTTGATTTAGCATGATTATATTGAGTCACTCGCCTAGGGTCAACTGATTTCTTGGTAAAATGCAAAAATAAAAATAAAAATTGTATGTGAGATCTCGAACTCAGAACCAATAACAAAGGATCCAAGTGTGCTAGCAGTCCAATAAGGATTTTTCTTGTGTTTAAAAAATTATTATTATTTATTTATTTCATGTACAGTGAGATTAATATTTACCACTAGCCTGTGTAATTTATACTATATTTATTATAATTTGTTTATTAATAAATAAGGTTGAGCCAAGTAAAGACTCGTTCGAATCATTGAGTCGACCTACTAGGTTGGCATCAAGTTGAGTTGAGTTTTTGGACAATTATAACCTCTTTCTGATGAGCTTGTGTTCAAATCCTATGGCATGCATATGTTTTTTTAATTTTTTAATTTATTTTCTAAATTTAACAAGAAACAGTTAATTGGGTAATTGACTTCCTTGGGTCATGCTGGGTTGTATTGTCTTCCGAGTTCTGGAGTCGACTCATTGAATCTTGTTGAGTTCCAACCGAATCAGACTCTCCAGAGAGTTTCCAAGAGAATTGGCCTGAAATATTTCTGAGTCAAGTTGACTTGATGGATTTTCAAGCCGACTTACTGAGTTTTAGATATACGAAAAATCCAGAAGTTCCATGCAACTCAATGTGCAGTCGAGATGGTCTGTATTCTTCACTTTTCTGTATTCTTCACTTTTCTAGGATCTTTGAAAATACTAAAAAAGGTTTTCAAATAACACTCTCCCTTTTGGCTCAAAGATAAATAACACCCTCCCTTATACGATTTCCCAAATAACACCTTCCATTTTCCAAATATAGTAAAAAAATAACTTGCCATTAATCTTCTATTTGGAAAAATTAAGAATGGTTAGTTTGGCAAAATCTTTTTAGAATGCCAATATTTACCCTCTCCCAGATCTCGAAAAACTCAACCCTAACTGCTTCCATCCCAAACCCGAAGCATAACCCAACCCTCTCCAACTTAAGGGTAAAAAAGTCCTTTTTCATGTTTAACAGTCAATTATAATGTTTAGGACATGGTTTTGTTGCATTTTTCTGATGGATGTTAACCACGAGGTGGTTTTTGACTGAAAATGAATGACAAGAAACACTATTTGCAGAAACACAAGAGGGATGGTGTTATTACTAGGTCATGGGGCCAAAAGGGAAAGTGCTATATGTCAAAACCCCATATTTAAAATAGTGTAATGCTTAATATTTTTAACTAGGGCAACAATTGATGAAATTACTACTGTTATTTAGGAAGAATAGGTTGACAAGACCTTGACTAGGTCCTGCTTAAACAGAGTTTCAAGCTGCTGAGTTTCAAAAGTGGACTTACAAGTTTTAGAACTATGTTTGAAAGTCTTCTTCATGCTCGTGGAATATACAGTAGCCATTTAGACATACCAAGTCATGGCCCCATCATGGATGGAGCGTGGCCAAAAGATCAAACCAGTTTGATGATGCTATCCTTTTTAGCAGGCTGAATCTGGACAGATGGTCATTTCCTTTTTAACTAGCAACTAAATTTGGACTCCTGATAATTTTAATTACGCACAGTTGGATTGGTTTAATTTTTCGTTTTTAAGGATGTCCACAATGACCCCACTATTTTATATTTTGGATTAGGTTCATGTATGTGTCAAACTACCATTTACTCCAAAAGCTTAAGCTGTCAGAGTTTGGTGTATCAATGTATATCAAGGGACTTTATCACTTTAACAACCCCCCGCACGTGCGGGGTGGGAACTCCGCACGGGAACATACTGAGAAGGGTGGAGGGACACTCACACCATAAATAGGCCGGGCTTGGGGCCAGACCTGATTTTTTCCTGACCCCTTGTGGGAGAATAAAATATTAGCGAGGCATATTTGCTACTCTCGAGATTCAAACATAGGACCTTTCGCTCTGATACCATGTCAAACTACCATTTACTCCAAAAGCTTAAGCTGTTAGAGTGTGGTGTATCAATGTATATCAAGGGACTTTATCACTTTAACAGTATGCCATTTGTAATGATGTAAGTTCCCGCAAATGCTTGTTGAACCTTGGATCTATTTAGTACATGCTTAAAAATGAGTTCAACTCATTTTACTTGAGAATAATTATGTATTAGAGAACAATATCTCTCATACATAATTTTATTTTTCTTCAAGTAAACACATAAGAAATGACTCTCTTATTACCAACTTGGGGTTAAAACACGAAAGAAATACGAACAAAAAAACAAGGAGCAAAGCCCCTAGACAAAAGTAGAAAAGAAGAAAAATAAAAGCCCACATCCTAGGCCAAGGATAAACACTCACACCTCGGGTCTAGGAAGAAAAAGAAAGGAAAAAGAAAATGAAGAAAAGCTCACACCCCAAGCCAGGGAGGGAAGCCTAGGAGAGGAAATCAAATGAGACATGCTAACTCGCTGGTAGAAAATAAATGAGAATCGTGATGATTGTCCAATGATGGATTCTTGGATTCCACTAGCACTATTCAAATCTGGATTCCCATAGGATCAATTTTGAGGGGTCGTGTTTGGATAGCAAGTGGAAATTTCAATTCTCTCACAATGGTCACATCATATCTTCTGCATAAGAAGTTGATTATGGAAGACGGTAATGAACGTGGAATCCGAATATTTTCTTTGCCATCCAAACATAGGAAAACACCTCATCATGAGAACAGTTCTTCATTTTCTTTTCTTTTCTTTCTTTCTTTTCCCTACCATCCAGACTTCATCTTTGTGGAGAGATTTAAGCTTTCTAGGAATTTGCTTGCTTTTATTCATCAATGGAGATTTGGTTGCAATGAGTTGTCTTTAATCCCCTATCCTGGCATTTAGCATGCTCTAATATTCAGATGATCTGGTGATTGGAACCACATCATCATCATCATCGTCATCGAAGCCTTAACCCAATCAATTGGGGTCAACTAATTGTCAAAATACATGAATCAAGTAATTCATCATATTGTATTATGTTATAAAGCATCCGAAGATCTACGCCATGCATGGATCAAGATTAGACCATCTGTAATCGGAAACTTGAAAGAAAAAGGGAAAAAGGGCAATGAAAACCATAACAAACAAATATCAACAGTCAGAAATCTTGTGTCAAAGTGTATGTGTTCTCCAAAAAGTAATCATGGCCTTGTGGAGATTAGGTTGCAATGAGTTGTCTTTAATTCCCTATCCTGGCATTTAGCGCACTCAAATATTCAGATGATCTGGTGATTGGAACGGCATCATCATCATCATCATCATCTAAGCCTTAACCCAATCAATTGGGGTTAGCTAATTGTCAAAATACATGAATAAAGTAATCCATCATATTATATTATATTATAAACCATTAACCATCCAAAGATCTAAGCAGTGCATAGATCAAGATTAGACCATCCCTAATCAGATACTTAAAAGATAAAGGAAAAAAGGGCAATGAAAACCATAGCAAACAATATCAAGAGTCCGAAATCTTGTGTCAAAGCGCATGTGTTCTCAAAAAAGTAAGCATGGCCTAATAATAACACTTCAATGATGATCCTGGCTGTGGATTTTTGAAGTTGAATGGCAACTACTGTAATATTTCTTTTCAATGCTCTGAATTCATCTACACAGTGATAGCGTAAATTTATTTTTTATTTGTATTGCAGTCTGTTCCATGATTATAAGTTCATAACCCCAGCCCATTCCCATTTTGGGTGGGAATAGATATACTATTTCTTTTATTTCAGTTTCTCAAGTAGTGTTTGATTGATTACACAGTAATCAATATTTGGTTAATTGGTCCAAGGTTATCGAAAAGCAAAACTTTCTAATAGAGGGAATGCTAAAAGTTAAATTCGAAAAAAAAAAAAAAAAACAATTCTGCCAGAAATACTTCAAGATAGAGCAAAATATGGACAGTCAAATCATCATACCAACTCAATATGTTGGCCCCAATGGAGCAACAAATGAAAAATGAGTTCAGTACAACATTCTAGCTACTACAATGAAAGCTGCTATTGCCAATCACCACCCATGTAAAAGATTCTCAAATAGATTTAATAATATATAAATCTGCAGAGTCTCAAATAAGTTTAATCATATATCAATCTGCCAACTTCAATTATTATGGCTTTTTTTTTTTTTTTTTTTGGTTAGCTTGTTAGTACACCCCACTGTCAGTTCACACTTCACTGTTAGCCACCCTCACTAGGGAATCGATACCAAGTCCTCGGTGTTGAAACGAGGTATTTTTCACTCAGTTTACCACTTGAGCTATGGATCAGGGTGTTCAATTATTATGGCTTTACTTTCAAAGAATATAAATGTATCTTATTAAGTAGAATTGGCCCACCCACATGCATCGCAGGTGTTAATAGGGTGTGATGGGGTGCACTCAGCAATCGCGCAATGGTTGGGAATCGCCGCTCCCATTTATTCAGGTCGTGCAGCAGCGCGTGGTTTAGCTGTATTCTCTGAAGGGCATGGGCTTAACGATGAAGTCCAGCAGTTTGTAGGTGACGATTTCAGGGCAGGTCTCGTTCCTCTCACTAATAAAGACATTTATTGGTTCATCACCTACAAAAAATCATTCATCAATGGTGAGTTTTCTTTTCACTAATCACTCACCAAGTGAATGGTTTATGTTTTGTGTTCTGTGTAATATAATTTGAATCCATGAAAAACTAGAGCCTTTCAATGCACTCGCGCTCTGACGTTTTGCATGTTAATGGGCAGGGAATGATCTTGCAGGAGATGACTTCACTGAATTGTATTGGAATCAAGTTCAAATTCAGACGCTTGGATGATCCATTTATTAATCCAGACTGTCCATTATATGCAACAAAAATTTCATGATCTTCCTTGAAATAAAATAACAGCAACCTGACGATTCTAACTATTCAATCAGCTGCCTAAAAAGCAGATGGTTGGGATCATTTATTTAGAAACGGGTCCAAACAACAATTTGATATATTTATTTGTTGAGACCCATCATGGATGGCATATGATTCTGAAGCATCACCTTCATCAAGTCATCCTAGCCGTACCATCCCTGAGTTGGAAAACAAGAAGAAGGCCATCTTCCTGATGGATTTTGATCATTATGTTGGCATTAGCCTTTTGTGGCTGCGCATGCAACTTAATGAACAGTTGGAATTGGTGGACTGTCCAAGTGACCTGATTGAACTTGACTTGACATGATCATTCCACAACTGATAGATGTTGGGGAACCGCGGAAGCACATAGAGATGAATCAAGCAAAGAATTCCAATTCCATAATCAAGTCCAATCACAAACACTCCGAATTTAACATGGAAAAACCCTTTGCGGGAAAAAACCACGGCACAAAGCGACAATAATGCACCATGAAAGCAGAAAATTACAAGAATGGAGATTACCCAATCCAAACAAGCCTTGAATCACCCCAAGTTATGCCCTTGAAACCCTAGAATGAAATAGAAAGCTTTTAGATACCCTCTTGATACTCCCAAATCCCGAGTACACCCATATATATAGCATATACAAGAATCACAATCGAAATCGGAAAAAAATTCCGCACTTGCACAATTCTACCCGTGCGCTCAATGACACCTTTGATGGGACTTCGATGGCATCTCCAGATTGTTGATGGCATCGAGAAAACACCAAAATGTTCCAGCAAGAAAACATGGATTTTCTGGATTTTTCCAATGGCATCGAGCCGCCATAACAAACCTATTGATTTTTAGATTTAAGACATCAACAACAATATATACTATTTATCGGAGTATTTTTCAAAAGGTTTGTGCGGTCATCAGCACTGAAAATAAGCCCACATGACTCATGTTACAGTGTCCATTATTTACTTTTACAATTTCTTGTATTTGGAATAGAGGTATGATCTAGTCATAAATGCCTACATTTGATTATGTGGGATCCACTACCTAACTACCATTCAAGGGCTAAGGTGGTGGTCCCCACGCTTATCTCTCATTGGGATTAATTGAGATTGTTTCACAATCCAAACTGCAGGAGAAGAGACCAGGGGCCTGGAGCTGATACAGAAGGATGTATTGGAGAACTTGGCCAAGAACCTCCCTCAAATTTTCTTGGATATGGTGCGACATTGTGATCTGGACACATTAACATCCGCACCATTGATGTTCAGGTACCCATTGGACGTCATACTCGGTACCAAATCTAAGGGTACTGTAACGGTTGCTGGTGACGACGCTATGCATCCAATGACACCTGACCTGGGCCAAGGTGGTTGTTCGGCACTAGAGGATGCGGTCATCCTTGGACGGTGCATTGGGAATTCATTACTCGAGAGTAGAAAAATTGAATCGACAAGGGTTAAGTACGCATTAGAGAGGTATGTGAAGGAGCGGCGATGGCGTGCAGCTGGGTTGATTACTGGGGCTTACTTTTTGGGGTGGGCACAGCTAGCAGGCTCAGGATGGCTATCAAGGTTCATCAGGGATGAGATCTTCTATGGGTTGCTTTACAGTAAGTTCCTCAATGCTATACACTATGATTGAGGAAAGTTGCCATCAATTTCTTCTCCTATCGACAATGATGAACTAGATTGAATATTATTTGATGATTCTTTCTGTGGTTACTATATATAATAAGATCGCTGATACTATGCACTGCGACAGCGGATGTCCATTTTCTCTTTGATTGACAAGCATTAACTACATTGATCAATACATTTCATATGAAAAATCTAAAAAGACTGATAAATTAAGATTTCTTGAAGTAGTTTTAATGCAAACCTCTCACTCTCATCCTCAGAACCAGTAGAATGAATATCATTGATTATGTTCCTTTTGAGTCATCGCATATTTCACTCCCATTTTAAAGCACTAATGTGAAATCTGAGAATTCTATGATCTACAACTAGGAGTGCAAATGGGTCAGGTTGACCCTTCAAGTGAATGGACCTGTCCCAACAATGATTGCATATGGGTAAAAAATTTAGACCATTGGGGAAGGTCTGGATCCAAAAGATCCAAAAGTTTGACCCATGTTACTTTGGGGTTGGGGTCATCTGGCACTGTGGATTTGAGGGGGTTTTAAATCCCAGGGGTTCCGAATCCAGGGGTCTACGCTCCCAAACAGGCCCTAAATTGAGTGTTCAATCACCACTCTTTCCTATTATGTGTTCCATATGAGATTCAGATATACCTCATTTTCGGGCCCATGCTACATGCTAGTGTCTAAAAATGGATGGAAGGTGTGGATAGTACACATACATCGTGATGCGGCCTACATATCACTGTCATAGCCACCTTGCTACGCAATCCGCGTCCCTCTTTCCGTGTTTGATCTGGTACTACCGGCGTATATCATTAATGTCAGGTGCCGAACATGGGATCATCTGCCGCCAAGTAGATCCAAGCAACGAGTGTGCCGAAGAAATAAAATAGATGAATGGATGAAATCTGACTCATCTTAATTTCTGGCCTACCTCATAAAGAGATCATTAAGATTTCCATGTCAGGTGCTTTTCATGATGGATCAAACACTTTGTACGGATTAGATTCATACACTTCTAATAAATTGGCATGAAATACGGCGCCGTATGACAAGCTTACTGTACTGAGTACACTACCTCCGTCTTTATGCATTTACTTGCCTCTATTCCTTCCAGCACCGTTTGGAAATTCGCGGTGGCTCATCCTAGCCACAGATCGCAATGATGCACGCTCGAGCAGCCAAATTATAGGATCCAGATGGAGCAGATCTCTAAAATAACATTGATAAACGAATCCTAACCATCTATTTGGTGGCTATCAAATGGATAATCGAGATTAAATATCAAGCAGTTTAAATCTGAAAGGAAAATTCAGATGGATAATATTAGCTCTCACCGTAATATACTTCTGCACTCTATATATTCTAATTGGTCGGTCTGAATTTTCGTACAAATGTATGGTCGAAAAATCACTACCATTTCTCAAATGGTGTTAAACAAGCGCGGGAATCCACTGCCATTGACTAGGCCCCGTTTGTTAAATCCGAAATCCGAAGCCTGAATCTCAAATCTAAAGCCAAAAAACTTGTTCGGTAATTATGGCTAAACATCCGAAATGCCTAAAATATATTAATTTGACACATTTGACCCTATCTTCAGTTCGAAAATATTTTATATTATAAAAAAATTATTCTATTTAATTCAAATAAACTATAAAGTACTTAATAGAAAATTAAAATATCATTATTCATAAAAACAAATAAAAAATTAATGATTTGCATGTATAAGTGTGGCGGCAATTTCTTCTTCAGACATATCATTCTTTGATTTGATGGGGTTGAGTCCAAAATTGAAGCATATCTAAAGATCAAGTGGATCATACCACACGAAATAGTAGGAATAATGATTTCCACCGTTGAAACCTTTTTAGGCCCCACAGTGATGTTTATTTGTCATCCAACCTGTTCATTATATCATAAGGATATGGATGAAGGGAAAACAAAAATATAAGCCCACTATAACGTTTCTATACTACACACCAGCTATATAGTTGGTGTAAATATCTGTTGTGCAAAAGACAAGCGGCGACGCTTCCCCATGCCCTAGTTGTACGAACGGTTCAAAGGAGATTAAAGTTACATGGCCTTACAATGATGTACTTATTATATCCACACTGTTCATCAAATTTTTAAGATCATTTTAGAGCATTATCCAAAAATGAATCATATTCAAAACTCAAGTGAGACTCACTGTAATGTTTGTCAGGAATCCACTCCATACATCCATTTTGTGAGCTAATTTTAGGAGATTAGACCGAAATTGAACAGGATCCAAGACTTAAGTGGGTTGCATTAAAGGAAAAGGTATTTAGAGAAATTACTACCATTGAAACCTTCCTGATTCGACAATGATGTTTACATCCCATCCATACCATCCATAACGTCATTCCTACTGGAATGAATAGAAAACACAAATATTAGCATGATTCAAAACTTCGGTGGCCCCATGAATATTTCAAATGTGGACGTTTAGTTATTGCGTTTTCGGCCCACATGAGCATTGGATACGGTTCATATTTGGCCTCGTGTCCTAAAATGAACTCACAAAATGGATGGACGGTGAGGATTTCTCACAAACATCACAATGGCCCCACCTGCGTTCTCAGCACAAGAACTTCCGGCTTTCGTAGGAGTTCGATCAGACGAAAATGGATTTGCTACTACCCCAGCCACCGTGGTCGGTGCTCTGTTAGCTCCTTCATGATGTATGTGTTTCATCCATTCCGTTCATCCATTTTTACAGATCATTCTAGTGTTTCACCTCGAGAATTAAAGGAATATAAATCTCAAGTGGACCACACCATAAGAAAACAATAATGATTGAATATGCACCATTAAAATCCTCCTAAGGCCCACTATACTGTTTATTTGACATCCAATCTTTTTTATTATGTCATACAGGCCCAGATGAAGGGAAAAAACAAAGATCAACTTGATCCAAAACTTTTATGGCCTCCAAAAGGTTTTTAATGGTCGACGCTCATTCAACACTGTTTCCTGTAATGTGGCCCAGTTGAGATTTTAATATACTTAATTTTTTGTCCTATACCATGAAATGATCTGAAAAAAATAGATGGATGGCATGGATGAAACACGTACATCATGGTAGGGCCCACAAAGGCCGATGGCAGTGGGATAGCCAATCCATCCCGTCTTCTGCCAAGATGAGCGGCGGATTGTACGCGGATGCGGATTGCATACTACCCCTGCCCGTCCCTAGCTCCGAACGGGCAGTTCTGTGGGCGGGCCCACTGTGATGTATCTGTACATCCAAACTATCAATCCTTTTTCTCAAATTATTTTAAGGCATGAATACAAAAACGAGCCAGATCCAATGCTCAAGTGGACCACACCAAATAATAATCTTGATTGCATTAAAATGCATAAAGCATTAAATAATGACATCCATCATTGAAACCTTTCTAAGGGCCATTGTGATGTTTTTTTACCATCCAACATATTCATTAGGTCATGTAGACGTGGATGAAGTGAAAACACAAATATCAGCTTGATCGGAAACTTCTCCAACTCTCAAGAAGTTTTTAACGGTGGACGTTCAATCCCAACTTTATGGTCCAATTAATCATTAGACCTGCTTCTTTTATTGGATCACACTTTAAATTATCTAAAAAAGTTGATGGACGGTGTAGATCAAACACATAAATCATGGTGGGGCATAAAGAAGTTTCACAAGGTAAAAGTTGAATTTGTATTGCACAAACAATTTAAAAGAAAAAATTTTCGTAGTAACTTGAAAATGGTACTTTTGAAATAAAAAAATTTTGTTTAATGAAAAATCATGAAGCGTATTCCGCATTCACCATTAAGCCAGACTTCTATCACGGAAAAAATTCAGTGAAAAATCACTTAGCGTTTCTCGTCTTGTGCATTAACAACGCATTAACAAATACCATTAAATACAGAAAAATTTTCTCATTCTGCATCAAGTACAAAAACTCAGCTTTAACAAACACAGCCTAATTATTCAAAGATAAGGCTAACCTGTAGTCTCCCGTGTGAGTTTTGCATCAGTTAGAAAAGGGTATTGTTATAACTTTCGTGTATTTTATGAAAATTCTAAAACATTTCCACATTTTTTAATTAATGCACGTCCCTTTCCTTTCCTGAAATCTTACAGGAATCTCTGTCACTATCAAATGACAATTAACCTCCATTGAGGAGTTGGTTTTCTGTGCACTTGAGGCCCACTGTCATGTATAAATGGCATCCAATCCGGCTAGTGGGGTCATCCAACCATAAAAAATGAACGTATAAAAATCCATATTAATCCAATAATCAGGTAGGCCACGCGACGGAAAACAATGCAAAACCACCCATCTTCATTCTGAGCCTTCTCTAAATTGTGGGCCACTGGGTAGTTAGATCAAATTGAATTATGGATTTTCTAAGTTTGATGGTGGAATGATCATGATGAATGGTTTAGATGATATGCACGCACCAAGGAGAGACCATATGTCTACGAGTAGTTGCCTACATGATACGGGCAAAACCATCAACTGCTCGATGATAAAGATTTTGTTTCTATGTACTTGACTTGAATACGCTGCCAACTTTGAAAAAAGACGAGTCTCAGTAGATTTTAAAACAATTTTGCTTTGAAAAATAGTGGCGATGACAAAAACAGTAGCTACTTTGGAATTGTTTTAAAATGATGAGAGAGAGAGAGAGAGAGAGAGAGAGATATGGAAATCTACGAAGAAGTGGTGATCGTTGGAGCAGGGATAGCAGGGTTAGCAACGGCTCTGGCGTTAAAGAAGGTAGGGGTCCGGGTATTGGTTCTTGAGAGGTCTCAGGAGCTACGTGCCGCTGGTGCTGCTATAACTCTTTTCCCCAACGCCTGGCGAGCACTCGATGCACTTGGAGTTTCTACCAAGCTCACCTCCATCTATCCTCCTTTTCATGCGTAACTCCTCTCTCTCTCTCTCTCTCAACACACGCATCTACTCTAAATTTTTGTCTGTGGTGTGGTCTATTTAAGTTATGGATTGGCCTGATTTTTAGGCCGATGGTGCACTATGAAAGGATGCATCTGATTGATGGAGTGGATGTCCGACACGGAAACGGATTGGCTACTCCCCCTGCCACCAGCCCCGTGGCTGGTGGTCGGTGCTCTGTGGGCCCTACCATGATGTATATGTTTCATCCATGCTGTTCATCCATTTTTAAAGATCATTTTAGGGCTTTATCCAAAAAATTAGAGTGATATAAATTTCAGGTGGTCCACACCACATGAAAACAATAGTGATTAGATATCCACCATGAAAATCCTCCTAAGGCCCAATGTACTGTTTATTTGATATCCAATCTGTTGATTTGGTCATACAGGCCCATATGAAGGGAAAAAACAAATATCAGCTTGATCCAAAACTTTTATGGCCATCAAAATATTTTTAATGGTCGACTCTCATTCAACACTGTTTCCTGTAATGTGGTCCACTTGAGATTTATATATATCTCATTTTTGGTCTCATATTGTAAAATTATCTGTAAAAATAGATGAACGGCATGGATGAAACACATACATCATGGTTGGGTCCACAGAGCACGGAGTAGCCAATCCGTTCCCGTCCGACACACGCCATGGTGGGGCCCACATAGCTCGACCTTTTTGGAAGTTTCATGAGCTCTGGCCCAGTAAGGGTGCCAATGGGGGAAGTTCCTGCGCTGGGAACCTATGTAAGGCTCACCATGATGTTTTTGATAAATCCACCACGTCCATCCGTTTTGTGAGCTCGTTTTAAGAGAAGTGGCAAAAAATGATCCAAATCCAATGCTCAAGTGGGCCGAAAAGGGGAGAATTGAACATCAACAGTTGAAATATTCGTGGGGCCACAGAAGTTTTGAATCAGGCTAGTATTTTTTCAGTTCATCCCAGTAGGAATGACCTTATGAACGGTCTGGATGGCATGTAAACATCACTGTCGACCCTAGGAATGTTTCAACGGTATGAATTTCCCTACCCACCTTTTCCTTTACTAAGGCCCACTCGAGTCTTGGATCCGGCTTATTTTTGGCTTTTTGTCCTAAAATGAGTTCAAAAAAATGATGGACGTGGTGGATTTATCAAAAACATCATGGTGGGCCCCACCTAAGTTCCCACCACAGGAAGTTCTTTCCCAGGAAATCTGCCCCCGCCCGTCTCCAGCTGGAAACGGGCTTTGACTTTGAGCGGCCACCGTGATGCATGCGTTTTATCCACACCGTCTAATGTCTATCCATTTTTCTGTATCATTTCAGGGTATGGGTCCAAAACTTAGGCAGATCCCAGGCCCTGGAAATCATCCCAATCCGTATTAATCTAACGAATCACTTTTGTTACGCAATTGTAACCATTACATCCGTGGGTCCAAAAATGGATGGCTGTGGAAGTTATGGCCAAATCAAAGATGAATTGGGTCATCCCATCAGTAAGATTTTAAAAGTGATTTGGATGGACGGTTCAGATCGACAGAATGGACTGTCCATGAGAACCAATGCAACCTGTGAGTGCCATTTTACTGATAGCACTTGAGTATCTCTAATGAACATATCTTATCTCATAAATCACACCGGTGAATGGGCCGAACTTGGGCTGGGCAGACTCATCTACGCTTGAATTGGCTAGTCGTTGGGTGGGCCAGGCAGGCCTCAGGCCTATGTTTTGCTTTGTAGATCGGGCTTGGACGGACTCCAACCCTGCCAAGCGTAGCCCTATGACATCCTTACTTATTTTGCAGGAGATCCATTACTAGTGTGGCTCCCGGAACTCTAAAGCTTGTTTCTTACTCTATGGAACCTTGGACAGGTAAAATAATTGTTGATTTATTAGGCACTTGCATTGCATAAAATCAAGCCTATCAGTGTGTTCAAACTTCAAAAACGCATGGAGGCCTGGATAAAAGGGTGACCATATCTCTATACTCACTAGAGTTGGGCATGGGGCGGCTCTACTCGCAAACTCGACTCGTCTGACTTGTTCAAACTCAACTTGATCTGAACTAAGTGAGTGAGTCGATTCGAACTGAGTAGACTCCATCCAATCTGAACTCAAACCAAGTTGAGTTCGGGTCACCTAGTAGCTTGACTTGACTAGACTCGAAATCCAACTCGATATTAACTCGACTTGTGTGCATGTGTGTGCGCGTCCATATATATATATATATATATATATATATATATATATATATATATATATATATATATATATATATATATATATATTGTTGGACATATGCCAGTGGGGCCCATTGGTGAGCAATCTCTAGTGGGTGGATCTCATGTTTTTAAGCCTATTCCGACCTCCTCTTAATGATAAATATCCCAGCTGAATGAAGTAAAACGTTCCAATAGAACTTTTTGAAATACCCGATGTACCTCAGGAGAGTGGGAGTTCTGCTTCTCAAAATAATGATCCTCCTATAGTTCGTCAGGATAGTGGGAGGACATCTCAACAGGCTTTTGAGTTACGTCGAAGCGAAAGTGGATTGATTTCCCGAAGATACTTCGATATTGAGGGGCAAACATTCTCTTGCGTTGCGGTTGATGATGATGAACTTGATTCATATCAAGATGCATTATTATCTTCTAACTCGGCCGATTGGGTAACTGTCACGCCCCAAACTCGGAAACCGGGCTCACAAAATTTCCGATCGCCGAATCCGGCGCCGACAGCCTCCGTAGAACCCCATTCTCGGCTCCTAGCTCCCATTCGTCAGGTTCCGATCCTGGGATGCTACGAGGAGGATTTTTAACATCAGTCTGATACGTAATAAGCATAACTAAAGGCATAACCCACAAACAACAACCAAGCACTCCATTACATTTCCACTATGATCAAAAATTTTACAAGTACAATGAGCATAAAGGGAAATACAATGGCAAATAACAAAAACTCCAAAATGATCAGCAACGTGCTTCTGCCTCAGCGCTGCTGCAGTCCAACGTCACCTACACGCAACGGTCGTGCATAAGCTTACAGAAAGCTTAGAGGGTGGTGAAAGTGTGTGCTCAAGGTAGTAATATGAATGCAATGTCAGAGTAATGCGGAATATACAGATGGGACCAAAACGTCATGAGCCGTACCAAGGCTATGCAATGCAAGACATGAATAGTATCGGCCATCCCAAGGCCATGCAATGTACAATGCAACTCAAGCATACAGATACTCATCAATGTCCACACGTCAATACAGCTCAAAGTATGGAATATCACCGGGGTCTAGTACACTCTAAACCAGATTGCCGCCACATCGCGCGCAATAAGGTAAGTGGAAGAGACCTCACTATCCGTATGCCAATATCGGGCGCGACTCGTCGATAGCGGACCCATTCCTCGAGCTGGTCAGACTCAGCCTAGCATTGCCCCCTACACTCGGGCGGGTAAGGCCGCACCCCCTTCCAACCAACCACGACACAGTGGAGATCGTAACCGTCTGGTAATCGGCACTCAACGCTCATCTACCCACTCGGTCTAGACGTTGGAGCAACCTCTTGGTACCATAAGGGTTTAGGGACTTTCACCCAGGGATATCTATAGTACCCCATGTAAGTCAAGATTTCCGGTATCCAATCCTGCCAACCACGATGCGTCTGTGGAGGCTACGGCCCTGATGTCGCTAGGGCGTACAACAACTATGTCACACTAATGCGGAATGCATGAATCACGCTCTCCAGTCATGCAACCAATCCTGCGCATACCATGCGCTCATGTAGGGCAACACCGCCTAACCGGAAGCCCATAAACAACCTGCCCGAAGGCAAATGCTATGATCAGTCAATTCTCACGTCAAGCATACATATGATGCATATGATCATGGGTCATGAAACTATACTAAACATGTTACAATAAAATGAATTATCTTACAATGCAGATGGGCCTGGACGGTCTATTCATGATAAGTACGGCTCAGTAATGGGCCCTACGGAGAGTCGTAATGTGGACATCCAACCGACATTACACTCGCAATGTGGACGTCAAACCATCATTGCATTCCAGGTACGATCTTCTTAAACACCGCTACATAATCAGTATTGGGTTTACACATTGCAATGGACCTTAGGTTCCTCCCATTGGGCCTTATATATACATCAAATGGGCCATATCTCATGGGCCTTTTATTCATCAGATGGGCCATATCTTATGGGCCTTTTATTCATCAGATGGGCCATATAAATGGGCCACACCAATGGGTCTTAAGTGCATTGCAATGGGTCAAAACCCGTGGGCCTTGGATTGCATCAATTTGACCTAATCATATGAGTCTAATATGTATCAAATGGGCCACACCAATTGGGCCCCCAAATGCATATCAACTGGGCCTCAACCCAGAGGCCTTATATGAGTCGAATGGGCCTAAATCCCTAGGCCTTACACAATTCTAATGGGCCTAGTCCATGAGCTTGCATGCATATCAAAGTGGGCCTAATCCCATGGGCCCTTTCTTAATCAAATGGGTGTAGTCCCATAGGTCTTATAATATAACAAATGGGTCCACTTCCATGGGCTTAAGAATGTGACAAATAGGTCCAATTTTATGGGCCTAAAAGTACATCAAATGGCCTAGTCACATGGCCTTAGATCACATCCATTGGGCCTAAAACCATAGGCCTTGAATATCAAGTTAAGCTCATAGGCTTTACATATCAAGTGGGCCCAAGTCCTTGGGCCTAAATGAATCAAATGGGCCTAGCCCATAAGCATTTCATAATTTAAATGGGACTAGCCCATAGGCCTTTTATGATACAAATGGACCTAGCCCATGGGCCTATTGCAACCCAAAAGGGCCTAACCCATATGATATAAAATGCAATATTATATTATATATTAATATAACAAAATATACTATGCTAATATAATTAAATTTAAAAAAAAATCAAACGTCCAGGCCCTAGACGGCCTGGACATACGCTGCATCAAGGGAGGGCCCCACCGTCCAGAGAATTTACCATCAAGGTGGGCGCCACTGTCCACTGGATGGTGGCCTAGAAATATATATACATATATAAACATCACGGTGGCTCCCATGTGGGGCCCGCTGTAGAATTTACTTGGCATCCAACCCATTGATATGGTCAAACAGACCCAGTTGAAGGAAAAATACAAATTTCAGCTTGGTTCAAAACTTTTGTGGGCCCCAGAAAAAATTTTAATGGTAGATGCTCAATCTCACTGATTCGTGTGATGTGGCCCACCTAAGGTTTGGATCGACCTGAAATTTGGAGGGGGCCCACCTGAGAAGGGGGCCCACCTGATGGACGGTATAGATAAAACATATACATCGTGTGGGGCCCACGGCAGCAGCCGTGGGTGGCTGCACGGCAGCCCGTCCGCCGTCCCACGGCTGCACGCTGCCGCGTGCAGCGCTGCCTGCCAAAAAGGACAGAGGCTCTGCCTCTTAGAAAATTTGGAGGAAATCAGGATTTCTGGAGTTTTTTGCATGTGGGGCCCGCTAAAGTGAAATCCGCCCCAGCCATTGCATTCAGTGGCTCGACGCCGTCCAAATGAGTCCAGAGTTAGAATTTTTTTGACGCTTGGAAGTGGAATAAAATAATAAATTAACGTTTGAATGGTGAGAATACAATATTTGGCGCTATGGCCCACCAGGTGCTCCGTTCAACCCCATTTTCTGGCTCAACGCCTAAAATGAGATGGTGAAAGGGATGGACGGCTTGGATCAGATATAAACATCAGGGTGGGGCCTATGTAAGGGAAACACCCCAATCCCTTCTTTTCTTCCTTTTTTCCTTTCTTTTTCTTCCTGTTCTCATTTCCTAGAAACGTCCAGCGTCCCAGACGCTGGACAGCTGGCTCTCATACAAATTTGTGGTGGGCCTGATGAAGTGGGCCACCACATGGTGAGCGGCATAGGAATAACATCTAAGGTGGGCCCCACTTGAGTAAAATAAGTATATCAAGATGGGATCCATTCAAGTGGGCCACACCATCCTATTGCAATAAAATAAAATAAAATAGAGAGAGAGACATGGAGAGTGGGACACGGCTTGTGATGGAGGGTCCCCGTCATTATGGGCCCTCCCATACTTGAAATCATACATCCATGGGTCATTTGCACATATGACCATTAAAACTCAAGATCAACGGTGGGAATCCTTTCCCCACCGATATGGATGGTCTAGATGACCCTTCTCAAATGAAAATAAGGATCATGATGAGGTCCATGGAGAATGGCCCCATCATGGAATGATCATGGCGATCCAAGTGGTCCATCGGCCACAAATAAGGGTCCCAAGTGAGATCCACACCATTGATCGGTGGGCCTCACTTGGTCCACCATAAAAATAAGAAAATCTACCCTATGGAAGCACCCACCGTCCGATCTTCTCGCTCCTAGGGGTTCCTTGGCACCTTGTCTTCAACTTCAATGGCTAAGATGAAGAATGGAGGGTTGAGATGGGAGATTTTGGGGTAGGAAGGTGGGCCACTTGGAGCTTAGAAAGGTTGGGAAATTTCCATACGTGGGAGCCCTTGCAATTTTTTTGTTGTTTGGAAATTTTGGAATGAGAAAGAGAGAAAGAGAGAGAGTGATGTAAAGGGAGAGAGAGAGAGTGATGGATGGATGGGTGAGTGATGGTTGTATAAGAAAAGTATGGGTTAGGAAGACTTTTGTGGCTTTTTGTGTAAGAAAGGTATGGGTTGAGAAGACTTTGTTGGCTTTTGTGTAAGAGAGGTATGGGTTTGGGAGACTTTTGTGGTTGCTTGGGAAAATGGGTGAGAGTGATGTGTACTTGACATGTGATGGGTTGATGGGTAATTGATTGATGGGATTGATGTGATTGATGTGACACATCGTTGAGATTTCCTTGGTTTTCGCAACGCGCGGCGTTTTCTCGCACCGAACGTTGGCCCATATCTCTTGATCCGGGTATCGCCTCAGCGCGCGAGTCGCGGTATCGGAACCGCGGCGACGGTGCGGTCGCTATGGTATTGGTCTCGGGTTGAGTCGACTCGGGTTGTCGGTACATGAATCCAGGTCACGCGTCGATATTGTTTAAGGGTCGAAAGTTGCCGGAATTCGACCGGTAAGACCGCGGAAGTGTACGGAAAGGTACGGACCAAGATACGGGTCTTACAGCTCTCCCCTCCTTATAAAAATTTCGTCCTCAAAATTTACACAAGCGTCGCAACTAAGCATAACTCGCGAGGAATAAGAAACATAACGTCATCATATAGAATCAGGGACAGCGTACAAAATACAATACATGATCATCAACCATCAAAGAGATGAGGATATCGCTCTCGAATCTCAGCCTCACGCTCCCAAGAAGCCTCCTCAACAGAATGGTGACCCCACTGCACCTTCACCAACGGAATGACCTTGGTTCTGAGGATCTGCTCCTTCCGATCAAGGATACGGATTGGCTGCTCAATGTAAGAAGCGTCCTCACGAACCTCCAACGACTGCCAATCAATAACGGGAACTATGTCTGACCCACACTTCCTCAACATGGAGACGTGAAACACGTTGTGGACGCCAGACAACTGAGATGGCAAGGCAAGCCGATAGGTCCTATGAATCTTGGGGCAAGCTTGCCCTTTGCTCCAAATCGAACTACGCCCTTCATAGGCGAGACCTTGAGATACACATGGTCCCCTACATCAAACTCCAAGGGACGACGCCGACGATCAGCAGAACTCTTCTGTCGGCTCTGAGCTGTGCGCATCCTCTGCCTGATGGTGTCGATAGCCTCTGAAGTCTCCTGCACAAGCTCGGGACCTAGGAGACGGCGTTCTCCAACCTCGGTCCAACAACTCGGTGATCTGCATGGTCTGTCATATAGTGCCTCAAAAGGAGCCATGCCGATAGTCGCCTGATAGCTGTTATTGTACGCGAACTCAGCCAATCGCAGATGCTCATCCCAGCTACCCCCGAAGTCAATCGCGCAGGCCCGAAGCATATCCTCAAGTATCTGATTGACCCTCTCGGTCTGGCCATCGGTCTGCGGATGGTACGCGGTGCTGAGCTGCAAATCAGTCCCCATCGCACGCTGGAAGCTCCCCCAAAACTGAGACGTGAACCTCGAGTCTCGGTCAGAAACGATCGAGACTGGAACATCATGCAGTCTCACAATCTCCTCGATGAATAGTCTCGCAAGCCGGTCCATAGACCAAGTCGCACGCATCGCAAGGAAATGTGCCGACTTCGTCAGACGATCCACAACAACCCAAATGGAGTCATGACCGCGCTGAGTCCTCGGCAAACCCATAATGAAATCAGTCGACACGTGCTCCCACTTCCACATCGGGATGCTCAACGGCTGCAAAAGACCAGGAGGTCTCTGATGATCGGCCTTGACACGCTGGCATGTGTCATACTCGGCCACAAAACTGGCGATCTGGCGCTTCATCCCCGCCCAAAAATACTGTCGCCTCATGTCACGGTACATCTTCGTCGAGCCCGGGTGGATAGAAAACCGCGATCGATGTGCCTCGGTCATAAGATCTCTGCATAACTCTGGAATATCCGGGACACATAATCGGCCTCTGAAATGAAGTCCACCGTCTGTACCGATCTGCCAATCAACCTGACCCTCAGATGCCGCCTCAGCCATATAACTCTGCAATGACTGATCAGCCTGCTGAGCCTCGATCACCCTAGCGACAAGAGAGGGTTGAATCGACAGGCTCGATAACTGTACTATGGAAGACTGCAGGCCGAACTCAAAGTCATACGCAGCAATATCCTCAAGCATCCGCCACTCCTGAATCATCATGTGCGCCACTAGGCCTCGTGGCTGACGGCTGAGGGCATCTGCCACCACGTTCGCCTTGCCCGGGTGGTACTGAAGGTCGAAATCATAGTCCTTCAGGAGCTCCATCCAGCGCCTCTGTCTCATGTTCAACTCAGACTGCGAGAAGAGGTACTTCAAGCTCTTGTGATCAGAGAAGAGCTCGAACCTAATCCCGTAAAGGTAGTGCCTCCACACCTTCAGTGCGAAGACAACGGCAGCCAGCTCCAGATCATGTGTAGGGTAGTTCAGCTCATGGACCTTGAGCTGACGAGACGCGAAGGCCACTGGTCTCCCGTGCTGCATTAGGACAGCACCCAAACCAATGTGCGAGGCATCAGTGAATACAATGAAGCCGTCACTCCCAGATGGAAGAGTGAGGACAGGAGCGGACGTCAGACGGTCCTTCAACTCCATAAATGCTCGCTCGCAGGCGTCACTCCAAACAAACTTTGCGCCCTTCCGAGTCAACCTGGTCAGCGGGGCTACAATACGAGAAAAACCCTCGATGAAACGTCGGTAATAGCCCGCTAGACCAAGGAAACTACGGATCTCTGTCGCAGTCGTGGGCTGGCCCCACTGACGCACTGCCTCGACCTTCGAGGGGTCCACTGCGACACCCTCCCTCGTCACCACGTGACCGAGGAACTTCACCTCCTCCTGCCAGAACTCGCACTTCTCCAGCTTCGCATACAGCTGGTGTGCGCGGAGGGTCTGTAGAGTAATCTCCAAGTGCTGCTCATGCTCCTTACGGGTCCTCGAGTAGATCAGAATGTCGTCGATGAAGACTACGACAAACTGATCCAGATATGGGCGAAAAACCTCGTTCATCAGCTGCATGAAGACCGCGGGTGCATTGGTCAGTCCGAAGGACATGACCTGAAACTTAAAATGACCGTAACGCGTCCTGAATGCTGTCTTCGGAATGTCCTCATCTCGGACCCGAATCTGATGATAACCGGAACGCAGGTCAATCTTCGAAAAGAACTGTGCACCCTGCAGCTGGTCAAACAAATCATCAATCCTAGGGAGCGAGTACTTATTCTTGATCGTGACTTTGTTGAGCTCGCGATAGTCAACGCAGAGCCTTAACGAACCATCCTTCTTCTTCACGAAGAGTACCGGTGCTCCCCACGGAGAACTGCTCGGACGGATAAAGCCCAGCTCACGCAACTCGTCCAACTGCTTCTACAGTTCCCGTAACTCTAACGGTGCCATATGATACGGGGCCTTCGATATAGGCGCGGTACCAGGCACGAGATCGATCTGGAACTCGGTGAGTCGACGAGGCGGTGATCCCGGAATCTCCTGGAACACATCGGGAAAATCACAAACTATCGGTAAATGGTTGATGCCAACGGCGACATGCTCCTCTATGGCGCACGACATCAAACAAGACAACTGCTCTCCTCTGGCCTCTGCAACGAACTGGAACTGTGGCACGCCGGGTATACAAAACGTGACGGTCCTCGCGGCGCAGTCCAAAATGGCATAGTACTCGGCGAGCCAATCCATGCCCAAGATAACGTCGAACTCGGACATCGGCAAAACAAACAAATCAGCGGGCAGGAAGGTATCCCCAACTAGAACGGGGCATGACGAGCAAAATCGTCCCAACGCTGCAGTCCTCCCCAAGGGAGTCGATACTGATAGGCTCTCATCAGCAGATTCCAACGGTAAACCAGCCAATCGACAGAAACTCTCGGCCACAAAAGAATGTGATGCACCAGAATCAAACAATACACGTGCAATGCATGCAGAAACTGGCAGTATACCCTCAACGACTCCCCCAGATGACCTTTTCACCTGTTGCAAAGTTCTCCTCAATCCACATGATTTTGTCCATTGTCGCAAGTTTAAACTTAGAGTTATATCAGAAGGATGTAAAGACTGCATACTTAAATAGTAACTTGGATGAAGAGATATACATGCAACAGCCCATGAGTTATATCGACAAAAAGCATCCAAAGAAAGTCTGTAAGTTGTTGAAATCTATCTATGGGATGAAACAATCTTCAAGACAATGGTACATGAGGTTCCACTTGGCCATCACCACTTTTAGATTCACGATGAGTGAAGAAGATCATTGTATATACATGAAATGATCTGGAAGATCTTTTCTGATACTATCTCTATATGTAGACAATATCTTGCTAGCTAGTAATGACATGTAATTGTTTATATTGATTAAAGATTGACTATTCTCAAACTTTGAGATGAAAGATGTAAGACCCGTATATTGGTCCGTACCTTTCCATACACTTCCGCAGTCTTACCGGTCGAATTTCGGCAACTTTTGACTCTTAACCGATATCGACGCGCGACCCTGATTCATATGCCGACAACTCGAGTCGACTCAACCCGAGACCAATACCATAGCGACCGCGCCGTCGTTGCGGTTCTGATACCGCGACTCGCGCGCCGAGGCGATACCCTAGTCAAGAGTTATGGGCCAACGTTCGGTGCGAGAAAACGCCGCGCGGTGCGAAAACCAAGGGAATCTCAACGATGTGTCACATCAATCACATCAATCCCATCAATCAATCACCCATCAAGCCATCACATGTCAAGTGTAAGACCCGTATCTTGATCCGTACCTTTCCGTACACTTCCGCGGTCGTACCGGTCGAATTCCGGCAACTTTCGACCCTTAAACAATATCGACGCGCGACCTGGATTCATGTACCGACAACCCGAGTCGACTCAACCCGAGACCAATACCATAGCGACCGCACCGTCGCCGCGGTTCCGATACCGCGACTCGCGCGCTGAGGTGATACCCGGATCAAGAGATATGGGCCAACGTTCGGTGCGAGAAAATGCCGCGCGTTGTGAAAACCAAGAGAATCTCAACGATGTGTCACATCAATCACATCAATCCCATCAATCAATCACCCATCAATCCATCACATGTCAAGTACACATGTCACGCCCCAAACTCGGAAACCGGGCTCACAAAATTCCCGATCGCCGAATCCGGCACCGACAGCCTCCGTAGAACCCCATTCTCGGCTCCTAGCTCCCATTCGCCAGGTTCCGATCCTGGGATGCTACAAGGAGGATTTTAAATATCAGTTTGATTCGTAATAAGCATAACCAAAGGCATAACCCACAAACAACAACCAAGCACTCCATTACATTTCCACTATGATCAAAAATTTTTACAAGTACATGAGCATAAAGGGAAATACAATGGTAAATAACAGAAAACTCCAAATGATCAGCGACGCGCTCCTGCCTCAACGCTGCTGCAGTCCAACGTCACCTGCACGCAACGGTCGTGCATAAGCTTACAGAAAGCTTAGAGGGTGGTGAAAGTGTGTGCGCAAGGTAGTATTATGAATGCAATGTCAGAGTAATGCGGAATATGCAGAAAGAACCAAAGCGTCATGAGCCGTACCAAGGCTATGCAATGCCAGACATGAATGGTATCGGCCATCCCAAGGCCATGCAATGTACAATGCAACTCAAGCATACAGATACTCATCAATGTCCACACATCAATATGGCTCAAAGTATGGAATATCACCGGGGTCTAGTACACTCTAAACCAGATTGCCGCCACATCGCGCGCAATAAGGTAAGTGGAAGAGACCTCACTATCTGTCTGCCAATATCGGGCGCGACTCGTCGATAGCGGACCCATTCCTCGAGCTGGTCAAACTCAGCCTAGCATTGCCCCCTACACTCGGGCGGGTAAGGCCGTACCCCCTTCCAACCGACCACGACACAGTGGAGAGCGTAACCGTCTGGTAATCGGCACTCAACACTCATCTACCCACTCGGTCTAGACGTTGGAGCAACCTCTTGGTACCATAAGGGTTTAGGGACTTTCACCCAGGGATATCTATAGTACCCCATGTAGAACAAGATTTCCGGTATCCAATCCTGCCAACCACGATGCGTCTGTGGAGGCTACGACCCTGATGTTGCTAGGGCGTACAATACCCATGTCACACAAGTGCGAAATGCATGATTCACGCTGTCCAGTCATGCAACAATCCATGCGCATATCGTGCGCTCATGTAGGGCAATACTGCCTAACCAGGAGCCCATAAACAACCTGCCCGAAGGCAATTACTATGATCAGTCAGTCCTCATATCAAGCATACATATGATGCGTATGATCATGAGTCATGAAACTATACTAAACATGTTATAATGGAATGAACTATTTAACAATGCAGACGGACCTGGATGGCCTATACACGGCAAGTACGGCCGGTAATGGGCCCTAAGGAGAGTCGTAACGTGGACATCCAACCAACATTACACTCGCAATGTGGACGTCAAACCAACATTGCTCCCAAGGCACGATCTTTGTAAACATCAACACTTAGTCTGTAATGGATTTACACATTGCAATGGACCGTAAGTTGTCCCCATTGGACCGTATATATATATCAAATGGGTCATATCCTATGGGCTCTCATCCATCAGATGGGCGCCATAAATGGGCCAAACCAATGGGCCTTAAGTGCATTGCAATGGGTCAAACCCATGGGCTTGGATTGCATCAATTGGACCTAGTCACATGAGTCTAATATGTATCAAATGGGTCACACCAATTGGATTCCCAAATGCATATCAACTGGGCCTAAACCCCTAGGCCTTACATATATCAAATGGGCCTACTTTCATGGGCTTTAAAATTTCATCAAATGGGTCCAATTACATGGGCCTTGTACCTACCAAGTGGGCCTAATCCTGTAAGCCTTTATATAATTTAAATGAGCTTAAACACATAGGCCTTTTTCAAATCAAATGGGCCTAACTCATAGGCCTTATATTAGTCAATAGGCCGAAACCCCTAGGCCTTATATTTAATTTAGATGGGCCTAATCACAGGGCCTTGAAACATATCAAGTGGGCCCAATCCCATGGCCTAGAGGCCCACTGAAATATTGTTTGCCATTAGAAATGGCAAGGGTCCACTGTAATGTTTATATATCACCCAGTGTGAGTATGGGCCAGGGGGAGACCCACTGTAGAGTTTATTTCCACCCAAATATGCAGCTAGGAAGGGGAGGTGGTATGAACAGCACATGTGAGAGGTGGGCTCCACCGTCCAGCAGACGGTGGAGTCGTAGCACAAACATCACAGTGGGAATCACCGTCCACGGCCTGTGGACGGTGTGAGTAGAATACATACATTATCGTGGGCTCCACGAATGTGGCCCACCCAAATGCCTAAATGACATCTAATCCGTTCATAAGGTCACTCGGACCCAGATGAGGGGAAAACATAAATTTTACCTTGATCCGAAACTTATGTGGGCCCAAAAATGATTTTTAATGGTAGAGGTACAGTCCCACTGTTTCATGCGGTGTGGGCCACTTGAGTTTTGGATTTACTTGAAATTTGGAGGGGGCACACCTGAGAAGGGGGCCCACCTGATGGACGGTATAGATAAAACACATACATCACGTGGGGCCCACGGCAGCAGCCGTGGGTGGCTGCACGGCAGCCCGCCCGCCGTGGGATGGCTGCACGCTGCAGCTGCAGCGCTGCCACCAAAAGTACAGAGGCTCTGCCTCTTAAGAAATTTGGAAATCACGTTTTTTCGTGGTTTTTCATATGTGGGGTCCACATCACGAAAATCCACACCGCCCATTAGCTGCCCTGGCCCAAGACGAACCCAAAGAGTCCAGAGTTCAAATTTTAAAACGCTTAGAAAGTGAAAAAAATTAAGAATTTAGTGTTTGAATGGTAATGGCGCAATATTAGGCGCTATGGCCCACCAGGTGATTGGATCAGCTCCAAACTTCTACCCAACGGCTAAAATACCGTGGGTAAGAGGATGGATGGCTTGGATAGGACATAAACATCAAGGTGGGGCCTATGCAAGGGGACCACCCCCAAACACTCCTTTTCCTCTTTTTTTTTTTTTTTTTCTTTTTTTTCCTTCTTCCCTTTACAACGTCCAGCGTCCCAGACGCTGGACGGCTCCTTTGCATTTTTTATTTTTATTTTTATTTTTTTTTTTTTGATAGGTGGGCCCTGATGAAGTGGGCCACCACATGATGGGCAGCATGGAAATATCGACTAAGGTGGACCCCACTTGAATAAAATAAGTGCATCAAGATGTGATCCATTCAAGTGGGCCACACCATCTTATTCCATTAAAATAAAATAAAATAAAATAAAATAAAATAAAATGAATGAAAGAGAGAGAGAGAGATGGAGAGTGGGACACGGCTTGTGATGGAGGGACCCCGTCATTATGGGCCCTCCCTTGCAATGAAACATACAAGAAATGGGTCCCTTGCACATGGGACCGTTAAAAATGTAAATCAACGGTGGAGATCCATTCTCCACCGATATGGACGGTCTAGATGACCTTTCTAATGCAAATAAACATCATGATGGGGTCCATGGAGAATGGCCCCATCATGGACCGATCATGATGATCCAAGTGGTCCATCGGCCACACATTAGGATCCCAAGTGAGATCCACACCATTGATCGGTGGGCCTCACTTGGTCCACCATAAAATCAAGAAAATCTACCCTATAGAAGCACCCACCGTCCGATCTTCTCGCTCCTAGGGGTTCCTTGGCACCTTGGCTTCAACTTCAACGGTTAGGATGAAGAATGGAGGGTTGAGATGGGGGATTTTGGGGTAGGAAGGTGGGCCACTTGAAGCTTAGAGGGACTTGGGGAATTCCATACGTATGGAATTCTTGGATCTCCTTTGTTGCTTTGAAATTTTGGAATGAGAAAGAGAGAAAGAGAGAGAGTGATGTAAAGGGAGAGAGAGAGAGTGATGGATGGATGGGTGAGTGATGGTTGTGTAAGAAAGGTATGGGTTAGGAAGACTTTTGTGGCTTTTTGTGTAAGAAAGGTATGGGTTGAGAAGACTTTGGTGGTTGCTTGGGAAAAGGGATGGAAGTGATGTGTACTTGACCTTTGATGGGTTGATGGGTGATTGATTGATGGGATTGATGTGATTGATGTGACACATCGTTGAGATTCCCTTGGTTTTCGCAACGCGCGGCGTTTTCTCGCACCGAACGTTGGCTCATATCCCTTGATCAGGGTATCGCCTTGGCACGCGAGTCGCGGTATCGGAACCGCAACGACAGCGCGGTCGCTATGGTATTGGTCTCGGGTTGAGTCGACTCGGGTTGTCGGTACATGAATCCAGGTCGCGCGTCGATATTGTTTAAGGGTCGAAAGTTGCCGGAATTCGACCGGTACGACCGCGGAAGTGTACGGAAAGGTACGGACTAAGATACGGGTCTTACAACACATCACTTCCATCCCTTTTCCCAAGCAACCACAAAAGTCTCCCAAACCCATACCTCTCTTACACAAAAAGCCATAAAAGTCTTCATTTCCCATACTTCTCTTACACAAAAGTCACAAAAGTCAAATTTCTCTTACACCACCATCACTCACCCATCCATCCATCACTCTCTCTCTCTCCCTTTACATCACTCTCTCTTTCTCTCTTTCTCATTTCAAGATTTTCAAGCAACTCCAAGAGCCCATACGTATGGAAATCTCCAACCTTCCTAAGCTCTAAGTGGCCCACCTTCCTACCCCAAAGATCTCCCATCTCAACCCTCCATTCTTCATCTTAGCCATTGAAGTTGAAGACAAAGTGCCAAGGAACCCCTAGGAGCGAGAAGATCGGACGGTGGGTGCTTCTATAGGGTAGATTTTCTTATTTTTATGGTGGACCAAGTGAGGCCCACCGATCAATGGTGTGGATCTCACTTGGGACCCTTATTTGTGGCCGATGGACCACTTGGATCATCATGATCATTCCATGATGGGGCCATTCTCCATGGACCCCATCATGATGTTTATTTCTTTAAGAAAGGTCATCTAGACCGTCCATTTTGGTGGAGAGAGGATCTCCACCGTTGATTCTCGATCTTGATGGTCCCATGTGTTGAGGGACTCTTTTTTTTGTATCATTTGCTTTTAAAGGAGGGCCCATAATGTCGGGGTCCCTCCATCACAAGCCGTGTCCCACTCTCCATGACTCTCTCTCTCTTTTATTTATTTTATTTTATTTTATTTTATTTTATTTTATTTTTTGTGCAAAAGGATTGTGTGGCCCACTTGAATGGATCCCACCTTGGCATTATGTACTTTTGATCTATTCAAGTGGGGCCCACCATATGCGTTGTACACCTATCTGTGGTGGCCCACTTCATCAAGGCCCACTACAAAAAAAAAAAAGAGAGAGAAGAAAAGAAAAGAAAAAAAAAAACCGTCCAGCGTCAGAGACGCTGGACGTTTCAACCAAAACACAAAAAAAAAAAAAAGAACCTTTTTGGTGGCCCACTTGCATAGGCCCCACCCTGATGTTTATGTTAAATCCAAGCCATCCACCACTTTTCCTGGGATATTTTAGGCGTTGAGCCAAGGAATGATCTCAATCCAATGATCAGGCGGGCCGTACCAGAGACAATGATACTTTTAGACTTTCAAGCCTGCTAATACCCATTTTGCGGTTTCTACACTCTAAATCAGTGCCAGAGATGAGGTTTGTGTGGCCTGTTTGGGGCCTAGGATAAAGTGGGCGGAGCGGATCTCTCATCAGTGGGCCCCACCTGTGTTTTTTTTTCAACCACACAAAAAAAAAAAAAAAACAAAAAAAAGGCAGCAGCGCTGCCACCTTTGAAGGCAGCAGGCGCTGCCTGTGCGTGCAGGCGGGCGGTGACGTCCAGAGAGGGACCCACGGCCCCAGCCGTGGGCCCCACCTTGATGTATGTATGCTCTCCAAGTCGTCCATTGGGTGGGTCCCCATCTCAGGTGGGCCCCCTTCGAATTTCAGGTTGGTCCAAAACTCATGTGGCCCACACCGTAAGAAACAGTGTGAATGAATACCCACCATTGAAACCCTTCCTGGGGTCCACAGAAGTGTTGGATCAAGCTGAGATTTTGTGTTTTCCCTTCATCCAGGATGAGTGACCTTATGAATGGGTTGGATGGAAAAAATTAACATTCTGAGTGGGCCCCGCATGGGACCCACATTGATGTATTTGTTGTAGCCCACCGTCCAGGCGGACGGTGGCACCCACCTGACGGTTGGACTGCCTCCACCGTCCACGGACGGTGGGGCCCTGTGTGTTGGATGTGTTATATCCGCACTGTCCACTGGACAGTGGGACCCACCATGATGTATGTGGTGCATCTAGACCGTCTATCCGCCTAGTGAGATCATTTTAAAATATAGGTTGTTGGTTGGGTGGACCATTCACCTATGGGATTGGGCCCATTTGAATTTCAAAAGGGCTATGGGCTAGGCTCATTTGGCTTATGAAATGCTCATGGGCTAGGCCCATTGGATCCACTTAAGGCCTAGGATCCTAGGCCCATGTAATGTACTTCAAGGCCTATGTAATTGACCCTTTTTGTTGAAATTTTAAAGCCCATAGAAGTAGGCCATTTGATATATTATAAGGCCCATGGGACTAAACCCATTTGATTATAAAAGGGCCCATGGGATTAGGCCCATTAGATTTGTTTGAGGCTCATGGGTTAGACTCATTTGACTTGCTTAAAGCCTAGGAATTTAGGCCCATTTGACTCAGGCTAGGTCTGTGGGTTGAGGCCCACTTGACCTGCATGTGGGATCCCAATTGGTATGGCCCATTTGATGCATATTAGACTCTTATGACTAGGTCCAATTGATGCAATCCAAGCCCATGGGTTTGACCTATTGCAATGCACTTAAGGCCCATTGGTTTGGCCCATCTGATGAATGAGAGCCCATAGGATATGACCCATTTGATATATATGTAAGGTCCAATGGGGACAACCTACTGTCCATTGCAATGTGTAAATCCATTACAGACTAAGTGTTGATGTTTACAAAGATCGTGCCTTGGGAGCAATGTTGGTTTGACGTCCACATTGCGAGTATAATGTTGGTTGGATGTCCACATTACGACTCTCCTTAGGGCCCATTACCGGCCGTACTTGCCGTGTATATGCCATCCAGGTCCGTCTGCATTGTAAAATAGTTCATTTCATTATAACATGTTTAGTATAGTTTCATGACCCATGATCATATGCATCATATGTATGCTTGATATGAGGACTGACTGATCATAGCATATGCCTTCGGGCAGGTTGTTATGGGCTCCTGGTTAGGCAGTATTGCCCTACATGAGCGCACGATATGCGCATGGATTGTTGCATGACTGGACAGCGTGAATCATGCATTTCGCACTTGTGTGACATGGGTATTGTACGCCCTAGCAACATCAGGGCCGTAGCCTCCACAGACGCATCGTGGTTGGCTGGATTGGATACCGAAAATCTTGTTCTACATGGGGTACTATAGATATCCCTGGGTGAAAGTCCCTAAACCCTTATGGTACCAAGAGGTTGCTCCAACGTCTAGACCGAGTGGGTAGATGAGCGTTGAGTGCCGATTACCAGACGGTTACGCTCTCCACTGTGTCGTGGTCGGTTGGAAGGGGGTACGGCCTTACCCGCCCGAGTGTAGGGGGCAATGCTAGGCTGAGTCTGACCAGCTCGAGGAATGGGTCCGCTATCGACGAGTCGCGCCCGATTTTGGCAGACGGATAGTGAGGTCTCTTCCACTTACCTTATTGTGCGCGATGTGGCGGCAATTTGGTTTAGAGTGTACTAGACCCCGGTGATATTCCATACTTTGAGCTGTACTGATATGTGGACATTGATGAGGATCTGTATGCTTGAGTTGCATTGCACATTGCATGGCTTGGGGTGGCCAATACTATTCATGTCTTGCATCGCATAAGCCTTGGTACGGCTCATGATATCATGGTTCCATTTGCATATTCCGCATCACACTGACATTGCATGTTCATATTCTACCTTGTGCACACACTTTCACCACCCTCTAAGCTTTCTGTAAGCTTATGTACGACCGTTGCGTGTAGGTGACGTTGGACTGCAGCAGCGCTGAGGCAGGAGCACGTTACTGATCATTTTGGAGTTTTTGTTATTTGCCATTGTATTTCCCTTTATGATCATTGTACTTGTAAAATTTTTGATCATAGTGGAAATGTAATGGAGTGCTTGGTTGTTGTTTGTGGGTTATGCCTTTGGTTATGCTTATTACGTATCAGACTGATGTTAAAAATCCTCCTCGTAGCATCCCAGGATCGGAACCTGGCGAATGGGAGCTAGGAGCCGAGAATGGGGTTCTACGGAGGCTGTCGGCGCCGGATTCGGCGATCGGGAATTTTGTGAGCCCGGTTTCCGAGTTTGGGGCGTGACATCAAGTACACATCACTCTCACCCATTTTCCCAAGCAACCACAAAAGTCTTCCTAACCCATACCTTTCTTACACAAAAGACCACAAAAGTCTTCACATCCCATACCTCTCTTACACAAAAGCCTCAAAAGTCAAGCTTTTCTTACACAACCATCACTCACCCATCCATCCATCACTCTGTCTCTCTCCCTTTACATCACTCTCTCTCTTTCTCTCTTTCTCATTTCAAAGAAAAAATCTCCAAGCAAAACATCCCACGTATGGAATTTCTCCAAATTCTTAAGCTCCAAGTGGCCCACCTTCCTACCCCAAAATCTTCCATCTCAACCCTCCATTCTTCATCTTAATCATTGAAGTTGACGCCAAGGTGCCAAGGAACCTCTAGGAGCGAGAGGATCGGACGGTGGGTGCCTCTATAGAATAGTTTTCCTTATTTTTATGGTGGACCAAGTGAGGCCCACCGATCAATGGTGTGGATCTCACCTGGGACCCTTATTTGTGGTCGATGGACCACTTGGATCATCATGATCATTCCATGACGGGGCTATTCTCCATGGACCCCATCATGATGTTTATTTTCATTTAGAAATGTCATTTAGACCGTCCATATCGGTGGAGAATGGATCTCCACCATTGATTTACATTTTCAATGGTCCCATGTGCAAGGGATCCTTTTATTGTATAATTTTCTTGTAAGGGAGGGCCCATAATGACGGGGTCCCTCCATCACAAGCCGTGTCCCACTCTCCATGTCTCTGTCTCTCTCTTTTATTTTATTTTATTTTATTTTATTTTGTTTTATTTTATTGCAATAGGATGGTGTGGCCCACTTGAATGGGTCCCATCTTGATGTATTTATTTTATTCAAGCGGGGCCCACCTTAGACGTTATTCCCATGCCGCCCATCATGTGGTGGCCCACTTCTTCAGGGCCCACCTTTTTTTTAAAAAAATAATATTAATATAACTGTCCAGCGTCTGGGACGCTGGACGTTTTCAAAGGGAAGAATGAGAAGTAAAGAAGAAAAGGTGTTTGGGGTGGTCCCCTCGTATAGGCCCCACCCTAATGTTTATGTTCAATTCACGCCATCCACCACCTTTCCTGGGATATTTTAGGCGTTGAGCCAAAGAATGAGCTCAATCCAATGATCAGGCGGGCCGTACCAGAGAAAATGGTACTTTTACTCCTCCAAGCCTAGTAATGCCCATTTTGTGGTTTCTACGCTCCAAATCAGTGCCAGAGATGAGGTTGGTGTGGCCTGTTTGGGCCCTAAAATCAAGTGGGCGGAGTGGATTTCCCATCTGTGGGTCCCACCCTTGTTTTTTTTAAAAAGCTCAAAAAAAAAGAAAAAAAAAGGGGTGGCATGAAGGCAGCAGGCGCTGCCTGCGCACGTCCGGATGGACGGACGTAAGGGGGCCCACGGCCCTGCGTGTGGGCCCCACCATAATGTTTATTTGTCATCCGACCTACTTATGAGGTGGGCCACCCAGTGGTGGGCCCCCCTCCAAAAATGAGTCAGATCCAAAACTCAGGTGGCCCACACGACGCGAAGTAGTGTGAATTGAATTCCATCGTTGAAAAGTTTCTGGGGCCCACAGAAGTGTTGGATCAAGCTGAAATTTTTGCTGTCCCTTCATACAGGTCTGAGTGACCTTATGAATGGGTTGTATTTCAAATAAACGCCCACTGTGATATGTGTTGTATCCACACCGTCCCCACTGGACGGTGGGGCCCACATTTTTATATTATTATATTATATATATATATATTACATATAATATTGTATACATATTACATATATTATATTATATGTAGTTTATATATTATATAGTATATACGATTGTACGCCTTCATGTGGGCCCCACCATTGTCAGGCGATGCATCCAGACCGTCCATCCACTCGAAAAGATCATTTTAGGCCTATGGGTTAGGCCCATTTGAATTTCAAAGGGGCTATGGGCTAGGCCCATTTGGTTTATGAAATGCTTATGGGCTAGGCCCATTGGATTCATTTAAGGCCTAAGAACTTAGGCCCATTGGATGTGTTGCAAGCCCATGGGACTAGGCCCATTTGATGTACTTCAAAGCCCATGCACTTGGACCCTTTTGTTGAAATTTTAAAGCCCATGGAAGTAGGACATTTGATATATTGTAAGGCCCATGGGACTAAACCCATTTGATTATAAAAAGGGTCCATAGGATTAGGCCCACTGGATTTATTTGAGACCCACGAGTTAGGCTCATTTTATTTGATTAAGGCCTAGGGGTTTAGGCCCATTTGACTCATGTTAGTTCTATGGGTTGAGGCCCACTTGATCTACATGTGGGGCCTAATTGGTATGGCCCATTTGATGCATATTAGACTCATATGACTAGGTCCAATTGATGCAATCCAAGGCCCACGGGTTTTGACCCATTGCAATGCACATAAGACCCATTGATGTGGCCCATTTATGTGGCCCATATGAAGAATAAAAGGCCCATAGGATATGGCCCATTTGATATATATATGTAAGGACCAATGGGGACAACTTACGGTCCATTGCAATGTGTGAATCCATTATAGTCTAAGTACTGAGGTTTTCAAGTGCCTTGGGAGCAATGTTGGTTTGACGTCCACATTGCGAGTGTGATGCTGGTTGGATGTCCACATTACGACTCTCCTCAGGGCCCATTACTGGTCGTACTTGCTGTGAATAGGCCGTCCAGGTCCATCTGCATTGTAAGATAGTTCATTTTATTATAACATGTTTAGTACAGTTTCATGACTCATGATCATACGCATCATATGTATGCTTGACGTGAGAATTGTCTGATCATAGCATTTGCCTTCGGGCAGGTTGTTTATGGGCTCCCGGTTAGGCGGTGTTGCCCTACATGAGCGCATGATATGCGCAGAATTTGATGCATGACTGGATAACGTGAATCATGCATATCGCATTTCTATGACATGGATATTGTACGCCCTAGCGACATCAGGGCCGTAGCCTCCACAGACGCATCGTGGGTGGCAGGATTGGATACCGAAAATCTTGTTCTACATGGGGTACTATAGATATCCCTGGGTGAAAGTCCCTAAACCCTTATGGTACCAAGAGGTTGCTCTAACGTTTAGACCGAGTGGGTAGATGAACACTGAGTGCCGAATACCAGTTGGATGTGCTCTCAACTGTGTCGTGGTCGGTTGGAAGGGGGTGCGGCCTTACCCGTCCGAGTGTAGGAGGCAATGCTAGGCTGAGTTTGACCAGCTCGAGGAATGGGTCCGCTATCGACGAGTCGCGCCTGATATTGGCAGACGGATAGTGTGGTCTCTTCCACTTACCTTATTACGGGCGATGTGGCGGCAATCTGGTTTAGAGTGTACTAGACCCCGGTGATATTCCATATTTTGAGCTGTATTGCTGTGTGGACATAGATGAGGATCTATATGCTTGAGTTGCATTGCACATCGCATGGTCTTGGGATGGCCGATACCATTCATGTCTTGCATTATATAGCCTTGGTACGGCTCATGATCTTATGGTTCCATCTGCATATTTCGTATTACTCTGACATTGCATGTTCATATTACTACCTTGCGCACACACTTTCACCACCCTCTAAGCTTTTTGTAAGCTTATGCACGACCGTTGCGTGCAGGTGACGTTGGATGACAGCAGCGCTGAGGCAGGAGCACGTTGCTGATCATTTTGGAGTTTTTGTTATTTACCATTGTATTTCCCTTTATGCTCATTGTACTTGTAAAGTTTTTGATCATAGTGGAAATGTAATGGAGTGCTTGGTTGTTGTTTGTGGGTTATGCCTTTGGTTATGCTTATTACGAATCAGACTGACATTGAAAATCCTCCTCGTAGCATCACAGGATCGGAACCTGACGAATGGGAGCTATGAGCCGAGAATGGGGTTCTACGGAGGCTGTCGGCGCCGGATTCGACGATCGAAAATTCTGTGAGCCCGGTTTCCGAGTTTGGGGCGTGAAAAAAGACCTCGGTGAAACCAACTTTACTCTTGGGGTAAAAATCATCAGGGATCGCCTTAAGAAATTTTTAAGCTTGTTTCAAGCCACCTATATACAAAAGATCTTAGAGCTGTTCAGGATGGAAAATTCAAAAGATGTTGAAACCCCTATGGATAAAACTACTATGCTAGATAGAAAATCGTGTCCCCAGACTGAAGCCGAGAAATTGGCTATGTTCTCAGTACCTTATGCAAGCGCAGTAGGGAGCATAATGTATGTTATGCTTTGTACTAGACCGAATATTAACAATGCAATTGACATAGTTAGCCATTATCAGAGTAACCTGGGACAGTTTCATTGGCAAGCCGTCAAACATATATTTCTCTATCTTAGAGGAACAAAAGACCTAATGTTGTGTTATGAAGGCACAAGTCTCGAGCTCAAAGAATATTCTGATGCTGCTTGGGGTAATGACGCCGACGAGGGAAAGTCTACTTCAGGATATGTATTCTTACTCGGAGGAAGAGCCATCTTATGGTCGAATAAGAAACATACATCTATAGCTCTTTCGTCTATGGAGGCCGAGTACATTGCATGTTGTGCTGCAGATCAGGAGTGTGTATGGATTCGTAGATTTTTATTGGGCCTGAGTGTTGTACCGAGTATTCGTCAGCTTATATCGCTGAAGATAGATAATACTTCTGCCATTGACTTGGCAAAGGACCTGTTCACTCCCTAAGTATAGGGTTGTGATGTAGTAATAAACTCGGTGAGACTGAGATCGAATCCCGAGGGACTGATACTTGTACGTTATCTAAAACTAAGTAGAACTAGAACTAGACTAAGACGAAATCTAAATCAAATAAATTTAAGGAGTAATGATGAAATATTTATCTAAAATTTAGAAAGATCAGAGGTAGGAAACTAGGGATTCAGAGAATCCACTTGTATAGATCAAGGAAATCTTATGCCTGCTTCAAGAACTCAATTAGACTTAGAGTCCCATCTTCATCCAGTTGGAGGGTGTAACCATGAAAATCAAATTGAACTTTCTTTGATATAGTTTTTAAGAGATGAAAGGTATGTGAATTAAAATGGATTTCATCACTAAACCATGCTCGGAGACAAAGCAAACAACAGAATTAAACTAATTAACAACCAATTATAAAATGTATGAAGGTTAGGAAGGGTACCGTCATCCAACCATGCCCAGGAGACGATTGGAAACAATAGGGCTTCCTGACATCATAAACATAAAAAGGAAAGGAACATACTCAAAGCTATCACAGACCTATTGTAATTTTAGTCACAACAGACCATAAAAAACTAAAAATATTTCCTTAACTAAAATCAACATCAATTCAATCTAAACAAAAGGCACAAGCAAAAAGTCTCCTATTACGCTACAAGCTGCACCTCTTAGCCCTAACTAAGAGGTTTAGCCCAACATAGGGAGGCTAGATCTCTTCAAAAGTAATAAAATAAACATTAAGATAAATAAACCAAAAGAAAACTCTAAAACAAATTCCCTATTTCTCTCTGATGCTTCTCTGACCCATGGATGTCCCAGTCGATCCCCATCTTTCCTCTCTCTCTTCTCTTTATAGCTGCCAAGGGCCGTGGAGAGGGAGTCTGTTTGGAGAATCGACATTACTGCTGGAGTCGGGGAGACTTTCGTAGTGAAATTCGTAACCTGCGCAGAAAGCATAAGAGAAGTTTCGTTTTGACTCGGCCCATGGACGTCCCTAACGTAAGATCCAAGCCATTCAATCACCATGACTTTGGTCGGCCATCCCATGGATTGTTTTTGGACGGTCAGAATCGATGGACCGATCCTGTTTAGGATCACGGAACATCCCAGGGCATTTCGGGCTCTCTAGACGCGCGAAACAGAGCTAGCGCCTCTTGTGCTGGCTGACAGTGGGACCCATTATCAGAGTTGCGTGAGAAATCCACTCCGTCCATCAGCTTCATGGAGAAATTTTGGTAGTATGGATGGTGTTTGGGCGTCTTTTGATGTGGCCCACCCGATCTATTGTTTGGTGATGATTCGACCCTTCAGCGAGCAAAAGAGCAGATTCTGACGTGTCTTTGGTCAAGATCTCTTAAGATGCGGTCAATTCCTCCTCCTGAGTGCATTGGATGGCTTGGATCATTTGTCCGGATGATGAAGGTGGGCCATGCATCCTTCTAGCAGTGTGCTATGTGGACGCTGAAAACAGAAACAGAGATGTTTCCGTTTTCATCGGTCAAGGCGGTTTGACCGATTCAAATTCATTTGGTGTAATGCAGTGCACAGCTAGTGTGCACTTCCACTCACATGAAGTGAGTTCCACCTTGATGTTTTGAAGAAATCCGCTCCGTCCAATTGTTGTGCCACCTCATATAAGGGGTTGAAACCAATTTTGAAGCATATCTAGATCTCACGTGGGCCGCGAATCGGAGATTCATGAGCTGAACTGTCCATTGGGCCACTTTTACGGGGATCCGAGGGCTGAAATTTGACGTATAAGGTTAATTTATGGTCATCAGGCCATATATAAAGTTTCAAGCCGAACGGATGGTGGGAACCCCGTGATCTTGCATTCTGGATGGTTTTCAGGCCCGTTTAATGTGAGTGACGTGATTTTTTTGGATCTCTGGCTTGTAAATTCTTTGATCTCAGTCCTTTGGGGTCTGTCCCTTGCCTTGGTGACTTCAGAGCATTAAATCCATGCTTTTATCCCGCTTTTCAGTCTAGGCTCCTAAATTCACCTTGCATCACAAACACGATTAAAATGGGCTATTAAGCATTATCATGTACGTAAAATCAGGCAATAATTGTGGTCTAATATGCAATATTTGACCCTCAACAGGACCCTAAACACAACCAGAAGTCTAAGCATATTGAGATCGAGTATCATTATGTCTGCGATCAAGTGATAGATAAGAAGGTCGCCCTTAGCTACATTCCTACTAAGGAGATGATGGCTGATCTCATGACAAAACCTATAGCTAAAGATTTATTTTAGGTTTACGTCAGGCAGATGGGATTGAGGAAAACTTAAGTGATGTACTTATTTTTAGTACCTTTGATATTTCATTAATAACACATTCCATTTATTCAATATTGAACGCTAATATAAACTAAGTAAGTAGATCATCAACATTTACCTTGAGATCATGTAGGATTTCTATTTCTTCGTTGGCAGACCGGTCACCCACATGCACGGGTTGACCAACCTTGAATGTACAAGAGATGTACATTTAGGGCAATGTTCATACACTGAGGTGTGAACTTTTCTTTATTATGGATAATAAAGGATGAGGATATGAGTGAGTCGTATCCGCCTACAATCTTAAAAAGATTGAAGATGAGACTGATGAAGTTGAATAACATAATTGCACCATTCATTTTTATGCGATTAATGTTATGGCTTGAATTTATAACCAGGTTATGAGGTTATGATATGAGTCGTATCTCATGTAGAAAGACCTGCGTATTGTAGACCCGACATACACCTAGTATTGTCTACTTTACGACGTGGATTGTAGCCACGTGCAGGGACCTTTTTCCTACAAATTGCTTTGATTCGATCTAATCATTGCAATGTGTGAGTAGCCAGTCCTGTAGGTGATTCTTTATGTCCTCAGCTACCCTCCTCTTGTGTATATGAGGATGAGATTGAGTGTCACTACTTTAGTGTACTATGACGAAAGGTTCTTGATTGGTCAGACTCAGTTACGCTAGGAAAGCGGTTTGACTGATTCCAAATTATACATCTGCGTGGAGAAGATCCCGTGATAGCTACACCAAGTATATGGAACTATAAATACGCACTTGAAGACTTATCTGCCGGCAACATCAAGTTGTTTTTATTAGACTTTTGCAAACAATATTTTTTTCTTAAAACTGTGTGTGTGTGTGTGTGTGTGTGTGTGTGTGTGTGTGTGTGTCTATATATTGCTTTAAATCAATTTTACTCGAAGTTTGTGAAAAATTGAGTTTTCAGAATAACTCGATAGTTGGATAAGTGCGTATGTTGGCCGAGTACTTCAGATCAGGAGTTAACTCCATCCGGTGTGGTCATACGGACTAGGACAGACATTGCAAAGCTTGAGTTATTGAGTACTAGTTAGGTGGTCACTTAGTACTTAAACACCTGTGAGAAGATTACAGTAATCCAGTTGGTCCCATGTCTCTGATTTTTTTGATCGCAATCTCTATTTTTTTTGTTGTTATTAGGCAAGTTAGATGGACAAATTTTTGTGCCTATTCCACAATGTGATTGAATGAGAGATGTTGGACATAGGCCAGTGGGGTCCACTGGTGAGCAATCACTAGTGGGTGGGTCCCATGTTTTTAGGCTTCTTCCGACTTGCTCTTGATTTTTTAGTTGGCTTTTCAAATTCAAAATTGAATTTGATTTTGGATGGGAGATAGGGAGAAGACTGGATAATCTGGTCTCATCCAAACTCCATCTTTTCCTATAAAAGGGATAAGGCTCTCTCGTATCATTCATGAAAAATCAAGAGAAAGCTGGAAGAGGCCTAAAAACATGGGACCCACCCACTAGTGATTGCTCACCGGTGGGCCCCACTGGCCTATGTCCAACATATATATATATATATATATATATATATATATATATATATATATATATAAAACTTAGATATGATGTTTCAAATTTGAGATGCCGTGTAGTTGATGGAGAGACTACAATTCTAGCAAGTGCATTTAGGCTTTGAGTTGTGATTTCAGCCCGTGGATACCTGCTGCACTCGACCCGACTTAGTACTTTTGACTAGGTCGAACTCGGTCTGAATTAATCCAGGCGAGATCCAGACTCGGATGGGGTCAGACATGTTGGACTCGTACCGAGTTGGGTCGAGTTCGGGTCAGGTCTATTTTAAAACCAAATCGAGTCGAGTTAGCCCTAATTCAGTCCGACTTAACTCGATGCCCAGCTTTAATTTATTACTCACGATACATGAGTGGCCCACTTGATTGGGTCATGTACTATAGTGAGATATGGTTGGTACACACACTTTCATGTGTGCCAAAAATGGATGTGCATAGCTTTACAAGCATTTGGGATTAACAAACCTCTCTTTTTATTTATTTATTTAATTATTACCACCAAGCTAGAAAAATAAAAATTCACTAATGGACTGTCTAAGCAAGGGAAGTATGGGAGAGAGGTCGGTGCATAGGAAAGCATTGCTGGAAGCTTTGGCTGAGGAACTGCCAGCTGGCACAATTCGGTTCTCATCAAAGCTTGCATCCATCAGCAGCAACGAAACACTCCAAGATTCACCTACTTATGTCCTTCACATGGATGACGACACTGTTGTCAAAACAAAGGTAGGTTCCTCGGTTCTTTCTCCTCATTATTATTATTATTATTAATTTGGTACGCTGCAAGAGTATAAGATGCAAATGCATGCATGAAGCAACTGCACACGTGTCATAAATGTACCTCATTCCCAACCTGTCAGGTACATACATTATTAGTAGCAATTTCATCCATGTATCACTTATATTTCTTGTTTTAGAGATTTCTATCTTCTTTTCAAAGGATTTTCTTGAGAAGAAGATAATGAACTCTTTTCTTTATTCCACGCTCCTTTTACAACAATAAAAAACAAAAATAGTTACGCTGCAGTTCACTCAGGGGGTTTTTGGATGCTTGTAAAATCCAACTTAGGTAATTCTTTTAGCAGTAAATTGTTCACAAGGCGTAAAGGCTTGATACCATATAAACCCTTAAAACCAAAAATCTTGCAATGGTTGTAAACCAGAATAGGTGAGCAGCACTTCACTTGTGAAGCCTTTACTTCTGGCAGCCAATTTTTTTTGAAATCATCTTACTTCCAATGGCATTTTACCAATGCCCAAACAAAAGGAAACTGCTTACATAATAAAGCTTTTATCAATATCCACACATGACATGATGTAATTTACCTGCAAAACTCTTTTACTTTTAAAGAGTTAGCATGAGTAGGATTTTACCTGCATTAAAATAACCTATCAGGGATAAACAAGTGATTGATTGTGATTTTAAATCCATGGTGGCCGGACAATGATTTCTTGTATACATGTGAGAAGTAATAGAAAATCCAAAATTCAATAATTTTTTTGTTTTCAATTTCCAAAAACTATTAACAATCTAAGTAGCTAACAGGAACAATATCCCCAGTCATCTATATAGATTGGTAGCTGGCTGGTAAATAATAGCCACTTGGAAATTACCAGCCAGATCATATAAGGTATTATAGCAGGGAGTCAAGAAAGATCATTAGATGATTGGGCAGACCTCATGTAATGTTTGTGTAAGATCAGTCACAATGTATCGTTGAGTCAAACTACAGGTGATGGTTCAATTTTATTTTTTCACTGTGCAAGTATGCTACTTCTATAGGACATTGAAGTCTTCTTATTACTCTGCTCTTCATGGCAAGCTTATGATGAGGTGGTGTTCTATTAGTGTGCACTTTGAAGGTCACGTGTTTACATGTGAAAAGGCCTAAGCACACTAGGAAAGCAACTAATTAAATATCCCTCTCATCTACGACTACAAAAATAATGGCACCTTCTTATTTCCACTTGTCTAGTGGACAACTTGTAATAGAATGAAATGAGGAGATAAAGGGGATGAGAGAATAGCCAACCAGTTCTTTATAGTTCAGATTCTCCCTCACGATTCAAATCTATTGATGGTTCAGATTCTCTTGTGGAATCACGATAAACACTTCTTTATCCTCAAATGATTTGCCTTTCTCTACTAGTTTTCATTAGGAAACCTTTCAATAAATGCTTGTCATGCAAATTAAATTTGGAATTTTGTTGATTTGCCTTCCTGAGTTATATATATATATATATATATATATATATATATATATATATATATATATATATATATAAACTTAATTCTAACACTTTTTTGGACCATTAATGTTGAGATATTATAAAACCATCCCATGATTCTGACATCGAACAATTTAGAAGAGAAACATTTTCAACATCATCAATTTTTACATCGATCACCGCCAATTTGCTAATTAGGGTATTAAACTCTTTCAAGTGTTCTTACAAAGAAAATCCCTCCACTTTCTACAACTGACTTTGGAGAAAGACCTTGTTCAATGTAGACTTCACTCTGTATAGGTTCAACAATTTATCTCACAAAACTTTGGTAGTTGGTTTGATCGGACACTGTTACCAAAATCAAATCATCTAACGCAAGATGAATATTCGTTAAAGCAAACTAATTTTTCTCCTAAAAAAATTAGCATTCATCTCTACTTACTTCTTTAATTTTCCTTTAATTACAGTTATATAATCTCACTTCACTAACACCGCCTTTCACCAACATCCCTAACTCTTTTTTTTTTTTTTTTTTTTTTTAAAAATTATTATTATTTAAAAAAAAAAACATTTCCTTTCATCTTTAGTTGTCAAAATATATAAATGGATAGGTTGAACTTTGGGAACTCTAATTTGGTAGAACTCGATTCAACCATCTGAAACAATTCCAACGCAAACACTAACACAAATCTTGTGTTGAAAGGCTTCTCAACCTTTAGCTCTTATATGAATTGTTGGGGAAAATCTCTAACATAGTGCAATAAAAGAACCCAACAAGCGAAAGAAGCTAACTAAAATTCAGAAGCAAAGGAAAAAAAAAAAAAACAAGAGATGAAGAAGCAAAAAGGATTACATGTTTTGGCAATGTTGACTGTGTTCATGGGTGGCAACTGAGCTTTCTTCTTCACTAAATCAAGGGATATCAGAGAGCACAAGGATCTTCTTTCTCCCACTCTCTCGTTGTATACAAAGATCTCTCATAAGGCATTCTCTACATACGTTTTTCTTTTTGTAAACAACACACCCAAGAGAGACTTTTTGTCCCATTACTACCAAAACTAGGATTCACACAATGTAGAAAGAAAGAAGGACAAAGCAGTTTCTAGTTAAGAAACACCTTGCGGACATAATAACCCCTACATATGTCCCTTTGGAAGGATATTAGTGTATAGTTCTATCACTCATCAACCCTAGCTCTTTACTTGCAATGCGCATGGGCTCTCTAAAAATTGAGAACTTCGGGTAACCCTGAAGTTCAGCATCTTCACTACAATACTGCTGAATAGAACAATCACCATGTGGCTTGAATTTGGTCATCATTTTCATGGGCCATTGACACTTATGTCCTACCATAGTTGTTTACCTATTCTTAGCTTTAGTTGTCGACAAAGATATTATTAGTTTCTCTTAATACTCTTAAAAATACTAAGACTAGAGTACATAACTAGTAATCAATCTATGGGTTGTTAGATCTACCTGTAATCTGCATTGTAAATCAATTTATCTCAAATGCAACTTCTTTCTCATAGAGGATCTCAAAATCTACGATGCCCCTGTGTAATCTCTAGATGGGCCAAACTACTGGCAGATGAGGCTTTCTGGGTAGAACACAATAAGAGACTAAAAGGCACATAGCTTTTGGGTCCATCTATGAAACATGCTCTACTTATATTATAGTTCTAACATTGTAGGATCAAACAAGATCTCAATAATTCATATGTGCGCTATACTACTTGGAACAAGGCCTTTAAGAGGTAGGCGGACAAGATGATGCTTGCCTTTCAATTCCTCAAATGTGGCCTGTAGCTTATTTTCCTTTTGTGTCAATTTCGAAGCTACCAATTGGATGGTTGGAACTTCCAATTTATTTGATGCTTAGATATGACTGCAAGCTAGGAGGAACATACTCGGTGAACTGTCTACCTTCTTTCAACATGTGACAACAGTATCATTCTGGTTGAATGACTTGTTTTTGTCCATGAAAGAATAGGAGATTTTCACACACCTACTGTTATAGCACCAAAATTCTAGGTGCTAGACTGCTACAATGTGTTTGGCCAATGGTAGTGGCAACCATAGTTAAAAAATCCTATAATTCAAAAATTGGATAACTTGACTCAATTTCTAGCTAGGTCAGGTCAACTATAAAACCTGATGAGTCTTTGACTCATTCAACTTGATATTTTAAGTGGAACCATAGTTCCAAAACTCAGTATCTCGACTCATAAAACTTGGCTGAGTCAAGAGGTCTACGCCAGATTTCGAGCCAAGTCTATTGGAAACTCAATGGCGAGCTTGACTCAGTCATGTCTTGTCAAGACTACGAGTTGGCTCGTAAACTCAGTTGATTTGGCATGATTATATTGAGTCACTCGCCTGGGGTCAACTGATTTCTTGGTAAAATGCAAAAAACAAATAAAAATAAAAATAATAAATAAATTTTTTTTTTTTAAAAAATAAAATTCTATGTGAGAACTCGAACTTAGAACCAATAACAAAGGATCCAAGTGTGCTAGCAGTCCAATAAGCATTTTTCTTGTGTTTAAAAATTATTATTTTTATTTACTTCATGTATAGTGAGATTAATATTTACCACTAGCCTGTGTAATTTATACTATATTTATTATAATTTGTTTATTAATAAATAAGGTTGAGCCAAGTAAAGACTCGTCCGAATCATTGAGTCGACCTACTAGGTTGGCATCGAGTTGAGTTGAGTTTTTGGACAATTATAACCTCTTTCTGATGAGCTTGTGTTCAAATCCTATGGCATGCATATGTTTTTTTTTTTTTTTTTAAAATTTTATATTTATTTTCTATAATTTAACAAGAAACTGTTAATTGGGCAATTGACTTCCTTGAGTCATTGTTCACTCCCCAAGTGCAGGGTTGTGATGTAGTAATAACTCGGTAAGACCGAGGTCGAATCCCAAAGGACTGATACTTGTACGTTATCTAAAACTAATCAGAACTAGAACTAGATTAAGATGAATTCTAAATCAAGTAACAATTTTGAAATAATTATGAATTAATTAATCTAAACTGAAGAGAAATCAGAGAAAGAAACTAGGGATTCAGAGGATCCACTTGTAGAGATCAGGGAGAACTTATGCTTGCATCAAAAATTATGGAAATTACTGAACTACCGTTGATCTAGTTTTCAAAGAGATGAAAGGAAGATGAATTAGAATGGATTCCATCACCAAACCATGCCCAAAGACTATGGCAAACAACAGAATCAAACTAATTACCACCCAATCACATGTATGTAAGTTAGGAAGGGTACCGACATCCAACCATGCCCAGGAGACTATGGTGAACAACAGGGCTTCCTGACATCATAAACATTAAAGAGAACGGAAATATTCAAAGCAATTGCAACCCATTGTAATTTCAGTCACAACAGATCATTAAAAACCTAAAACATTCCCATAATAATCAACTAAAATCAACGTCAATTCATGAATTAAAAATAAAATAAAATAAAATCTCCCATCTCACTACAAGCTTCACCTCTTAGCCCTAGCTAGGAGGTTTAGCCCAACATGAATAGGCTAGATATCTCAAAATAAAATAAAATAAAAATAAAAGAAATAAACAAACTCAACTCTCTCTCTTGCAGACGTCCGACCTGAGCCTTCCTTCCCAGCTCTGAATCTTCCTCTCAAGACCTGAATAAATGTTCTCCACGTCCAAAACCTTCTTATATAGCTGCTGGAGTAGTGAAAATCAGATTTGAATCGGATTTGGAAAGCTATGCATGCCCATTGAAAGCTTTTTCGTAGCCAAGTTCGGTGCCTCAAAACACGCCACTTTTCTTGCTCAAATTTCAAAAAAACACTATCCCTTAGGATTTCATTGGGTCCTCTACATGATAGACGGTTTAGATCTGTCATATGATCAAAGATGGTGGGCCAAAACCGCCCGAAAAAGTCAATTTTCGCGGATGTGCGAAACCTTTCGCACCATTTCGCTGTTGTGATCGGTGGACCCCACAGAAGAATTTTCTGAAAAATCCACCCCGTCCATTAGATTCAGAACGAAATTTCAGTCAAGAATGAGTGGTTTTAAACGTCCATTGGCATGTCTCAGAGAAGAAATAACTAAAAGATCAGATTTGAACGCTACAGGACAGCCCTTTTGTGGCCTCTGTATCTCACACATGTGCACGCATGGATGCAAAAGGTCAGCATGGTTTTGTAGTTCTCGAAGCCCTCTACACGGTGGATGGTTTGGATTGAGCTTATGGGGCACGTGTGGGGCCCACTGTTGATCGCAAAACGGCCAGCGGCCGTGCGTTACGCAAATCCGTTTTTTTTTTTTCTTTTTCGGTCAGAGACGGTCAACCGTCTCTGCACGTTTGCCATGCACGTGCAGTGCACTTGTACACTATGCACACTTTATTCATGTGGGGTCCACTGTGATGATTTTCAGAAATCTTCACTGTCTAAATTATTTCTCATCTCATTTAAACCGTCAATAATAATTTTGAGGCAGTTCCAGATATCAAGTGGGCCCAGAATCAACGGTTTATGGGCTGATCTGTCAGTTGGGGCACTTCTCGAGATCTTCAATGACTGAAATTTTATATGTACGGTTAATTTATGGCCCTCATCACATATATGAAGTTTCAGGACAATCGGATGGTGGGAACCCTATGATCTTGCATTTTGGATGCGTTTCAAGCCACTTGAACTTCAGTTTCTTAGTTTTCTCGGATTTCTGACCGTGTATATCTGTCGATCTTGGTCCCCTGGAGAGTGTCCCATGCTTTGGTGAATTTGGAGCGTTAAATCCATGCATTTAGTATCCTATTTCGATCCAAGCTTGTAAAATCAACCTGTAACATAAACATGATTAAATTAGCCATTAAACACTATTATGCTCGTAAATCCGGACAATATTTGGGGTCTAATATGCACTATTTGACTCTCAACACAACCCCCAACCAGCATCTTGCTAGTCCCGAGCAAGGTATGCGAAAAATAAGTTGAGAATTAGAAGACGATTTCTATGAACTTGAGTGATTTTTGGAAAATAATTCAAATACTATAAGTCTAAGATTTATGAATGTTGGCATTAATTTCTCCTAAACTCAAGCGCACGGTAGACTTCATAATCAAGTGTAAAGTATTAATCCATCAATTAGAAAAATTTTAAACATTGAGATCCATGGATGTATAGTGTAATCTCGGCTTATCATCATTAAGATTGAATTTGTTATTTCAGGATCTCATTAGTAACCAGCAAGAAATTCATGATAACCAAACTTGCCTCATAAATTCCATCTTTTGATCTTTTCAACTTTTTATTTTTCCATTAATAGTCATGCCAAAAAGAGGAATCAAATCCTTACCATTAGGGAGCAAACCTATGGTAAAAGACCAATTACCTAATAAATTTTTTTTTTGAATGTTTAACCTTGGGGAATCAAACCTTCACCTATAGGGAGCAAACCCATGGTGAAGATTAATTGCCCAACCTGTTCAATTTTTATACCCTGATGGCAAGATATTTTAGGCTGGTTCCTTTCATGCTTAGTGATTACCAAATTAACCATTCAATATTAAACTGAAACCTTAATATGAAAGCGAGATGTGACATGTGAAACCATGACTCAATCAATGTTTAAAATCTCTAATCATGGATTGATAATTCAAACTCAACTGTGGAATCTATCAAGTAGCTAAATCCAAGAGTCATAAATTACCAACATCATATATCTCACAATTCTAAATTAAGGATATTCGTCAAAATCAGAAAAATTTAAAATTTTTTCACAATTGTTGTTCAAGACCAAGAAAATACTGATTAGGTTACCTAATCCCCCACCCCCAACCTAAAATCTACATTGTCCTCAATGTAAAAGATATAAACATGCAATGCACATGGGACAGCGAAAGTAAATGAGAAGTGATGGAAAGATAGTACCTGAATAACGAATCAAGAAAGTTTTTTCAAGAGATCGTTGGGAGAGAGCAGATTAGTACAAGAGAGAAAACAAAACAAAATTAACAAAAATAAAATCTTATCTATACCACTTTCGCAGGTGCTCTCGATTGCATTTAGCATATGCAACAAGCCTTTAAACCCCTAGGTTACCCCTAGTGGACGAGTTGTAGTCTCGTGAGGGTTTGCAGTAATGTTACCCACAAACATTGAATCGATCATGGAACTTGATCATGCCATAAAGTTCCTCTTCCGGCCAATATCTTGATAAGTTTCTCAGTAAGTTTCTCAATAGGATCATCCAAAAGCCCTTTTTACAATAGGCTTGGATGCCCTGGAGTTTGACTTTCCAGAGAAACTTATTTACCTCATTAAAAATGTGTTGATGATTCGCCTGAGGTATACAAAGTATAAATGATTCACCTGTGTCAGAAAAAGTTTTAGAATTAGTATCCCATAGTGAATCAGAGACTACAGATAGATCAAGTTGAGAAAAATTTTCAGGAAGAGGTGTAGTCTCAACACATTCCGAAGTAGCAGACTTCAGTTCAATTTCTAGCTCCTTATCCCCTAACGGTAAACATTCAGGATCTGTGGAAGAAGGGGCTTCAGAGTAAGGGTTCTCTCGGTCAGTACTGACTGCCGAGATGTTGTCTTGCAAGGCATTCACTATGTCTCTTATCATGGGATCATTTGAATCTGCAAAGTATGCCAAGCAATCATCAAAAGAGTTGGGACATTCCTCTGAGAGTGACTTATTTTTCACCTTGGAGCTTGTGATAATCTGCTCAAGGAATCCATCATCCTTGAAAGTGGACGGATGTATGCTCTCTTGCTCCAACCCTGCACAGACAGATTGAGGGTCAGTATGCGAAGCATTGATATGATCACTATGTTCATTGAAATTACTCAGAAGAGGTATTGAATCGTCCACATTCAACAGTTTAGATGGTGGCCTCAACTGGGTGGTTTCAAATTCCAGAGTCGTAGCGCGCAACTCCTCTTTCTCCCGAATCATATCATCATTCAATTCAGGGGAGTGGTCCAAATATGTTTCACAAGAGTTATAAGGGTCGGTCATAAGGGGCTCCTCCACTTTTAGATCAGACATGTCAGGTGAGTGAAGTATCTCATTATGACCATTCTCTTCGCGTACTTCTTGATCATTAACTTGGACCAAACTTGAGATTAGTTCCAGGGGAATTGTGGTTATACATTCAGGATTGTCATCCCAATACTCATCATATTTTGGTTCAGTGCAGTGCACACTTGGGATGAAATCACTTTCCTCATATTCTTCACCTAGAATGGGTTGAGATTCGCATAAACTAACATCTTCATCATCATTAGAATCTAGTGTGTCATGTGATTGAAGTGTATCATTATATTTGAAAGACAGCCATGTCTCTTCCCCATTCTTTTGAACAGTCATAGAAATCGGCTCATCGGTAAATTGGACCGTATGCTCGTTAATGGAATCCAACTCCTCATTCCAAATTCTAGAGTTCTTCAAAGGCAAGTTAGGATCACTTTCCTCGCATTGTATTTCTGGAATGAGTCGTGGCTAGGATGACCGAGCCTCCTCTATTCTATCAAGGCGCGAATTGAGTCCTTCAATTGCTTTTCTAAATTCCGCAAACCACTTCATGTTATGCTGAATTGAATTTTCCTGGTTCGTTTCTGGTTGAATCTCAACGGTAGAGGGTCCAAGAGAATAATCCTTATAACATGTTATTGGTTCATCTTCACAGCTTTGATGTTTCCACTGGTTATAGTCATACTGATCATACATGGGAGAATATGATTGCTGATAATAATCCTCATTCCCATAATTACGATCGTATACAGCCCTATTAACCGATGGAAGATAACGTTCTAGTCGGTTCTCAATGTCTGTTTGTGATGGAGAAAAATCTTGAGGTATACGTTGAATTCCACAACCCTCGGGCATTCTCCAATATCTCCTATCCATCTCAGCGTATGCACGTACCCACGATTCCATGGTAGAACCCTGACTCTAAGTCTAATCCTAGAACAAAAGAAAAGTCCTATAGAAATATGGAAAGTAAGAGAAGAAGTTAGAAGGGTGTTACCAAATAAGAAGTTCCTATGTTAAGATCCTGTAGAAGAAAACAAAACAAGTTAGTTTCTAAAACAGTTAGTCTAAGATTATAAAATTTCTAAAAACCCTAATAGAGAAAAAATAGAAAAATTAGAAAAGATATCACCAAATTAGAAGTTTCTATCTCAGAATCCTACAAAACAGGAAAGACAAGTTAGTTCAAAAAAAATCAGGAAAATCTAAACCTAAAACTGAAGTTAGTAAAAATCCTAATCTTAAACTAATCCTAAAACTAATTAATTTCAGAAAAACGTAGCCGACAGTCCCCGGCAACGGCCCCAAAAACTTGTTCACTCCCCAAGTGCAGGGTTGTGATGTAGTAATAACTCGGTAAGACCGAGGTCAAATCCCAAGGGACTGATACTTGTACGTTATCTAAAACTAATCAGAACTAGAACTAGATTAAGATGAATTCTAAATCAAGTAACAATTTTGGAATAATTATGAATTAATTAATCTAAACTGAAGAGAAATCAGAGAAAGAAACTAGGGATTCAGAGGATCCACTTGTAGAGATCAGGGAGAACTTATGCTTGCATCAAAAATTATGAAAATTACTGAACTACCGTTGATCTAGTTTTCAAAGAGATGAAAGGAAGATGAATTAGAATGGATTCCATCACCAAACCATGCCCAAAGACTATGGCAAACAACAGAATCAAACTAATTACCACCCGATCACATGTATGTAAGTTAGGAAGGGTACCGACATCCAACCATGCCCAGGAGACTATGGTGAACAACAGGGCTTCCTGACATCATAAACATTAAAGAGAACGAAAATATTCAAAGCCATTGCAACCCATTGTAATTTCAGTCACAACAGATCATTAAAAACCTAAAACATTCCCATAATAATCAACTAAAATCAACGTCAATTCATGAATTAAAATTAAAATAAAATAAAATCTCTCATCTCACTACAAGCTTCACCTCTTAGCCCTAGCTAGGAGGTTTAGCCCAACATGAATAGGCTAGATATCTCAAAATAAAATAAAATAAAAATAAAAGAAATAAACAAACTCAACTCTCTCTCTTGCAGACGTCCGACCTGAGCCTTCCTTCCCAGCTCTAAATCTTCCTCTCAAGACCTGAATGAATGCTCCCCACGTCCAAAACCTCCTTATATAGCTGCTGGAGTGGTGAAAATCAGATTTGAATCGGATTTGGAAAGCTATGCATGCCCATTGAAAGCTTTTTCGCAGCCAAGTTTGGTGCCTCGAAACATGCCACTTTCCTTACTCAAATTTCAAAAAAATACTATCCGTTAGGATTTCATTGGGTCCTCTACATGATAGACGGTTTAGATCTGCCATATGATCAAAGATGGTGGGCCAAAACCGCCCGAAAAAGTCGATTTTCGCGGATGTGCGAAACCTTTCGCACCATTTCGCTGTTGTGATTGGTGGACCCCACAGAAGAATTTTCTGGAAAATTCACCCCGTCCATTAGATTCAGAACAAAATTTCAGTCAAGAATGAGTGGTTTTGAACGTCCATTGGCATGTCTCAGAGAAGAAATAACTAAAAGATCAGATTTGAACGTTACAGGACAGCCCTTTTGTGGCCTCTGTATCTCACACATGTGCACGCATGAATGCAAAAGGTCAACATGGTTTTGTAGTTCTCGAAGCTCTCTACACGGTGGACGGTTTGGATTGAGCTTATGGGGCATGTGTGGGGCCCATCGTTGATCGCAAAACGGCCAGCGGCCGTGCGTTATGCAAATCCGTTTTTTTTTTTTTTTTTTTTTTGTTCTTTTTCGGTCAACCGTCTCCGCCCGTTTGCCATGCACGTGCAGTGCACTTGTACACTATACATACTTTATTCATGTGGGGTTCACTGTGATGATTTTCAGAAATCTTCACCGTCTAAATTATTTCTCATCTCATTTAAACCGTCAATAATAATTTTGAGGCAGTTCCAGATATCAAGTGGGCCCAGAATCAACGGTTTATGGGCTGATCTGTCAGTTGAGGCACTTCTCGAGATCTTCAATGACTGAAATTTTATATGTACGGTTAATTTATGGCCCTCATTACATATATGAAGTTTCAGGACAATCGGATGGTGGGAACCCTGTGATCTTGCATTTTGGATGCGTTTCAAGCCACTTGAACTTCAGTTTCTTAGTTTTCTCGGATTTCTGACCGTGTATATCTGTCGATCTTGGTCCCCTGGAGAGTGTCTCATGCTTTGGTGAATTTGGAGCGTTAAATCCATGCATTTAGTATCCTATTTCGATCCAAGCTTGTAAAATCAACCTGTAACATAAACACGATTAAATCAGCCATTAAACACTATTATGCTCGTAAATCCGAACAATATTTGGGGTCTAATATGCACTATTTGACCCTCAACAGTCATGCTGGGTTGTATTGTCTACTGAGTTCTTGAGTCAACTCATTGAATGTTGTTGAGTTCCAACTGAATCAGACTCTTCAGAGAGTTTCCAATAGAATTGGCTTGAAATATTTCTGAGTCAAGTTGACTCGACGGATTTTCAAGTCGACTTACTGAGTTTTAGAAATATGAAAAATCCAAAAGTTCTATGCAATTCAATGTGCAGTTTAGATGGTCTGTATTCTTCACTTTTCTAGGATCTTTGAAAAAACTTAAAAAGGTTTTTACATAACACTCTCCCTTGTGGCTCAAAGATAAATAACACCCTCTCTTATACGATTTCCCAAATTACACCTTCCATTTTCCAAATATAGTAAAAAAATAACTTGCCATTAATCTTCTAGATGGAAAAACTAAGAATGGTTAGTTTGGTAAAATCTTTTTAGAATGCCAATATTTACCCTCTCCTAGATCTCGAAAAACTCAACCCTAACTGCTCCCATCCCAAACCCGAAGCATTACCCTACCCTCTCCAATTTAAGGGTAAAAAGGTCCTTTTCCATGTTTGACTGTCAATTATAATGCTTAGGACATGGTTCTGTTGCATTTTTCTGACAGATATTAACCACGAGGTGGTTTTTGACTGAAAATGAATGACAAGAAACACTATTTGCAAAAACACAAAAGGGATGGTGTTATTGCTAGGTCATCGGACCAAAAGGGAAAGTGCTATATGTCAAAACCCCATATTTAAAATAGTGTAATGCTTAATATTTTTGAACTATAGCAACAATTGATGAAGTTACTACTGTTATTTAGGAAAAATAGGTTGACAAGACCTTGACTAGGTCCTGCTTAAACAGAGTTTCAAGCTGCTGAGTTTCCAAAGTTTTAGAACTATGTTTGAAAGTCTTTGTCATGCTCGTGGAATATACGTTACCCATTTAGACATACCAAGTCCTGGCCCCATCATGGATGGAGCGTGGGCAAAAGATCAAACCAGTTTGATGATGCTATCCTTTTTAGCAGGCTGAATCTAGACAAATGGTCATTTCCTTTTTAACTAGCAACTAAAATTGGACTCCTGATAATTTTAATTACACACAGTTGGATTGGTTTGGTTTTAGTTTTTAAGGATTGGGGTCAGCTAATTGTCAAAATACATGAATCTAGTAATTCATCATATTGTATTATGTTATAAAGCATCCGAAGATCTACGCCATGCATAGATCAAGATTAGATCATCTGTAATCAGAAACTTAAAAGAAAAAGGGAAAAAGGGCAATGAAAACCATAACAAACAAATTTCAACAGTAAGAAATCTTTTGTCAAAGTGTTATGTGTTCTCAAAAAAGTAATCATGGCCTTATGGAGATTAGGTTGCAATGAGTTGTCTTTAATTCCCTATCCTGGCATTTAGCACACTCAAATATTCAGATGATCTGGTGATTCGAACGGCATCATCATCATCATCTAAGCCTTAACCCAATCAATTGGGGTTAGCTAATTGTCAAAATACTTGAATAAAGTAATCCATCACATTATATTATGTTATAAACCATTAACCATCAGAAGATCTAAGCAGTGCATAGATCAAGATTAGACTATCCATAATCAGAAACTTAAAAGAAAAAGGAAAAAAGGGCAATGAAAACCATAGCAAACAATATCAAGAGTCCGAAATCTTGTGTCAAAGTGCATGTGTTCTCAAAAAAGTAAGCATGGCCTAATAATAACACTTCAATGATGATCCTGGCTGTGGATTTTTGAAGTTGAATGGCAACTACTGTAATATTTCTTTTCAATGCTCTGAATTCATCTACACAGTGATAGAGTAAGTTTATTTATTTTTTGTGTTGCGGTCTGTTCCATGATTATAATTTCATAACCCCAGCCCATTCCCATTTTGGGCGGGAATAGATATACTAATTTTTTTATTTCGGTTTCTTAAGTAGTGTTTGATTGATTACATAGTAATCAATATTTGATTAATTGGTCCAAGGTTATCGAAAAGCAAAACTTTCTAACATAGGGAGTGCTAAAAGTTAAATTCGAAAAAAAAAAAAAAAAAAACCAATTCTACCAGAAATACTTCGAGATAGAGCAAAATATGGACAGTCGAATCATCATACCAACTCAATATGTTGGCCCCAATGGAGCAACAAATGAAAAATGAGTTCAGTATAACATTCTAGCTACTTCAATGAAAGCTGCTATTGCGAATCACCACCCATGTAAAAGATTCTCAAGTAGATTTAATGATATATAAATCTGCAGAGTCCAACTTCAATTATTATGGCTTTACTTTCATAGAATATAATGTATCTTATTATGTAGAATTGGCCCACCCACATGCATCGCAGGTGTTAATAGGGTGCGATGGGGTGCATTCAGCAATCGCGCAATGGTTGGGACTCGCCGCTCCCGTTTATTCAGGTCGTGCAGCAGTGCGTGGTTTAGCTGTATTCCCTGAAGGGCATGGGCTTAACCATGAATTCCAGCAGTTTGTAGGTGACGGTTTCAGGGCAGGTCTCATTCCTCTCACTAATAAAGACATTTATTGGTTCATCACCTACAAAAAATCATTCATCAATGGTGAGTTTTCTTTTCACTAATCACTCACCAAGTGAATGGTTTATGTTTTGTGTTCTTTGTGTAATATAATTTGGATCTATGAAAAACTAGAGCCCGTGAATGCACTCGCGCTCTGAGGTTTTGCATGTTAATGGGCATATTGATGCGGGGAATGATCTTGCAGGAGCTGACTTCACTGAATTGTATTGGAATCAAGTTCAAATTCAGATGCTTGGGTGATCCATTTATTAGTCCAGACTGTCCATTATATGCAACAAAAATTTCATAATCTTCCATGAAATAAAATATCAGCAACCTGACCATTCTAACTATTCAATCAGCTGCCTAAAAAGCAGATGGTTGGAATCATTTATTTAGAAACAGGTCCAAACAACAATTTGATATATTTATTTGTTGAGACCCATCATGGATGGCATGTGATTCTGAAGCATCACCTTCATCAAGTCATCCTAGCCATACCATCCCTGACTTGGAAAACAAGAAGAAGGCCATCTTACTGATGGGCTTTGATCATTCAGTTGGCATGAGTCTTTTGTGGCCGCCCATGAAATGTTCTGAACTTTATGAACAGTTGGGATTGGTGGACTGTCCATGTGACCCGATTGAACTTGACTCGACATGATCATTCCACAACTGATATATGTTGGGGAACCGCGGAAGCACACAGAGATGAATCAAGCAAAGTATTCCAATTACACAATCAAGTCCAATCACAAACACTCCGAATTTAACATGGAAAAACCCTTTGCGGGAAAAAACCATGGCACAAAGCAACAATAATTAACTATGAAAGCAGAAAATTACAAGAGATGGAGATTACCCAATCCAAACAAGCCTCAAATCACCCCAAGCTATGCCCTTGATACCCTAGAATGAATTAAAAAGCTCTGAGATACCCTCTTGATACTCCCAAATCCCGATTACACCCATATATATATAGCACCCATATATATAGCATATACAAGAATCACAATCGAAATCGGAAACAAATTCTGCACTTAAAGCAATTCTGCGTGTGTGCTCGATGGAACCTTTGATGGGACTTCGACGGCATCGAGAAAACACTGAAACGTTCCAGCAAGAAAACATGGATTTTCCGAAATTTTCCGATGGCATAGAGCTGTCATCAACAGACCTATTGATTTTCAGATTTAAGACATCAACAACAATATATACTATTTATTGGAGTATTTTTCAAAACGTTTGTGTGGTCATCAGCACTGAAAATAAGCCCACATGACTCATGTTACAGTGTCCATTATTTACTTTACAATTTCTTGTATTTGGAAAAGAGGTATGATCTAGTCATAAATGCCTACATTTGATTATGTGGGATCCACTACCTAACTACCATTCAAGGGCTAAGGTGGTGGTCCCCACTCTTATCTCTCATTGGGATTAATTGAGATTGTTTCACAATTAAAACTGCAGGAGAAGAGACCAGGGACCCGGAGCTGATACAGAAGGACGTATTGGAGAACTTGGCCAAGAACCTCCCTGAAATTTACTTGAATATGGTGCGACATTGTAATCTGGACACGTTAACATGCGCACCATTGATGTTCAGGTACCCATGGGACATCATATTCGGTACCATATCTAAGGGTACTGTAACAGTTGCCGGCGACGCTATGCATCCAATGACACCTGACCTGGGCCAAGGTGGTTGTTCAGCACTGGAAGATGCGGTCATCCTTGGACGGTGCATTGGCAATTCATTACTTGAGAGTAGAAAAATTGAATCGAAAAGGGTTAAGTGTGCATTAGAGAGGTACGTGAAGGAGCGGCGATGGCGTGCAGCTGGGTTGATTACTGGGGCTTACTTTTTGGGGTGGGCGCAGCTAGCAGGCTCAGGATGGCTATCAAGGTTCATCAGGGATAAGATCTTCTATGGGTTGCTTTATAGTAAGTTCCGCAATGCTATACACTATGATTGTGGAAAGTTGCCATCAATTTCTTCTCCGATTGACAATGATAAACTAGATTGATTATTTTATGTCGTCCATTTTCTCTTTGATTGACAAGCATAAACTACATTGATCAATATATTTCATCTGTAAAATCTAAAAAGACTGATAAATTAAGATTTCTTGAAGTAGTTTTAATGCAAACCTCTCACTCTCATCCTCAGAACCAGTAGAATGAATATCATTGATTAAGTTCCATTTGAGTCATTGCATATTTCCCTCCCAATTTAAAGCACTTATGTGAAATCTGAGAAATTCTATGATCTACAAGTAGGAGTGCAAATGGGTCAGGTTGACCCCTCAAGTTAATGGACCTGTCCCAACAATGATTGCATTGATAGTTAAAAAATTTATAGACCCTTGGAGCAGGTCTGGATCCAAAAGATCCAAAAGTTTGGCCCATGTTACTAAATAGATTGGCTTTGAGTCCTCTTAAAACCAACCCAACCCCACCTGACCTAGACCCAGTTTTGAAATGGGTTTGATTTGGGTCATTTGAAAATGGACCTAACCCGAACCTGACGAAAGAAATAGTACTTATATATGTGGGTTTTATTTTCTTTTGCGCTAGATTACAACAATTGTTCACTGCCTTTTTTTCTCTTCTAAAAGTGGTTGCTCATCCATTACCTGTGACAACCTAACCTTGCTAATCGTGGCCATATTAATGGAGAATATACCAAAAATTATCATAATCGAACTACCCTAACCATTGAATTTGGGCTAGTAGCTCTTTTATTTTTCACCATTAAAATTGATAGCGACTGCCAAATTGAATAGTTTGGAGCATTATTTGTATGAAAATTCTTGTAATTTTTATACCCAACCAAGACCTGCCCAAACGCGGCCCATATGATAAATGAGTCAGGTCTCTGTCTTCCTATGCCCGGATGCAACCCATCAAACAAATGGTTTGGCTATTTTTGACTTTGACCTCCCAATTTTAATGGGTTGGGTCTAGGTACAAAATTTTGATCTGATTCCAAATCACCACAATCGATCTATTCAAGGGATTAATCACAATCAATCATGCCTAATTGGGTGGCCCAACACCCGCATTACAAGGTGGCATATGTATTCGCCAAGGAGCCTGAACTTCAGCCTGATGCCTCTACCACTAATGGGCCCACAAGGCATTCACTCAAGGTGAGACTTAAGGCTAGCGGATCCACCACTCTAATGCTCTTGTGAACATATCAATGGGGTTCACAAAATAGCCCCATTCTACTCCTAAGGCGGGCCTAGAAATCAGTCCTATACACACATCAAGATGGCCCCAGTAAATGCATATGGCCTAAGTATACAAAACATACATTAAGGTGGGCTTAGGATCGCATCACATATGGGCAACAAGGTATACAACAAATACATCAAGGTGGGACAACAGAAATGGACATTGTAGGCATATTGCACATACGATCACATGGGTTGTTGTTTGTCGTGAAATTCACATAACGGTGGGCCGCGGGCTTTTGGACAATATGTCATCAAGGAGGGCCCTCAGACTGGGCTCGTAGTGGATAATCCGCATCAGAAGGCGGGGTCCTCTGTGGGCCTCACTTTAGATCAGGTTGGGTGACAAATAAACATCAGGGTGGGCCGAAGAAGTTTTAATGGTGGTTGTTCAATCAACATTGTTTCCTGTCATGTGGCCCATTTGAGATTTGATTCTGCCTAATTTATTAGGCTCAGCCCAGGGAAGTAGGGTCCATACGAGAAACCAGATGGACCACTAGGATATAGATTCCCTACATACAACGGGGTGGGCCCCAACAGCATGGGTCCCACCTTTTGGGACCCATCTAATTTAACAAAACCATGTCCGAGTGACCAAACTGATGGAAAATAAACATAACAGTGGGCCCTATGAAGGTTTCCATGGTGGTGTCATTATCTGAACTGTTTCCTGTTGTGTGGCTCAACTAGGACTGGGATCGGCTTTAAATTTGGGGTCATACCCTAAAGTGATCTAGGAAAATGGATGGATTGCTTGGATGAAATACACGCATCTCATAGGACCCACCTACCAAATGGCAGTGTGGCTACTAGCCATAGGCATCACGGTGGGTCCCAGCACGTTAACACGTGACGTGCTGGACCCCTACTCACCTGGGAATCAGTTCTCACGAGAATCCATGAGCATTTTTTGATATGTGATGTGAGCCCAAAATCAGCTTGTAATGTAGTAATAACTAGGCGAGACCCAAGTCATATTCATAGGGACTCATGATTGTGCAATTTCTAGAACACTTCATAATTAGAACCAACTAACCAACGGAATCTGAATTAAGAAGCAATGATATTGTAATTATGAAGTAAATTATTATAATTAAAATACTAAAGTGCCGATGATCCATTTATAACTATATCTTAATATTTAATTCACTGGACTAAATTGAATTAATTAACTAAAATCGAAATCCTATTTTATCCAACCGGATAGTTGAAATCATCATTTATATATCAAAATAGATTTGAACTTCAATTGAATTTGTCCCCATATAATGCACCAAAGTACTGATTTCAGGAAATTCAAAGCGTCTATCATGCCTGTAGTTTATAATAAATCAATGAATTTTACAGATTAATCCTTTATAAAATAGATAAAAAATTATTCATAATTTTCCTAAGTATCTAATGTGCTCAAAATTGACAATGAATCAAAGTAAATTATAAATAAATCTTCATTCAAATTAAATACCAATTAATTGTTCAACAATTAAACCAAATACATAAATCAAAATAAACGAAAATATTAAAAACAACTACAAGTTTTACGTTTTAACCCTAGCTAAAAGATTATGCAATCAAAGACATGATTAAACTAAAAATCAAAAGAAAAACATAAAAATTAAAATAAAATTGAAGGATTGAAGAAGAATGATTACTCTATAGAAGCTTCACAACTCCTTGCTCTATTTCTTATACCCTAATTCGTACGTAGGAAAGTTAGAATAAACCTTTTGAATAGGAAAAATCCTATCTGACTTCAAATTTATGCACTTATGTTCAGCATCGGTCGCACCGATTGTACATTTCAGTCGCACTGAATTTCACATTGGTTGCACTGAATTAGTGTTTTGATTGCAGCCGAATTTATTCGATTTTCATCTAAAGTCTCTATCTCTTAGGTTGCATCGAACCTTCTATCAGTGGCATCAAACATAGCTTTGGTTGCACCTAATGTCGAGCTAAATTATCTTTGAAAATTACAGTTTGTTGCTGTATTGTTTTGTACACTTTCGGTTGGACTGAATCAATCTTAAGTAAAACTGAATAATGTGTTATTTTTGTTATTGTTTTGTTAGCCATTTCTCTCTCCTTTGCACTTAGTTTTATTGGATCTTTAGTACTAAAATTATTCATTAATCACCTCCAAATATTATTTTGGTAATTCTTTTATCATTAAATATTTTTTTAAATCATCATTTTCATATTAGCTCTCCAAATTATCTCGTATAAGAAAACATATGTAATTAGATTAATTAAGTGCATATATGTTTATAAAATCAATGTATAATAATGGAGAAATATACAATATTTCACACATAACATATACTCCCCAACCAACATTTTATTATTCCCAAGCAAAACATGCGAATAAATAATTTTCAAAACTTGAAATTTAAATATTTTTTCGAAAATTAACATTCTGTGCAATCTTATACATATGTAAGTATAATTCAAAAATACAAAAGATGAAATATGTTGGTTTAGAACTTAATATCACTAATAAATTATTAATTAAGTTCCCTTTCATAAATTAATTAACAGATTGCATCTAAACATCAAATTCCTAGTGTGCTTAGTGAACAAACTTTGACTATTCCTCCAACTTTGGTGGTCATATTTGTTCATTGAACAAACTTTGCTTTACTCTCCGGTAGTTCACAAGTTTTGAAACTATTCTTGTCATACAATACAAGTGTAGAAGCATCAATGTCCACTCATTGCTCATCCTAGTAAAAATTGAGTTCACTTCAAAGACCACAACCACATTTTGTTCTTTAATATTTTACTTGAGTCTATATTATGGCTGGAGAATTATGCTAATTGGTTTACTGATTTGGCCTTTTCTTAAGTCAACAACATTGCCTTGCAAAGTGTCCTAGCTTGCCACATACATAGCACCTAGAATCCTTCTAGTGTTTGGTCTTTCTTATTTTTCAAATTGTTCTTTATATTTTCTTCTTAGCATTTATGTGATGGTTCTAAGAAGATTTACCTTTGAATTATCTCTTGTCATCAAGTACATTCACTTTTAGAGCACCCTCAGCTTGCTCTTTCTTGTCTTAAATTCTCACTTCTTCCTTCACCCTTACCCTTACAATTAGATGGAATTTTAAGGGCTCTAGTCATAAATCTTTGTTCTTCTGCCTTGAGAAATTTCAGTCTTTTAATGAAAGTGGTAGGTTTTATATATATATATATATATATATATATATATATATATATATATATATATATATATATATATATATATATATATATTTGCCACCACTTGGAATTGCCCATTATTATGGATCCCCTTAGACATAATTTGATCGTATTTGGTATCAGAAAATAAATATTGCGTAGATATCCACATTTACATTTATAGACATTCATAAAACATTATGACATCTATACAAGTGAGAGGAGAGCAGATAATTAGAAAGCTTTTATTATTATTATCATAAGAGTGGAAGTGCACTGGCTGCACCATGACAGTGATTTTGCATGGTTTATGTAACTAAAAATAGGAAAGTGCAAGCTCTCGATTCACCTATAAGTTTTCAACACCAAAAGTAGATTATGGAAAGTGATTTTGAGAATCTGAAAATCAATTCTCAAAATGGACTTCTAATGAAGTATTTATAGGCACGTTACTATGTCCGGACCTGAATGAGGCTTTTAGGAAATGACAACTAGCAATATTACCTCCCCTGCTCTTAAAAAATCAGAATAATTTTGACAATCTGTGCTCCCCTGTTCTATAGAGGAGCACGGATGATGATCTCAAGGAAGTCAGCTGTCTTAACTTTCTCTGAAACCTTGTGTTCTTCCTATGCTTGATTTATTTGATTTGTGCAGTAGTTTTTTTCTGCGAAAATTTTTCCACATAAAAGCTTATGTTTTTTTGTGTGCTTACTTTATTTAATTTCTTATTATTGAATTCTAACTCAGAATTACTTACACGTGTCTCCTAACAAGATTCACCGAAGCCACGCACTTTAGCATTTAGCATGCTGCTACTATTTTGGACTGTGACAACAAATGGCTATTGAGTACAATCCGCTTCTCACTATTTAGCTTTCCTCCTGACCTAAGCTGTGATAATAGCCTCTTTTGGCGACAAGGACAACTCGACTCTGACTTAACCTATCAGCAAGGGGACCACCCATTTTCTTATTTTTTGCCACTAGATTCTTTGATTCATCTCGATCAGTACCATAACATGCATGCCAACCATTTTATATACTGGGACGGTCCACAAGTTTTTTAAAAAAACGGAATCCTTCTCTGGGTATTGCTTTGTAACTTCCTTACTGTATTTAGTTCTGAAAACTCCTCAGAAACACCGCTGGAGTAATAGGTTTGCATTTTGTTGAGGGCTGAAACCTGGAAAACAGAAACTTTGTGACACGACATGTCCCGTGTTGCATCACAATAAGTTGGACAATTCGGATCTTTTGCTTGCCACAAACAGAATTTTTCTATTTTCCTACATTGTCATTAATCTACATCATACATTCCTAGCAATGGTGCATTAAATGCAGTCTGTAATGATATGGCCCAATCACATCGCAACAAACAGAAAAATCATATTGGTGGCAAGCAGATGATCCGGATTCTAAGTTGGGTTACAGTTTTTTTTTTTGCCGGGGGGGGGGGGGGGGGGGGGGGGGGACCCACTTTGGGAAGAGAATCCCTTTTTCTGGGTGCTATCAAGGAAGTAGATAGGGGGGAAGATTAATGTGCAATGTATAGTTTTTAAGTTTGGCTTTTTTGGGTCAGGTCTCCCTCCTTTCTTGTGGATATTTTGGTGGCCCCTTCCTTGGGAGCGCCCAAAAAATTGTTATTTTCTGCAAATATATACAAATAGCTAGAGGCTGTTTCTTAAATAAATAAATAAATAAACACTTTTTTTGAGTTCTTTGGCGGTCGAGTATGTGCAAAACTCGTTCAACGAGAGTGGACTCACACCTTGAATTCTTCTAACTTTTAACATCAATTTAATGCTAGAAAATGGAGAAATATGATCTACAGGAATCGATTTATTTATTCATTTATTAGGCTTTGAGAGTGGTAAGAAACCATAGGGATCTCACACGTACATGTTTTCCTTGTTTTGGAGAAAAGTTATAATTACCTAACATGACATAAAGCTATTATGTAGGGGTTGTTGCTTAGGAGTTGTCATGACATGTTTGTCGCCAGCAATCCAGCTTGCTAATACGACGCGATGGTTTTTGAAATACTTGGTTTCTTGTTTTCCATTCTTTCACTTGTGTGTTTTTTAAAAGGGGATCTTTGGTGTATTTTTGAACCGTTGGATGGCTGTTTGATGGATTAAAATGTTTGATGATGTGGAAGATGGATTAAAATATTAATTTATTGTTGTGGAAGTCATCTTGAGATGAAGCTGCTATTTAGAAAAACCTTTTTACGCTGAGGTCAGGTAGGATAATTCACTGCCAATAGCGACATTGCTAGTGAAAAATGCTCTATAACCCCATAATGATGTATGTATTTTATCCATGCTGTTCATCCATTTTAGATTATTATTACAGTAGTGGCTTTGTTATTGGACAATGCTCTATAGCCCCATAATGATGTATGTGTTTTATCCATGCTGTTATCTATTTTAGTTTATTATTTTAGGGCATGAGACTAAAATTGAGATAAATCCAAATCTCAGGTGGATCACAAAGGAAAAAAACAATGGTGATTGGATGCCCATGACTAAAAGCTTCTAACGGCCCGTGTAATGTTTATTTGTCATCCAACCTACTTGATTCAGGTGACAAAGACTTCAATGAAAGTAAAACAGAAATATCAGCTTGATCCTAAACTTTCATAGACCTCAAGAAGCTTTTAGTGGCTGGCGTTCAATCACCACTGTCTCCTGTGGTGTGACTCACTTGAGATTTCGATCTGTCTCGTTTTCGGCTCATGCCCTAAAATGAGCTGAAAAATGGATGGATGCAGGGGCCACTGAGTACCATCCACTAGTACTGGAGCTAGTGTCAGTAGGCAACTGTGGCCTCCATAATCCTTTAACTGTTAAATTGACCATTTGAGTGCTGCTGATGCTACAAGGCCAGCTATAAATGAATGGGATGATTTGTGACATTTCACCCAGCTAGTGTAACTGTCCTGTATAATACCTCAATTTTGATAGGAGAGGTCCACTAGGTCGACATACATGCATATGTGAGCAAGCATCTATGAAGTGGATGACAAAACAAATGGATAGATAGAAAGCATGGTTATAGCTTGTCCATTTCTTTCGTGCACTCTAACCTTAGTATTATTTATGGGCCAAAAGATCTAAAGAACGTTTGTCATATTCATGCATGGGATGACTCAGATATTATAAATACGTGTGTCATATTCCTGCATTCACGGGTCTATGGATGAGGTGAGTGGTCCACTTACGATAGGAGGGTTAGCAAACCTCTTGACAGGAACCTTGCTGTATGTACAGCTCTCAACCATGATACTAGTGGGGATTTCAACTCGTACTAGTGTGGCTAACTTTGTAATGATGGCAACCATTGATATCATGGGCTCTGCTCTACTTTGAGATGATTGGTGCAGGCATGCCCAAAAAAAAAAAAAAAATAGTCTTCCACATTCAAATAAGTTACTAATAAAGAAATGATTCATAATTAAATAATAATAATAAATACAACGGTTCCTATCCACCAAATAAAAGTTCAAATTTTCTATTGCTATAATCTTTTAATATTGGGGATTATTTGGTGGATGGACCATCCCATCATATCAACATTTTTTTAATCACTGAACCATGGGCCCCACTTGTACAAACTTGGAACCCCAAGGTACACTGTGTATAGGCCCGAGCATTCTATAATACTCTTTCTTAAGGGGGAGTTCTTGATACATTGGCTTGGGTCATATGGTTCATACACATCATCCTTAAACCATTCAGTGCCGTCCATATAACTCAAATCAAACCGTCTAAATCATATGGTTCATACACATCATCCTTAAACCATCCCATTATAGATAACTTATAACGTGAAAAATTATATTGATTGGATGATCTTAACCTTTGATTGATGGACACATCTTTTTAACGGGTACATAGACTACTGTTCGTTTAAACGTTGTTACATCTCCACATATGGGCCATTTAGGACACTAATCCAGGGTTTTTATTTTTTGGATTAACGAGAAATGAAAACGGATCCCAGGATCTGAACAGCTTACGTGCACAGTTTATGAGGGATGCTGGTTCTCTGACTGTGGGGCCTACAGTGATGTATGAGCCTCACATCCACGCCATCCATCTGTTTTGAAGCAGATAAATCTCAGGCGGACCACAGCACAGGATGGTTCTGTGATCCATAAAAGTTTTTATTGGTCAATTCCTGTGGTGTGGTTCGCCTGAGATTTGGATCTGCTTCATTTTTTGGATCATACCTTATAAGGATCTATCAAAACGGATGGACAGCGTGGATGTAAGACTCATATATCATGGTGGGCCCCACAATCATTGATCCAGCGACATCTGTGGAAAGCCGCCTCCACTTACATGAGCGAATGCATATGAACCACCGACTCATGGATGAATAGTACAGACAGTAGTACCAAAATAATGCAGAGCAAAATATCTGTCCCTTCTACTAGATACCCACTAGGCTTACGTGTACTAATGTGTGAGAAAAGACCTAATTCACGTGCATGAAATACACACCCTCCATCACGCACAGCCCCAGTTGTTGGGATTCGATCTCAAAAATCAAAAGCTAAGATCTTTACTTAAATCTTTAATCCTGATCATGAGGAACATGATGAATGGACTAGATAACGTATAAACACCACAGAGGGTCCCACATAAAACTAAAGGTGGAAATTTCATCTAAGGTATTTCCTGTAGTATGGCCCACTTAAAATTTGGATGATAATGATGTTTGCATTTGAATGGTTAAAATGAGGCAGCACCTGATGGCCTGGGTGGATATGATTGCGCCGGCTTAATTTTTTCCTCTCAGTGTCCCATGCGACCAACGGCCTGGATATCACGCGTGTGTGGTGGAGCATGTGTCACAGTCTTCAGTCTCTCCTTGTGGGGATCGCCTTGAGGCTTCTAATGCATAATGCAAATAGGGGTTGAAAATATCTGGAGGTGGTGAGATGCAAATTTCGTACAATTACTATCTGAGGTCGTGCATCAAAACTCCGTAGGGCCAACGGCGTATGGAAATTGTCTGTGTACCAACAACAACGGGAAGTTTTTATATGTGAAAGCTTGTTGGGAATTCGCACCCCCATGTGGTGGTGCGTCTACTGCCTTCTAACTAAGCAAGAGTAGATAGAGTAGCCCACCTATTCCCCGTGGTTGCTCCCTCCCCGTATGGCCATGTTTGTCTATCACATTTAATGAAGGGGATCTATCCATGCCACTAAGAATGGGCACCTGTCGCTTCTCGGTACAAGACAACGTCCCCAAGATGCAGCCTCTCTTCCTCTTTATACATTTTGTTAACCGCATCTCCCTAACTCCTGAACTCCTTAAGTTCCATTTGTTTGGTGGACTGTAGAAGACCCGTTGAGTGGGTCTCTCTCTTTTTTTTTTCCATCGGGACCACCAACTATATGCAAAGTTGGAGATGCGTGAGTTCTGACAAGAAAATGTGAAATTCTTGGGTCACATTATCTCCCGTGACAGTGTAACACTTGATTGAGGGAAGGTTGAGGCAATGTTACATATCCATAGCTCAAGTGGTATATTGAGTGAAGACACCGCGTTTCAACACTGAGGTCTTGGTATCCATTTCTTAGTGGAGGTGGCTACAAGAGTGTACACTGACTTGGGTGTGTTCTAACATTAACAAAAAAAAAAAAGAAGGTTGAGTGATGCAGGAATGAACGTGATGAGGTCGATCATCCTCTTCCTCAAGGATGACTACTCCAAATTCACAAAGCTTCTCTGGACTCCTCACAAAGACTTCTCGAATCCACGGGAAAAAAAAGCATAAAAATAGAAATAAATTCTAATAAATTTAATTTTTTTTAATTGATTCATCCAAATAAATGAGTTTAAAACCCTTTAAATAGGGATACCAAGTAATATGGGAGAGAAATCAAAAGCAAACTATAATTAAAAGTCCTAGAAATTCGTAACTTATTATGAATAGTAAATTTACTTTTATAGTAAGTGTCCATTGTGGTTTAACCATGTTATTCTCCTAATTGTTCTAAGCACTTTTCATGTTAGACACAACTCCTAAAGCCAAACAGATGAAGAGTTATAATCAAACTAAAACTTACTAAAAATAGTAAAATGAAAATAAACATGGAATTTTACGGTCGATATGATGAAATCTAGCAAATTTGGCGAGGGTAACCCAACATATTTGAGTTGGTTGGCTAAAGTATCTCGCCCCACCCCAAAATCATATATGGTACATTGAGTAACTCGTTTCGGTTTGCGAGATATGCCTATTTTAAGGTTCTGACGGTCTTGATGACTTCTGCCTCTGATCAGACCTTTTCTGATCCATCGTGGACATGAAAGTGTCTATGACCTGCTCTACATCATTCTCCTCCACTTCAAAAGAAGTCGTCTTCGAGTTTTCGTACTGCTTCGGTTCATGATACTTGGTCTGGTGCACCGTAACGATACCCGAATCAAAAGTTATGATCAATTTACGGTCCACCTTCTTTTAGTTCAACCATGCTAGGAATGTATCTATGACACATTCTACATCAAACCCCTCCCCTTGTAAAAAAACTCGTCATCGAGTTACTCAAGGAATTTAGTTCATGATTCTGAGATAACTTTTAATACCAATGTTTGTTAGTCATTTTTTTGTACTTGGATTTATGCTCTTGAGCTGATATAATACATGTACTCGTGCTTTCCTTGACTTGACTACTATCGATCAGTTCCTTCACTTCTGCCTTCAAGATCTCACATTCTTTTTGATAATGTAGGCAATTAGGTAGACTTGCCGTTGAGACAAGATTAATGTGGTTTTGTATATCTCATATGGAAGGTAATTTATTAGGCAATTTATCAAGCACAGTCACCTTGAACTCTTGCAACACTGGTTTTAAATCCCCTGGGATGTTCGTAGGCTCCATGTTTTCTTTCTTTTCAAATAATGCATATATATCTTCTATTTTCTCATATTGTTTAACAAAAGCCTATTCAGTTGTGACAGATTGTCCCTCCACTTTAGAAGTCTTTGGTTGGTTCCCCCTTCCCATAGGAGCAAGGATAACTTTTTTACTATCTTTGATAAATATAAATAGGTTATCTCGATCCATATGCGTAATATCAATATTATTTTGCTAAGTAACATGTGGCAAGCTTCCATGTCGACCACGTCACACATTACTTCATCCTTATAATATTTACCAACGGAAAAGGATATATGACATTGTTCAGTTACCTTTGTTTTGTTGACCTCCTTAATCCATCCAATCGTGTATGGAGATGGGTGCCTTTTCTGTTTTCAGTTGTAGATTTTTCGTCATTATTTTTTATACGAAATTCTCATCGCTCATGACATTGATGATTACATTGTAGACTTTTTGGTATGCAGTGCACCTTGTTTGAAAGATGTTGTGTCATTGTAAATTTATCTATACTTTTGGCATGTACAATGACTTCCTTATGTTCAAGGTGGTGGCCTGTAATTCACCATTATCAATAAGTGTTTTGCGAAAATCAGGGTTGCTTCGTAAAATGACCATTGACAGTTGAGCATCGCCTTGGGCAGGGCGTAACTAGCTCATCCGCAATACGATTGAGGGTTGCATAAAGCCCTTGCATGGTCAACTGACTCTCCCAGTAGAAAGCTTCTATTCTTTTTGAAAGAAAACGAATCCCTGGATCATCCTCCACAGGATTTTAGTTCATACCTTTGTTGTTTGCCATCAAACCGAGAAGAGTCCTCGCTTCGATACTAATTGATGCAGGGATAAACGTGATGAAGTCGATCATCGTCTTCCTCATGGATAACTACTCCGAATCCACGGAGCTTCTCTAGACTCCTCATGGAGACTTCTCAAATCCACGAGGAAAGAAAGCAAAAAAATAGAAATAAATTCTAATAAATTTGAAATTTAATTGATTCATCTAAACAAACGAGTTTATAACCCTTTAAATAGGGATACCAAGTAATATGGGAGAGAAATCAATAGCAAACTATAACTAAAACTCCTAGAAATTCATAACTTACTACAAATTGTAAACTCCTAGAAACTCCAAAGGACAGATCAGCCTATTAATTTCTGATTTTGGGCCCACCTGATTCCTGTATTTGCCTCTATTTTGGACTCAACGCAAAAAATAATATGATGGAATAGATGGACGTAATGGATTTCTCAACACATCAAATTGGACCCCACTTCATGTGGATGGTGTACAAGGCAGGTGTGCACCGGCCATGTATTGAACTAGCCAAAGTCAATCAGTTTGTGCTGACCCGACGCTGGCTCTGATTTAAATCCAAATACAAAACAGGTACCTACGGTCCTTTCTTGTGAGCCACAGTATCGGTCTACACGATCGATCCGGACCGTCCATCAGATCCATATGGGGCTTCTTAACACTGCCTAGGTGGCAGAATTCTAAAAGATCGCGAGGCGCTAAATCCATCCGTTCAAGCAGAGAATAGACGGTGTAAGGAGAAATATGGTGGGCCGCACTAAAACAGAGGAAAACACAGTCATTTTCGACCGTTTTTCTGTGAAAAATCCAATGAACGGATTGGATCTTTCTAAAAATACCTAGAAATGGGCCTCACCAACGTCCAGCGTCAGTTCGCAAGGCCTGTTTCACGTCCGGATGCAGCCCGACTTTTGCGGGTTGTGGTGTGATCTCGTTGATGGTCAGACGACTGATCTGGACTGTCCATCATGCAGGCCTTTCCAAAATGTCTCAGGGGACGTTATCCTTTTAGAAAGATAGTAAGAGAAGTAAGGAGTGCAGCGCCATTTTTTTTTTCGGTACGTTAACTCTTACGCACGCAGCCTCCTTTCGCATCGACCTGTTGCTGCGAAAATTCCTAGCCGACCGACTACAGTAGCTTATAAAAGAGAAAGGTTGAGAGAGAGAAAGGGGATTCACAGCTGGGAGCTGGAGTGTGGAGGTGGATCAGAGAGAGAAAGAGAGACCGAGAGTATTTTTTTTATTTTTAGCTTTTATTTATTTATTTTATTCACTGCTCTTTTATGATTGTTGAGAGATCCAGCCAATCATGTTAGGCTAAACCCCTTAGCTAGGGCTAAGGGGTGAAGCTTGTAGCGTGATGAGAGACGTTTGATTATGTCTTTTGTTTAATATTGAACTGATTTTGATTTATGTTTACTATGAGAATATTTTTATTTTTTAATAGTCTGTTGTGACTGAAATTACAGTGGGTCTGCGATGGCTTTGAATATTTTCTTTTCCTTTTTATGTTTATGACGTCAGGAAGCCCTGTTGTTCACCATAGTCTCCTGGGCATGGTCGGATGTCAGTACCCTTCCTAACCTTCATGCATTGTTGATTGGTTGGTAATTAATTTAATTCTGTTGTTTGCCAGTCTCCTGAGCATGGTTTGGTGATGGAATCCATTCTAATTCATATACCTTTCATCTCTTTAAAACTAGATCAAAGTAAGTTCAGTTTAATTTCCATGAAACAGGCATAAGATCTCCCTGATCTCTACAAGTGGATCCTCTGAATCCCTAGTTCCCTTTCTCTGAATTTTTCTAAGTTTTGGATTAATTATTCTACAATTATTTCAACATTACTAATTGATTTAGAATTCATCTTAGTCTAGTTCTAATTCTACTTAGTTTTAGAGTACGTACAAGTTTCAGTCCCTTGGAATTCGACCTCGGTGTTACCGAGTTTTATTATTACATCACAACCCTGCACTTAGGGAGTGAACAAGTTTTTAGCGCCGTTGTCGAGGACTGACGGCTACGTTTGTCTGAGATTAACTAGTTTTAGGATTAGTTTAAGATTAGAATTTTTTAATTTTAGGTTAGAATTCTTTTTCTGTTTTTAGAAACTAATATGTTTTCCTGTTTTACAGGATCTTGACATAAGTTCTAAATTGGTAATCTCTTTCTAATTTCTCTACTTTTCTATTTCTAGAATAAGGCTTTTAGTTTTAGAAATTTGAAAATTTTTTTTCTTTCCAGAAACTAACATTACTTTTTATCTTATGATTTTTAATTTAGAACTTTCTAACTTTAGGTTTCCTATTTTTAGAAACTAATTTCTTTTATTTTTCTTTTTCAGGATCTCAACATAGGAACTGCTCATTTGGTACATTCTTTCTAACTTCTTCTCCTCTTACTTTCTACTTTGTTGTAGGACCTTTTCTTCTATTTTTCATAGGATTAAATTCAAATTAAATTCAAGTTAAGGGTTTCATCATATACATGCACGAGTGGCAACGTCAGTATACTGAGAAGAATAACCTATTTCGGGATGATGATGAGATAAATCAACTTATGTCTCAAAACTTTTTTAAAACTATCATTGAGAACCGATTAGAATATAAAGATCCACCGGCTAATAAGTCCTTACGTGATTATATGCAGGAGAACAATTACACCCCACAGATTAATAAAACAGTACGTGAGTATTGGAGTTATCATAACTATGGTTGTGAGAATTATTATCACCCATCCGATAAAAAGAAAACAATGCGTGATTATATTATGAGTAATAATAAGTATTATCAACCATCAGATTCTCCCACCTATGATCTGTATGACTATAACCAGTGGGGACATCAATGTCGGGAAGCTGAACTAGCTATATATCATAGTGATAATTCTCTTGGGTCCTCTACCTTTGAAACCCAACCAGAAACAATCCAAGAGGATTCACTTCAGAAACTCATGAAAGCATAAGAGCAGTTCAATCAACTTGTCATACAATCATGTGAACTGCTCAAATCCTCAATTCCAATAATTCAGTCACACCTTATGGAGAAGAAAAAGGCTAGGTTATCCCAGCCTCATCCAAATTTAAAAGCACAATGCAAGGAAAGTGATCCGCATTTACTTTTGAAAGAATCTGGAATTTGGAATGAAGAGTTGGATTCTGTTAATGAGCATGTGGTTCAATTTCCTGATGAGTCAATCTCGATGACTGTTCAAAAGAATGGTGAAAATACATGAGTATCTTTTAAATACATTGATGATGACACACATTCCTTACATGACATACAGGATTTCAATGATGAGGAGGTTAGTTTATTCGAACCTTAACTGAGTTTAGGAATAGAATTGAGGAAGGCGATTCCATCCCAACTGTGTACTGCACGGAACTAGATGATGATGCGTATTGGGATGATGATCCTAAATGTGCATCCACAGTTCCCTTGGAATCCATCTCAAGTGTGGTTCAGGTCAATGATCAAGACGTAAACGAAGTGGTTGGTCATAATGAGTCACTCCCCTCACCTGATATGTCTGATTTAAAGGTGAAGAATGAGCCCCTTACAACCGACCTTTCTAACTCTTGTGAAACATGTTTGGACCACTCCTCCGAATCGAATGATGATACGATTTGGGAGAAGGAGTTTCCCACTACGACTCTGGAATTTGAAACCACTCAGTTGAGGCCACCATTTGAGCTGCACACATTTGACAATTCAATGCCTTAATTGAGTAAGTTCAATGAACAGAGTGATCACATCAATGCATCACTTACTGATCTTCAATCTGTCTATGTAGGACTGGAGCAAGAGAGCGTACCTTCATTTACTTTCAAGGACGATGGATTCTTTAAGCAAAACATCATAAGCCATAATAAGTCACACTCAGCTGAACTTCCCAACTCTTGGGATTGCTTGGCACACTTTGTAGTTTCAAACAATCCCATGTTAAGAGACAAAGCGGATGCCTTGCAATACAACATCTCAGTAGTTATCACTGACCGAGAGAACCCTTACTCTGAAACCCTCTCTTCCCCTGATCCTAAACGTCTACCAGTAAAGGAAGAGGAGCTAAAAATTAAACCGAAGTTTGGAGCTTCGGAATGTGTTGAGACTACATCACTTCTCGAAAAGTTTTCTAAACCTTATTTACTTGTAGTCTCTGATTCACCATGCGATACTAATGTTGAAACTTCTTCTGTCATAGGTGAATCGTATATATTACGGATACCTCAAGCGATTCAATGGAAGATTTCATATGAGATACATAAGTCTCTCTGAAAAGTCATGCTCTAGGGCACCCAAGCCTATTGTAAAAAGGACTTTTGGATGATCCTGTTGAGGAACTTACTGAGAAACTTATCAAGATATTGATCGGAAGGGGAACCTTGCGGCATGATCGATTCAATGTTTGTGGGTAACATTACTGCAAACCCTCACGAGACTACAACTCGTCCACTAGGGGTAACCTAGGGGTTTAAAGGTTTGTTGCATATGCTAAATGCAATCGAGAGCACCTGCGTGCGAAAGTGGTATAGGTAGGATTTTATTTTTGTTATTTTTGTTATTTTTGTTTTACTTTCTCTCTCGTACTAACCTGCTCTCTCACAGCGATCTCTTGAAAAATCTCTCTCGATTCGTTATCGAGGTAATATCTTCCCATCACTTCTCATTCACTTTTGTTGTCCCATGTGCATTGCATACTCATATATCTTTTACATTGAGGACAATGTAGATTTTAGGTTGGGGGTGGGAGATTAGGTTACCTAATCAGTATTTTCTTGGTCCTGAGCAAAATTTGTGAAAATTTTTAAATCTTTCTGAAAATTTTTATGAATTCGAAGCGATTTTGATATCCATCTGTGACTGAAAATTTCAAGATTTGTGATGTTGATAATTTATAACTCTTGGATTCAGTAATTGTTAGATTTCATAATTAATTTTGAATTATTAATCCAAAAATAGAAGTTGTAAACATTGATTGAGTCATGATTTCACATGTCACATTTTGCTTTCATATTAAGGTTTCAATTCGATATTGAATGATTAATTTGATAATCACTAAGCATGAAAGGAACCAGCCTGAAAAATTTGCTCGTCATGATTTATGAAAAAAAATAATACCTTTGGAAAGAGTTGGGTGAATAATCTTCACCATAGGTCTTCTCTCTATAGGTGTGGATATAATTCTCCATGAATGATATGAAGAAAAGGGTTGGGTGTACAGTCTGCACTATAGGTTTTCTCCCTATAGGTAAGGATTCAATTCCCTTCCTTGGCATTTAAGAGAAAAATAAAAAGTTAAAATTTTTGAGGCAGGTTTTGGTTCGGGTTTTGGTTATCATGAATTCTCTTGTTGATTACCAATGATATCTTGAAATAGAGAAGTGAATTTTAATGTTGATAAGCCGAGATTACACTATACATCCATGGATCTTAATATTTAAAGTTGTTCTAATTGATAGATTAATACTTTGAACTTGATTATGAGTCTATTGAGCGCTTGAGTCCAGGAGAGAGTAATACCCAAACATTCATGAATCTTGAAATTTTAGTATTTGGATTATTTTGCAAAATCACTCGAGTTTATGGAAATCATCTTGTAAATCTCAATTTATTTTTCGCATACTTTGCTCGGGACTAGCAAAATGCTGGTTGGGGGTTGTGTTGAGGGTTAAATATTACATATTAGACCCTAGTTATTATCCAAATTTATGAACATGATGCTGTTTAACGTCCTATTTTAATCATATTTTTGTTGCAGGGTGTAATTAGGAGCGTTGACTGAAAAAGGGTATTAAAAGTGTTGATTTGACGCTCCGAAGTCACCAAAGCAAGGAATGGACTCAAGAGGACTGATATCAATGGATTTACATGCCAGGGATCCGAGAAAATCGAGCCGTTCGCATTAAAGAGGCCCGAAATTGGTCCAGAATGCAAGATTACATGGTTTCCGCCATCTGATTGACTTGAAACTTCATACATGAGATGGGGGCCATAAATTAACTGTACACATAAAATTTCAGCCTTTGGATATCACGGGAAGTGGGCCAATGGACAGATCAACCTATTAATTTCTGATTTGGGGCCCACCTGATTCCTGTATTTTCCTCTATTTTGGACTCAACGCATAAAATAATATGATGGAATAGATGGATGGAATGGATTTCTTAACACATCAAAGTGGGCCCCACTTCATGTGGATGGTGTACAAGGCAGGTGTGTACTAGCCATGTATTGAACTAGCCAAAGTCGGTCAGTTTGTGCTGACCCGACGCTGGCTCTGATTTAAATCTAAATACAAAACAGGGACCTACGGTCCTTTCTTATGGGCCACGGTATTGGTCTACATGATCGATCCGGACCGTCCATCAGATCCATATGGGCTTCTTAACACTTCCTAGGTGGCAGAATTCTAAATAATCGCGAGGCGCGAAATCCATCCGTTCAAGCAGAGAATAGACAGTGTAAAGAGAAATATGGTGGGCTGCACCAAAACAGAGAAAAATACAGTCATTTCTGACTATTTTTCTGTGAAAAATCCAATGAACGGATTGGATCTTTCTAAAAATACCTAGAAATGGGCTTCACCAACGTCCAGCGTCAGTTTGCAAGGCCTGTTTCACGTCCGGACGCAGCCCGACTTTTGCGGGTTGTGGTGTGATCTCGTTGATGATCAGACGGCTGTTCTGGACCGTCCATCATGTAGGCCTTTCCAAAATGTCTCAGGGGACGTTATCCTTTTAGAAAGATAGTAAGGGAAGTAAGGAGTGCAGCGCCGTTTTTTTTTTTCAGTACGTTAACTCTTACGTATGCAGCCTCCTTTCGCATCGACCTGTTGCTGCAGAAATTCCCAGCCGACCGACTATGGTAGCTTATAAAAGAGAAAGGTTGAGAGAGAGAAAGGGGATTCACGGCTGGGAGCTAAAGCGTGAAGGTGGATCAAAGAGAGAAAGAGAGACCGAGAGTATTTTTTTATTTTTAGCTTTTATTTATTTATTTTATTCACTGCTCTTTTATGATTATTGAGAGATCCAGCCAATCATGTTAGGCTAAACCCCTTAGCTAGGGCTAAGGGGTGAAGCTTGTAGCGTGATGAGAGACATTTGATTATGTCTTTTGTTTAATATTGAACTGATTTTGATTTATTTTTACTATAGAAATATTTTTAGTTTTTAATGGTCCGTTGTGACTGAAATTACAGTGGGTCTGCGATGGCTTTGAATATTTTTTTTTCCTTTTTTATGTTTATGACATCAGGAAGCCCTGTTGTTCTGCATAGTCTCCTGAGCATGGTCGGATGTTGGTACCCTTCCTAACCTTCATGCATTATTGATTGGTTTGTAATTAGTTTAATTCTGTTGTTTGCCATAGTCTCCTGGGCATGGTTTGGTGATGGAATCCATTTTAAGTCATATACCTTTCATCTCTTTAAAACTAGATCAAAGTAAGTTCAGTTTAATTTTCATGAAACAGGAGTAAGATCTCCCTGATCTCTACAAGTGGATCCTCTGAATCCCTAGTTCTCTTTCTCTGAATTTTTCTAAGTTTTAGATTAATTATTCTACAATTATTCCAACATTGCTAATTAATTTAGAATTCATCTTAGTCTAGTTCTAATTCTACTTAGTTTTAGAATACGTACAAGTTTCAGTCCCTTGGGATTCGACCTCGGTCTTACCGAGTTTTATTACTACATCACAACCCTACACTTGGGGAGTGAACATCAATCTGATAGAATCTCGCAAAATCGGCGTGGGTAACCCGGCATTGCCAAGTTGGTTGGCTAAAGTAGCTCGTCCTACCCTAAAATTATACATGGTACATCGAGTAACTCATTCCAGTTTGGGAGATATGCCTGTTTTAAGGTTCTGGGTCTTGATGACTTGTGCCTCTGATTGAGCCTTCTCTGATCCATCTTGGACATGAAAGTGTCCATGACCTGCTCTACATCATCAAGGCAATGTTTAATTGGAGTTAGCCAACTAATGTGATAGAGATATAGAGTTTTCTTTGGATGGCTGGTTATTATTGTTGTTTTATTAAGTGTTTCTTAAGGATCATTACCCCTTTGACCTGGTTGATGAGGAAGAACATGAAGTTTGAATGGATTGAGGATTGTAAGCAGGCTTTTACTGAGTTAAAGACTCGCTTGATGATTACACTCGTCCTCACCATTCCTATCTGGGGGGAAGGATTCGTTGCATATACTGATGCGTTGCTTTAGGGATTAGGTTGCATCCATATGCAGCATGAGAAGGTGGTCATGTATGCATCTAGATAATTGAAGTTCTATGAGCATAATTACTCTACATATGATTTAGAGCTGACAACCGTAATCTTTGCATTGAATGTGTGAATGCACTATTTATATGGGTAGAAGTTAAAGTTCTTTTCTGACCACAAGAGTCTTAAGTAATTTTTTTTCTTTTTTCACAAAGGGAGTTAAATTCGCACTAGCGCATATGGATGGAGGTCTTGAAAGATTATGAATTCATTCTTCATCATCACCCCAGTAAGACCAATGTGATTGTGGACAGTTTAAGTTGTTAGCCACGAGGGTTAGTTGCATGGATGGAGTTGAACGTTCAGGAGCGGAGGATGCTCTTGATGTAGTGGTGAAGCTTGACGTCCAACTGTGTTTGGACGATGTAATGTGCAGCTCTCTAGTCTATCTATTTAGCCGACCTTCTCTAGTTTGTCTATTCGATTATGGTGATGTGCGGTTATGATGAAAATGATGATATTTGTGATTTTATAGTTCATCCGACCCATTTGATATGTTTTAATGTATTACTTATGTATGTAGTTAATTATTAATTGTTTATTAGGCTTTGTGAGAGCCCACTTGTTCATGGTCCATAGGAAAGCCCATTTGCCTATTAAGGCCTTGTAAGAGCCCCCTATTTCATCAATCTTATGTGAGCCCTCTAGTTCATGGGCCTTGGGAATGCCCATGTAATGCCCTAGATTTCAGGGGCCGAGTAAATACTCGACCCTAGATATCCCGCGAGTGCCACTTATACTTTGTGGAAGTGAGATTCTACAATTTGTTTCACCTGAAATTTGAGCAGTTCATAAAATTAAAATAGACTATGCGATATAACTTAGAATAAACGTAAATTTTAACATAAGTAAATCAGCTAACAAGTAAAATGTCTATCCAAAGTACAGGACTACAGTTGAGTAAAATTTACAGTTCTAAAAATACAGAATGTGTCAACTCTAAAATCTTTTTGATGTCTCACAGGTGTCCTACATCGGGCCATGTAACAACTAAAAATACAAGGACTCCTCCTCCGAGTTATGTGCGCCTTCTCCAATGCATCAGACTCCATAGTACCTACATCTATACACCCAGGTCTATAGCTTAACTGGCAGACTGAGTGAAGATACCTCATTTTAACACTTGAGGTCTTGGTATCGATTCCTAGCGGGGGTGGCTAACATGGAGTGTGTGTACTGACATGCGTTTGTATTTGTATTAACAAGCTAACTCAAAAAAAAAAGTACCTGCATCTATAACAGTGTCTGGTTGGTATTTTAAAACACTGTCCCAGAGTGGGAGTGAGTAATCAACTCAGTGGTTCTATTAACTCTAAGTTACACATGTTATCAACTCCATTAGCATATATAATAATAAAGCAACTTAAACACCCAATTCCTAATTATTCTTATTAATGCACATGTATGTTGTTATGAGATGGTGTATGCCCTCACAATCTAACACTCCCTCATAAGCGACTCTGACGGCTTATTCACAAATGTCAACACTCATTTATCACGCGACCACAATACTTAAGTCGTCATATCCTAAATTAATGCGATGAATGTTCATGTTAGCCGAGTAATTAATTAAGTCCGTTCATCTAGAAAAATTGGAGAAGCTGGAATACTTCAATTTAGTCAATGGCCTTATCTAGATTGTCAGGCCTAGGGCGGCCGTAACAGCTTTATGCTTGCGATCCATAATCCGTATTAAGGTTACCACACAAACGACAACTCCCCAATCAATTTCAAGACACTACTGGCCTAACCAATCACTCAAGACCCAGATGACATAACTCGGACGCACAGGGTTAGGCTGCCCATCGATGGGTGGAAGACACCCACAAATGATTTAAGGGTTGTCACCCAAACGTAATTGTGGAGCGGTCATGACATCATTACAATATGAAGTACTAGGCTCATAGCCTCCTTGATTTCTCATTGGTCATTATGGGAAGACTCGTCACCTCAGCATAGGCTGACGACACAGACATGATATCCCATACCACCATGCTCGACTTCTGAAACTTGGGGATTGTATCATTAATGGTTATTAGTAGGCCTCTCATGGGTATGGGTGCTCCAGATCCAGGCAGGCATGATCGTATATAGTGGAAACACATGATTGGTCGGCTATTAGGCTAGTTTGGTTGACTTGAGTGAATCTCGACATAATCGACATATGGCGGAAGCAACCCGTGTAGTCTAATTACTGTCGGTTGTCCGCATTCAGTTTGGGTCAATCGGATTAGTCTAAGGCGGCCGACTCAATTATGGCTACTCTTATGAATTTATGGTTTGTCAGCCAACCCGATTAACCAAATAGCCGTAATCAATCAATATACTAATAAATTAATCAACATAGCTATAGTAAAGAATACAAATATCAAATCAGGAAAAATCTACTTTATTTGGGCAAATTATCGAATATGTAGGCATATTACTACTATTCATCATAATTCGCATGAGATAAGGCGAATTGAACGCATATGTAGGTGGATAATAGGAAGCATGAGCAACAAATCTAGCAATTTCATGTCATGAATGTCAGATAGTTGTGGAGGATGTGTAGCCTTGGTTGGTTAGGTGCATCACTTATGCACACATGTCATGAAGGGTGCATTACATGACTAGATGTGGATGTTGCATGGTATGCTCATTGGTTATGGATGTTGTAATATACATGGTTTTATTGTGATATAGACATGACAATTATATTCTCATGTTTTTTCATAATACCAAAAATATAGAGTTATGGGCCCCATTGGTGAAATTTCCTAAATCTCATTGGTACCATTTGGTACCTCATCATTAGGACCAGGTGGATACACGGGTCATGGTGCATTAGACTCCTATTGTCATGGTCATATGGGAAGAGGTTTGACTTGCCTAAAATGTGTGGATTGTGAAATGAGTTCAAGTTGACCCCTTAGCATGTTAGGATTGCAATAAAGTTTGCTATCGACTATCAAGTGAAGTGATTTATCAGCCACGATGCATTTGCCTCCACAAAATAGGCAGGTTTTAAAGGTCATATGCCACGGTTGATTGGGTATTGTCATTGTTCACACCCCAAGTATAGGGTTATGATGTAGTAATAATCTCGGTAAGACTGAGGTCAAATCCATATGGATTGAACCTTGTACATAATCTGAGAGTAACTAAAAATAGAACTAGAATAAGATGAAATCTAATTAGAGGAATATGAAGGAATAATGGTGAAAGTATTAATCTAAAACTTGTATAATTCAAAGGTAGGAAACTAGGGATTCAGAGGATTCACTTGTAGAGATGGGGGAGATCTATGATTGATTCATAAACTCAATTGGACGTCGAGTACCATCTTCATCTAGTTGGAAGATATATCACTAAAGTTCAATCTGAACTTCCTTTGATCTAGTTTTTAAAGAGATAAATGGTATGAGAATTAGAGTTGATTCCATCACAAAACCATGCCCATAAGACAAAGTAAACAACAGAATTAAACCAATCCACAACCAATCAAAAAGATGTATGAATATTAGGAAGGATTCTATCATCCAACCATGTCCAAGGGGCAATGGTGAACAATGAGGCTTCTTATCTTCACAATCAAAATAATGAAAAGGAAATACTCAAAGTTATTGCAGATTTATTGTAATTTCAGTCACAACAAACCATTAAAACCTGAAAACATTCCTATTAATCAAACATAATTAATGTAGTTCATTGCATGAATTAAAACCATAAAATCCTTCCCATCACACCATGAGCTTCACCTCTTAGCCATAGTTAAGAGGTTTAGCCCGACATGAATGGACTAGATCTCACAAAAATCATAAAAAAATAGTAAAGAAAATAAATAAAATTCTAAAACTTCTCTCTCTCTCTCTCTCTCTCTCTCTCTCTCTCTCTCTCTCTCACTTACGTCCGAAGACTAGATGCTTTCTCTCTTTTCTTTCTTTTATATGTAGGGAGATCGGTGGAACTTTCGCATGAGAGGCGGTTCAGCAAGTCAGGTGGAAAGTTCCAGACGCCGACTCTGTTGCGTAGAAAAAACCAGACGCGCACTCTCTGTTCTTCGCAGCAAAATAACTTACATTGGGCCTTAATATTCACACATAGGTTATTCTTTTTGTAAAGAGAAAACGTCCCTACGGATGGTTTTCGACAACCTACACAATGGACAGTCTAGATCATCGAATCAATCAAAGGAGGTGGACCACAAAGATTGTCTGCACGTCTGTTTGCGAAATAGAGCTTGTGCAGCCTCTTGCGCTGTGACGTTAGTGGGGCCTATGATTGATGTCAGCGGTGAAATCCAGTCCGTCCATTGGATTCACCTCGAAAAACCATTTGGACATGGTTAGTGTTAGATCGAATTTGGTGTGGCCCACAGAGTTTCTCTTGCACTATCAATTTTTCGCTTAGATAGTTGAAAATTAATCTCCATTGTCTTCTGGGAGTCTGTCACCTAGGCAATAGTCACGCCCACCCTCTAGAGTGAATGAACGGTTCGGATCATCAAATGGTATGATGAGTGGGATCCACAACTTAAATCAACTTTCGCAAGGTGTGGACGCTGTGTACATAAAAATTGGATCAGGTCAGCGCCCGCTGATCGATCTTAGCGGTCTGGTATGGTGCGGGAGTGCACCACCTGTGCACTCCCACATGTACATGTGGGGTCCACTGTGATGCATGTGAGAAATCTACTTTGTCCATCTCTTTTCTCATCTCATTTAAATGGTTGGGACCAAAATTGAGACATATCTAGATATCAGGTGGGCCCTAAATCAGAAATTCATTAGCCGATCTATCCGTTAGCCCACTTCTACATGGATCCAATGGTTAAAATTCGACATGTGTGGTTAATTTATGGTTCTCAGGCCATGTATGAAGTTTCGAGCCAAACTGATGGTGAGAACTTTGTGATCATGCATTCTGGATGATTTTCGGGCCCGTTTAACGTGAGTGGCCTGATTTTCTTGGATTCTGGCATGTACTTTCTTCGATCTCGGTCCCTAGAGGTCCATCCCTTGCCTTGGTGATTTATGAGTATTAAATCAATGCTTTTAGTACCATTTTTCAGTCCAGGCTCCTAAATACACCCTGCATCACAAATACGATTAAAATAAGGCGTTAAACAGTATCATGCTCATAAAATTAGGTAATAACTGGGGTCTAATATGTAATATTTGACCCTTAACATAACTCCCAACTAGCATTTTACTATTCCTGAGAAAATTATATGAAAAATAGTTTAAGAAGTACGAGGTTATTCCTATAAACCCGAGTGAATTTTGAAAAAGAATCTAGATACGAGAATTCTAAGATTCATGAATGTTGGGCATTATTTTCTCCTGGACTCAAGCGCATGGTAAACTTCATAATCAAGTTCAAGGTATTAATCCATCAATTAGAAAAAAATTTAAACATTGAGTGTGTAATGGAAGATGTCAATCTATCATAGAAAAAGTGTGTAATGTGCCACATTTCAAAACCGTGTTGTGGGCATGAACTAACAAGATCCTTGAACCTTTCCCAACATTGGAAGAATGTTTCATCCTTCTTTTGGACAAAGTTCATAATTGATTTTCTAAGGGTGTTCGTTTTATGATGTGGAAAAAATTTATTTATGAACTCCCTTTGCATATCATTCCATGTGCCAATAGATCTAGGACGTAGTGAATGCAACCACATCTTAGTTTTCTCTTTCAAAGAAAAAGGAAAGAGTTTCAGCCTGACTGTGTCCTCAGACATGTTTGAAAAATATAATGTGACTATGATCTCATCAAACTCTTTTAGGTGTAGATATGGATTCTCTGACTCAAGCCCATGAAATTTAGGAAGGAGTTGGATCACCCTGGCTTAATATCTATGTGTCCCGTATTCTCAGAAAAAACCATGCATGAGGGCGTGCTCACCCTCACCGATTATAAATAATCTCATAAAGTACGAGGCGGGGGTACTTGATGCATCTCATTCTCATCATACACTTCCTCAACCCCAGGTAGAGGTAGTGCTTGAGGTTGATTTGCAGTCATAACCTCAATTAACTCAGGAGATTTCGAGCAGTGTCTAATCCTGTGATGGACAGTTAACCCCTCAACCAATCCTCCTTCAATCAAGAGACGTCGAGTATTGTCACGAACCCACTTAGGCATGAAATACTTGCAACGCTCAATTCAAATTCTAAACCTAAACCTAAAGGAAAGAAAAAAAATAAAAATCTAGAAAGAAAGGGAGGGTTGGAAAGAAGTTACCAGATTGGAGTCCCTAAGTTAAAAACCTGTAAAATAAACCAAAACAAGTTAGTTTTTAAAAATGAAAAGTTTCTAAAATCAAATTAGGAAAATTCTAACCTAGAATTTGGAAATTTCTAAAAAATAAAGAAAGGAAAGATGGACCAAATTAAGAAAATTTCTAAAAATATCGAAAAAATTGTAATATAGAAATAGAAAGTTTAGAAAACTAGAAAATTAGAAAGAGATTACTAATTTAGAAGTTTCTATCTCAGAATCTTACAAAACAAGAAAGTTAGATTAGTTTCTAAAAGTAAAAAATAATAAATAAATAAATAATAAAAAACTCTAAACCTAAAGTTTGAAAACCTTAATCTTAACCTAATTCTAAAACTAGTAAATTTCAGAAAAACATAACTGTCAACCCTGGCAACAACGTTAAAAACTTGTTCACACTCCAAGTATAGGGTTGTGATGTAGTAATAATCTCGGTAAGACCAAGGTCAAATCCACAAGCATTAAACCTTGTACGTGAGTAACCAAAAATAGAACTAGAATAAGATAAAATTTAATCAAAGGAATATGAAGGAATAATGGTGACAGTATTAATCTAAAAGTTATAAATTCAAAGGTAGGAAACTAGGGATTCAGAGGATCCACTTGTAGAAATTAGGGAGATCTATGCTTGATTCATGAACTCAACTGGACGTCGAGTCCCATCTTCATCCAGTTGGAAGATATATCACTAAAGCTCAATCTGAACTTCTTTTGATCTATTTTTCAAAGAGATGAAAGGTATGAGAATTAGAGTTGATTCTATCACAAAACTATGCCCATGAGACAAACAACATAATTAAATCAATCCACAACCAATCAGAAAGATGTATGAATGTTAGGAAGGATTCCATCATCTAACCATGTTTAAGGGGCAATGGTGAACAATAGGGCTTCCTATCTCCACAATCAAAATAATGAAAAAAATACTCAAAGGTATCACAGATCTATTGTAATTTCAGTCACAACAAACCATTAAAAACTGAAAGCATGCCTATTAATCAAACTATAATCAAAGTAGTTCATGACATGAATCAAAACCATAAAATCCTTCCCATCACACCACGAGCTTCACATCTTAGCCCTAGCTAAGATGTTTAGCCTGACATGAATGAACTAGATCTCATAAAAATCATAAAAAACAGTAAAGAAAGTAAATAAAATTCTAAAACTCCTCTCTCTCTCTCACTGACGTCTAAAGACTAGATGCTTACTCTCTCTCTCTTCTTTTTTTTATAGGCAGGGAGATCGGTGGAGCTTTCGCACAAGAGGCTGTTCAACAAGTTAGGTGGAAAGTTTCAAATGCTAGCTCTATTGTGCAGAAAAAACTGGACCCGCACTCTCTGTTCTTTGTAGCAAAACAACTTGCGTTGGGCCTTAATATTCACACGCAGGATGTTCTTTTTGTAAAGAGAAAACGTCCATACGGACGGTTTTCGACGACCTACACAATGGATGGTCCAGATCATCGAATCAATCAGAGGCGGTGGACCACAAAGATTGTCTGCATGTTTGTTTGCGAAGTAGAGATCGCGCAGCCTCTTCCACTGTGATGTTGGTGGGGCCCATGATTGCTGTCAACGGTGAAAGCCAGTCTGTCCATTGGATTTACCTCGAAAAAACATTCGGACATCATCAGTGTTAGATCGGATTCGGTGTCGTCTGCAGAGTTTCTCTTGCGCCATCAGTTTTTCGCTCGGACAGTTGAAAACTGATCTTCGTTGTCTTCTGGGATTCCGTCACCTAGGCGATGGTCACGCCCACCCTCTAAAGTGAATGAATGGTTCGGATCATCAAATCAGATGATGAGTGGGACCCACAACTCAAATCAGCATCTGCACCTTGCGGACACTACGTACGTAAAAATCAGATCGGGTTAGCGCCCACTCACCGATCTCAGTGGTCTGGTGTGGTGCGCCAGTGCACCGCCTGTGCACTCCCACACGTACATGTTGGGTCCATTGTGATGCGTGTGAGAAATTTACTCTGTCCATCTCTTTTCTCATCTCATTTAAATGGTTGGGATCAAAATTGAGGCATATCTAGTTATCAGGTGGGTCCTAAATCAAAGATTCATGGGCTGATCTGTCCATTGGCCCACTTTCACATGGATCAAGTAGCTGAAATTTGACATGTACGGTTAATTTATGGTCCTCAGGCCATGTATGAAGTTTCAAGCTGAACAGATGGTAGAAACCCTATGATCATACATTCTGGATGATTTTCGGGCTTGTTTAACGTGAGTGGCATAGTTTTCTTGAATTTTCGGCATGTACTTTCTTTAATCTTTGTCCCCTGGGGTCCATCCATTGCATTGGTAATTTATGAGCATTAAATCCATGATTTTAGTACCTTTTTTCAGTCCAGGCTTCTAAATACACTTTGCATCATAAACACGATTAAAATAGGACTTTAAATAATATCATGCTCGTAAAATCAAGTAGTAATTGGGGTCAAATATGCACTCAACACTCATCAATGCTTTTAAGAGAATAACAGTACTAAGAATATTGTTGGACATTTGACCTTAAAGGCATAACATACATGGTTGAATTGACATTTCATAGCATTGTATTGCATTTATTGGCATCATTTAGCATTGCATCACACTGGCATGATTGCGCACTCTAAGGTTGGTAAGTTTCATAACATATCATAAAAACAATGCACACGAAAAAGATGTACTCACTGAGCGGCTTCTTTTATTATATTCTCCAGGACAACGTAGATTACATAAGTAGTTTAGCATGGACATTATTGGGCACAATGACGTTCTATTCTTTTAGTCTCCGCAATATATCTATGTAATTAGAATTTGCGTATTCATTTATCCGTAAATGTTTTATAATAAAATGAAAATTTGGGTTGCTTTTAATTCGCATGTTGTTCATATTACCTGATATCATAATTGAGGAAAATAGTACCAACTATAAAAAATAAAAATAAAAATAAAAAATCAGTTTCATTCCAAGAACTAGCAGAGTCATGATTCCAGCTCATTTTTTAGGCTTGACACGCATGTAGGTCAAAGGTAGTATGATTCCTCACTTATTGGAACACGCAACAACTATAAAATTAGGATTATTTAGACGGATGCAGCTTGCCTAAGGTGTTACAGAATCTCTTGTCATTGTGACATGACCCAATAAAAATGCATTACAAGTTAAGTGATAAAAAGTGTATGCAATCACTTTAGAGACTATCCACAAACAAATGATTTTACCGTTTTTTCATAAGCTCATGGGTTCAGGTGGTACATTTCCAATGAGCCACTTCAAGTTTGGTTAAAGGCTATTGGCATCCAAGGAAGGTTTTACTAGTCTACCACTAATTAGTGGCTTGGCCAATCTAGACCATGCATCTGGTGGCCTAGAACTGGTGTAAGATAATGATCCAAATTACAAACAGATCAGATGAAAAAAAAATAAAAGAAGTAGAAGAAAGAACGACATCTGATCCAAGAAATGGGTAGAATGATTTGTTGACCAGTGCTCAGGTTAACTGACTAGAGGATGGGGTTTTCATTTGGTGGGCCTTTTGGCCGTGGTCAATTTGTAATAGGAACAACCGGACGCGGATTTACTGTGAAAGCCTTCCACATGAATTCCTGCCATGGAATCCTAGGTGGGGCGCACCGTGATGTTTGTGAGAAATCCACTCCGCCCATATGGTTAATTAGCTCATTTTATGACATGGGAGAAAAACTGAGCCGGATCCAATAATCAAGTGGGCTGAAAACTTTAGGATTGAATGTCTACAGTTGAAATATTCATAGGGCTACAGAAGTTTTGAATCAGGGTATCTTGGATTCTGCTAAATTCTGGTCTTAAGTCCTAAAATGAGCTCAAAAAGCGGATGGATGGTGTAAATTTCTCACAAACAATACGGTGGGCCCCACCTAGGTTTCCAAAGCAGTAACTTCCTCCTGGATGCTTTCGCAGCAAATCCGCGTCAAGGATAATCAGTCGTTTTTGCGCAAACCACAGACCGAGGTGGCGTGTTGGGCTATCAATCACTTTCAATTATAAAATGTTAAATATTTCTCGACAGATGCTCCAGTGCTCTCAGAGCCTAAGGACGCAGATTAGCTACTGACCGGTTCAGTAGCAATCTGGCCACAAGGGATGTCACCAGGTACCGTGGCCCCACCATAGTCCATATGTTATATCCAAACCGTCTATTCATTTGGAAAGACCATTTTAAGGCGTGAGAAAAATAATGAGGCAAATCAAAAACTCAAGTGGACCCACCAGTGAAAACAATGGGGATTGAACACTTATCATTAAAAACTTCTTGGAGGCCACAGAAGCTTTCGATCAAGGTGATATTTGTGTTTCCCCTTCGTCCATGTATTTTTTAACTTATAGACAGGTTGGATCTCAAATAAAGATCATAGTGGACCTTAGGAATATTTCAACGGTGGGCGTCACTATCCCCACTGTTTTCTATGGTGTGTCCATTTGAGCTTTGGATCTGCCTCATCCTTTGATTCTTAACCAAAAAATAGTCTCTCCAAACGGATGGACGGTGTGGATATAATACATAGATCATGATGGGCCCACATAACCTGGTGACGTCACTTCAGTAGCCAGATTTGCTACCGAACTAGTCAGCAGCTAATCGGCGTCCAAGTTATAGTACTGTTAATTGCATCCATTTGGACAATCCAATGGATAGATAACTTCAAAGCACATTTTACAGACCACTGTACAAAAATCACTGATTAAATGATCAAATCCATCGCTGATTTGTAGCCCTCCATTTTCCGAGCCATGGATGAGATGGTTAGGATTGCATAACAAAATCATAAGCAATCTATGATTACCATTGTCAGTTTCTTAACTGGACTTTTTTAAGATGATCCGGACCATCCATATCAAAGGTTAGTGATCAGATTATTACCATTGTCAGATTGGTGTGATATTTGCATGGTAGTCCATAAAATCTATATCAAACCTATTAGACAGTCTTGGATTGAATTGTCCAACTGTTCCCAATGCAACCAGGATCACTGTAAGTAATCTGAGAACACTGGATCATATCTAGTATCTCTTGGTGTATTCATTTACTTTTAATATAGATGGTGTGATTGGGACAGTTGATCTGGTGGACCATCCATAAACTGTAGGAAGCAAGAGCAAGCAATTAGGGTGATTTTGTCCGTGGGTCATCCACGTGGTGGCTCACCGGCACGTGGTCTAGGGCCTACGCTTGCATGGTTCGGGATTCTTCCCATGTTAGTGAGTAAGAGAGAGAAAGAGAGAGGCAGAGTAGTCAACGACTATTCCCTTTCTTAAGAAAAAAACATTGATTCTCCGTAAGAGCACCGTAGCCACAGCCAAGGGCCCACGGTCACCAGCCCCGTGGCTGGTTGTCGGTGCCCTGTGGCCCCGCCACGATATATGTGTTTCGTCCATTTTTTTACAGATCATTTTAAGGCTTATTCCAAAATTGAGAGGGATACAAATCTCAGGTGTATCACCACAGGAAAACAACAGTGATAGGATATCCACCATTAAAATCCTCCTAAGGCTCATTATATTGTTTATTTGACATCCAATCTATTTATTAGGTTATAAAGATACTCCGGTGAAGGAAAAAAACAAATATCAGCTTGATCAAGTTCATTCAACACTGTTTATGTGGTCCACTTGAGCTTGGGATATACCTCCCTTTCGGTTCCATGGTCTCATATCAAGGGATAATTTAGAAAAATAGATGGACAACATTGATGAAATACACACATCATGGTGCGTCCCACAGAGCAATGACCACTCAGCCCTGTTCATCTGTTTTTTCATATCAATCTAGGACAGGAGACAAAAATGTAACAGGTTCAAATTTCAAGGGAACCATATTTACGAAAATAATGGTGATTGACTGTTAAAAACTTATTGTGGACCACAAAAATTTTGAATTAATCTAATATTTATATTTTCCCTTCATCTACATGTGTTTGACCTTATCAAGATACTGTATGGAAAAATAAATATCTCGGTGGCCCTAGGAAGTTTCTAATGCTAAGTGTTCGATCACTATTGTTTCCTCTAGTGTGATCCACTTGAGATTTGTATTTACTTCAATTTTTGTTTCATGTCCAAAAATCAGCCAGAAAAACGGATGGATGGTGTGGATATACTACACATACATCAAGGTGGGCCCCACAGCCTGGGCCGCACATAATCCACTCCCATATCCAAACCATCCAAATGTACTGATCCCTATAGATTTTGAACTTGTCTGATAGCAGATTGATCAAACGATCCCAACCTCCTGAAAATTTTCCTGTGTTTTTTCTCATCTTAGCCGTAGGTTTTCTCATAGCCTCTGTCTATTTCATGGCCACAAACCATTTAAAGAAGGTTCGATCAACCTTTCAGCATGAGTCATGTGGTATGTAAATTACGACGCTCGATCTGGACATTTAAAACGAGATACATGCATGCCACGTGTACTCTGTCCGTAGCTCATGCCCATGAATGAGGTACATGCATGCGTACGAAGGGGGTACATGTACCCACGTATATACGGACCAGAATTGAAGAGGTCACTCATTTCATACGCGCGCACAAAACATCATCAGTTGAGACAGGGGCTATGTTGCACGTGCCAATTCCAAAAATCAGATCGGTACGTACATAAAATGGGCCACGCTGCTATGGGAAATACGGACGGTCAAAAAGATAAGTGACTAATAATCTATAACCAACATGCACGTGTTGCACGCCCAAATCAATAACCATCTTGACAATAGGCTAAAGGAATTTTCATTGTGGGCCCCGCCTAATGAGCGGTACAGGTTCCTCATAAGTGTGCCACGGTAGAGCGTGTTTGGTGGATTGCCTCTTGACTGCTTCTTGGGGGTTATGGTAGTTCCCCTGTGACCATACTAATCGTAAATCAGGACCGTTCATTTAGTTCTTCCCACGATGGATGTGTAATAACTTAGTACAAGAGTATTTGATTATCCAAACTAGCCATTAGTTTGAGTTACGCACAAAAGTGGTAAGTGCAGGGAAAAAAAAAAGAAGATGTCCCTGGTTATCCGGTGTTGACAATCGACTTGTTTCTTGTCACGCTTAGGGCTGTACACGAACTGAGTTAGATCAGTTAGACCGGTCGACTTGACTTGAAAAAGCTCAATTTGACTCGGTTTGGAACTGAGTTCAAGCCATGTTGAGCTGATTTTTTAAGCTCAAAAATGTTTTGATCTGAGATCGAGCTTGCTCAAGCTCAGCTCAACTTGGATCGAACCCCAACTCAAATCGAACTCGGATCAAACCAATTTGGTGACTCGATTATTTTGATATTGATATTGCTCAGCAAGTGTTCAATGAAATGACTGAATGAAGTGTTGGCTAGTGGCAATGAATGTATGGATATAAAACAAATACTCTTATATCTTGATTTTTATGTTGCTTACTGAGTGTCTAATGAAATACCTATACACTGATGTCGCCGGTTTACATTCCATGAGAAATTGAAGGTGTACTTTATGTGTTTGAGAAAATGGCATAGAAGCTCAATCTTGGCTCGAACTCGGCTCAAATTAACCTGAGTTGTTGACTGAATCGAGTGGAGCTAGCCAGTCAGGCTCGAGGATCGAGTCGTCGAGCCAAGTTCGAGCTGGGGTCAGCTAGTGGCTGAGCCAAGTCGAGTTGTGCCAAGCTCGACTCGGTTCGACTCGTGTATACCTCTAGTCACATGTGATGTGTACAAGTGTGTCGGAATTGATATAACGACTCGATTTAAATTAATTAACTTTGACCTCAAGTGTCAAAATAAGCAGATACGTCCAATATAAATATATGTGACAATAATTTAAAAAGATCGATCTCATATTTAACTACTTACAGAATTTTGTAATATTCAGGCGATAATCAAATGGTGGATTCTTCATCCAAAAGTGGATTGTGCTTTGACTTTCACAAAATAATAATAACTTTTTAGTATACCAATGCAATCAGACAAAAGAAAAAATTCACAATCGATCACTAAAAGCGACGGCAAGAATGTGTCTTTTGAAATAACTACTTGATATTGAATAAGGATCAAGTCCAACATATTAGTATAAGCCTAAATTACAACTAAAAACTATCACTAAGACTTGCCACTATTAGATTATTACTACTCCTAGAGTAAACTGAGATAAAAGGAGGATTTGATTTATTTAATTTGTGTGAAATACTTTGTTCTGTTGATTTCTTTTGTTATTTATAGATTTCTCCCTCGGTTATTCATTATATGTTTCGCTTCTTCAATCCAATGGTTATGGCAACTGAGTTACCACATCAGCCTTTTAGATACTTTATTCCTTTTTCGATACAGTACTTCTAATTATTTCTCTTTCGCTCTATTGTTTTTCGCTTTCGGGCGCTTTTCGGCCTTTTGTTTTGCTTTTGGATGCCTCTTGACCACTTAGTTCACTTCTGAGCACCTCTCAACCTTAACTTTCCTCTCAACTGCACTTGATGGATGTCTCTCGATCATTTGGTTTGCTTTTAAATATATATAGTCTGCTCTTTATCTTATCATGCATACTAACAAGTATGATCTCGTAAAAAGTATTTCACATATGCTTGAATGTATTTAGTATACTATATTTTTTCCATATTATAATACATGTATATCCTTGTTAACTATTTCAGAACTGTGAAACTTAGGGTACAATAGTTGACGAGTGTTGCTCATAAAACGTGTACAATCTGAAGAAAGGCCCAACGAACGAATGGTCCTGATTGGTATATGGGATTGCCACATGTACCATAGAGGATAGGTGTACTGTATAAGTTAGATACTAGCCTCCGTAGCAACTCGAGATCACCAGCATGAGTTGCTCCATGGAGCACCGGCGGAGAGTTTACCATGCGCAGGGCATTATCCAATAAACTTGAAGACAGGAGGATCTTGACCATTGCTTTATGGAGTTGTATGTGAGCCATTGGAAATTTACTTTCAACGGTCCAGCTTGAGCCATGCGTATCATTGATTATAATAGTCCATTCAGTGTAAGATTCGTAATCTTGCATGTCTACACTATCACCTAGAATGTGGACAGCTGATCATCAGACCAGTGGGCCCCAAGCAATGCAAGATATTTCTCCACCGCATCCCATCTTGGGTTATTAGTTGGGTTTTGCTAGAATACATCCGGAGGGATTTCAATACAATGTATTCCTATTATATCGATTGTATCTGGGGTCGTACATAGAAATCCAAACCGTTGAACCGGCCAAATACAAAGAGTGGGTGATAAAAAATAATTTACAATATTAGAAATCCTAAATCTAAGAATCAATGGCTCACCAAGCGTCGTCAAGGAGACTGCCCACGATCAACAGGAAATTACTTAACGTTAATCCATGCCTTTCATAAGCTATACATCGCCTCTTGTTTTATCTTTATCCAAAAAGCTGGGCTGATTCGACACATAGATGGGTCACCCAACAAAATCATACCTAAAACCTTCGAAGTTATTTAGTATGGCCGACATAAGTTTTGGGACAGCATAATTTTTGGGTAATTTTTTAATCTTGATGAGACACACCAGGAGGTGATGCAGGAAAGGACGGTCTTACTCATGGGTAAGTACCCTAAATCCATTAGGGGTCGTTTGGCACCTTGGATTGGAGGGGATTAGAGGGGGGTTTTAAATTCCTTTGGTTGTTTGGCAGCAAAAAGCAACCCGGGATTGCCAAACCAGGGGGTTCCCAATTTCCTCTTTGAGGGGGTTTGTAATCCACGGTGAGAGCTTGGATTATACCTAAAATCATTTCAATATTTGCAGCTATAAATGTATGTCACTGTACACTATCATTCTACTGGACACATGGCCTACTAATGATGATCAACACTATCCAAACATTGTTTATGTAGATCAGCACCATCCAAACATTGTCCAGCACCATCCAAACATTGTCCATATTAATCAACGATTAAAAATTATTAGTTAGTCACTTAGACATGATCTTGTGCTTGCGGTCCATCTGAGACTTGGAATTTCATCATTTTTACGCAAAGCTTATATTTTAGCGGGCTTATCACAACCATAGTGTCAAAATTTATATATCTCACTAATTGGAGATATTAAAGTTGATTTAGTAATTAAATTCAAACCCCCATAAATATACCATGTATAGGTATTTTTGAATTAAAGTTGATTCACACTCTAGGGTGCCAAACACACCCAGAGGATTCCTCATATTTTTCGTGAATCCGCTGGGTATAAAATGAAAGCAATTTCTAATTAAGTTGAAAATAAATTATTTGGAAATAAAAAAATTTGAAATTACGATCCTTTAATTAATGAGTTCAAACCTAGGACGTGAGTTTTACACTCAAACTCACTAAAAATGTCACTTATTATAAATAATAAAATTATCATTTATACATGATCATGATTTTTACTAGACTTCATGGTTTTCAGCCAAAAATATTAACTATCCAATATGGCCCAACTACATTATTCTCATAATTTTTTTAACCCCTTTTCATGTTGGGCACGGCTCTTGCAACTCAAAAGATCAAGAGTTATGATTGAATTAAAACTTATTATTTATATTAAAAATGAAAATAAAATGCACTTTTGACCATGAAATTGAATCTTGCAAATCCGGCATAGGAAACCCAGTGTAGTAGGGTTCATTAGCTAAAGTAGTTTTTCCTACTCCAAAATTATATACGATATGTTGAAGAACTCATTTCAGTTTGCGAGATATGTACGATTGTTTTAAAATTTTGATAGTCGGGATCATTTCTACCTCTAATGGGACCTTCTCTAGTCCTTTGCAATGAAAGTGATCGTGACCCGCTTTAATGAAAGTTCTAGCCACACAACTCTCGGTTTGCAAAAGTAACCTCAACCTCTATAGGTACCTTGCAAGAGATAAACTAGCATGGTTCTTCATCATTAGTTAACCTCCATTGATGGTGAGTCCCATCTTATAAACGATATGGATCGAATGGACATAGTCCTAATAACATTCCCCTTAGGGATGCATTCGAGCTAGGGTTGTACCTGAACCAAGTTAGCTCGGTTAGCTTGCTCGACTCAACTTGAAAAAGCTTGATTCGACTCAGTTTGAAATTGAGTTGAGCCGAGTCGAGTTGATTTTTTGAGCTCGAAAAAATTTCGAACCGTGTTCAAGCTTGCCTGAGCTTGACTCAACTTGGATTGAACCCCAACTCGAATCGAACCAATTTGGTGACTCGGTTACTTGATGTTGCTCACCAAGTGTTTGATGAAATGACTCAATGAACTATCGGCTTGTGTCAAGAAAGGTATGTATATGAAACAAATATAATTTTTTTTTTCTTGATTTTGATATTGCCTATAAGGTGTTTGATGAAATACGTATAAACAGCTACTGCTATTTTATGTACAGTAAAAAATTGATATTTTATATATAATAAAAAATTGAAAGTGCACTCCATGTGTTTGTGAAAAAGTCGCACGAGCTTAATCTTGGCTCGAACTGGCCCGAGTTGTTGACAGAACAAAGTCGAGCTGGTGAGTTAGGATCGAGGATTGAGCCCAACTGAGTTCGAACTCGGGTCAGCTAGTGGCCGAGCCGAGTCAAGCAGTGCCAAGCTCGACTCCGTTCAATTCGTGTACACCTCTAATTCGAGCCATGGTTAGAACATTGGGCCGGACTAGCTCGTTCACTCCTACGTTGACTCGCGACTTGCCCAGGTCTAAGCTGAATCGGGTCGTCGATGGCGACTGGGGAAGTGACCTGTTGCTGTGGTATCGAATTGGATCGGGTCCGGGTTTGTGAGACAAGTCGCATCAAACTCATCCAGACTCTTAAAATCGTGATAATTGCAAAACACCATTCTGTTAGATATATTAATACACAGTTAATTACCTTCCCTAAATAAATAAATAAAATCTATTTATATTCACAGAACACCACAAAACAACAAACCCCATCTCTCTCTCTCTCTCTCTCTCTCTCTCTCTCTCTCTCTCTCTCTCTCTCTCTCTCTCTCCAAATGAAGAATCCCACAGACCCTCCCTTCCCAACTCCAAAACGCTCCTCATCTCGCCGTACAAAATCCTTCTCCTTCTCATCATCATCATCCTCATCCTCACCGTCGAATCCTGACTCTCCGTTAACTCCAACCATTCCCCTCCCATTTTCCAACGGCATCCCTTTCTCATGGGAACAACAGCCCGGCATCCCCAAGCAACCCAACTCCCTTTCTTCCAATCCCAACCGTCCATCGTCTCTCGATCTCCTCCCTCTCCCTCCTGCTTCCATCTCCACCACCCCCAAGAAGAAATCTCAAGAAATCATCAGCGCAGGACCAGATCCGTTCGTCACAGCCTTACTGGAGTGCTCCAAAGATCATCAGCGTGATCCAGTGGCCCATCATTGGAAAGGCGAGAGGGTTTCAAGAAGTCTAAGTGATCGGTTCGGATTCATCGATCTCTACGTTTCTTGCAAACGGACGTGCACTGTTACAGATTCGCATGTTTTCCTTCCAAGGTCGAACCGGCCGGCTTACGATCTTCTGAACCGCCGGTCCGGTTGACCACATCTCTGCACTGCTCCTACCGACGCTTCTTTTTTTGGTAAAAAAGAAAGCAGTATTTTAACACTCTTTTCTCTTTGTTTCGAGGAATTGTATGATCCTCAGCCCGAGGACATGCACCATGTACTTGGGTTTTCATTTTGTACAAGTGCGCCCATGTGAAAATAATCTAGTACATTGGTCTGTTCGCGGGAACCTCTCCAGTATTGGAAGATCCTAGCCATTAATCTTGCATTTTTTTATTTTTCACTAAAATGTAGAAAATTGGTGTGATCATGGTTCGATCTCTCTCTTTCTCTCTTTGCACCCATAATCCAAATTTTAGTAATGATCAACGGTGGGATAAAACTGATCAACGGTTTGGATTATAGAAATGTGTGGTACGGTTAGACTATCTGCAAACCCAAGTATACTTTCCCTGTCCTAGGGCCGAGAATCATATCTCCTTTTTTTTTTCATGCATTCACTCTTTTTTTTCTACTTTTAGCAACCGTTGTCTCCCGCGCGTTTGACGCAATGTACTAAATTGCGGCTGTTTTATTCTATCCTTTGCATTCCAAAACCTGATTAAGTTACATCTTAGCCGTTAATCTACATACCACCACCAATTGGACAGTTATGATAATCCCATTAATGTAATTTTCAAGCTGTGCTCCACCTACTCTGGAATTCTTGATTTGGGTTGTCTTGCATGGATGAGTATTGTCCGAAACAGTCATGTATTCGCATGTATCCGCCCGGAACGGCCCGATTAGGAGCGATATGTTACGCTGAAACCCATTCACTTCCCACAATTTAGTATTTTGTGACAAACGCACATGGAAGCCTATCTACTACCAATGTAGTACAAAGAAGGGGCAATTCAGGTACGAAAAGTAGAGGAAAGGGTTGTATGTGTGAAAGTTGGGGTGTACAAATATCCAATAATAATAATAATATATGGCTGGATTTTATTTTATTTTTATTTTTTTATTTTATTTTATAAAGACTTGATTCATCTGGTTACGGCAATATGAAGTGTCTTTTTCTTGAATGTCGTATCTTTTAATTGGGTTTCTATAGTTTATGATTTTGTAAGTCATAATTTCACGTGTTTGGGTGGAAACCAGCATCACTTGCAACTATATAAATTAGCTTCCTTTGACTTGCTTGGGAGAATAATGGTTTACAAAATTCGGATCTGTTTCTTTTGGGAATATGACAAACGTGTTTCTGACATGCCAGCCTGCATGCTTGGAACTAGGGATGAAGGAGCTGTGATCAGTTATCTTGAGTGAGTGTACTTCTTTTGCACGTGTCTGGATAACTTTACATACGTGGGATGGATTTGAGCCACTCATCTTACAGATTGATTGTCCGGATTTCTTGGTTAAAGAAATTAAGCCATTTTACTCTTTTAGTGGTAGCATGGTCCATCAGTTGGATCTGACCTTGCTTCACATTTTTGCAAAAAATAGATGTGGTTTATTGAGTATGTGAGCCCAATATTGGAAGCAGGTGGATGCCTCAAGTTTTTAAGAGCCGTATATTTGCTTTTTAAATTGGGGCACACATGACCAGTGGATTGACCTGATTCTTGGGTTGGAGAGTCACTATAGAGTCGTGGCTTTGCAATGCATGGATTGGATCTCAGACCTGCCATGCCACGTAGGAACATGCGTGTTGGCATTCTATTTATTTTGTGTCAAGTGCAGTATAGCATGTCACGATTGATATAAGGGCTCAATTCAAGCTAATTAACTTTAACCTCAAGAGTTAAAATAAGTAGATATGTCAATTTTGGCAGTATATATAGAATTGAGTATAAGGAAATTGATTACCTACTCAGCGACTTACATAATACTTGTAATGATTATACAAAAATTAGATGTGGAGTTCTTCCTCGGATCATGGGTTGTGAGTTCCCTTTCACAAAAAAAATGACTTTTGTGTATACCAATGCAATTAAACAAAAGAAAAAACTTACAGGCATTCATTAAGAATAACTGCAAGAGTGTTTCTTTTGAAAGAATTGCTTACATTGGATAAGAATCAAATTTAACATATAAGCATAAATTTAGATAACAACTAAGAAATTATCACTATTGAACTATCACTACTACTAAAATACACAGAGCTAAGAAAAATTAATAGATTTAATTTGTTTGTGTGTGTTTTGCTTTTGCTAATCTTCCTACTATATATAAATTTCTTTTGTAGCTACTCCTTAAACATTTCTCTTCTTTATTAGAAGGTTATAACAACTGAGGCATTGCCATCTATGTCCTTCTCTTATTATGTTTCCATTTTGGCTGTTCCTTTTCTCGCGGCCAAGTTCCATTCTCATCGTTTATACCTTACTCTTTAATTGCATTTTGCTCGTAGATGTCTCGATCGCACTACTTGGTCAATCACTTGATGACATGAATCATTAAATCGATGCCTGCTATGATTCCTCAAAAAGTTCTATAAGTATCTAGGAAAATCTTTTCATACATTTCATATCTATCATGTAATGCCACGTGTCACCTTCCTATTGGCTTTTCCCAGAATGGTCGAAAATATGATACAATATTGTCCCCTCATGTTGCTTCACCTTTAGATAAAAGATGAAAGTTATGTTTTTTGGTTGCCAGATACAATTAATGCAAACAACTATGTCCCCATGTCAAATCCCCATTCATTTCACCCGATCAAGGTTAAACCAAATGATGGTATTTACCTCTTATCTGTCAGTTGTCCTTGTGACACATTAAACACAATTGTCTTGTACTAGAAATCATAATTGCACTTTCATTAATGTGCATGTATCATGGCCGATATATAAACACTATGCGTGGTTAGTATTTGCCTTATTGCATCTCTTACTTTTTCTCTCTCACTCAAACTTCTTTCTTTGTCATATCTTTTGCCGATTATCCTAGTTGCATCTTCCTCCTCTATTTCAGTCTTCCACTAGGAGACCTTCATAAAGGATTTAGATGTCCTTTCTTCAAGAGTTGTTAATGACCTTATCTTCTGTAACAACCTTAAATTTTGGTGCATTAAAAATTTTAAAATAAATATTTAAAGATTTTATTTTTAGTTGAGTTGGTAGAGACATTTTTAGTAAAGAGAGAGGTTTAAGGATCGATTCTTGGAGTATTTAATAATAATTTTTTTTATATTAAATTAATGTTATAAAAAAATTAAAATTCAGGATAAGGGAGGATGTTCTCATCCTAAGTTTCTAAAAAAAAAAGTGATATGGAGAGGTTTCTGAATAATAAGAGAGAGGAGATTATAAGAAGGTTCGATCAGGTCTGGCAATTCCCCGATCCTTTTGGGACCAAACACTCCCCTCCTCCATCATCTTCATTCCACTCCTAGTCTTCTCCAATCTGCCTCCAGAGATCGCAGTGACAACTTACAAGTTGATCTGTCCCCTTACTTCAACAGAGCAAGATATGTTGCAGACGATGACGTGATTTCTTATAAGGAGTCAGAGACTGAGGTAGAGAATTGGCAAACTCCAGGCCCACCCCATGCCAAGATTCATGACTCTTTAGTCATCCCTCCTCTACAGGATAATCTCATCCCTACCAGTATCAGCCCTTCCACTAAGGGTAAAGTAGCTATGAATCCATCCAGTCCATCTCAAAATCAGGACCTGGACCCACTACTTTCAGAAATCAGGCTATCCAGAAAATGGAGACAGAAGTCACGGGACGTGTGTACAACAAGTATAGTTAATGGATAAAATGCTTCTATGGAATGTTCGAGGAATCGGGAACCTTAGAACCATCAGATCAGTGAAGAGATTAGTGGCCTCTCACAACCCCTGCGTTCTTGTCATAGTTGAACCAATGCTTGGTGATCATAAGCGAGTTGCAATTGGCCTCAAGCTTGGGTTTCACACTTCCTGCTCCAACTCCTCTATGGGTGGCAAGATTTGGCAGTACTCTCCTTTATCTGCTTCTCCCTCTCACATCGTGTAGTCCCAGATTGAAGCAGCGTCCGATGAGCTCAAACGACTTGAGTTGATGGAAGAAGTTTACTGAAAACAGAAGTCTAGGATCTCCTGGTAGGAAGAAGGTGATCGGAACACCAAGCTATTTCACTCCTCTACAATTGAGCGGCAGTACAGGTCCACCATTCATTCTATTGAGCTGGAAAATGGTCAGCGTCTGGAGGATGTGGCAGAAATCAAAGTGTCTGCGGTTCGACACTTCTCTAATGCCTTTTCAGCGCAAAATTGTCATTTTCATGCTGAGCTTCTTGACGTCATCCCCTGCTTGATTACTCAGGAGATCCATGCCAAGCATCTCGCCCTACCGTCCCTTCAAGAGGTCAGGCTCACTGTCAAAGCTATCCCCATTGATGGGGCTACCGACCCGGATGGCTTCACAGCTAGCTTCTTCTTGACTTGTTGGGAGATAGTCGGGGCAGACCTCCTCAAGGCAAGCATTCATGTCTTCCAGGGAGGTTCCTTTCCCAGGGCAGTCTCTGCCACTCTAATCTGCCTAATTCCGAAATCCTCGGCCCTAGATCCTTTGCAGACTACCGCCCCATTAACCTTTGCAATTGCTTATATAATATCATTACCAGCATCATCACTGGCAGGTTAAATGTTGTTCTCTCTGACCTGATTTCCTCATAGCAGGAAGCCTTCGTCAAGGGCCATTCAATGGCCGAAAGTATCACATTAACGCAGGAAATTGCAAGGGATATCAATAGAAAAGTTCACAGGGGTAATATAATCCTTAAGCTAGATATGGAAAAATCCTACGATAGGCTGGACTGGAATTTCCTAAAGCAGGTCCTGATTAAATTCGGGTTCAGCTTGCCTTGGATTATCATGCTGGAAAATTGCTGGAACAGTGCCTGGTACTCGGTTCTTATCAATGGCGAAGCAGTGGATTTTTTCAAATCCTTTAGAGGGATTCGCCAAGGGGACCCCCTATCCCCTAGCCTTTTCATCATATCAGTAGAAGTTCTTAGCAGAGGTCTCTCCCGTCTCTTACATTTGGGGATGTGTAACTCGTACAAGCTCAGAAGAGGCTGTTTGCAGGTGTCACACCTCCTATACGTTGATGACACTGTCCTTTTCACGAATGGAAGTCGTCGGTCCCTCCATTCGCTCTCAGCCTTCCTCCTCAAATACCAACAATCCTCAGGTCAAAAAATTAATTTTAACAAAAGCGTATTTTTTTTGTTCCAGGAAGCTTCAGCCCTCCCATATCAGATCGATTGAGAGAGTTCTCCGGATATCGGCTTCCCACTCCTCCTTCTCATACCTAGGAGTGCCTATTGCATTTGGGAGAATCAAATCTAGTTCTTTTCAGCCTCTTATCACCAAGATCGAAGCCAGAATTTCTGGGTGGCACGCTCGCTGTCTCTCACAGGCGGGGCGACTGGTCCTGATTCGACATGTCCTCGGTAGCATACTCGTCCACTCTATGGCAGCCATGCTTATTTCCAAGCAGGTTCTGTCTTCACTGCAGCGCCGCTTTGCCGAATTCTTATGGCGCTGGTCTGAGAGTAAAAAAAATACCACTGGGTTTGGTGGAATTTCGTCAGCTTCCCTAAGGCCAAAGGGGGTCTCGGAATTAGATGCTTAAAAGATTTTACGAAAGCCCTTCGCATGAAGCTAGGTTGGGCCGTTTCTAATAGTGCAGGAGCCAGCCTCTAGAATAAATTTATGAATTCTAAGTATAGTCTTCCTCCTCGGCAAGATCGAATCAGTTCCCCCTCCTATCATCGCCTTTTTGGAAGAAGATTTGCAACCTGCTCCCGACTCTCAATTGGCATGCTCAATGGATTATTGGCCATGGGCATTGCAACTTCTGGACAGTTAACTAGTTTGGATTGGACCCTCTTATCAACCTTTTATCTCTGCTTGTTCCCTCCAATCTTATATCGCACAAGATAAACCAGGTGTTTGGATCGGCTGGCCCTCTCCCTCCATCTTCGGTCTACAGATTTCTTCCACAACACATTGTTGACTACATATTCCAGGCAAGTTTTGTCTCTCGGACTCCCCTGATTCTCGCATCTGGCCGTTCACTCCAAGCGGCATCTTCTCGGTTAGCTCGGCACGGAACCTGTGCAGGTTGCGGAATCCTTGTAAGGCATGGTCTCACTGGGTCTGGCATGCGAGTTTGCCCCCCAGGATTTCAATTTTTTCTTGGAGACTCTTGCACAGAGCAACCCCTGTCGATCTAGAAGTTCAAAAATGGGGTATCTAGCTAACGTCTTGTTGTTCTTACGGTTTGGCCCCTCCTTCCATCTGTCGAGCGGTGGAATCGTTGGACCATGTGTTTGTCTCTAGCCCGGTTGCATCATATGTCTGGAATTTTTTCAGCAGGTTATTCGGTATAGCCTGCTCCTCCTTGATTGATATAGACTGCATGTTGGCGGCCTGGTGGAATCCATCTTCCCGTATTTCTTCCCCTCATCACAACATCTCTCCGTGTGTTATTCTGTAAGAACTTTGGAAAGCTCGCAACGCAGCTAGATTTGAAGGCAGTTCGATCCAAGCTCCGTTAGTCTGCAAGAAAATCTCTCGTTGGCTAGCATCCTTAGCGGACCACTTCCCCACCCTTCTTCGGCTCCCTCCTCATAGAGCTGCTATAGTTGAGCTGAAAATCAATGCCCCTTCTCGTACGATACATCCAGTTTCTCTCATCAAATGGCAAAAATCGCCTTCGGGTTAGATTAAACTTAACGTTGATGGTTCAGCTAGAGGAAACCTAGGGCCATCTGATGGGGGTGGTATCTGCAGAGATGAGAGAGGTGCCCTCATCTTTCCGTTCTTCTCAGCCTTTGGCCTGGCTTCCAATGTTTATGCCGAATTGAGGGCTATCTATGAGGGTCTTCAGCTGTGTTCCCGATTTGGCTATCATCGAATTGTAGTGGAATTGAATTCTAGCCTAGTGGTAGATTTTTTGAATGGAAATGTCACGCACAGCTAGAAATGGTCTTATTGGATATCCCGCATCCAGGTGGTAGCTATAGCTAGCCAAGCCATATTTTCTAATATTTATAGAGAAAGGAACGAACCTGTTGATGCCATGGCTCGGTTGGCCAGCTCCTCCCAGGTGAACTCTTTGATTCGACAACCTTCTCTTCTTCCAAGACGTGTCCAAGGCTGTCTTTTCCTGGACAGACTTGGCCTCGGTGCGATTTGACAGGGGCTTCCTTAGGGGACATGTCATGTCCAGTTTTCGTCGCTTGCTTCCTTTTTACAATAGGCCGCTCTCAGGTCCTTTTTTCTTGAGGCAACCCAAATGCCAACCCTGTATATCTTGACTTATGAATGAAATTCTCCCATTTTCTTTAAAAAAAAAAGTTCTAATCGTTATATCTTTTAAATTTTTTATTATGTTGTTAATTTTTTTTATCTATATAATGGATGGTGTGGATTATCCACACGATCATTGTATAGGTGTGCAAAGTCAATTTTAATAAAGTGATATTTTTATGACTTCAGATCTGGTTAGTAATATTTTAGGAATAAATTGAATGGATGAAATTTAATTGTGTTAAGATATATCTATACGGATCATATGATCCCTAAGGCCAAAATATACAAGTGCTCTAATTTTCAGATTAATCTGACCATCGGATGGGCCATATTAGTCAAATCTAAAAGTGTTTAATAAAGAAATCTTAGATTTTTACGCAAGTGTTGGTATCACTTGACGTAAAAGGTCGAGATGGGCCATCGTTGTATGTGTGGTTAGATCTACACCATCCATCTAATGTGTAGAGGTAAAACATGGTAACACCTCAAGAATTTAGATGATCCAATCATCCGGTGGGCCACCCCGATTAATCATTTGACATTTAATTTCATGATCTTAAAAAGAAAATCTAAATCTTGATAATTAAATTTAAATAAACATATAATTTTAATCATTTGATCATTTAGGGCTTGGCAACTTATGATGTATATCAAGATAGACCCCACCATGTGAAATAGATGAATAATAATATTGTTAATATAACTGATAAGATCTCTGAATTCAAATGCACATAATTACCTTATAGATTCTACACTACTAGACTCAAGTGAGTAACCCAACTTGTTTCATGATTCATTAAAATTAAAATAAATCGTTTATGATTGTTGATTGATTGATATACTGATTTGAGTATTTTGTTATGATAATTGTACATTAAATTTATATGTGAATATTCTGATAGAGACAACTATACCAAATATGAAAAATATGTATTTACATATACTCCATCTTTCATTACATTTACATAATATATGGTCGATCCCATAGGCCCTCCCTGGAAGAAATATCGATCCTGATAGAGTCTTACCAAATGCGGGCTATGCCCAAGCCTATTGAAAGGTGGAAGCCTACCTAACGAGTGGATGCAGGTTGACGATCTCTAACCCAAGCAGATGGGCGATCATCCCATCTGATGTATTCATACATCATTTGCATCCATATTATTATACATTCATTTTTATGTTATTTTAATTCCTATGATTATGAATCATGGTAAGTTATTTCACTAAGCCTGACCAGCTTACCTTTTTATTGATGAAAAAATCATACAAAAGAGCCATTAGCAGATGATGTGGCACAGGAACTGGAAGGATGCACCGTACATGAATATGATAATATTAGTATGGAATAAACATAATTATAGTATGATGATATAATAAATGAATGATTTTTAAGGTTTATTTTATTTTAAGGGTTGTCAAAATTTATATATAACTAGTTGATTGGTACTAAGTGTTATATTTGTGTGATTGAAATTATGGTGAAACTTAAACTGAATATAATTATCATCTCTAATTAAACTAATTAAAGAATTAAATTAGTACACTTTGTGTACGAGTTACGAACTGAAACTCGGGTCTGAGGATGTACACTATGTACTCGGATTTCAGGGTATGACTGAATGGTATCAGAGAGAGGTCTTATTTAAAGCATAAAGTAACCTGTAGGTTATGTCCCCCACTAAATTTCATAGATTGTAAACCCTTGAAATTAGAAACATTTCATTAAAATTTTCCTTTTGATTGATGTATAGATTGATGAACATATAGACCTAAAATTAAGTTCCTATTAATTTTTATTGAACGTAGATATAAGAATTTAGATTGCCTATACTCTTATTTGAATATAATTTAGGTTAAAATGGATTAATATAATAAAAATGAATTTTAAAGATATTTAATCCATAAAATTTTGCAGGACAATAATGGATAGCAAGAATTACCCAAATTATAAAATTCATAATTAAAAAAGTACTACTTCGATTGAGGCGATTCAAAATCTTGATCAAAGATAGACAAGTATAAATTAAGATAAAAAATAATAATAATTGAATCTCATAGTCACTATACTGATCCAGTGAGTAAGTACAGGTTGGTCATAAATCATCAAATTCTGGATAGGACTGACTACAGGAATTTTAAAAGTTTTTATAGTTGAAATTTTTAGCTAAAATTTACAGATGCATAGTAAACTTATAATAAGATCTCCAAAAAAATTTTGAACATAATCTGAAATTTTAAAGTATAATAAAATGTGATGGAAACAACAGTCATCAAGCCAAAAATCAATCTACCCATATTGACTTTCTATAGCTTTAAATTAATAGAATTTTTCATTTTGATAATTACCTTTGGTTAAATAAATATTTTTATTTGAAGTACTTTATTTAAAGAAAAAAATATATTAAGTATATAAAAAAACCATAATCTCTACTAAATTTAAAAAAAATTCCTTCTTATAGGATCATAAGTCAATATTTGGTGAAAAAAATACTTAAAAAAAATAAAAATTGCGCCTCATATTTTGTTAAATAATGAAAATCACCTTATTTGAGAAAATCACAACTAATTAAGTATGAGTCCAATTAAGGTGATTCATAGGCCACATCATAGATTGATAAATTAAGTTCAAAAGAAAAAAAAAAATTAAGAAACTAGGTATTTAAAAAATTTTAAACCAAATTTAGTTTTATTTTTAACTAAAAAAAAATATTTAATTCTAAACAATCCTTATTGTCTGAATTTCTGAATTTTCTATAAACCTTGTTTTTTTAATAAAATTTTACATATAAATTTACTACTAGAAAAACTAAGAGACTACTCCAATGTCTAAAACCATTCATAACATAAGCGTAACCAACGTTATTAAAATAAGAAAATTTTGAGATGTTAGTTTTTAAATCTCAAGGACGAGATTTTATTTTAAGGGGGTAGAATGTAACAATCCTAAATTTTGGTGCATTAAAAAAATTAAAATAAATATTTAAAGTTTTATTTTTAAGTAAAAAATAAAAACATATCAATAGTTAAGTTGGTAAAGACATTTTTAGTTATGAGACAGGTTTAGGGATCAATTCTTGGAGTAGTAATAATAAATTTTTTTTACCAAATGTCATAAAAGAATTTAATTTAGGATAAGGGAGGATGTGCTCATCCTAAGTTTTTTTTTTTTTTTTTTAAAAAGGATACGGAGAGGTTTCTAAATAGTAAGGGAGAGGAAATTATAAGAAGACTTGATCAGGTAAATTCTAATCGTTAGATCTTTTTAATTTTTTATTATATTATTAGTTTTTTCTTGATCTATATAATAGATTATGTGGCTCATCCACACAATCATTGTATAGGTGTGTAGAGTCAATTTTAATAAAGTGATATTGTTATGATTTCAGATTTAGTTAGTAACATTTTAGGAATAAATTGAATTGATGAAATCTTATTGTGTTAAGATAGATTTGTGCGGATCATAATTTTCAGATCAATTTGACCTTTAGATGGGCCACATTAGTCAGATCTAGAAGTGTTTAATAAAGGAATCGTAGATTTTTGCGCAAGTGTTGGTATCACTTGACGTATAAGGTCGAGATAGGCCATCAGTATATGTGTGGTTAGATCTACACCATCCATCTAATGTGTAATGCAAAACATGGTAACACCTCAAGAATCTTTATGATCCAATCATTTGATGGCCACCCCGATTAATTATTTAATATTTAATTTCACGATCTTAAAAAAAATCTAAATATTGATAATTAAATTTAAATAAACATATAATTTTAATTATTCGATCATTTAGGGTTTGGCCACTTATGATATATATCAAGGTGGGCCTTACCATTTAAAATAACTAGATGAATAATAATGTTGTTGATATAACTGATAGGATCTCTAAATTCAAATTAACCTAATTACCTTGTGGATTCTACACTAACAGACTCAGGTGAGTAACCCAACTTGTTTCAATATTCATTAAAATTAAAATAAATTATTTTTTATTGTTGATTAATTGATATACTGATTTGAATATTTTGTTATGATAATTGTACATTAAATTCATATGTCAATATTTTGATTGAGACAACTATGCTGAATAAGTCGAGATGGGCCATCTGTGTATGTGTGGTTAGATCCACACCATCCATCTAATGTGTAGAGGTAAAACATGGTAACACCTCAAGAATCTAAATGATCCAATCATCTGGTGGGTCATCCCGATTAATGATTTGATATTCAATTTTAGAACTTAAAAAGAAAATATAAATCTTGATAATTAAATTTAAATAAACATATAATTTTAATTATTTGATAATTTAGGATTTGGCCACATACGATGTATATCAAGGTGGGCCCCACCATGTAAAATAACTAGATGAATAATAATGTTGTTGATATAACTGATAGGATCTCTAAATTCAAATCAACCTAATTACCTCATGGATTCTACACTACCAGACTCATGTGAGTAACCCAACTTATTTCATGATTCATTAAAATTAAAATAAATCGTTTGTGATTATTGATTGATTGATATACTAATTTGAGTATTTTACTTTTATAATTGTACGTTAAATTCATATGTAAATATTCTGATTAAGATAACTATACCAAATATGAAAAATATGTATTTACATATCATCCATCTTTCATTACATTTATATAATATATGGTCGATCACCAAAAGGTAGAAGTCTACCTAATGGGTAGATGCGGGTTGATGACCTCCAACCCAAGTAAATGGACGATCATCCTATCTGATGCATTCATACATCATTTGTATCCATATCATTGTACATTTATTTTTATATTATTTTAATTATTATGATTATGAACCATACTGAGTAATTTCACTAAGCCTGGCTAGTTTACCTTTTTTTCTTATGAAAAAATCGTATAGAGAAGGCATTAGCAGATGATATAGGGTAAGAATTGAAAAGATATACCGTACCTAAACACGATCCATGCGAAACATGGTCATACTTATCTTCAGATAAATTGGCGGCATTAGACCATTTATGATTACTTGTTTGCACAATTTGATTAACATAAAATGCATATCAGTATTGATTTTAAGATTTTAAGAAATTATTTAGATTTATTTCATTAAAACAATGTTAGTATGTAATAAACATAATAATAGTACGGTGATATAATAAATAAATGATTTTTAAGGTTTATTTTATTTTAAGGGTAGTCAAGATTTATATATGCCTGGTTGATTGGTACTAAGTGTTATGTTTATGTGATTGAGATTATGGTGAAACTTAGACTAAATATAATTATCGTCTCTGATTAAACTGATTAAAGAATTAAATTAGTACACTTTGTGTACAAGTTACGAACTGAGACTCGGGTCTGAGGGTGTACACTCTGTACCTGGATTTCAGAGCGTGACATTTTCAATGCTCCTGTTGAACCGAACATGGCATACTTAACACTCGGTCCAACCTTTCATCCTGAAGTCACTCACTAACAACTTTGGAAAATAAAGCTATGTTTCCCAATGTGCCTTCATAAAGTTCGGTTCATTTAGATTGATCATTTTTCAGATCCTACCAACACTTTTTAAAGCTTTCAAATTGTGGCTGAAATTGATGAATGGTAGAGTAGAATTGTATACTCGTGTAGAAGTATAACATGGTGACACATGGAAATAGGGTAGTATTTATGATTGTATCAGCCTTTCTTTTTCATGAATATCAAGTCAATACTTTTCTCTTTGCAATAGCCTCAACATTTTGGAGTCGATCGACCAATACCTTTCATTTTGGATGCAGCTCTATGGGTCCGATAATCATGAATGTTCGTGCCTTTGCCCATCTTCTGCCTTTTAGTGAACCTATTTATCCTGGCTTTGTCCTAAAGGATAAATAAACATTTGTCCTTCTAGACAAGATTAGCAAAGTCTACTCCACTTTCATGGTTATTCAAAGCAAATCTTAGGAGAAAATTGATGATCTAGAGCACATGGGTTTCCTCCTAATATGGATTTGACGATTTTTACTTTGTGTAAGAGCTCTTCAAATTATCAAGGGATACATTCATCTGGCTGAGGCACTTGCTCAAAGACGTTCACTTTCCCTTGCCCCATATGTGCTTGACCACTTATATCAGAGTATGTTTAAATCGATCATCAAATGTTTTCATTATTTTAGCGAACCTATTTAGCTTGTCCAGATGTGGCTTTATGAATATTTTATGGTAACTTTTGTCAAATCCATTCCCATTAGGTTAGATTTTACTTCTTTCAGTCATTTAAACATCTTTTGCCTTAAAATTCACTATTCTTTTACGAGTACATAAACTTCTTTCTTACTTTTAACCCCAATAAATCCAAATATTATTTTTATTTTGTTGGGCTCAAGGCATTCCATATCTGCTCATTCTTCAAACTTGCAACCAGTCTTCGAATCATCAACCAATTATGGATTCGATTAATATGTTTCATACTCTCTGTAATAATTTTGACTTTGTAATCTCCACGTTCATGCTTCTTCTCTTTCCCGGCTATCTCCAGTAGTTATCTTCATTTTACCATTGGTGAAAATTTTACTATGGGACCTTAGTCGGTGGATCCCATGAGTTAATAACCATTGTCTAGCTCTCCCGTTTTTCATCCAAAGTGAAGAAACCTATTTTTGTGAAAAAAAAAATAACGACTGATGGTACTAAAAAGTCGATTATACCTCAATTGGTCATGTCTCTTGTTCAAAGGAAGACACAATCAAAGAAGACAATATTGGTTGCATCAACTGTCCTATCTCTAGCACTAAAAAGGGTGATAGAACTGTCTCCTTGTACATTAACCAGATTGATTGACTAGCTTCACCTGAACTAAAGTGTCGGATGACTATGGTTGCAGGTTCTGTCAAAGTTGTTTCTACAATTTCAACCTTTCAAGCATTTACAGCATCTCTGACTATTCTGAAGATTTCAGAACTTGGACCTCTTGCTACCCCTCTTCCTTCATCTCTTGCTGCTTCCGGTCAATCAGGCCCGAGAACTCAGGTATTTATTCTTCGATCAAATTTATTACATCTTTTGAAAAATACTATAAAATCAAGTTTTGGTTGGGTGTTCCACTTTCAAAATACTATTGGAAGACAAAAGAGGCATATAAGATACACAAGGATGCTCACTTCAATAAGGCTTTTAACAAATGACAAAGAGAAAATGAAAGATTAGATTATCTCTCGATCTTCCTTTTGATCACTTTCTTAGACCATATTGGCCTAATCCTCCTTATTTTCCACATTAAAATCGAGTTATAACTTTAATCATTAATCCTACCAAAATTTCACTAGCGACAGACATATTTTTCACCGTCACTATTAAAATTTCACATAATAGAATAAGATACCATGGCTATGCACAAAAGCTTAACTGAAATATAGAATGAAGGTTATGTCCTAGAAGGGGGTGATCACAACCAAATAATATTTTTACCCATTAACATATAATAGCTTATTTGAACTAACATATCAATTTAAACTAAGTAATTTAACACTAAGTCTTTCAAGCCAACAATTGGTCCAATCACATAGACTATAATAAGTATGTCATTCGAGCAACTAATCTATATATATATAATAGTAGGGGTGCACATCCAACCGGACCAGAACCGGACCAAAACCAACCAAATGGTCCATTTTGGTCCGGTTTTAGAGTGCACTAGTTTCAATTCTAGTTCTAAAAATCAAAGAACCGATTACATTAATTTAGTTCTCGGTTTGGGGGTATGTAAAATCGAACTCAACCATGAACGGATTTGTAGAACTGAACCGTAGATCGAAACTACGCAACCAAACCTGGAATCGAACCAGGAACCAAACTATTAAAAAAACTATTACCCTAAGTCCTTGTTCTAGCTGCCCATTTCTGTCGCCGATCCTCTCTCTATCCCTCTCGCTGCTCCTCTCCCTCGCTCTTGCAATTGGGTTGGATTATAAAAAGCCCAAAACTGTGGAACAGATTCAGAACCGAACCAATTTTAACGGTCCGATTTCAGTTCGGTTCTAAGGTGTTAACAGTCTAGTTCCGGTTCTAAAAATCCTAAAACTATTAAGAATGGTTCGGTTCCGATTTCACCCCAAAACCAGACCGAACTAACCCTTGTGCACCCTTATATAATAGTGTACATGTGTGTATGGAATATGCTAACTATTAACTCCTAGCATTCAACCACTCATGTATATATATAATTCACTAATTAATCACAAAATCATAATTAAACAAGTACTCAAAAGATAATCCAAAAACCAAGCATATATAGTGGTTCGATTTCCTTACTTTACTCTCAGCAGACGCACTCCCCCAAGTGTACTAGATTTCACTATCGAATATTTTAAATCAAGTTCACCTCTAACCTTTATAGCTCTATATAAGGACATAACATACACTCTTTAGAGGCTCCCACAAGAGACTTTAATTGGTTTTCAATTAGTTAACCAACAGTCTCAATCTTAGTCCAAAGACCTGCGTTTACTCCTACTGGAGGCTTTCATAAAGACTAACACGTACATACCTGTGCCTGGTGAATTTAACCTTACACAAGAGCTTAGGTCCTACATAAGAACTTATCGAGTTTAGGTTACAAACTCTTACCCTCAATCCTATACAAAGAAAGAGAGTATAGACTCACTAATTGACACTTACTTGTCAAATTGAGTCCCTTTGATGCGCCTTCTCGGGTTGGTTGATCAATACTATGTCATACTTCAATCAGATCCCTTTTTTTCTCCCTGATCGTTGATTTCAATGTGTTGTCAATGCTTCACCTCCAAGATTAAACACTTTATATGCGATCCTCCATTGAGATGACCAAAATGATGGGAGGTTGGGTGAATCTCGTACAATATATGGAAATGTTGTAATTTCCTATGAGATTCACTTATATGGGTGTTCTAGAGGGTAGGGCTGAAAGTCGGGCAGGTTGGGTCGGGTTGGTGCTCGACCCTAGCCCAACCCAAGGTTCCTATATTACAGGACAATTTCTATAAACTCGGGTGATTTTTGAAAAACAATCCTGATACTATAATTCTAAGATTCATGAATGTTGGGCAATACTTTCTCTTGGAATCAAGCACACGGTAAACTTCATAATCAAGTTCAAAATATTAATCCATCAATTAGAAAAATTCTAAACATCGAGTTCCAATGGGTGTACGGTGTAATATCGGCTTATCATTCTTAAGAGATCTAATCGTCAATTTCATGATAACATTGATAATCAAAACGGGTATTCAGGACAACTAAAACCTAAACCGAAACTTTCCTGACAGATCATCGTTTCCTTCTTCTAGCTTTTGATTTTTCTATTAAAAATAACGCCAAGGAGGGGAATCAAATCCTCACCTATAAGGAGCACACCTATGGTGAAGACCATTGCCCACCCCTTTCCGAATGTTAATCTTGGGAAATCAAATCTTCATCTATAGGGAGCGAACCTACAGTGAAGATTATTCGACCAACCCTTTCAATTCTTCTTTATAAACTAATAGTAAAATTTCTCAAGCTGGTTCCTTTCATGCTTAGTATTACCAAGTGAATCCTTCAATATCGAACTGAAACCTTAATGTGTAAGTGACATGTGACATGTGAAATAATTACTCAATTAATATTTATAACTTTTAATCATAGATTAATAATTCGAATGTAACTGTGAAATCTAACAGATAACTAAATCCAATAGTAGTAAATCACCAACATTACGTATCTTATAATTCTAAATTAAATATGGCCATTAAAATCACTTCGAATTTATAAGAATTTTCAGAAAAAATTTAAAAATTTTTCATAATTTTTTGCTCAAAACCAAGAAAGTACTAATTAGGTAACCTAATCTCTCATCCCCAACCTAAAATCTACGTTATCCCCAATGTAAAAGATATGAGCATGCAATGCACATGAGATAATGAAATTGAAAGAGAAGTGATAAAAAGATAGTACCTGACGAGGAGATGAAACGGTTTCTTCTAAAGAGATATCAACGTAAGACCGGGTCAGCACAAGAGTGAAACCAACGAAAACAACCTATCGTAAAACAACTTGAAAAGCAAACTAACCTAACGACATAAAGCCGACTATCATATAATGGCATAAAGTAAACTACCCTAGTCCTATGAAAGCAGGGGAAAAGCTACTCGGTCATGCCGCAAGGTTCCTCCTCTGGCCAGTATCATGATAAATTTCTCAGTAGGTTTCTCAACAGGATCATCCAAAAGCCCTTTTTATAATAGGCTTGGATGCCTTGGAGCATGACTTGCTAGAGAAACTTATGTACCTCATGAAAAATTTATCGTTGATTCATTTGAGGTATCCAAATGATATATGATTCACCTGTGACAAAAAAAGTTTCAAAGTTAGTATCCCATGGTGAATTAAAGACTATAGGTAGATAAAATTCAAAAAAAATTTTAGGAAGTGATGTAATCTCAACACATTCTAAAGTTTCAGACTTCGGTTCCATTATTAGTTTCCTCCTTTATTGGTAAACATTCAAGATTTGGGGAAGGAGGGGATTCAAAGTAAGAGTTCTCTCGGTTAATAACGACTACTGAGATATTCTCTTGCGAGGCATCCACTATTTCTTTAATCATAGGGTCGTTTGAAACTAGAAAGTGTGCCAAACAAATATCAAAAGAGGTGAAAATTTTAGCTGAGAGTGACTTATTTTCCATAGTGAAGTTTGGGATGATTTTTCTAAGGATTCCATCATCTCTGGAATCATATGGACGCATATTCTCTTGCTCTTGCCCTGCACAGACAGATTGAAGATCATTAGGGGGAGCGTTAATGGGAACACTGTTCATTGGTACCATCCAGTAAAGGCATTATATTATCAAAGGTTGACAACTCAGATGGTGGCCTTAACGGAATGATTACAATTCCCAAAGTTGTATCGAGCAACTTGTCCATCTCCCAAATCATATTATCATTCAATTCAGGGGAGTGGTCCAAACATGTCTCACAAGACTTAGAAAGGTCGGTTGTAAGGAGCTCATCCACTTTTAAAATAGACATGTTAGGTGAGTGGAGTAGCTCATTATGATCCATCACTTCGTGTACTTCTTGATCATTGACCTGGATTAAACTTGAGATTAATTCTAGGAGAACTAGGGTTGCACATTCATGATCGTCATTCTAATACTCATCATCGTCTAGTTCAGTGTAGTGCACACTTAGGATGGGATCTCTTTCCTCACATTCTATTCTCAGATTGGGTTGAGGTTCGCATAAACTAACCTCTTCTTCATCATTGAACTCATGTGTGTCATGTGAGTGAAGTGTGTCGTCATCATTATATTTGAAAGACATCCACGTCGCTTCATCATTCTTTTGAATTTTCATCGAGATCGACTCTTCGAGAAATTGAACCATATGCTCATTATCACAATCCAACTCCGTATTCCAAATTTTAGAATTTTCTAAAATTGAGTTAGGATCACTTTCCTCGCATTGTCTTTTTAGATTGAGTTATAACTGGGACGAAAGCCTCCAATGTCTTATCAATGCACAATGCGACATTGACTTGGACCAAACTTGATATTAAATCCAGGAGAACTGGGGCTGCACATTCATGATCGTCATCCCAATACTCATCATCGTCTAGTTCAGTGCAGTGCACACTTAGGATGGGATCGCTTTCCTCACATTCTATTCTCATATTAGGTTGAGGTTCGCATAAACTGACCTCTTCTTCATCATTGAACTCATGTGTGTCATGTGGGTGAAGTGTGTTGTCATCATTATATTTGAAAGACACCCACGTCCCTTGATCATTCTTTTGAATTGTCTTCGAGATCGACTCTTCGAAAAATTGAACCGTATGTTCATTATCACGATCCAACTCCGTATTCCAAATTTCAGAATTTTTCACAAGTGAGTTAGGATTACTTTCCTCGCATTGTGTTTCTAGATTGAGTTGTAGCTGGGACGAACGAGCCTCTAATGTCTTATCAATGCACAATACGACATTAACTTGGACCAAACTTGAGATTAAATCTAGGAAACTGGGGCTGCACATTCATGATCGTCATCCCAATACTCATCATCGTCTAGTTCAGTGCAGTACACACTTAGGATGGAATCGCTTTCCTCACATTCTATTCTCATATTGGGTTGAGGTTCACATAAACTAACATCTTCTTCATTATTAAACTCATGTGTCATGTAAGTGAAGTGTGTCATCATCATTATATTTGAAAGGCACCCACGTTCCTTGATCATTCTTTTGAATCATCATCGAGATCAACTCTTCGAGAAATTGAACTGTATGCTCATTATCACAATCCAACTCCATATTCCAAATTTCAGAATTTTTCACAAGTGAGTTAGGATCAATTTCCTCAAATTTTGTTTCTAGATTGAGTTATAGCTAGGACGAATGAGCCTCCAATGTCTTATCAATGCGCAATGCGATTGCTTCTATTATTTTTCTAATTTTCAAAAAATTGCATATAGCACCCTGAAGTGTCTCCTCTTGGATCGTTTCTGGTTGGATTTCAAAGGTAGTGGATCCAAGAGAATAATCATTATAACATGTTATTGGTTCATCTTCCCAGTTTTGATGTTTTCACTGGTTATAGTCATACTAATCATATGGGGGAGAATATGATGGTTGATAATAATCCTTATTCTCATAGTTATGATCGCGTAAGGACTTATTAACCGATGAAATATAATATTCTAGTCAGTTCTCGATGATGGTTTGAAAAAAATATTGAGATATAGGTTGAATTCCATAATCATTAGACATTCCCCAATATCTCTTATCCATCTCGGCATATAGACATACCCAATCTTCCATAGTGAAACCCTAACTCTAAATTTAATCCTAAGAAAAAAAAAAGATCTTGCAGCAATATGAGAAGTAGGTAGAGGAGAAGCTAGATAGAAGTTACCAGATTGGAATTCTACGTTAAGGTCCTGCACAAGAAAACAAAAGAAATTAGTTCTAAAGTTAAAAAATTCTAAAATTGAAATAGAAAGTTAGTTCTAAAAAGAAAAGTTTCTAAACTTAAAAATAAAAAGTTAAGTTAGTTTCTAAAAGAAAACCAAGAATTAAAAAGTTTCTATAAATAAAATAAAGGAAGGATGAGTTAGTTTATAAAATTAGAAAGAGTTTCTAAAAAGGGAAATAACAAGCCTAGTGTCTAAAAACAAAAGATGAAAGTTTTTAAAAATAAACTAGTTCCTAAAAATAGAAAAATCCTAGAATTAGAAAATTTTCTATAAAAAAAAACCTAAAATTAGAGAGTTTCTAAGTTAGTTTCTAAATTAGGTTAGTTTAGTTTCTAAATTAGGTTAGTTTCTAAAAATCAAACAAAAAAAAATCCTAACCTAATAATTAAAAAAAAATCATAATCTTAAACTAATCCCAAAGCTAGTTAATCTCAGAAAACATAATCATCAATCCCCGGTAAAGGTGCCAAAAAGTTGTTCACACCCCAAATATAGGGTTGTGATGTAGTAATAAACTCGATAAGACCGAGGTCAAATCTACAGGGACTGAATCTTTGTACGTAATCTGATAATAACTAAAACTAGAACTAGAATAAGATGAAATCTAAATTAAGTAAAATATGAGAAAATAATGGTGAAATATTAATCTAAAACGTGTAAATTCAAAGGTAAGAAACAAAAAATTCCGAGGATCCACTTGTAGAGATCAGGGAGATTTAAGCTTGATTCATAAACTCAACTGGACTTCGAGTCCCATCTTCATCTAGTTGGAAGATATATCACTAAAGCTCAATCTGAACTTCTTTCGATCTAGTTTTTAAAGAAATGAAAGGTATAATAATTAGAGATGATTCCATCACAAAACCATGCACATGAGACAAAGTAAACAACAAAATTAAACTAATCCACAACCAATCAGGAAGATATATGAATGCTAGGCAGATTCCATCATCCAACTATGTCTAAGGGACAATGGTGAACAACAGAGCTACCTAACTTCATAATCAAAATAATGGAATAGGAATACATAAATCCATCGCAGATCTATTGTAATTTCAGTCACAACAAACCATTAAAGACTAGAAGCATTCCTTATAATCAAACTATACTCAAAATCAGTTCATCTAACATAAATCAAGTTGTAGAATCCTTCACATCACGCCACAAGCTTCACCTCTTAGCCCTAGCTAAGAGGTTTAGCCTGACATGATCCAGCTAACTCTTCAAATCCAAAAAAAAAAATAAGAAAACAAAACTCTCAGCTCCCATCTCTCTCTCTTGTGAATGTTCCCAAAGATGCCCTTGACTCTCTCTCTTCTCTTGCTTATATGGGTTAGGAGGTCGGTCGGCTGGGCTATGGCAGTGAGAATCGGCTCAAGAAGCAGGTGGTGGAATAGTTGTTTACGCACAACAATTGGTCTCTATTTTGTGCAGCGAAAGCCCTTACGCTCGACCCCATTTTTAGGACGATAGAGTGGATGCGTTCAGAATCTGAGCCATTCAGATTCCTTGGTGACGAACGGCCGCCCCCTGGGAAGGCTTTGGACGGTCTAGATTGGATTTTCAATCAAGACCAAGAGCATACAATCGGCCCAAAGCGGCCGAGCTATTTCCAGACGCAATTATGTGTAAATCTTCTTGCACTGGTGCTTGGTGGGGCACGAGATCAATGTCAAAGAAGAAATCTATTCCGTCCATTGGATGCACTTAGAAAAACCAGTCGGAGATGAACTGTTTTAGATTGGTTTTGGTGTGGCCAACAGGACTTTCTCACTGCCGTCCATCCAACATTTGACTGGCTGGGATCCTATCCTCTTTATTTCTTCAAATTCTGTCACTTATGTCTTAGTAAGCTGGGCCACAGGAATATAATGGACGGTCCAGATTCATCACCTGGACCACAATGGTGGCCCACGATGATCACCTACAAATTTTCATGCGAACGATGGAAGAAGGAAACAGATGTTTCTATTTTTGTAAAGAAGACTCGGTCAAACCGAGTTTGACGGGCTTAAGCGGTCTGGTGCACAGCTGGTATACATGTGCTGGTGTACACACTACTCGAGGTGGGACCCACAGTGATGTAGTGTGAGATATCTACACTGTCCATCTTCTTAATCATCTGATTTAAGGGGTTGAGATCAAAATTAAAGCATATCTAGATATCAAGTGGGGCCCAGATTAGAGATTTATGGGCTGATCTATCCGTTGGGCCACTTCTACAAGGATTCAATGGCTAAAATTCGACATGCAAAGTTAATTTATGGTCCTCAGGTAAGATATAAAGTTTCGAGCCAAACAGATGGTGGGAACCCTATGATCTTACATTCTGGATGACTTTCAGGCCTCTTTCACGTGAATGGCTTGGTTTTCCCTGATCTCTAGCATGTAAATTTATCGATCTGGGTCCCCTAGAGTCCGTCTCTTGCCTTAGTGATCCTTAAACGTTAAATTCATACCTTTAGCACCTTTTTTCAATTTAAGCTTGTAAATTCACCTTGCAACAAAAACATGATTAAAATAGGTCGTTAAGCATTATCATGTACCCAAAATCATGTTATAATTAAGGTCTAATATGCAATATTTGACCCTCAGCACTATACCTTAACCCTAATCCAACCCAACCCAACCTCGGGTTGGGAATTCTCAACTCAAGCCCAACCCGAGCAGGCTCGATTGGGTTGGCCGGGTTGGTCAGGTAGATATATGCTAATATTTTCATCATTATATTAATTTATTATATTTTCAATACATATCTTATTTTTTGTACTTATAATTTTATTAATTATATATGTAGTTATTTATTGTAAAGAAGTTTATTTTTTCTAAACAAACAAGCTAAAATATAGGACAACTACACTTTAAAAGTCGTATCGTGTATAAGCAATCTATTTGGGAGAGAAATTTGGGATATCTTGTTAGCTTGAGTCATTGGAAATGAGATGGACCAATGAAACCCGACGGCATTGGAATTTCTTGTGCCTTCAACACAAATGATCCGCACTCAATTATAATTAATTTATAAGGAACTTATATATTGATCGGGTTCTGGTTGGGTCAGGCAACCTGAGACCTCAACTTGAGCCCAACCCAAGTTTAATGGGGTTGGTGTTTGTATGGACCAAGCCCGAAACCAACTCGATACATGCTGCCCAAGCCCAACCCAATGTCAGGTCAGTCACAGGTCAGTTGGGTCGAATCAGCCTAACTTTCAGCCCTACTAGAGGGTATAAATAAGGATTTGAATATTTATTTAAGTCTAATCTCTATAACAAGGTAGAGATTATAGATTAAAATCCTTTTTTAAGTGATGAATCATAAGGAAGATGACGTAGATCTTATGGTTTTAAAGACTTTGAATGTAGGATATGAATGGGGAATCTACTAAGCTTCTATTATATAAAAAACTCATCCTTTTACCCAAGAACTGAATGTCCTTTTATAAGAAACTGATTTGTAACAGCTATAAATGACTAGTTAACGACGTTGTTTATAGAATCAAAAGAGCCTTCGATGATATCGAATGTTCTTCGGTGGGATCAAACCCTCTGTCGATCTAATTGAAAAAATTTAGAATTATCTCTGTTGGGTTGTTGGACTCATTCTTTGATCGAATTGAGCAGTCCATTGATTCAATTGAGTTTCATTGATAGTCTGTTGATGGAATCGAGAACTACTCAAAAACTAATATTTTGGGCATATAATTTCATTTCAACTTATCACCTCTTCTAAACTTATTTATCATGTTCCAATCAGGCTTCTAAGGCTAAGAGATTATTAAATGAGGTTTACCTATTAATCCATGATCATCTAGAGCTTCAAGGGATGTTTTGGGTCAAGGTTAGGGTCACCAAGGCAGCTCATTTACCTGTTTTTGGTTCCTTGATGCTACATGTTCTCTTGTGTCTTTAGTTTTCAGCTTTCTAGGGCTCAACTGAATACATGACATATGAACTCACGCGATTAAAAAATAAGGTACACTAGCAGTTGTTTGGTCTGATTTAGGTGGTTTTCATTTATATTCTCCACCTCTTTTATTTATTTTTTGTATTCCAATATTCCCTCTAATCCTCTTCTTTTCTTTTCTTAGTGATAAGGGAGCCCTCGGCCTCTAAGAGATAACCTATCTCTACAGTACTGCTTCCTCAAGCTAAGAGATTGATCTCAGATATTCCGGTTGATACAACTTAGTCTCCCACAAAAAGACTTGATGTTTTTTTTATTATTATTATTCTGAAGAGACTATAAGTGACATTCATCAACAAAAAAGTTAGACAAAAAGTCACACTCAAGAAGAGGTAATCGTATATTAGCCTACGGAGTCTTTCAGTCTCCTTTTGCATTCTATGACCTCGTCGCTCGCTCATGAACATGGTAAAGGAGTTGTGGAGTTAGTCACGCCAATGCTGTAAGATTCATTTAGGATGGACATTTCTCAAGTGATTCCAGCTTCTTCTATTTAGTCTTCTTCATCTATGGAATTGACCGAGTAGATAGATCTAATCACTAAGCATAAAGTGGTTATCTTAGAAAAAATAGAAGGAACGGAAGAGGAATTCTCTCCCCCTGGCAAAGCTTCTCTTAATCAATCTGCACCCACAAAGATCCCTACAGTTGATGCTCCTTCTCCATTTCCAATGACAGTTGATACTTCTAGCGCCCTTTCTTCATTAGCTGATGATAACTTTCATGTAAGGCCCGTATCCTAGTCCGTACCGTTCCTCAGACTTCCGCGATCCTCCCGTTCAAATTTCGGCAACCTAGGACTTGTAACCGGCATTTGCGCGCGACCCTAAGTCGCATCCCGTATATCTGAGTCAACTCAACCCAAGACTTGTACCCTAGCAACAGCAACGATGCCACGGTTCTAACGTTGTGTCTTATGCACTGATGCAATACCGAGGCCAAGAGTTGTGGGCTCGCGTTCATTTTGAGGAAACGTCACGCGTTGTGAATCTCGAGAGAATCTCTATCTAATCCATCATATCAATCAATCAATCACAAGTCAAGTACAACTCATACCTAGCCCATCCCTCTCTTACCAACAAGGCATGACACCCATCCCTCTCTCATCTAAAAGTCAACCAACCACATACCCTCTATATCATTTTTCTTACACACCCATCCCTCTCTCCTTACATCGTCCATCCTTTACTCCATCTCATTCCATTCTCTATCATTTTTCCTAGCAACAAAGAGAGAAAACGACTAAGGAAAGAAAAGAGAAAGAACCTAAAATAAAGGCCCACTTCACCACCAAATCTCATTATCTAACCCTTCAATCTTCATTATCCTTCATCAAAGAAGAAGCCAAGGAGCTAAGGAAGCCATAGAACTAAGAAGAAGTGGAATCGGTGGGTGTTTATAGGATTAGATTGTGATTTTTTATGATGGGCCAAGTGGGGCTATTGATTGATGGTATGGATCTCACTTTGGACCCTAAGTGTGGCCGATGGCCCACCATGATCCATATGTTCATCTCATGATGGGGCCATTCTCCATGGAACCCATCATGATGTTTATTTTCTTATTGCTTGAAGGTCATCTAGATCATGCATTTTTTGTGGAAAAGGGATCTCCACCATTGATTTTGATTGGTGGGCCCACATGTAATGGGACCCACTTGATGTATATTTTGTAATGCATGAAAGGGAGGGCTCATAGTGGTAGAGCCCTCCATCGTGCGTCTCTCTCTCTCTCTCTCTCTCTCTCTCTCTCTCTCTCTCTCTCTCTCTCTCTCCCCTGTTTGTAGCCCACCATGATGTAAATATTTTATCTACGCCAACAGCTCATGGGGCCCGCCTTACTGACTGCTTAGACGACCCACCTAGCTGTCTGTCTGGACAGGCCTGGTTGAAGGGAAAACATAAATATTAGCTTTATCGAAGCTATGGTGGGCCACACGTGTGGACCCACCTAACCTATGTATTTTATCCAAGTTGTCCGTCCTTGAGACAGTGGGATCCACCCTGCACGTGTGGGATCTCCACCATCCAGCAGGGACGTGGACCCACCGTGATCTATGTATCTTATCCACACCGCCCACACTGCAAGATGGTGAGACCTACCCCTATGTATATGTTTTATCAACACCGTCCATCTGTTGGACCACCAGTTATATAGTTATTATATTGACGTCAGCAAGTTCTGTGGGTCCCAGCATGAGATATATGTTATATCCCAACTGTACATCCACCTGGTAGTGGGTGGGGCCCACCTTGATGTACATATTCCGCATCCACGCCGTCCCTTCATAGGACCTCATGATGTAAGTGTCTTATATCAACGTTGTCCGTCCATTTGATGGACGTGGGACCCACCCACACGCGCTGCACATATGGGGTGGGCCTACCTTGATGATATGTGTTTTATCTAGACAGTCCATTTACATGGACGTCAGCAAGTTCTGTGGGTTTGATCAGAGGTATGTTTTATATTCACCGTCCATCTCTGGATGGTGGGGACCACCGTTTTATATTTGTTGTATCCCTGTCGTCTAGAGGTTTGGGATGGTGGGACCTGATGGTGGTGACTGTCCACGCTATCCACATGTGGACAGTGGGACCCACGTACATGATGTAGGTGTTGTATCTACACCATCCACCCTATTTCCAGATCATTTCGGGGCCCACCATGATATGTATGTTTTATCCTTGTCGTCCATTGATTTTCAGGCCCACTTGCTAATTGGTGTGGCCCAAATGAGATGTATTTAAGGCCCAGATGGTGAGGCCCAATGTGATGTATATAAGGCTCATGAGTGAGGCCCAATGTGATGCATGTGAGGCCTTTATATGAGGCCCAATGTAATGTATGTGAGACCCTTGTATGAGGCCCAATGTGATGTATGTGAGACCCTTGTATGAGGCCCAACGTGATGTATGTGAGGCCTTTGTGTGAGGCCCAATTGATGTATATGAGGCCCATTATGATGTGTGATTCCACCATGATTATGTAATTATGTTTATGATGCCTATTCATCTTCCTAGTTGATTCTAAATGGGTCATGCCTTGGGAGCAATGATGGTGTAATGCCCACATTGTAAGGGCAATGATGGTTAAATATCCATATTGTAATTCTCTCTAAGGCTCGTTGTTAAGCCCATTCTCATCTTTCCTTAGTGGACTAACCCAAACTGTTAGGCCCCCATGATCGTTAGACCCATTCTTGATATGAGTAGACCGTCTAGGCCTATCCTTGATATGAGGATAGTACATCATCATCATATAACATGCTTAATATAGCTTCACAACACATGCCCATGCACATCATATGTATGCTTGATATAAAGAGTGATTGATCATAGCATATGCCATTGGGCAGATTATTATGGGACTCCCTGATAGGAGTTGCCCACATGAGCGCACAGTACACATAGGATTGCTTCATGACTAATAGTGTGATTCATGCATCTCGTATTTATATGACATGATTACTGTATGCCTTAGCGATATTAGAGTCGTAGCCTCCATAGGCATACCGTGGATGGTAGGATTGGACATCAAAAATCTTTTCTCTACATGAGGTGTGATAGATGTCCCTGGGTGAAATTCTCTAAACCCTTATGGTACCAAGAGGTTACTCCAACGTTTAGACCAAGTGGATGTATGAGCGCCAAATACCGAATATCAGGAAGTCGCACTTCCTAATGTGTTGTGGTCGGTTGGAAGGGGGTGTAGCCTTACCCGCCCGAGAGGAGGAGGTAAAGCTAGGCTGAGTTTGACCAGCTCGAGGAATGGGTCCGCTATCGATGAGCCAAGTCCAATATTGGCAGGCGGATAGTAAGGTCTCTTCCACTCACCTTATTGTGTGTGATGGGACGGCAATCTAGTTTGGAGTGTACTAGACTTCAATGATATTCCAGAGTTAAGTTGTATTGATATGTGGTTTCATATGAGGATTGGTATGCTTAAGTTACATCTCGTATATGACATTGGCCACGTAAGCCTTACATCGCATGGCTTAAGTATGGCCGATGGCATTCATGTCTCGCATTGCATGGCCTTAGAATGGCTGATAGCATTCATGGCTTGCATCGCATAGCCTTGGTATGCCTAATGGCATTCATGAACTTACTAGCATTTTCACATTACTCTGATATTGTATGCTTGCATTTCTACTATGTGCACGTACTTTGACCACCCTCTAAGCTTGTGTAAGCTTATGCATGACCGTTGGGTGCAAGCGACGCTAGGACGCCACAGTGGTATTAAGATTGGAGTGTGCAGCGGACTTCTGAAGCTTCCGATATTGTTATTGTATTTCCTTTTACACATTGTACTTAAAAGTTTTTTTATCATAGTGGAAATGTGATGGAGATGTTGGTTGTTGTTTGTAGGTTATGTTTATTACGAATCAAAATTCATGTTGAAAATCCTCCTTGTAGGATCTCAGGGTTAGAACTTGGTATATGAGTGTCGGGAACCGAGAATGGGGTACTATGAAGGCTGTCGACATCGAATTCGGCGATCGAAAATTTTGTGAGCCCGATTTTCGAGGTTGGGGCTTGATATTTCATATAGAAATATTTTATCCTCATTAACCAAGCCTTCACTAGTGATACCTTGGTGCTCGATTCCTTAGTGCCTTCATCGGAGCTTCTGCAACTTCAAGAGGAATTACAAGTTCTCATTCACTCTGGGCCTTCTAACATCATTTCTTCGGAGTCATCCGTCTTCTCCAATCCTTCGGTTCTATTAGATTTTTATGTTTTTCTTTTTAAGTTTTAGTTCAATCATGTCTTTGATTGGCTAATATCTTATCTAGGGTTAAGAGGTTAAACTTATAATTATTCTTAATGCTTAGTTTACTTTGATTCAAGTATTTGATTTGATTGTTGAACAATTAATTAATATTTGGTTTAAATGAGGATATATCTTTAATTACTTTGATCAATTGTCAAATCTGGGCACATTGGATACTTAAGAAAGCTAAGAGTATTTTCTTATCTATTTTGTAAAGGATTGATCTGTAAAATTCATTGATTTATCATATACTATATGCATGATAGATGCTTTGAATTTCTTGTGATCAATACCTTAGTGCTTTATGTGGAAACCAAATCAATTGAAGTTCAAATCTATTCTGGGTTTATGAATGATAATTTAATCGCTCTGTTATCCAACTGGATAGGATAAGATGTCAATTTCAATTGAGTTATATGATTGAATCAAGTGAAATAACATTAATGATAGATATAAGTGGATCATTGGTGCTCTATTGTTTAAATTTTATTAATTTTTTTCTCAATTATAATATTACTTTTTAATTAGATTTTAGAAGTAGTTGTAGTTTTATTTCTAAAGTGTTCCATAAATTGCACAATCATAAGTCTATGTGGGTATGACATCAATCTCACCGAGTTATTATTACATCGCAACCTTACACTTAGGGTTATCTCAATAGGTGCTAGTATCAAATTTCCAACTGAACTGGCATCAATCTGTTGCTGATGTGCAACAAATGCCTTTTTGGTAAACATAGCCATCAACTGGTTCATATTTTCGCCATGGCTAGCCATTCATATATTAAAGGTTTCAATCTGAGCTTGTGATTGTTAAGCTTAAATACGTGACAATTCCATAATGTATTGAATTATCCTTTACATATCGATTATCCCGGTTGACATAATCTCAAGAGGTTCAACCCAAGATGTCCATGCTTTATCTAGGTTTGGTAGAAAATGTACCGAATTGGGTGGTCGATTTGCTTGCTCAGGTACCCGTTGAACCTACAACTCTTCCTACTAGGCAAGAGGTTCATTAGTTGTAGTATTAGTAACTATATAAATATTCTGACCACATCTTCGACTCATGATTCTACTAAACTTTTGCACTAGTAAGTATAATCAATGTTCCATCGGACAAGTCCAAAGTTATATATATATTTGCATGGCCAGTGCAAAATAAATATTTATGGCAACTAAGTAGTTGTTTGAGTTCCACCAAGCATGCCAAAAATTATTTCCACTTGGTTTGTTTTCTATCATGTTCGGTGTGTGTGGGCATGCCAAAATCGATATAGCGACTTGATTCAAACTGATCAACTTTGACCCCGATCGCCAAAATAGATAAATACGTTAAACTTGACAGTATATAACCGAATTTAAGGAGATTAATCACCTACTCAGCCACTTGCAGAATATTTATAATAATCAAGCAATAATTAGAAGATGAGGTTCTTTTTTTAAAGACGGGTTGTGCCTCGCCTTTCACAAAAAAAGACTTTTTAGTATACTGGTGCAATTAAACAAGGAAAAACTTATGATTGGTTATCGAGAACAATTGCAAGAGTGCTTCTTATGAAAGAACTGCTTGTATTGGATAAGGATCAAGTCCAGCGTATTAGTATAAACTTGGATTACAACCGAGAAATTACCTCTACTGGATTATTACTATTTCTAAGATAAACTGAGCTAAGAGAAATTGATAAATTTGATTTGTTTGTCAAATTTGGTTGTATACTTATATTCGTTAATCTTCCTACTATTTATAAATTTCTTCTGTAATTATTCTTAAAATGTTTTTCTTCTTTATTGAATGGCCATAGCAACTAAGGCATTGCAATCTAAATCATTTTTTTGTTATATTTTTTTTTTTTTATTGTTCCTCTTTCCTTGGCCAAGTTCTATTCTCTTCGGTCACGACTTGCTTTCCGATTGCATTTTGCTCTTGGATGTCTCGGCACTAATTTGTTAATCACCCGATGACATGCAGCATTAAATCGATGACAGCTTTGATTCTATAAAAAGTACTCAAGTATTTCAGAAAATCTTTTCCTGTACCTCACGCAGCTTGTGTCATCTTTCTATTGACTGTTACTAAAACCGTAAAAAAATAGTACAACATTGTAACTTGTACATTTAGCTTTATATGCACACCCGTGTGAGCTTAGAAAAGCTCATAAATTGATTTGTGGTCAACATCCCCGTGTCATCTGTTTCTTCAAACATGGCATTGTACTGTAGATCATTGTCATTAACCTATGAGACTTTTGTTCCCGCGGATTAGCTGCGGGTGACTATGGGGCCCACCTATACGTATGCACTGTATATTAATGCCATCCATCCACTAGCTCATTCCAGGGCATGAACCAACAAAGGAAGCAAATCTAAATCTCAAGTGGACCACACCACATGAAATATAGGTCCTTAAATGTCACCGTTAAAAACTTCCTAAGGTCCACCGTACTCTTTATTTGCCATCCAACCTGTTGATAAGGACACACAGACCTAGATGGAGAGTAAACACAATAGCAGCTTGATCCAAAACTTTTGTGGCCCCAATTTAATGGTGGGATTCCAATCCCTAATCTGTGGTCAGCCTGAGATTTATTTCTGCTTTATGTTTTGGGGCCATGCCCTGAAATAAGCTGGAAAATAGATGGATGGTATGGATACACAGCGCATACCTCAAGGTGGGCCCCACGGTCAGGGTGGCACCCACCTGGCTGGATCCAGGGTCGCAGCTGGTTCGTGTTACTTAGAAATTGCACGTGTCATATTCAAATTAAACTTTCGAAATTGTGGGTCCCGATTTGGATGTAGCATCAACCAAATTAAGATGATTAGATACTATGAATGACGGGTTGGTGAACATTTATTGGGCTAAAAAATGAAAAATAAAAATATAAAATAAAATCCTATGATCCTATTTAAGCAAACAAGTGTCCACGTATCACAAATTAGGATTGCTCAACTACTCTGATTCTGATTCTGATTCTAGGAATGTAACTTAATTAAGGGCTGTGCCTGCCATTATTTTGTTGGTTTTATGTGAGTTGATGCGTGCCGGATGTATAACTCTTGAGTTTCTGCGTATCGTGTGTTGCCGGAGTATTAAATAACTTTCCTATTTGTTGATGTGGACGGGGGATTGAATGTGGATGGGATATGCCCTGTTACGAGCTCGCAGGTTTAATGCTGGAAATAAAGAGAAAAGAAGTGGAGACAGAGATAAAAGAATAGAAGAAGGAAAGGAAAGAATTGGAAAAAGTAAAAAAGAGAAAAAATCAGAATTTTTGCTTAATCTCATCTTACAATCAAGTAACCTTGGGGTCTGTTTGGGAGTCTGGATTTGAAACCCCTAGATTTAAAATCCTCTTGTTATGTTTGGTGCCTGGATTGAGAATAAACTTTAATAATATAAAAAAGTAATTATGCATGGTATATTTACAGAGGTTTAAATTTAATTACTAAATCAACTTTAATATCTTTAATTAGTGAACGTATATAATGTTTGATACAATGGTTGTAATAAGGCCGCTGAAATATATACTTTGCCCGAAAATGATGAAATTTCAAGTCTCAAATGGGTCAAGCACAAGATCACCAACAAGTGACTAACTAACAAATTTTAACCATTGATTTACATGGACAATGTTTGAACGGCATTAATCATTGTATTAAAGTATTTATACTAATACAATTGATAATCTAATTATTTTAGAATATCATTAGTGGATCATTTATTGAATAAATTAATAATCTAGTGATACACATGTTACACATGCAACTCTTGAAAAAAATTTAGATATAATCCAAACTTTTACCGTGAATTTCAAACCCAAAATCCCTTGGATTTGACCCCCAAACAGGCACGGGATTAAAAACATCCTCAAATCCCCCCAAATCCATGGTGCCAAATGACTCCTTATCAGCTTCATCTTTTACTTACTCACATTACTTGAAAGTAGAAAATAGAAAAAGAAACTTATCAAAATAGAAAATAAATTACACTTATTTTAATAGTCATGATTTCCTATGTAAATCCGCAGAATCCTATTACATTCCCTAATGTGCAATTCCAAGAAATTAATCCTATTATCCTATTCCGTATCTACCAACTAAGTGATTTATTTATTTTATTCTAAAAATTAAATTGATAACTATTAACGATGAACTTTGGGTGTACCAAAATTCAGGGTGGTCACGAAATTTTTTCTAACTGGCTTTGAGCTGTTACTGAGTTTGGCTTACACTTTTGATTTGTGCAACGCTTATAAAATGGTTACGATGAAACAAAGAGTGAGATTTTGGCTGCAACAAATTCGCTATTGACCTACATAATGGACGGCTCTGATCTCATTTGTCTATGCCACATGCGCTGCAATGACGTGGAGGCACGTACGGGACTTCCCATGCGTCCAGAGGCAGGGTATCAGCTCTCACGGTCGGTCAGGAGCGAGATCTGGATTGTTTATCAGGTGTAACCATAATGGTCAGATGATTCTAACCATTTTGTACCAGCAGATTCTAAGGGGATCTTTGAAGCTTTGCCCCACCTGATGAGTGGTCGACGATGGGCACTTTTTTCTTCTTTTTTTTTTTACTTTTTTCTTTTTTAAAACCATTCACTTTACTTTTGGTAAAGCTATGTCTATGTTGTATGGAGGAAACTGGATCAATGAAATATCATACATGACACATTTGAAGTGGGTCTTAGCTCGAAACGGACGTGATCAAATCATCCTGACTGCCTGATCGGTGGCCCCATTAACAAAGATCAAAAGTCAAATAATTAATGTTTCTCAGTAAGTTGACTGAAAGTATTAGTCTGAACGATTAAGCTTGACTGAACCATGCCCATTAATGGTTTGGATCATACCAACCCATGCATGTACAGCTTTCAGGTGAAGGCTAGGCTTTTCCTTTTGCATGCGGATAAAATCAAGATACATTTAGATGCACTGTTAAATACTGTTTTGAGCCAAACTCTCTTGTGTTTGATGCATTTTTGTAAACCTCGTATGAACATCCCGTCCTTAAAATAAATAGAAATAGATACTAAGGGGTGTTTGGGTCGTATGTTACTTTGGATAAGCTACTTATATCACATGCTTATTGTGGCTTTTTACTTATTCAACAGGGAAGTATATTCGGTACACAACATATTTATCATCTAAAAAATAAAAAAGTATGTTTGGTTACAAACATCATAAATAATTTTCCCTTAATTCTATATGGCCCCCCTCACATGAAGCGTCCATCAAGTGAGGCGAACCTTTGATGTGGATTGTTCATTATGCGGGCCCCACCTTTGATATGGTCTATCCATCACGCGTGTGAAAGATTGGAGTTGCTTATTAGCAATGTTTTAAATATCAACGATATCAACTAATATATCCCACGATATATCTTGTATCTCACCCTTGTGATATGAAATGCATATGTAGTGCTAATATGTCTGACATGTTCGATATGGTGAGAATTTTCAATTTTTTTCTTTTCTTGATTAAAATTATTCTAAATCAGCGTCAAATTGTTATAAATATATTAATTCTTTATGTTTTGCATAAAAAATCATATAGTTAGAGCTTTGATTTTGATATCCATTGGGTTTTCATGTTCTCCATTTTATTTTTTTTCAAAATTTTTCTTCAACCAGCTATCAATTGAGACTAATTTCGAAGTATTTAAGAGTATTTGATGAAATGATCATCAGATACACTCTAATTTTAAAAGTTGAGTATATGTTGTTTGATTTGACAAAAATTAAGAAAAAATCAAAAATTCCTTAATTTCTTTCAAATTGCTTGCAATGTTTCACTCCAAATATGAAATCAAGCAAGTATGAGTGTTAATCTACTAATTTGTTAAGTCTTTATTAATTTTTGAAAAATAAAAATTATTTTTTATTAAAAATTAATAAATAATAGTAATAAAAGGTTTTTAAAAAAAAAAAAAAAAATCTTCAACCAATTGTTAATTGAGGCTAATTTCAAAGTATTTAAGAGTGTTTAGGGCATGTTTGGATTCGCGTATGAGGTTGTATTGCATTGTTTTTCAATACGGCAGATGTACAACGACAAATATAGACTGTATCGAGTGCCCTTGTCGTTGACGAATAGATTGTTTGGAAAGGACTAATTTTGGAAATATAATCAGTTGATATATGCATATACGAAAAAGAGTAAGCATCGATAGATGGAAATCATAAATCCATCAACTGTGTATGACATGTAGTGGTCATGTCCCACAAGTCATGAAGTGAATCCATAACCGGATTCAATTCAGATACGCATTCACCTCATGTAGATCTAAATAGTGAAGAAAATCAGATTGAAAAGTATTGCAGGATACACCCTCTGCATAGGGTATAGGGGAGAAGTGTTTATACAAATACTCATCTTCTCCTGTAAAAGAGGGTACACTGAGAGAAACGGTATCCATTAATGAAAGGATGGATACGATCGATTTAAAACAATGATCACATGTTGTCCCGAATGTATAGTGGGAAGAAAATCATATACCTTCTTTCACTTCTGCCCTTAGGGTAAGCTATTTTGGGTGAGAGAAGAACGAGATTTATGGCGGGATCAACCTAAAGATGAAGACATCCCATCTTCGATGTAAGCGAGGAAGATGATGCTAACAACTGCCTCTACGTCTCAGATATGGTCGTAATGACATCCGATCCTCTCGCAAGAGGGTTCAGACAAACGGAGAAGAAGAACAAGGGGGCAGGAAGGAGAGATGGACCAGCAAAGCACGCTGCAGACGAAGGTCTTCTCTCTTTACAGAGGTGGTGCAGTGCAATGAGGGTGTTGCACTACCCGATGTCTTGGTAATGTACGTAAATAACGTGTGTCCAGGCGGTTCTAGTTCGGCGCTGTAATCACCCGCCACGTACAATGGTGGATTTCAAATTCATTTCAAATGATCAATATTGTATTTTTTAATAATAAAACAATACAATACAAAGTGGGCCTGCAATCCAAACACGTCCTTAATGAAATGATCATTACATACACTCTAAATGTTATTCATTCAATTTGAATATAGTTGCATTAGTTTAGTTAAACAATGCATAAGTATAACATATGATCGTATATAAAGGAACCTTATTATGTGCACATTGTTTTGAGATCTTATGATTTAAAAGAATATATTAAGGTCTTTTTTTTTTACAATCTCTGAAGTTTTATTGAAAAATTCAACAATTTTTTCCATATTTTTCATGTTTTCCAAAAAGTGTAATAAATTACCTGATATACAAACGATATATTCTGTGCAATAAAGACCAATATCTATACGTATCCCAAGGATACGATACGTACTGCGATACCAATATTTCAAAAATTGCTTAATTACCAGTGTATTTCCACTTTATCAATGCAATGCCCTAAAAGTAATGCTGATACCACTATCAGGTGAGTGGAATATACACAAAATAAATGAACCAACATTCCAATTTCTTTTTACGTATGTAGCCCACTTGACGAAGAAATCAGCTCGAGTTCTGAAGCATGGCATCTTGTCGGTTAGACTTGCCCAACCAGAAGCCCCCATCTCGCATTCGTATTTGCCATCTCCATGGGGGTGGCAAGCAAACTTGAGATTACCAATTATTTCAAGAGAAATTCTCCAATTCTCTCATAGCACGATATGATATAGTACTCCTAGTTACATTAAGTTCACTCAAATACTTCAGTCGGTCGAACTAAATTATCCAGTGAGAGTAGAACAGATTCCATGAGCTACCATGCAAAAATAACATTGATCAAATGATCCAATCCATCCTTGATTTGCCCTTATTTTCTATAGACATCCATTTTCAAAACCATGGATGAGATTGTTACAATTGCATAACAAAATTGATGTTTTCCATCATAAGCAGTACTCTATCTATATCAAATTGTTGATTGGACCTAGTTTGTATAAACAATCTTGACCGTCTATATTAAATGGGTCCATCAAATGGGTAATACATGTCATATCACTGTCAAGCTTACATGGTATCCTATGAAATGTGTGATGTACCAAATCAATATTGGTCAACCAATTAATTACACTGCCAAGTGTCCCAATGCAACTAGTAGTAATATAACTTGCAGTGTTAGGAGCACTGTCGCATCTTTCTCATTTCAAAATAAAAAAGAAAAAAATGATTGTAGATTTTTTAAGGCGTGCACAAAGGTTGGATGGAGATGTTTATCGTGGGACCTAGAGAGTGTCCTGGAGAGAGGCACAGCCGGCCTGGAGTGGTTGGAAATATTGAATTTCGGGCGTGAGTGGAAGCAAATGATGTAGCGTCCCAACCCCTACTCTTTTTCTTTTTTATATATCATTACTTATTAGCAATACAAGTAGATTTCTATGCCTTTCGATTACTCTCTCGTTTTAATTGCAAGATGCTTGCCTGACCACACACATAATTACACGCAGCACAAGTGTACGGGCATATGGGTGGTGCTTGAGATGGGTCTCTCTTTGTATTACCTGTCATAAAAGTTAGGTTGGTCGAGTACTAGTCCAAAGGCGCACATTGGCAAGTTTTACAACACCATCAATTGCTTTCATGTACAGGTGCCCACATGATGAATTTGTTATGAAATGTAGTCGGTAGATATAATGTTGAGTGGGTCGCAGGCACTTTCATGATAAAGATGGACTAGAGAAAGCCTCATCGGAGGCAGAAACCATTCAGACCGTCAAAACCTTAAATCAGTCATATCTCACATACTAGGATGAGTTTTTCAACATATTATATATGATTTTGGGTAGGAGGATATACTTAAGCCAACCAACCCTGCTACATTGGGTTGCCCACGACATTAGATCAACCGTCAAATGTCCCGTTTAGTTTCGTTTTTACTATACATAGTAAGTTTTAGTTCGAGTATAACTTTTGATCATTTGAGTTGTGGAAGTCATTCCCAACATGAAAAGGCTTTAGAAAAGTTAAGAGAATAATGGATTGCGCCAAATTGGGCACTTGCTATTTTTGACCAAAAATTATGTAGTCTATTAAGAATAGAGATCATCCATAAATAGTAAGTTATTGGGTGTTTGAGTTGGAGCCTTAAGTCTCAAACTCCATCTTAGGTTTGAGTTTCTCATTTAAGAAGTTGTAATTTTATTTTTTATCATCAATCAAGTTATTTCAAATTTTCTAGAAACTATATATTCTTGCTTTTATCCCCTGTTGATTTGAGGAAGCTTTATGAGGTGTCCAGATAGCTATGTGGATTTTGAGTAGTTATACCTTGAGGAAGATGGTGATCAGCCTCATCATGTCCCTCCGGGCACTAAGATCCAAACAGGTATTCTTCCATGGAGGGTGTTATTGAGTCCATCAAAGCACTTAGAACTAATGGCTTCACAAGGATATTAACCCTAATCCTTTTCATGCTTTGTTACATAAAATAAGTATTTTGATCTTATTGGGCGTACGTATTGAGATCCTTTCCCGGGAAAGTTGGGCCTGGTCTCCTAATCATAGCCAGGAGGCCATGACATCTAAGGGCCTAAAAGTCAAACTGTCGGTGGGATTTTTCAACATCCGACTGTTGTCCATTTTAGTATTCAAATTTTAGTTTTATTTAAAACAAGAAACACAAACCCAATATATATATATATATATATATATATATATATATATATATATATATATATATATATATATATATATTTTAAACAACAAAAACAAAAAAAAAAAAAAAACTGCGTAGATTTAAACTGTAAGCACAATGGGGGCACTTACAAATTTGGTGTTACTTAACGAGGAAGCTTGGTTTTGTCTTCATACCAAACCCATGAAGCGGTTCATTCAAACCATTCAAGGGTGTCTTGGGTGGACCCCATTCTTGAAGAGTATCAAACTTAATATCCTTATTGTCAAACATATATATAGACATCCTAATCAAATATTTGTTTCTTTGCACAAGCAAAAGATCTGACCCTGAATCCATCCATCTAGATGCTTGCCGCGCGCAGAAAGTGTTCATCCAACGGCCATGATCCCTGCAATCTCTCTCTGGCATTTGGACCAATTTGTCAAATGTTTTAGGAAACATGCATAAAACAATCTGGTTTGTGAGAGGCAAGTAACAATTATTATCTTTACTACACCTTGCACGGGGAGCTAGGGATGTAATGAGGTCAATCACCTTCCTTTGGAAATAACTACTCTGGAGCTCTTTGAACTCCTTATAAAGCTTTATCAAATCCCGAGAGATAAAAGTAAGAATAATTCCTTATAAATTCGAAATAAAATGATCGATGATAACAAAATGAAATTACAACCCTTTAAATCATGAGCTCAAACTTAAGATGGAGTTTTAGACTAGACTCCAACTAAAACATCCTAAAATTGTGACTTACTATAAATAATAAACTTACTAAAATTGTGACTTACTATAAATAATAAACTTATTATTTATAGACAGTCACCATTCCTGTTAAACTTCATGGTTTTGGCCAAAAATAGTAAGGAGCTATTTGATTTTCTAATTACAGTGATAATTCAAGATAAATGGGTAATAATTATTTACCTTTGTATTTCTGGTTGGATTTCCAAGGTGATGTCGACCACCACCTTTCATTTATAACACTCCTCATGTCAACCGAGGAGAAAAATGTTAAATCTTGGGGCCCACTGTGATATTTGTGTCTTATCCACACCGTCCATCCATTTAGCTAACTCATTTTAGGGCATGAGCCGAAAAACGAGGCAGATCCAAAGATCAAGTGGACCACACCAGAGGAAACAATAGGAATTGAACTCCTAATATTGAAAGCTTCTTGAGGACCTGATAAGTTTTGGATCAAACTGATATTTTTATTTCCCCTTTATCCATGACTGTGTGACCTTATGAACAGGTTGGATAACAAATAAACATCAATGTGGGCCCTAGGGAGAAACTAACTTTCAACCGTCGACGTCTTATTGATTATTGTTTCCTAAGGCGTGGTCTACTTGAACTTTTGGTTTTCCTCATTTTTGTGCTCATGCCTTAAAATGTATTTTTTAAAAGGATGGATGGTATGGATAACTCACATATATCATGATGGGGACCACATATTTAAATCAATAATAATAAGGTTTTTATGGACCTGTTTTCCAAACATAATTCCTAGCGAATTTCAAACAGGTAGAGTAAGTAATTATTACTTATTTCCATGTATTTATCAGGGAAATTAAAAATCAAACAGCCCCTAGGTGTTCAATTTGGCCCTACCACATTATTCTCCTAATTTTTCTAAGCCCTTTTCATGTTGCTCACAACTCCTACAACTCAACAAAACTTATATGCAAACTAAAACTTGATATTTAGGGTAAAAATGAAATTAAATGGGACTTTTGACTCCCAAATCCGGAGTAGGCAACCCCGCATAGCCGGGTTGGTTGGCTTAAGCAGCTTTTCTTATCCTAAAATCATATATAATATGTTGAAAAACTCATCCTAGTTTGTGAGATACAATTGTTTTAAGGTTCTAATGGTCCGGATCATTTCCGTCTCCAATCAGGCCTTCTTTGGTCCATCTTTGCCATGAAAGTGTCTACATCAATACTCTGATGGATGGATGTTAATTCATTGGTTTTGATCAACTTATGTAGTAAACCATTACAGATGGATACACATTAACTCGTTGACAGAGTGAAACAGCGGAAAAGCATTCATGTAGCTCATTTCAATCAGTTGAGATAATGCCTGGATGACAACTAGGACTAAAGATGGATTCATAATCTTGGCTTATCAACAATTTCTTCGCCAGAGCAACTAAACCCACTGGCAAGATGCTAACTGCTTTTTCCTCTAAAGCCACCATTGCTTTATATATAAATGTCACACCAACTAAAAAAACGTGGCCATCATTCAACGCAGACTAGACTAGAAGAGCAAGGCAATGCCAAAAGGCAATGCCGATGTGATGTCCAAGCACTTTATGAATCATGTAAGCTGATCAGATGGTCCACCGTCATGGAAGCCTAGATCCATGCATACTTACTGATCCGCAACATTCCCAAGGACCACATTCTTCACACCAGAGGTTGCATTCTTCTTTAAGAACTCTCACCTTCCAACCCCAATACTTCCGACTCTGAAAATTCATATGTAGTCGAAAAGGCAAAACAGTGTCTCAATCCAGGCGGCACTTTCTCATTTGAAAAACAGCAGATTGATGCCCAAATTCATATTCCACGCAAACTGATGTAGAGCGGGTCGCGGACAATTTCATGGCCAAGATGGATCAGAAAAGGCACGGTCGGCAACAGAAGTGATCCGGACCATCGGACCTTAGATCGGGCATATCTCACAATCCGGAATGAGTTATCCGACATAAAGAATATGATTTTGGGGTAGAAAGAGCTACTTTAGCCAACCAACCCCACTATGTCGGGTTGCGCAGGCCGGATTTGCGAGAAACCCCCTGATCGACGGTCGTTTTCTTGTTTTAATTTTGTTTTTACTATAAATAGTAAGTTTTAGTTTGAGTATAACTTTTCATCCGTTGGGCTTTAGGAGTTGTGTCCAACATAAAAAGTGCTTAGGATAATTAGGAGAACGGTTTGGTGTAGGACACTTACTATTTTTGGCCGAAAACCTTGCGCACTAGTAGACATCATGACCGTTTATAAATAGTAAGTTTACTATTTATAGTAATTTGCGAATTCTAGGAGTTTTAGTTGTAGTTTGAGTCTGATTTCTTTCTTATTGCTTGGTTCCCTTATTTAAAGGGTTGTGAACTCCATTTTAGGGATTCATTAATCAATTTCGAATTTATTAGAAATTATTCTTATTTTCTATTTTCTTTCCTCGTGGATTCGAGAAGTCTCTGTGAGGAGTCCAGAGAAGTTCCGTGGATTCGGAATATTTATCATCTTGAGGAAGACGGTGCTTGACCTCACATCCTTCCCTACGTCAGTTTGGTATCAGAGCAAAGTTTCTCCTCGGATCAATGACTTCTAACGACGGGTCGGGCAACAATCCCATGGGCGGTGCCCCAGGAAATTTACCTTTAACGGCGGCAGTTTTCGAAGAAACCATGCAAGAGAATCGACAAGCCATGCAAGGGCTGCAGGCTTCTATGGACCGCATAGCGAATCTCTTGGCGGAAACCCTAGGGCAACTCCTTGTTCCTGGTGGTAATCTTCCACCGCCGATTGTTGAAACTCGTAATCGCCCTAATCGCAGGATAGTACCAGCAATGCATCCACGGGTCATTCCTGAAGAAGAGGGATCCAGTGAGGAGGAAATCGATGACATAATCTTTCAACACCCCAGACAAGGCGGCGATCGAGTAGATCGGATAGATCGAGAATTTAAGATGCGGGTTGATATTCCTAACTTCAATGGCCAACTACACATTGAGGATTTTCTCGATTGGCTTTCTAAAGTTGAGAGATTTTTCGACTATATGGATATCCCTGAAGCAAATAAGGTCAAGCTTGTGGCCTAAAAGTTGAAAGGAGGAGCTTCAGCTTGGTGGGAACAACTGCAACTCGCACGAACTAGACAGATGAAAGCACCAATCCGCACATGGCAGCGGATGAAGCAGCTATTACGTGCCCGATTCGTCCCTAGCGATTACGATCAGGTATTATTTCAACAATACCAAAATTGTCTACAGGGTAGTCGGTCGGTGAGAGAATACGCAAAAGAATTTTACCGCCTGGTGGCGCATAACGATTTAGTCGAGACTGAATCGCAGCAAGTCGCCCGATTCAACGGTGGACTACGTATGACGATCAAGGATCGGGTCTAGATGCAGCCCGTCTAGACGATGAATGATGTAATTAAGTTGGCTACTCGGGCAGAAGCACAACTTAAACGTTCTACCACACGCCCCTATTCTACCGCAAGGATCACTACGGCGGGTCCACCCCAGGGAACTCCACAGTCTAAGGGGAAGGAACCCGTAGGAGCACGCACTCAACCTCCTACGACTGAGAACCGAGATCAGGGAAGCGGATAAGCTAGACCCCAAAGGGGCATATCGACTGCTGCTGGTCCAAGTAGAATCCCGAACCCTTACGCTCGACCCCGGCCTGACAACTACTATCGTTGTGGCCAACCGGGCCACCTATCAAATACTTGTCCCTAGCGAAAGGTGGCGAACCTCACCCTCAATGATGGTAGTGCTGATAACGCCGATGAAGATCCATATGATGAAGAGCAAGAGCATACCACCGAGGACGAGGTAGATGAATCAAGTTGGGTTCAGCAAAATCGCGGCGAGTCACTCATCGTGAGGCGGTTATTATATGCGCTAAGAAAAGAAGTACATCCACAAAGGCATAACATCTTCCGCACTAGGTATACGGTGAATCGAAAGGTTTGTGACGTGATTATTGATAGTGGCAGCAGTGAAAATATCGTCTCCAAGGTCATGGTAGATAAATTACAATTGAAAACAGAGCGTCATCCCTCTCCATATACAATCGGTTGGATCAAGAAGGTCAGTGAAACAAAGGTAACTGAACGGTGCACCATATCCTTTTCAATTGGTAAACATTATAAGGATGAAGTAGTATGCGATGTGGTTGACATGGAAGCATGTCACAAACTACTCGGTCGACCCTGGCAATCTGACCGTGATGCCACTTATAAAGGGCGAGATAACATATATATCTTCGTCAAGGATGGCCGGAAGACCATATTGGCCCCTATGGATCCAGAGGGACCACCTGAAACTTCTAAAGTGGAAGGTCATTTTCTCTTAACCATATGGGACTTCGTGAAAGAATCTAAAGAAACAGGACAAGCTTATGTATTAATTATAAAAGGGGAAGAACTCGAACCTACCATCATCCCTGAAAAAATAAAGCCCTTACTACATGAATTCAAAGAAATCTGGCCCGATGACCTTCCCGATAAGTTGCCTCCCATGCAGGATATCCAACACAATATCGACTTTATCCCCGGGTCCAGTCTACCCAATCGGCCTCATTATCGAATGAGTCTGAATGAGTCCGAGATTCTTCAAGGGCAAGTGGAAGAGTTGATCCGTAAGGGTCTTATTCGAGAAAGCATGAGTCAATGTGTTGTACCAGCTCTGTTAACTCCAAAGAAAGATGGGAGTTGGTGCATGTGTGTCGACAGCCGAGCCATCAACAAAATCACCATAAAGTACAGGTTTTCTATACCCCGGTTGGACGATATGCTGGACATGTTAGAGGGTGCCAAAATATTTACTAAATTGAATCTAAGGAGTGGCTATCATCAGATTCGAATAGGACCGGGTGATGAGTGGAAAACGGCCTTTAAGACCAAGGAAGGATTGTATGAATGGATGGCCATGCCCTTCGGTCTTTTGAATGCACCTAGCACGTTCATGAGATTGATGAACCAAGTTCTGAAACCTTTCATTAGACGATTCGTTGTGGTTTATTTCGATGATATTTTGATATACGGTCAAGATGAAACTACCCATATGGAACACCTCAAGAAGGTCCTTTAGGTGCTTACTGAAAATAAATTGTATCTCAATTTAAAGAAGTGCAACTTCATGACTAATAGCCTATTGTTTCCGGATTTTGTCGTAACGTCCACGGGCATTCGAGTGGATGAGGAAAAGGTGAAGGCAATCAGAGAATAGCCGGTTCCCACAAATATTCACGAAGTACGAAGTTTTCATGAACTGGCGACATTCTATCGTCGGTTCGTGAGAAATTTCAGTACTATTGTGTCACCAATCACAGATTGCATGAAGAAAGGGCAGTTTCAGTGGACTGACGAAGCCAACAAGAGCTTTGCCGAAATCAAGCGCAGATTATCTACGACCCCGGTTCTTGTACTTCCCAACTTCGACAAACTCTTTGAAGTCGAATGTGATGCCTCATATGTCGAAATTAGGGGAGTTTTGTCTCAAGAAGGTAGGCCGGTAGCCTTCTACAGTGAGAAACTTAGTGATGCACGCAAGAAGTGGTCTACATAAAAGATCGAGTTATACGTGGTGGTCCAGGCACTGCGACATTGGCGACATTATTTGATTCAAAGGGAATTCATACTTTACACGGACCATCAAGCTCTCAAATTTATTAATAGTCAAGCTAACATTAACCGTATGCATGCTAGATGGATCTCATTTTTACAGGAATTCACGTTCGTGCTAAAACATAAGTCAGGACAACAGAACAAGGTAGCCGATGCGTTGAGTTTCCGTGCAAATTTGTTAGTAACTATGAGCAACGAAGTCGTCGGGTTCGAGTGCCTCAAAGACATATATGCCGATGACGAAGACTTCAGGGACATATGGGTTAGATGCCAAGAAGGTCACTCCGATGACTTACATATGCAAGACGGGTTCCTTTTCAAGGAAAATTGATTGTGCATCCCGAATAGTTTGCTAAGGGAGTAGATAATCCAAGAGCTACATGGAGGTGACCTTAGTGGACACCTTGGGCGAGACAAGAACATGAGCTCTTGTGGAAGAACGGTATTACTGGCCGCAGTTGGTACGTGATGTGGGAACGGCAGTCCAACGTTGTTACATTTGTCAAACCTCCAAGGGGCAATCTCATAATACGGGCCTCTATACCCCGTTGCCCGTGCCTGATGGCCCTTGGGAGGATTTATCTATGGACTTCATGCTTGGTCTCCCACGAACACAACGTGGCATGGATTCAGTGTTCGTGGTAGTAGATCGTTTTTCCAAGATGGCGCACTTTATTCCATGCAAGAAAACTCTCGATGCAACACACGTGGCGAATCTGTTCTTCAGAGAAATTGTGCGGCTACATGGGGTTCCCAAGACTATTACTTCTGACCGTGACATGAAGTTCATAAGCCACTTTTGACGAACTTTGTGGACTCGATTCGATACACGACTTCAGTTCAGCAGCGCCTACCACCCACAAACTGACGGTCAAACTGAGGTTGTGAATCGCACTTTGAGAAACCTCCTTCGATGTATTTCAGGAGAGAAACCGAAGCAGTGGGATTTGGCCTTGTCTCAAGCGGAGTTTGCATTCAACAACATGGTGAACCGCTCGACAGGGAAATCCCCGTTCCATGTTATTTACGGACGAGTACCTCGCCACACACTAGACTTGGTCCCTCTGCCCAAGCTCCCAGGCATGAGTATTGCAGCAGAACATATGGCAGACAGGATCATGGGTATTCATGCGGAGGTGCAGACTAAGCTACATGTCTCGAACGAAAAGTACAAGGAACAAGCGGACAAGCATCGTCGACAAAAGGTGTTCGAGGTGGGCGACCAGGTAATGGTCCATTTGCGAAAAGAAAGATTTCCGACCGGGACGTATAACAAGTTGAAGAATAAGAAGATTGGACCGGTACCGATCATCCGAAAGATCAATGACAATGCCTATGTTGTTGATCTTCCAGATGACATGTCGATCTCACGGACTTTCAACGTTGCGGACCTGACCGAGTATCATGAACCAGCGCAGGAGGAGAACTCGAGGACGAGTTCTTTTCAAGTGGAGGGGACTGATGTAGAGCGGGTCGCGGACAATTTCATGGCCAAGATGGATCAGAAAAGGCACGGTCGGCGACAGAAGTGATCCGGACCATCGGACCTTAGATCGGGCGTATCTCACAATCCGGGATGAGTTATCCGACGTAAAATATATGATTTTGGGGTATAGAGGCCCGTATTATGAGATTGCCCCTTGGAGGTTTGAGAAATGTAACAACGTTGGACTGCCCTTCCCACATCACGTACCAACTGCGGCCAGTAATACCGTTCATTTGTGAAAAGAAAGATTTCCGACCGGGACGTACAACAAGCTGAAGAATAAGAAGATTGGACCGGTACCGATCATCCGAAAGATCAATGACAATGCTTATGTTGTTAATCTTCCAGATGACATGGCGATTTCACGGACTTTCAACGTTGCGGACCTGACCGAGTATCATGAACCAGCGCAGGAGGAGAACTCGAGGACGAGTTCTTTTCAAGTGGAGGGGACTGATATAGAGTGGGTCGCGGACAATTTCATGGCCAAGGTGGATCAGAAAAGGCACGGTCGGCGACAGAAGTGATCCGGACCATCGGACCTTAGATCGGGCGTATCTCACAATCCGAAATGAGTTATCCGACGTAAAATATATGATTTTGGGGTAGAGCTACTTTAGCCAACCAACCCCGCTACACCGGGTTGCGCAGCCCGGATTTGCGAGTAACCCCCTGATCGACGATCGTTTCCTCGTTTTAATTTTATTTTTACTATAAATAGTGAGTTTTAGTTTGAGTATAACTTTTCATCCGTTGGGCTTTAGGAGTTGTGTCCAACATGAAAAGTGCTTAGGATAATTAGGAGAACGGTTTGGTGTAGGACACTTACTATTTTTGGCCGAAAACCTTGCACACTAGTAGACATCATGACCGTCTATAAATAGTAAGTTTACTATTTATAGTAAGTTGCGAATTCTAGGAGTTTTAGTTGTAGTTTGAGTCTGATTTCTTTCTTATTGCTTGGTTTCCTTATTTAAAGAGTTGTGAACTCGATTTTACGGATTCATTAATCAATTTCGAATTTATTAGAAATTATTCTTATTTTCTACTTTCTTTCCTCGTGGATTCGAGAAGTCTCTGTGAGGAGTCCAGAGAAGTTCCGTGGATTCGGAATATTTATCATCTTGAGGAAGACGATGCTCGACCTCACGTCCTTCCCTGCGTCACAAACACAATTCATGAGAAAATATTACAACATTAGATGGAATATGATAATGGAGTGAAATATGTTATCTGAATATCGTGGAATAAGTGGACCGTCTTTACATCAACAATGGATATCCAATGCTTTAATCTTGAATGCGTACTTGCTTGGGAAGACATTTCCAATGCCATGATTTGTCGAGAAAGGATCTTAGTCTTCTACACCTTACTCCTTTGAAGAACCTTCAATGGAACTAAGATTTTTTCTTTTATATAAGTGCAGGATGAGAACATGTATTTATAGAAAAAGTAGTCAAAAAAGCTTATCCATTACACTTTTCTCTTATAGGGTTTCTCTTATAGGGTCAACACACCGTAGGTTTTCATATCTAGCTTAATAATTATATATAGGAACATGATCCAAGCATTCAACCTTGTACCTATTTACAATTATCACAATTGTAGTAGGGCCCAATAAATAGTTCAATTCGAATAATCCAACAGTCAAATCTAAACCAATGATTATGTGTGGCCCACCTAATAAGATTCTTATAAAATATGTCTAGGCGAGCATGTAGACTAATAAGAACCCCCACTAATTATAGCATTTACCAACTTATCACCCATACAACAAACAAACAAGAATCTTCATGTAAGTTGGGAATTTTGTCTAAATGAACTTAAAAAATGGGAGATTTTTCTACGTGTACTCTCCACAGTAAAAAGGCACAAAATTGACAACCACGAGTGGAAGAGTAGGTAATATTACTTTCCATTCTTAAAATGCCATTTCCTCATAGCATGAGAGTTTGAAATCTGTATCCCACTAAGCTACAGAAGGACAACAATCATTATTAGATCCACTGCCATTTTCTTTTAGCTCGTATGGTCTTTCTAGATTTTTAAACCTAATCTTATGCGAACAATCAACATTATAATATAATTTAGATGCTTACCTTTCTAAGCAATAGTTCAAAAAACCTAAAAACTCGATTTGATGTCCAGACAGCTCTGTGAATTTGAAGACTAGATTGAAACTTTACTTGACTCAACTATATTTAATAATTAGAAGTACTTAAAGTAGTAATAAATATTTAAAGGAAATTTTACAGAAAAATTCCTCCCAGACTGGAATTTTACCAAATAACTCGTGTGCTTATGCCATATGAACAAATTCAAGCCGGGCCACAAAAGTTTTTGATCAAGCCGATATTTGGGTTTTCCCTTCTTTAATGTCTGCGTTAACTTATGAACAGGTTGGATCTCAAATAAACATCATGTAGGAAGGTTCCAACGGTGGGCGTCACTCTCCCCACTGTTTTCTTTGGATCTGACTCATTTTTTGGATCATGCCGTAAAATATTATCTCTAAATGGATGGACGGTGTGGATGCAACAAATACAACATAGTGGGGCCCACAGAACTTGGTGACGTCACTTCAGTAGCCTGCAGACTCGCTACTCAACCTGTCAGTAGATAAGGGGAGACTCGCTAATGAAGTGACGTCACCAAGCAAGTTAGGTTGGTCCCACCATGATGTATTGTTTGTATCCACACCGTCCATACATTTGGAGAGATCATTTTAGGGCATGATGCAAAGAATGAGTAAGATCCAGAGCTCGAGTGGATCCCACCACAGAAAACAGTGGAGAGAGTGATGCCCACCATTAAAAACTTCTAAGGGCAACAAAAGTTTTCGATCAAGCTTAAATTTGTTTCTTCCATTCTTTTATATCGGTGCTAACTTATGAACAGGTTGGATCTCAGAGAAACATCATAGTAGACCTTAGGAAGGTTTCAACGGTGGCCGTCACTCTCTCCACTGTTTTCTGTGGTGGGGTCCACTCCAGATTTGGATCTGAGTCATTCTTTGTCTCATGCCCTAAAATCATCTCTCCAAATGTGTGGACGGTGTAGATATAACACATACATCATGTTGGATCCCACAGAACTTGGTGACGTCACTTCAGTACCGAGTCTGGCTACTCAACATGTCAGTTGCTAATCCGCGTCCCCCTGGAACTGCATGTGTTTTGTACATCGTCCAAACAGCATGGATCCCACGCTGTGGACCCCACCGTGACGTGTTTCCATCCAACGTGTTCATTAGGTCACACGTCTCTGGATGTAGGGCCCACACAGATATCAATTTGTTCCAAAGCTCAAGATGGGCCCGTCACTGGAATCAATGGATATTGAATGGCTACCGTTAAATACATTCCTTGAACTGATCGTGATGTTAGTTTCCATTCAACCGCTGACAATGCCACGTGGCCCCTTGTGATGGGTAAAGGCCCATTGATGATGCTGATCAAAAGCTACAGTGGACCCCACAGCAGCAACCTCCTAATTGTTTGCCTGCCGTTAAAACCCCTGGAGACCCTCCTAGTGTACGCGGTGAATCAACATTGTCCATCCATTTTTCCTGATCATTCTGAGGGTTGGGTCCCACACGTGGGACAGTGGGACCTATGTGAGCATCGTGAGAAATCCCCCACGTCGATCTGTTTGCCAGCGCATCTAGGGCCTGAATCCAAAATATGAGGTTGATCCAAGTCTTAAGTGGACCCCACTGCTGGTAGCAGTGGGTATGATTCCACCGTTGAAACCTTCCTAAGGCCCACCGTCAGCACCCCTGGCCCCTCAACGCAACAGATCTAAATCTCAGGTGGACCGCAGCAAGCAGCAAGGATTAAATCCCTACCGTTAAAACCTTCCTGGGATCCAGGGCTGTTCGTGACAAATCCACTCAATTCATCCGTTTTCTCAGCCCTTTTGATGGGCCCACTGTCCAGCGAGGTTCACATATGCTTGTGAGAAATCCACACTGTTCAGCCTTTTTGCCAGCCCATAAAAGGGGGCACATACAAACCATGCACGGTGGACCACATGCTGGACGGCAGGCGCTGTCCAGCGTGTGGGGCCAACCGTGGGACCCGCCCTGATGATGTGTCATATATCTACAACGTCCATCTGATTTACCAGATCATTTTCGATCAAGGACCCAAGATGAAGCAGATCCGAATCTCATATGGGCCACGTCAGGAAACAGTCTCGATTGAATGCCTACCATTGGAACTGACCCGGGCCACTATAATCTTTGCTGGCCATCCAACTGGCCGTGGGCCCACCATGAGGTACATGTTTTTTCTCAGGCCGTCCTTTCTTGAGGCCCACCGCGATAGCCATCAAGGCCCCACCTATCCAGCAGTGGGCGTCCCTTCTTGCCAGTGGGTGGGGCCCGCTGTAGCAGCCCATTTTAATGATTTATTGTAAATACACGCCGTCTATTTGAGTAGTCAGCTCATTAATTTAATGCATAGTCCCAAGATTGAAGTGGATACGTAGTTCGAATGGGCCACACCACCCAAAAAGAGTTTGGATTGGATGCCCACCGTTTAAACCTTCATTTGTGCCCACCATGATATTTCTAGAGGCCCACATAGGTGGGCCACGCTGTAGAAACAGCCTGCACAAGCATGCTGTCCACACAACATGCACCCCATTTTGTGGGGCCCACCGTGATGTATGTGTTCTAGCCACAGCGCCAATCCGTCTTACCATATCATTTTCGGGTCAAGGGCCCAGTATTAGGGCAATTTCTAAGCCCGCAGTATTCCGATGCCTACCATTGGAACTTTTTCTTAGGCCCACCTTGTTATCTGCCTTGCAATCACGCCGTCCCACCATGGGACCCATCATCGAATTTTGGGGGCTATTTGGGTCCCACAAATGTTGACCCACTCATTCTTGTGGATTGTGGGCTGCCCTATTGGGCCTTTCCGTAAGGACACTTGTAGGGCACACTTTGATGTCCGTCTAGGGGCGACTGTGATCGCTTGTGGACCCTACATAGTCGCCCCATTTTGGTTACCACACTTGTTGAGTGGATTCATTGGCTTGAAAGCCTTCAAAAGTGTAATCTTCCTGGCTATTAGACTCGGATTTCAAGTGAGCCTCATGTAACGTTATGAATTTTTCAATAGTTGGTTGTTATCGTGAAAGTTTAATTTAAAATGTAAGGATCTGATATTTTAGTGCGTGAAGGCATGAATGTTTATCATCCTTAACATGATTAAAAACGACCTTTGCATCATTTTTAAATAAATAGTTGTACCTAATTATCGATGAATCCAAACCTCCCATCCATACCTTAGTATATTAAGGAATGTTTATCATCATGACTAGAGGTGTACACGAGTCTAGCCAAGCCGAGCCGAGCCAAGCTTTGCCCAAGCTCGTGCTCAACTCGGACTACTTGAGTCTCAGCACGTGCTCGGCTTAACTCGGCCTTCGAGCTTAGAACAGCAACTTATGCTCGGCTCAGCCGAGTTTGAGTTTTCGAGCCTTTTTGAGTTCCAGTCTTTGAGCCTGTTTCGAGTTTGAGTTTTTGAGACGAGTTTCGAGTTTTGAGTTTGAGCGTTGAGCCAAATTCAGCTTGTACCATACGGTCATCTGGCCAGTGGTCCCTAGTCGAAACTGGTCGGACTTAATATACATTCAATAGGTCCATCCAACAAGTGGTCGTTGGTCCGATGGGTTTCTCTACTTGGACGGTCGAAAAAAACGGAGAGAGTGGAGTTCGGAGGATAGGACTTACTTTCGAAAGAAATGCCATCGGACAGACACTGGACGGCCGACAGACGCTGGATAAACGAAATGTAACCGGCTGGACGGCTGATTTGAGCAATTTAGAAGGAGAAATGGGGCGATTTGAGAGAATTTAGGAGAAAGGGAGGGAGAACGGATAAGGTTTGCTAGTTTGGGCATATGGGTAGGATTTTTTAAAAAAAATTTATACTTGAAGTTGATTCGAGCTTAATAACAAGTCGAGCCGAGTCGAGCTACATCCAGCTCGGACTCAACTCAAAATGTTTCGAGCACCTAAAATATGTCTCAACTCAGTACGAACAGCATTGCAATCTGAGTCGAGTCGAGTCGAGCTTTTTCGAGCTGAGTAGAGCAAGTTACCTAGCTTAATAGCTTAGGATACCGGTGTATAGCTCTAATCATGACATATATATTTGATGGTTATAAACGTACTATAAATCGTCCTAAGTTTTCCAAGGTATAGAGGTTATACATGACTACGAACCTTTTAAAAAAAAAATTAGTCCTATAAACTCGATCGCAATGAAACTTCATGACATATTAAGTTATATAAATTCAATTTATTTTGTAGTTATATAAATTGTCCATAGGATCTACAACATGCAGTCGGACGATCTATTTAGTACTAAATAGCATGAATTAACCATCTTATCTGCAAAATAAACTGTTAAATTTTATCCAGACATTCTTTAAGAAACCTTGGACCGTTGATGAACAATTTTGAAGCAATCTAGTAATTGGATTTCCGAATCTAACATCGGATTTCGAGATCAACCGTTAGATCGAGATTTGGGACCATTTGATCATTTAATCAATAATCAAAGCCATCTATAGTTGGCCAGGAAACTCCCTGACCTTTGATCATCCTACAACTCAACTCATGTTGTCAATGTGTGCACTAGCGCATGTACGCCTGCGCGCACAAACATAGAGTCCTACCGCGGGAATCGGGTTTGAAAACGAACTCGTTTTCTTCGTCCAGTGTGCAATTTCAGCTACAACCTAGGAACCAATCCATTCGTGATCAGTGGGGTCCACCATTGAATGATCCAAACCGTTCACATTCTAGAGGTCATTAATCCGATGACGGAAAACCAAATCCGCATGTTCTTGCGAGTGCGTACACGAAACTAGGAGCTGGATTATCTCACCACGCACGGTTAATTTCAATATCGGAAATTCCGATTCCAGTTCGAACCGGGATTGCTTGGCAATCCGCGAGAGAGTTCTTCTCTCAAATCCCAGCTGTCCAACTAGGGGAATCACAACCCTCTGTTGGAATTCACGCGGATCGGCTTAACATTGAGATCTGTGATAGCATCTTCCCCGCCAACTGTTTGAAATTTGTTATAATCTAGATCCAATCTGGACCGTTCGTTGCTCTCCAAATCACCTTTGGAATCAAGAAGGGATTTTGGGGGAGCGTCTAATAACCAACGTCGTAAAAAATTTAGATTCATTCAAGTGTTCCGGTGGTAACTCGCGCAAAACGTATGCAATCGAATATCATGAAACCCACCGAGTTTTTAATCACAGGGCTTCAAAAGGTGGGTCCCACAAGCTTTGTAGGACAAATCCACACCATCCAGCATGAAGAGTTCGAAGAAATATGGCCCGTGTACAAATCCGCCATTAAAGCAGCTTCTTCTTCGTTGGTTTCAATAGGATAATCTGTTTTCCTATTAAGTGAATTATGATCATCTAGAGGCTGGTTATTTTGGAGCTAAATGGGTATAAGGGTAGAATCACTAAGGTACCTCAGTTTATCTCTGTCTTCAAGCCTTGATATTGCAAGTTTTCAAGTCTTCGGTTGTCTTCGTCTTCAAATGGGGGCTCAACTGACTCAAGACACCCTGGGACACGTTATTGACTAACCCATGCACTTGCATAGCGAAATTGGATTGCATACTGAGTTACTCAGTGCTCTGTTGGGCCCACCGTGAATGCATTTGGTTTATCCATGCTGTCCATTCGTTTTTCCGTATCATTTTAGGGGTTGAACCCAAAATTGATGCATATCCAAAGCTCAAGTGGACCATACCACAGAAAAGTAGAAATCTTGATTTCCACCATTGAAAACTTTCTAAGGCCCCCAGTGATGTTTATTTGTCATCCAACCTGGTCATAAGATCAGACAGACATAGACGAAGGGAAAACACAAATATCAGCTTGATCTAAAACTTCTTTCGCCTCCAATAAATTTTCAATGGTAGATGTTCAATTCACACTGTTTCTGGTATTGTGCTCCACTTGAGGATTGGATACACTCCATTTTTGGTATAAAGCCCTAAAATAATTTGTTAAGAGATGAACGGAGTGGATAAAATGCATGAATGACAACTGGCCCATAGAGTTTACTTAGTACGCTTAGCGTACTGAGTTACTTAGTGTGCAATCCGCTTCCTTACAATGCACACATCGAGTCGCTGCCAAGTGAACTCAGTAGAAACCATTGAGTTAAAGGTTGAGTCAGGTTCAAGGGTGGTGACAAGATAGTTACGAGAAATACTAACAAAAGAGTAACTGTACCGTGTAAATAAGTTGAAAATCGAGCAGAGTTCTGATACTTGGAAAGTTTTTGCCAAAGCAAAGATGTGTTAACGGAAGAAGAAGAGTTGCGCGGTTGCACAAGTGCTATAAGGAGACTTGTTAAGTGGTCGCGCAATATGGGAGATCAAAAAGAGAGTTGCACGGTCGATAGACTGAGGGACCCAGATATGTGTTTTATGGGACCCTTTGTTCAACAAGTATATGTTGCACAATCGTGCAATGGATGAAGTTTTTATAGAAAGAAGAAGTTTGCGCGAATGCCTGTTCGATTCCCCATTTTTCATTCTCTGAAAGTGAATTCAAAAGAGAATCAATGGGGCATTTGTTGGGGCACAAAATCAGTTGTGCACCTGCACAACAAGTATGTGTTGCGCGACCATGCAACAGGTATGTGTTCCGCCACCACACAATTGAAGAAAGAAGACAGAAAAATGAATTATGTTGTTGTGGGGTAAGGAAGCAGGACAAGAACAGGAAGATGAATATGCGATTTTGCAATATGCATCTTGCACAATATATATGTATTGCACGGCCGCACAACAAAATAGTAAGGTTGCGTTATGTACATTTGGCGATTCACATGTGCGGGTTTCTATAAATAACCTCCACCTTTCTCATTTGGATACTTTAAATATTTGAGAGCTCCTAGAGTAGAAGAATCGCATAATTCATATATTGAGAAGGCCGCAGGCGAAAGAAGGAAAATGAGAAGAAAGATGAAAGAGAACAGAGACTGAGCCTATTGCGCAACCATGCAATAGGACTGTGTTGCATGACTGTGCAATAATAGTTCGCGCAATCATTGTTCTGCACAATCAAGCTTATGAGTTCCAACACGAGACTTTCGGCTTGTGTATCAACGTGAAACAAGATTTCTATTAGAATTGTTGTTTTCAATTATTATTTAATGTTGTACAAATAGTCTTTCTCTACTTTAAAATCAAGGACAATGAAATGAATGTAATAAGAATCCAGATTGATGAAATAATTGATGATGAGTGTTATTTCATCCAAGTTGTTTTGATATTTTTAGAATGCAGATATTCCAATCCCCAAAACATGTTACTGGCTGAAACAAGTTGTTCTTGGTTATATATATATATATATATATATATATATATATATATATATATATATATATATATATATATATATATTAAAAATCTCAAAGTCATTGGAAAATTTCTTTAAGAAAAAGTGTGGATCGGATCCCAAATATGTATTATCTTCTCTTTTTGTTTCTTTTGGATAGTTGAGGGTGTAACAAGCCATTATTTGGTAAGAATGTCCGGTCAGGCATTATCAGCTTGATCTACTGAAAGTCGACCAAATAGATCATAATCAACACAAATCAAGCATGATTTGGTGGATTAAGGCCCATAACATATAATTATAACAAAAGAAAGGATGGAAAAATAAAAAAAGGGATGATAGTTTACCATTCTTCTGATACTTCTTAGAATGCTCCATTTAGTTTTAGTTCATTGAATCCCACTTAATTTTGTGTTTTAATCCTCAAAATAGGCTTAGATCTAGTTGTTGGGGGACTTGCACAAAACCTTAGGATCTAGCTCTCCAGAACAAACCAGAATTATGGAATAACAATGCAATGAAAATCAATTAAAGCACAATCACACACCACACAAGAGGTTTTACGTGGAAAACCCTCAAAGAGGTAAAAACTACGGGACCTCGTCTAGATCAACAATCCACTATGAAGTAGAAAAATACAACCTTTTTTACTCACGCAGGAGTGGATAAACAATAAGAGAATAAAGGAAAAATAGAGATCTCACCGATCACGAGGACGTAGAAGCACTGAGACGACGGCTTCTTTCCACAAGCTTCCTCTCTCTTTTCTCTCACTCTCTCACCTTTGATATATCTAAACCCTTTAAGAAACCCTCTTGTGCTTTTTATTCACACAACATACCATATATAGAAAAATCCTAGGGACTCATTTTTATAGTTTTAGGAAACTCATTTCCGCATCCTAGTTGCGAAAGGACTTGCGCATCCCAGTTGCGAAAGGACTTGTGTATCCCAGTTGCGAAAGGACGACGGGTCAAAAAAACTCATCAAATCTCCCCCTTTTTGACCTAGGATGGATTCACCTTCTTTAAGCCAGTCAAGTTTTTACAAACTTCAAACTTGCCCTTGAGCAAAGCCTTGGTCATCATATCTGACCCATTTTCGTCCGTGTGAACCTTCTCAAGCTGTAACACCTTCTGTTCCAAAGTATCCCTGAGCCAGTGATACTAAATCTCTATGTGCTTTGACTTGGAATACTGACTTGGATTCTTGCTCAAGTGTATAGCATTTTAACTATCACAATAGACCACGTGCTCCTCCTGCTTCAGGCTAAGTTTCTGTAGAAACCTCTTCATCCAAAGCATCTCTTTACATGCCTCTGTGACTGCAATGTACTCGGCCTTTGTAGTTGACAATGTTATAACCTTCTGTAGCATGCTCTGCCAAGAAACCACTCCCCCTGCAAACGTGAACATGAACCCTGATGTAGACTTCCTGGAGTCTATGTCACCTGTCATATCTGCATTTGTGTAGCCCTCTAACACAGGTTTACCGTCACCATAGCATAGGCTCAACCTGGATGAGCCTCTTAGATACCGTAGTATCCATTTCACCGCTACCCAATACTCTTTGCTAGGATTGGCAAGATACCAGCTGACAACACCAAACACATATGTTATGTCTAGGCGTGTAGACAGCATAGCATACATCAAACTTCCTACAGCTGACGCGTAGGGTATCTTCTGCATCTCTTCCACCTCTGTCTTCGTCTTGGGACACTGTCTGTCGCTCAATCTGAAGTGACCATCCAGTGAAGTACTGACCGGCTTCGCTGCATTCATATTGAACCACTCTAGGACTTTCTCAATATACCGCTCTTATGACAGCCAAAGCTTCCTGCTGTTTCTGTCACGGGTTATCTCCATTCCTATGATCTGTTTAGCCGAGCCCAAGTCTTTCATCACAAAAGACTTGCCCAACTCCTATTTCAGCCTGTCAATCTTCTTGATGTCTTTTCCCATGATGAGCATATCATCAACGTATAATAGCAGAACTATGAAATCACCATCTGAGAACTTGTGCGTGAACACACAGTGGTCCGACTCCGTTCTGTCATACCCATGCTGTAACATGAACGAATCGAACTTCTTGTACCATTTCCGTGGAGCTTGTTTCAGCCCATACAAGCTCTTCCTCAGCCTACACACCATATGCTCATTGTCCTTAACTTCGAACCCCTCTGGTTGGTGCATGTAGATCTCTTCTTCCAGGTCACCATGGAGGAAAGCAGTTTTAACGTCTAACTGCTCTATCTCCAGATCCATGCTAGCCGCCAACCCAAGCAACACCCGTATGGATGTCATCTTCACCACTGGTGAGAATATCTCCTTAAAGTCAACACATTTTCTCTGACCGAACCCTTTTACCACAAGTCTGGCCTTGAACCTCGTCGTGAATTCTTCTGCTCAACCTTCTTTCTGAACACTCACTTGTTGCTCAAAGCTTTCTTGCCCTTAGGCAGTTTCAGCATGTCATAGGTATGGTTCTTATACAAGGATTTCATCTCCTGTTACATAGTTCTCAACCACTCCCCCTTATGCTCGTCGGCTAGAATAATCTTTTAGCTCTCCCTCATCGGTTAACATAATATACTCATGCGGCGAGTACTTCTTGGATGGCTGTCTGTCCCTAGATGACCTCATCACCTGTGGCTCGACAGGTGGATCAAGTGAGGGCTGCTCCCATGGTACATCTTTTAAAGGAACTCCCTCGTCCTTTGCACCTTATTGTACTCCCCCGTCATCAGGCACCACAGGAGGAATAACTGGATCCATATCCTCTAGCTCACTTGAACTAAGTTGGTTCTTCTCTGGCTTACCAATGTCTTCTATACACTGATCTTCAAAGAAAACCATATCTCTGCTCCTGACGAGCTTCCTCTCGGTTGGATCCCATAATCTGTAATCAAATTTTTCATCACCGTACCCTAAGAACACACACTGTTTGATCTTCATATCGAGCTTGGACCTCTCATCCTTTGGTACGTGAATGGATGCCCTTCATCCAAACACCCTGAGATGACTGTACGATGCATCCTGTCCAGTCCACACCTTCTCAGGCACTTCTCTATTCAACGGGGCTGATGGAGACCTGTTTATCAGATACACTGCCGTGTGCATTACTTCTCCCCAGAACGTCTTGGGCAACTTCGCATGGGATAACATGCATCTGATTCTCTCAGCAATGGTGCGATTCATTCGCTCAACTACACCATTATACTGGGGGGTCTTGGGAACTGTTTGTTCATGCCGTATACCCAGGGACTTGCAGTACTCATGAAAGTTGCCAATGTATTCACCACCATTGTCAGTATGGATGCACTTCAATAATTTACATGTCTCTCTCAACCATAGCATAAAACAACTTAAACACATCAAAGACCTCGTCCTTGAATTTCAAAGCATAAACCCAAACTCTCCTAGATGCATCATCTATAAAAGTAACAAATTACAAGGCCCTACCCAAGGTTTTTGTCCTTATAGGACCACAAACATCAGAATAAACTAAATCTAATGCATGCACTTTATTAACATGAGAAGTAAATTTAACAAATAAAACTCTATGTTATTTTTCTGATAAACAATCAAGACAGGTTTTGAGAGGCGTACCTGTCATATCTGGAAGGAGCCGCTTCCTCGCTAGTAGTTAAAGCCCCTTTTCACTCATGTGGCATAGACGCCTGTGCCACATATCGATAACTGAATCTTTCGCTGCGTTCAACCCATCCTTGCATACACTGACACTTGCCTTGTACAGGGTGCAACACTTCTTTCCTTTGGCTGCGATCAACGAACCCTTGATGAGCTTCCAGCGCCCACCAGCAAACTGGCTTTCATAGTCATCATCATTCAACCTTCCCGTCGACATCAAGTTGAGGCGAAGGTCTGTGATATGCCTCACATCCCTGAGAACCAATGTGCAGCCCACATCAATCTTCACACAAATATCACCAATTCTCACGATCTTCGATATGCCAGAATTTCCCATCTTCACGGTCTTATAGTTACCTGACTTGTAGCTTGTGAAGAAATTCCTGCATGGAGTCGCATGAAAAGAAGCTCTTGATCAATCACCCAGTCGGTGTCCTGACTGGTAGCTGTGAGACATACATCGTGATCTGTGGAAAGAATAATAACAACATCGTCATCTGAAGCGATCACAGTGGAATCAGATTCATCTTCCTTCTCCTTTCATTTTCCTTTCTTGTTGTTTTTAGCCTTACGACATTCATGCTTATAGTGGCCCTTCTTGCCACAATTTCAGCATTCAACATCTTTTCTGTTACTCGACTTGTCTCTTGATTTATCTCGGACCTTCCCGCCCTTCCTGTTCTTTCCTCTCTCCCGTTCCTATGTCACAAGGGCCTCTTGCTGAGTAGACCCCTGAGACTTCCTCCTTGTCTCCTCATTGAAGAGACAGATAGTAACCTGTTCCATGAATATCTTTCCGTTTAGCGTGGAGTTACTTAGAGACACCACCAATGTCTCCCAACTTTTAGGCAACGAACTAAGTAATAGTAATGCCTGCAATTTATCATCCAGGACTATCTTCATAGAAGAGAGTTGGTTCACTATATTACTGACCTCATTCATGTGCTCGGCCACAGAACCACCATCTTTGAACTTGAGATTTACAAGCCGCCTTATCAGAAAATTTTTATTACCGGCTGTCTTCCTCTCATACAGCCCTTGTAATTTCAGCCATAAGCCAGCGGCTGAGGTTTCCGTAGACACATGGTAGAACACAGAATCATCCACCCATTGTCTAATAAACTTCACCGCCTTTCGGTCCAATTTCTTCCAATCTTCATCAGACATATCCTTGGATTTTGCTGATATGCTTAAAATTGGAGAATATAGGTCCTTGCAATAAAGCAAGTCCTCCATCTTAACCTTCCATATGGTCCAGTAAGAACTATTGAGGCTGATCATCCTTGAGCCACCTTCCATAATTCCAAACTGATCCTACCCGTTCAATGAACTTAGCGCTCTGATACCACTTTGTTGGGGGCCTTGCACAAAACCTTAGGATCTAGTCCTCCAGAACAAACCAGAATTATGGAATAACAATGCAATGAAAATCAATCAAAGCACAATCACACATCACAGAAGAGATTTTACGTGAAAAACCCTCAAAGAGGTAAAAACCACGGGACCTCGTCGAGATCAACAATCCACTATGAAGTAGAAAGATACAACCTTCTTCACTTACGCAGGAGTGGATAAACAATAAGAGAATAAAGGGAAAACAGAGATCTCACCGATCACAAGGACGTAGAAGCGCTGAGACGACGGCTCCCTTCCACAAGCTTCCTCTCTCTCTTTTCTCTCACTCTCTCACCTTTGATATCCCTAATGTCACGCCCCATACCCGGAAATCAGATTCACAGGAATCCCGATCACCGAATCCAATGCCGACTGCCTCCGTAGTACCCCATTCTCGGCTCATAGCATCCATACGCCAGAATCCGATCCTGGGATCCTACAAGGAGGATTATTATTTATTTTTTTGTACATTTAACTCGTAATAAGCATAACCATAAGATTACCCAATTCACAAGGGTAACATCATCATCACATATCCACTAATATAATCATTTGAGTACAATACTGAAAGAGAAATACATATATCAAATCAAGCTTCGAAAGACCACTGCACGCTCCAAGCTCGACACTGCTGCAACCTAACTTTACCTGCACGCATCTATCGTGCATAAGCTTATAGAAAGCTTATAGGGTGGTGTAAGTGTGTGCACAAGGTAAGTGTCAAGTATTCAATACCATGTCATAATCATACAATACCAGAGATACTGGTAATCCATAAATTGTACAATATTAGAATAAGCAGAAATATTAATAAAGTCATGAATTATCAGAGTAAACAGAAGTACTAACAAAATCATAAATCACACGATAACAGAGTAAGCAGAAATACTGACAAGTGCATGAGTCATATAATATTAGAATACGCAATATGAATCAACTATACAAATGAGGAGTCATAGAGATCCAGATATCAGATACAGAGGATGCAACATGCAGCGCGAATGGAATGACCATGCTGGAGTGTTAAGTCGGGATGGTAGTACGTAGTATCGCTGGTTATGGGGTCCATCACAATGGACTTCTATCCAGACTAGTCTCATACCTAATTTGGATAGTCAGACTCAACGTGGTAAACTCCTGATCTCAGGTTAGTCGCGCGCCCCAACTGAAATCCTGGCCATTACAACGGTACACATAACAAATAGTTGCGCACCACTAGCCCGAGTGAATAGTGAATGAATGAATGAATAAGTATGCAACTCCTGATCAATAAGTCCACATATCAGTACAATTCCTCTCTGGGATCATCACCGGGGTCTATTACACTCTATGCCAGCTTGCCGCCCCTATCCAAGCGTACAACTGGGTAAGTGGAAGAGACCTCACTATCCGCCTGCCAATATCAGGCCCGACTCGTCGATAGCGGACCCATTCCTCAAGCTGGTCAAACTCAACCTAGACATTGCCCCCTCACTCAGGCAGGTAAGGCTACACCCCTTTCCAACCGACCACGACACAGTGGGAGACGCGGCCTCCTGGTATTCGGTCCTCGTGTGCTCATATATCCACTCGGTCTCGATGTTGGAGTCATCTCCTGGCCACGGAGGTTTAAGAATTTTCACCCAGGGACATCTATGGCGCCCATATGCTAGAACCAAACATTTTCGGTGTCCCATCTGGCCATCCACGATATGCCTGTGGAGGCTACGGCCTTGATGTCGCTAGGGCATACAGTAGTCATAATGCAGATGTATGAGTCATACAATCCAGTCATGCATCAATCCTGCGTATACCGTGGGCTCATGTGAGGTAACCTCCACCTATTAGGGAGTCTGATAACAACATGCTCAATGACATATGACATGATCAACCACATCTCATAACAAACATGTAAATGATGCGTATGAGCATGTATCATGATGCTATGCTATCACATACTCATAATCGATGTCAATAACCGGCCTCGAAAATCAGCTTCGATAATATGGATATTTAGCCAACATTGCCTCCAGGGGATGGCCCACTAGAGCCAAACATATAATGGGCCCATGGCCTCATACAAAGGCCTAATATACAACACAGTGGGCCTTACTCGAGGGTCACATACACAATAGGTGGACCCTGCTCATGGGCCCTGAATACATGACATATGGGCCCTACACATGGGTCTTAAATACATCAAATGGGCCATGCATCATGGCCTAATACATATCACAATGGGCCTTGCCCATAGGCCATAAACATATCACAATGGGCCTCAAACATGGGTAGAATGTACATCACAATCGGAATCCATAACCGGCCACGATGATTGGCCTCGATCGATAGTCGGCCAATCGGCCACGATAATCATAATCGAAAATCGGCCATGATAATCGGTCTCGATCGATAATCGATCAATCGACCATGACAATCATAATCGTTAATCGGCCACGATAATCGGTCTCGATCGATAATCGACCACAATAATCAGCACCGATAATCAACATTGATAGTCGGCACCGACAACCCACATATATACAAGGCGGGGTCCATAGATGGATAACAATCAACCACAATGTAAAGATCAGCTCTTGGTCGTGATTACACCAAATCCAATAGCATGGAGCCATCCGTCTATGGTGAATGGGGCCCACTTATTTGGGTTAACCCACGAAGAGAATGGGCCTAATAAGGTCTAAGGGAAGGTCACAATGAGGACATCTAACCGTCATTGCCCGTCAATGTGGACATTCAACCAACATTGCTCCCAAGCAATGGCCTACATGGAGCAAAACATATAGTGGCCCACGACCTCACATAAGGCCTAATACACATCATATTGAGCCTCATACCTGGACTTCAAATACATCACAATGGGTCATGTCCCATGGGCATCGAATACATCACAATGGGCCTCGCCCATGAGCTCCAAATACACAATAGGTGAGCCCTACACATGGGCTTTATTCACATCAAGTGGCTTCATCAATGAGCCGCACAAATGGGCCTCATCTCTGGGCCGTATATACATCACTATGGGCCCCATACACGGGCAGCATATACATTACAATGGGCCTTAGACATGGGTCTTAAACATGGGCCTGACAATACAAACGGGTGGGCCCCGCCCATGGGCCGCACCAATAGGCTTTATATATATCAACTGGGCTATATCAATGGCCGCACTAATGGGCCTTATATTCATCAAGTGGACTGTGTCTATGGGCCTTTCCAATGGGCTTTATATATATACCAAGGTGGGCCTCAACAACGGCCACAAATAAATCAAAGTGGCCTAACGGATGGGCCACAAGGTATATCAAGGTAGGCCTAATCACATGGGCCTCATGTATATATCTAATAGGCCACACCAATTGGGCCTCATGTATATATCTAATAGGCCACACCAATTGGGCCTTACATATATTGTAATGGGCCATAACCCAGGGCCTTGAATACATCACAATGGGTTGAGCCCTACTTATTCCAAAGGGGCCCATTACTGGACAACTTAGATAAAACACGTACATCACGTCGGGGCCACATGAACGAATGGTGCGAGCAACACATTACAAGGTGGGCCCTATCACATGGGCCAAAATACAAACAGATGGGCCCTGATCATAATGAAGATGAGCCTAGATGGCCTACATACTACAAGTATAGCCTATTAGTGGGCCTTAGGGAGAGTGACAATGCGAACATTTAACCGACGTCATCCTTACAATGTGGGAATCTAACCATCATTGCTCCTAAGGCTCGACTCGCCTTAAATATCAATAGATCATGGTAGAATCACACATTGCAATGTGCCTTAGGTACATCCCATTGGGCCTCAAAAAAAACAAATGGGCCGTATCTCATGGGCCTTATATTCATCAAGTGGGCCACCTCAATGGGCCTCACCAATGGGCCTTGGGTGCTTTGCAATGAGCCATCACTCATGGGTCTTAGAATGCATTAAAAATGAGCCCAATCACATGAACTTTATGTACATCAAATGGCCCTAATCACATAGACCTTATATATACTAAAGTGGGCCTCACAAATACATCAAATGGGCCTATACACATGGGCCCATATATAACAAAGTGGGCCTCAATAATGGGCCTAAGTTCATGGGCCCATACTTACCAAAGTGAGCCTCATGTGAGGCCCGCCATAATGTTTATTTTCCTATCCAATCTGTTGATAAGGTCACATGAATAGGGGGCCCACCAAAATGTCTAATTTTCCAGCCAACCTATTGATCTGGTCACATGGACCAAGGGGCCCACTGTAATGTTTATTTTCCAACCTGTACATAAGGTCACATGGGCTTAAGGCCCACTGTAATATTTATTTTCCAACCTGTTGGTGAGGGCATGTGAACCAAGGGCCCACCACAATGTTTATTTTCCATCCACCTGCTCATATGGTCCTAGACCTAGGCCCACTGTACTGTTTATATGACATCCAAACTGTTCATATGGTCACGTGGACCAGGGTAGGGCCCACTGTAATATTTATTTGCCACCCAATCTATTCATAAGGTCATATGGGCCTTGGGCCCACCGTGATATTTATTTGCCACCCCACCTGTTCATATGGTCACATGGACCAGGGAGCCCACCGTGAGGTGGTTCACAAATCCGGCCCACCCAACCGTTCATTGGGTTGGACGGTCAGGGGCCCACTAAAATGTGGTTCACAAATCCAACCTACTCATTATGTGCGTCCCACTTGGCTGAGGGTCCAGACCAAGTTTCAGCTGTATCCAAACTTCAGGTAGGCCCCACCAAGTGTTTTTATATGATTTAGGCATGTCTTCACATGATTTAGATGGTATGGCCCACTTGAGTTCAGTTTATGGTTGATTTTTGGAGCCAACGCGTCATTCAAGGGGACCTGTTAAATGAACGGCATGGATGTAGAACATACATCATGGTAGGGTCTACAACTGGGGTCAATGCAGCCATCCTTTTTAACGTGGACGTCTCTGGACGTCATGGCAACAAAGTCATGCCAATATAATTTATTTTTTTTCTCCTAGGTGGGACCCACATTAACTAGATCTACCCCGTCCATTGTATGTGTCCCAGAAAATTAGGAGTCCAAACTAAGTTTCAAGTCAGTTCAAGCTTCTTGTGGACCCCAGCAATCATTTTCCCAAGTTTTAACGGAAAATACTAATATGCTTAATACCACAGCCCACCAGATGATTGGATCGGTTTCATTTTTTGGCTCAACGCCTAAAATGATGCAAGGGTTGGGATGGACGGCTTAGATCATGTATAAACATCAAGGTGGGGCTTGCATGAGTGGCCTACTCTAAAAGAATACTTTTTCTCTTTTTTTAAAAAAAAAAACCGTGCAATGTGTTAACGCTGCCAGTCCAGCGTCCAGAGACGCTGGACGGCGTGCTAAAACAGATACAATACGATGGGTCCCACAAGGACATGGCCCACCTGGTGTATGTATACGTGTGTGTGTGTGTGTCTATATATATATATATATATATATATATACACATACAATATAGCATACAATTTAGGTCATCTCACCTAAAATGTGATGGGCCACCCATTTAATAGATGGAGTTGATTTAACACAATATGGTGGGGCCCACAACATTCAAGGGAGAGAAAAGAGGGAGGTAAAGAGAGATATACGGTGAGATAGAGCGACCCCGCCACTATGGGCCCCTCTCTACATTGTATACATCAATTTGGGTCCCACAACAAGTGACCTTAAAAACATGAATTAACGGTGGATCACCCACCTCTAGGCCTTCTTCTTGCTCCCTTAGGCTCCTACGCTCCTTGCCTTCAACTTTGACGGAGGTTGATGATGGATGGATGGTTGAGATGGGAGATGAGAGAGTGGGAAATGGGCCACACTTGGCCTTTGAGATTTGCTTGAAATGTTGGGACGTTGGAATGGTTGCTTGAGAGAGTTTTTTTTTTTTTAAGAAAAGAGAGAAGTGGAGCATTTAATGGGTGAAAGGGATGGAGGGAATGGTGGTGTAAAGAAGGATGATGTAGAGGTATGGTTGAGTTTGAAATTTGGTAAAGAAGAATGGTGAGGGGAGAGAGAGACTTGACTTTTGAAAAGGAAGGGATGGGTTGCATGTACACATGGTATGGTGTGTACTTGACATGATTTGATGGGACATTTTGTAGAGATTCCCGTAATTCACAACTCGCGGTGTTTCTTCGGAACGGATGCAAACCGTCATCTTCCAACCTAGGTATTGGTTCGGTGCGCGAGTCGCGGCGTTAGAACCGCGGCGACGGCGCGGTCGCTAAGGTATATGTTTTGGGTCGAGTCGACTCTGATATGCAGGACTCGGCTTAGGTTCGCGCGTAAATATTGAATATAGGTCGAGGATTGCCGAATTTCGACCAGAAGGACCGCGGAGGCCATCGAAACGGTACGGACTAGGATATGGGTCTTATAACTAAACTCTTTAGGAAACCCTCTTGTGCTTTTTCTTCACACAACATACCATAAAAAACCCTAGGGACCCTTTTTTATAGTTTTAGGAAACTCCTTTCTGCATCCTAGTTGCGAAAGGACTTGCGCATCCCAGTTGCGAAAGGACTTGCGCGACTTGCGCATCACAGTTGCGAAAGGACTTGCGCATCCCAGTTGAGAAAAGGATGATGGGTCAAAAAAAACCCATCACTAGTTTAAATTAATTTTTAAGCATATTTCATGGTTGAAATAAATAAAGAAATAGAAAACGAGAAATTTTGAAAATGATACTTCAATAGTATGCCCTTTATGGTCGTATTGGCCCCATCACTGTGCTGATATGGCTTATGTTTTCAATAATGGACAAATTTACCCTTGTATCGCGTAACATGGGCGCCCCTTCCTTACATAATGGCTGATATAGCTGTAAGGTCACCGTTTTCTCAAACCATACCCCCTTAACTCTATTGCTACCTTTCAAAGTTTGTACATTCCATGTGACAAGACAAATCTTATTTATCTGGACTAACTTTCTACGTGTCCACATAGCACTGGAACCCTTGCCCACTTGTCACTGCCTCCCAGCAACGTTGCAACACCGGTACCTCACTTCTAAGGGCACCTTACCAAACACTCCCATTTCTCATTGCACTTGGATGCTGATGCAACAAATCAATTGCATGAATTAATTGGTAAGCATGAGCTTGAAATGTCGTATTAGGATTCATGACTAATGAGAAGGATTTGACTAGTTTTATGCCGGATGTGTACCTCACAGACTGGCAAGGAGAGCACAAAATCTCACAGTAGCAGAAATATAACACACACACACACTTATAAATATACGTAAGTAATGATCATGTTTCCATAGTGTCGATCTCTGTGGAGCCCACTTAGATGTGTGCATGAGATCCACACCGTCCATCATGTAGGCTACAATGTTTCACTTGGTATCCTAAAGATTAGCCTGGTCCAAAACTCGGGTGGGTCACAGCAGAAGGAACAATAAAAAAATCATGCCTGAAATGTTAAAATTCATGCGGTGTGGCCCACATGAGTTTTGGAATAGGCTTATAGTCCACACAACATCACCGGTAAGATCTAAAGGCATGCATGTGAACCACCTCTCTCTCTCTCTCTCACTAATTTTGAAGCTTCAAAATATATGTACGCACTAGCATGTTTTACCTTAGTAATAAGCTTTGAAGCCAGCAATGGTTTCAGAGTGGTTGCGCGCGCCCAGTAATTTTGAAGCTAAAAATGTATATGCACCATAATGCATTTTACCTTAATAATAAGCTTTGAAGCCAACAAGCAGTGGCTTTAAATCCATTCAAACATGCACCCATCATTAGATCATCTTAATCATATGGTATGACCTAAATTGGATAATGGATGCTCAAAACACAGATGTTTGAAGCACCCACTAACCGTATTTTCCATGGAAAATAATCTTTGTCAAACAAGGGATTTGGAAACTAGAACCAATTTTCACGGAAGGTTGTGTTAAAAACCAAACAACAAAAACATCCTTTCCTTTCCACCAGTTCCCTGGAAATGACATTTTCAAGGAAACAACAGTTCCTACTTTTTTCCTGAATCTATATGAGCCCTAATACTTAAGAAACTCATAACTTGCTAAAGACCACACCTATAACAACTGTATGGGTTAAACTGTTGTATGGTTTGTACGAACAGCACAAAGGGCTCTGTGGTTTGTATAATGGGTATTGTTGCCCTAGTGTGCCCAACAATCCAACCTGTCATTATTAATCACGTCCATTCAATTGGATCCGTGGGTCCTACACTCCAACTGGACCATTGATCTTGTTCAAAATGGCCATCAAGACCTTTGATTAAATCCAGATGATGGTTCAGGTCAAATTGGACTCTTGGTGCAAATCCTTAATTTGAACAGTCAGATAAGCCTGCTCCAGAACTCTTTGATTTGGGCCTGATCTATAATCAAATGGGCATGGTCGGTCAGACAATCGGCAATATATATTTGGGCCTCAATTGGATAATCAGGTGGTCTGGGTGCATCAAACATCATGATCGAAATGAGCACCATGAGAACCTTCACTACATCGATCAACACAAGGCAGGATGGGAGGTATCTTGCATGGAGGAAAGATGAGACATTCAAGCCTCCTCAATTAAAGGCAAGAGCCAAGCCCAAAGCACATCAAAAGAAGAGGAATGAGTACTCTGATAGAAATGATAAACGAGTCGTAGTTGGGCCAAGCCCTATCATGGGCGTAAAGAGCTTGGTCTCATAAAAGACAATGCATCTCATATAGTCTTGAGTCAACCAAAATCTTTAGAGACAGAAGACGGTTTTATTTTCCTTTTTTCTTTTCCTTTTTTGTCTTTTTTAAGTAGGTGCGGGGCGGGGATGAGTTTTTGTCACTATCGAATATGTCAGTTTGCGGATCTGTGAGATCCTGTAGCAATGGTGAGGTGTCCTACGTGAGAGCCTTGAACCATCCAACAAGGTCATGGAATCTTGGTAGACACTTAGATATGCAGGTGGTGTGCTGCCACTGGCCGTTGGACATAAGTTCGTGGAGCCCACTTGACAAGGATCAACAAGAATTTCCTTTCCTTCCGGGACCTTCCTCGTGAGATGTGTGACTTGGTGGTACTTGACAAAGTTGGTTTGGGTGCAATTAGATTGGTAAACCTGTATAGTTTTTCTTTCGCTTCTCGTGTGGTGTTTGGTGTTCGAGGTTTTATTTTTTGGCCAGCCTCAGGTCTCCCTGTAGATTTTGCTAGCTCTTTCATGATAGGCGGGGGCGGGGTCTTCTCTTTTTGTTGGGTCCCTCCCGAATTTCTATACTTCTCTGTGATTAATGGAATTGTGGCTACAATCCACGTTTAAAAAATAAAATAAAATAAAAGTTCGTGGGGCCCACTCATGGGCAATCACCAAATAGGTTTCATACAAACTTCTCATCATTCCCTATAAACGAGAAGAGGTTCTCTCTTGAATAATATACATCAAGCAATGATGAGAGTACATGGAAAGTTGAGATATTAATACTTGTCCATTTAGCTTGTACTTTAAACGATCTAAGCCCTAAATTATAATTTGAGACTATCTATATCATAGAACCTAAATTGTAATTCGAGACTATCTATATCGTAGAATAAGAGGGATGATTAGATATATATGCTCCAGTAGTGATTAGGTGTACTGCTAGACCTAGACCGTTCATCCTCAACTTTGTAGAGGTCATATATCTTGTGGACCGTCAGATCTTAAAGGCCCACTCTTTCACATGGACTTTCACTAAGAATAAGACTGATGATGAATAAGTGATGATGCCAGTGAGGAGAGGGATGGGATGGAGAAAACAACAGAGACGAGACTCAAATCGGAGCATCTCTAATGTCATGTAAAATAATGGAGATGCATATATTTTTCAATGAATAGAATGAATACAATTATATGGTATTTATAGCCTCTAAAGCATTGTCTAGGACTCAAGGTATTCAATAATTGTAGTGGTGACAGTAACAGTCAGCCTTATGGTCGTCATGTTATGAACCATAATGGTGGTTATGTGGTTGATGTCTTAAATTTTTTAGCAACAAGGCGATTGAGAGCTGTTCAATGCCATTAACGGTTGCTCAATGCCATCAAGAGTTGTTTGATACCATCAACAGTTGCTCGATGCCATCGAGAAAATCCAAAAATTTCATCTTGATTGCTAGACATTTTGTAGTGTTCTACTCGATGCCATCGAAAGGGTCGTCGATGCCATTGAAGTCCCATCAAAGTATCATCGAGAAATTTTAAAAAATCCATGATTAGTCCTTGGAACGATTTGGTGTTATACTCGACGATATCGAAGTCTTTCAATGCCATCAACGATCCGTCGATGCCATTGAAGTGCCATCGAAGGTATCATCGAACGTGCGCGCAGAATTACACAGTATTGCGTAAGTGCGGAATTTATTTCCTATTTCGATTGTGATTCTCATAAAGGCTATATATGTGGGTGTAAATGGGAATAAGGGCTATCTCAAGGCTTTCTAATTCATTCTAAAGAGTTCTAAGGACTTGTAAGGTGATTTGAGGCTTGTTTAAATCAGGTAATCTTCGTCTCTTGTAATTTTCTACTTTCATAGTGCATTACTGTCACTTTATGCCATGGTTTTTTTCCGCAAGGGATTTTTCATGTTAAATTCAAAGTGTTTGTGATTGAACTTGATTATGCGATTGGAATACCTTCCTTGATTCGTTTTCATGTGCTTCCACGGTTCCCCAACATGTTATGCCCCTATGTTAGGTCTCTATTTCTTTTTCTTTTCTTTTCTTTTTTCTTTTTTTTTTTATAAGGAAGAAAATTTATTAGACCATTACAGTTCCATGTCAGGCCATTATGAGCCCATAATAGCCATTACAAGCCCATTATGGGCCATCATATCAGAACAGGTGTTACAACCCCGTATCGCATTACAGGCCATCATTTCAGAACAGGTGTTACAACCCTGTATCGCATAACAGCCCCATGTTCCGTAACCGCTTTGGAATACCATTATATGAAGATTCTAGAAAACCTAAAAGGATTCTAAAGATCTAAGAGACTATATTTACAAGAACATGACACCTTATCGCCTAACAAGGCACTCATTACCCTTTGATGTAATTTCCTAAGTGTTTACCATCATTCATTCCCCTTGTTATTACATTTTCATTATCCATTAAATGGTATTATATCTATGCTACGAAGGACTTAATGAATTGAAGGCTTAAAATGGTCTAGTCATTTAACTACCCCATTTTGGTGAAGAAGATGAGGTTGAACAAATTTCTTGCACTAGCTTTTAAAAGCGAAGCCAGTTGTATGCCCCTTCTGGAAGCTTTCACATATAGTGTTTGAAACTCACTTTTAACAAAACAAAAGGAAAATTGTTGTATTTAATGTCTTAAATCTAATCAAATTCTGCAGAGATTTTTTCGAAAAGCTGCGAAATTGCAGGATTTGTTTTCGATTTCATTTAGCATTCTTTCCAAGGCTGTAATTTCTGCTTTCATAGTGAGTTTCTGTAGCTTTATGATGTGGTTTTTTTCCGAAAGGGTTTTTCACGTTAAATCGTTGTGTTCTCTTTCCTTTTTGCTTAAGTGCTTTTGGATTGTTATCCTAGATTCATCTCTATGTGATTTCGCCATTTCGCCAACAAAAATGACCTCATATAACTTTTAAGCCAGTTTAGTGCCTAGGCAAGCCCCTTCATAATGACTTCTTGACATGGGGAGGGACGTGATGAGGTCAATCACCATCTTCCTCAAGGGACATCTACTCTAAATCCATGGAACTCTCTAGACTCCTCATAGAGCTTCATCGAAGTCACATGGGATAAAAGTAAAAATAATTTCTAATAAATTTGAAATAAATTAATTGATGATAAATTTTTAAAAAAAAAAAATGAAAGGATTATCTCCATTTCTACTAGACTTCATGGTTTTTGGCCAAAAATAGTAAGTGTCCAATTTAGCCTAACCGCTTTGTTCTCCTAACTTTTTGAAGCCTTTTTCATGTTGGGCACTACTCCTACAACTCAAAGGAGGAAAAGTAATACTCCAACTAAAACTCACTAAAATAAAAGGGACTTTTGACCATCGATATGATGGAATCTCATAAATCCATGATGCGTAACCCAACTTAGTAGGGTTGGTTGGCTAAAGTAGCTTCTCCTACCCCAAAATCATATATGATATGTCCAAAAACTCATCTTAGTTTACAAGATATGATTGTTTTAAGGTTCAGACGGTCTGAATCATTTCTGCCTCTGATCGGGCCTTCTTTGGTCCATCTTTGCCATAAAAGTGTATGTAACCCATTGTACATCACTTCTACAGTTTACAGCAGTCACACATTTCGATTTTGTCAAGAATTTTATTTGAAGACTCTATAGTCAGTTCTCCTTTCAAGAAGTTTTTTCTTAGTTCATCTCTTGTCCAGCTTGTGTCCTATTATTTTGCTTTCCACGGGTATTTGATTTACTCCTATGGAATTCATTTTTACCAAGAGAATACATAAAAGATTGCTTATTTTCTTTCATCTCATCCTCGGGTGAAGAAAGTACACCATGCTGGTCTGCCTAGTCATCCTCGACGCTCTTTACACTATTTTAAGGTTAGTGCATCGATCAGGAAAACACTCACCATTAATGCCCGGTCTCAGAAAATCCATCATTTCCTTTATATACATCACTTGCAGGCAAAGGGTGCTCGTTCTGTTCTAAGCTTTTTGATGGGTCATTGGCTCCATTGGCTCTCTCTAAGCACATGGTCGAAACTACCAAGTATTTCAACATTACTGTTAGTTTTAGTGGGCATTCTTTGATGTAGAGCAGGTCACAGACACTTTCACGGCAAAGATGGACCAAAGAAGGCCTGATCAGAGGTAGAAATGATCCCAACCGTCAGAACCTTAAAACAGTCGGATCTCGCAAACCATGATGAGTTTTTCAACATATTATATATGATTTTGGGTAGGGGAAGCTACTTAAGCTAACCCAAGCTAGATTTGTGAGATTCCATCATATCAACAGTCAAAAGTCCCATTTATTTTCATTTTTACTATAAATAATAAGTTTTAATTAGAGTATTATTTTGATCCTTTGAGTTGTAGAACTCATGCCCAACATGAAAATGGCTTAGAAAAGTTAGGAGAATAAAGTGGTTGGGAAAAATTGGATACTCTCTAATTTTTTGCCTAAAACCATGAAGTCTAGTAGGAATAGAGGTCGTCTATAAATAGTAGCAAGTCATGTTTTTTTGGGTATTTGAGTTAGAGTTTGAGTCTAAAACTCCGTCCTAATTTTGAGTTCCTTATTTAAAGAGCTATAATTTCATTTTTTAATTACCATCAATCAAGTTATTTCAAATTTATTAAAAATTATTTCTATTTTTTCTCTCTCGTGGATTCAAGAAAGCTCTGTGATGAGTCCAGAGAACTCCGTAGATTCGAAGTAGACATCCCCTAAGGAAGAGGGTGATCGACCTCATCACACCCCTACCCGTGTCATTCTTCTACTCGCAGACCAGAACAAAGTGAAGCAACTACCCTTTTGAAAGCTTTTGAAATACCTTTCCATTTTAGGATGAAAGGATAACGTCCATTCTCTTGTCTCCCTTTCTTCTTCTCCCTCCATGAGGAGGAGATCCTTGTTAAGGAAGATGATCTCTAAAGGTTAATAATCAAGCAATGAGAGGGAAGCCAGATAGTAGGCCATTGCTTGACCCTTGATAGTTTTTTGAGTGACATATGTGATGTCAAACTCAAATAGTGATAATTGCCACTTCTCTATCCTTCTCGTTGGTGATGGCTTTTCAAACATATACTTTAGTGGGTCCATGTGGGTGAGCAAGAGGATTAGGAATGTGTAACGCCCTGTACTTTTCCGTACTTGGTTATTATTGAGGAACCTAACTTGGCATGAACACAAATCTAAAGTAATGGAATGATCACTTACATTCTAGCCTGATCAAACTGAGAAGAGGAATCTTTATCAATTCGTTAAACCCTGTTAGAGATAAATCAAGTCATTCATTACCAACACCATCTCCTAGATCACTAAACTCACCCTTCAATCTTAAGGTAGACCGTACATATGCACTAGGACTCCTCAGAGAAACATTAGGTCGACTGCTCTAACACTTGATTTCCCTAATCCAACCATCAGATTGTAAAAAATCAATCTTTTTCTTGTGATTAGACAACACCAGAAACCATTGAGAATGTTCAATATAGACTATGGCAGCCTTGACCTTAAAAATCAAAACCCAATTCATCCAACCTGTCATTCAATGGACCATAACACTCAATTAAGAATCCATCTCTTAATCAAACAGTATATGATTAATATAAAAGAAAACCATTAAAATCTCTCTAGAATTTACTAAGGAACATAGGAGATAAGATTAGAAATGATCCAACCATCGGATCAATAGAAATTTGCAATATAAAACCTAAAGATCGATTGGAATGACCCACTTAAGCTTTGGATCTCCCTCATTTTTAAATCTCTGACTATATCATGGTCTTGCAAAGTAAATGGACGGAATGGATTTGCACTAACCATCACTGTGGACCCAACATCCATTGCATGTGTGCACCAAGAGTGGTGCACCCACATTGCACGAGACCACATATTCGGTCAAAACGAGTTTGACTCGATGAAAATAAGAGAAATCAGGGATTTCTCCATTCTCTCGCTTGCCTCAAATTCAAACAGACCCGCTCGTCAGTTGCCGATGGTGGCCCACCATCAGACCCCATATCGAAGATCCACGTTGTCCATCATGTTCAGGATGAAATTTAGACCAAACCCCCATCACTACCACACGTGACCACTCATGTACACGTACACGATCTTAGGCGACAGGAGCGTGCGTGAGAGGGAATTTCTGAAAATAGAATGCAGATCGCATCTGCTTCGCTGTCAAACCACGTGCGCGTTCTTCCTCTCATCCTAACCCTCCACCTCAGCAAATCCCTACCTTACAATCCACGTAGACTTTAAGGCTTTCTTTACAACAAGAAAACTGTCGCCGCACTTGGAAACCTAATCTCGTTAAAAAACCCAAACAACCGTTCAAATGGTGGGTCCCACCGTGTTCTAGGATGAAATCCACACTATCCATTCACCTCTGATCATCAAATCAACCATCCAACGATGACCCACCATTAACGGCCGGGCCATCTTCTCCGATGGTTCGAAAAACCCATCTCCATTAAGTAGACCCTACTCCCTGATCTGAGTCGCCCATCTGGTGGCTCATTGCTTCAAATGATCACTCCACTGGCCAGATCTCAGCCATGCAAACAACTTATAAAGAGATCATCAACAATCTCTCTTTGTTAATCGGGATTAGCGGGCACGGCTGTAACTAATCGGACGATTTAGAGCCGATCCTTCTGGACTTTCTCAAGACCATAAGTAGTCTCTTTCCTTTTAGGGCAACGAATTCAAAAAGGGGAGAAAAGAGAAATAAAGAGAGAAGAATAGAGAAAGAGCATCGTTTGGCTGCCGCGTTGGGTGAAGCCAAGTCGGACCAGGTCACTGCTTGTTCGGGAAAGTCCAGGTCCACTCCCTTTCAACAGAAGAAGAGAATCAAAAAGAAAAGAAAAGAAGAGGAGAAAGAGAAGGGAGGAAGCAAAGAAGAGGAAGGAAGACAGAAAAGGAGAGGAGAGGTCATGTGAGCCAGTGACTCGATCTGTGATCGTTGCTGACCCAGACTCACTCCAAAGTTTTGGAGAAGGGAAGAAGAAAGGAAAATGAAGATGAAGAAGAAAGCAAGAGAGATGGGTGTCGGATTGCCATTGGGCCTGATTCAGCAGAATCGAGTCGACCATGCTCGACTCACCGAATCTGAGCTAGCTGAGTTTCAACTTGAAACTAGTTGATTCGGGCAAGAGCAAACTCTCTGTAGTCCAGAGAGAGTGAGAGAGAGAAGAAGAAAAGAAGAGAAAGAAGGATGGTGTGGAGAGGCGAGTCACGGTCCAGGTGACTCAGTTCGAACCGGGAATGCCACTGAGTCGACTCGGTTGTTCTACCTGAGTCTGGGCCATTTGCTTCATGTCCAAATTTGGACAATTTAGAGGAAGAAGGAAAGCGAGAAGAAGATGAGAAAGAGAGAGAGAGAGAGAGAGAGAGAGAGAGAGAGAGAGGAGAAAGAAAAGAAAAAGAAATAGAGAGGGATAGTGAGTCAAGCTGAGTTGACTCAATGAGTCGACCCACTCATTTTAGGCTCGAGACAGATTAGTTGCAGGTCGAGTTTGGTTGGGGTTAGCAGCATTGCATCAGGTAAAGGCCTCTTTTATGTTTCTATTTATGCAAGTTTCATAGTATTTACGAGTTAATTTAATGTCTTGCTAAGTTGACTCGATGAGTCGTGGTGGGATTTAAATTAAATTTGGGTCCAACCAACCTGGGACCCTAGTCAGTGTTGAACTCATATTGAAACATGTAGAACTCCTAAATATTCATTTCCAAGTCACATTACACTGTATCGAGTCGAACCAAGTCGGGTTGAATCCATTCCATTTTGACTCAAGAAGTAGGCTTATAATCATTTCTATGTGGAGACTTTCATGTTATATTAATATCTTATACAAGTTTAGGTTTTAAATAGAGTTAGGTCTTAATTCCAACTTAATTTTAATTCTAATTCTGGGATAATCTAAGATATCAGATGATATTCATAAACTAGGGATTGGAATTGATTTCAAGAGCCATTTGCAGCTTCTAAACCTCATTTGATTTGAAGAGAGTCCACACTCTAAGGTGATGATCACCCTTCAAGCTTTTCTGCATCTTGATGATTGGCTCTGCTATTTTTCCTTGTTCATTTATCTCATTAATTGCTTCATGTAGTAGATTGTTCTTACCGATTTTGGTCCCTTAAGATAATTGATGAATTGGGTTTGATGTGAATTAAATGTCTTTAATCTGATTTGAAATGTACTCTTTAAATATGCATGTGCTATCTCGATTTTATTATACATGACTTAAGTTGTCATTCATGATCACTTGATGGAATGATGGGAGGGCCTAGAACTAGTGGCTACTTTGTCTAAATAAATTAAATGAAACATTTGATGTGGACTTATCATCTTATGGAACATACATTGCCTAAGCGACCTTTGGGATATTCCCTTTTTATTACATCCTTAAGATGGGTTGTTTGCCCTATGTGGCCTGATTTAATATTTGACTTATGTGGCTTTAAGGAATTGCCTTCATATAACCATGCGATGATAAGTTCCACTTGTATGACTATAATTGGCCACTAGTTGAGTTAGTTACCTCTAATCATCCTATTTGTTAGTCTCATGAGCCAGGTATGGTAGAATGGGATACTATGCCTGAGCTGTCGGCCTATGCTGGGTGACAAATCCCCCATAGTGACCTTTGAGCTTTCTTAAAATGATTGTTTGAAATTGGAATAATAATGGTTGGATTAATCATGTATTTTCATGGCATATGGTCTTTTCCGGGTAACTAGTTCTCCTTGGGCGTACCTTATGTACTTTCCCGGGTGGTTAGATCTCTTTAGGTGATCTATATATTATTATGGTCTTTTTCGAGTGGTTAGTTCTCCTTGGACATACCTTGTGTACTTTTTCGGGTGACTAGTCCTCCTTGGGCGATCTATATATTATCATGGTCTTTTCTAGGTAGTTAGTTCTCCTTGGACATACTTTTACGTACTTTTCCACGTGGCTAGTCCTCCTTGGGCAATCTATATATCATAGTCTTTTTCGGGTGACTGGTTCTCTTTAGGTATACCTTTGAGTACTTTTTCTGGGTGACTAGTTCTCCTTGGGTGACTTTTTACCAGCTGGATGTGTATCCCCAAGTCTGTGAGTATGTGCATGCATTCATGCATTTAAACAAGATTATCTTTGTAAAATTTATTTATTGAATATATATCTGAAGAATCTTATCTAATTTCCATGAAAATCATTGTGTAATATTTGTTATACACTGCCTTTTTTAACTATGCTTAATTATCCTGATGATACGATAAATCTTGAGGGGTATACCTCACTGCGATAGCCATTGACGCTATCAAACCATACTCAATGTGCAGGTGTCACAGATGATGCACATGCCGACATTCATATGGAATACGAAGAGCCAGATGGTCTTGTGGCTCTCTATGCTTGACTTCATCTGTATTAGATTTGTATTGTCATGTTTTGTTAATGTTAAGACATTGGTTTATATAGTTTTTGGGTAACCACTTGAAATATTGGCTATATATATTTGAACTCCCTCTTATACTTGATTTGATTCCCGCTAGTTTATTGACTCTAATATTAAAAAAAAAATGTACATGAAATTTGGGGTATTTAAAGATTAACGCTCGGGTTTTTAGAAAATGAATAGTATACTTGGGTTCTTGGAACCGGGGTGTTACAGAATGCAATCATATATGGACGGAGCCATTGGGTTATATAGGTAAGGGTGAGACAAGTTTTCTCGCTCAATAAATACATGGTCCCGTAATTAGTGAACCTTGGGCTCAAGTAGTAAATTGCTTATTCTTTTCTTCCTGTCTTATCATGATGACCAAGAACACAACCAATTGCATCCACCGCCATTGAAATGTAGAGCAATAGTGCTCTTTCAAGAGCGTGCAACACTAATATTGGTGGGTACATTAAGTATCTTTCGATTCTATCAAAGGCAACTTGGCAATCGTCATTCCTTTTTTTTCGGCAAGTGAATATGGGCTCACATATAGGGTTGAGCCAGGCGATGAAGTAACTAATGTATTAAATTCTATCAAGAAAGCTCTGAATCTCCTTTTTAGTCTTTAAATGTGGTATTTTAATGACAACTCTCTTTGTTTTGTTGACGCTGATGCCATCTTCTGATTTTTTTGTGTTTTGGACTCCAAGAGACTCTAAGCAGGATGGCATTATGAACCATGTTGATCATGTCTTGGCTCAGGGCACCCAATTTTATTTACATTAGCGTTTTCTAAGTCAGTAGTTGATCGAACCCAATGATTAACAACCCCAAGTGCAGGGTTGCAATGCAGTAATGTAATGCCCCGAACTTTTCGATACTCAAGCATCAAAAGTCCTCAAGCGTTACCATAAGATTCAACATAAAATATACATGTGTACGATACCAATCCAACTATCCTAGTCTTACATCCTCGCCCTGACATAAACCTAACCGTTAAGAATTACCTTCATTCAATATATTCAACCATCTAACAGTTGATTTCAAGACAAGACCATCCATCACGTGATTTGATGTAAGTACTTTACCATGAATGACACGACGAATAACTCTCTATCCATAATGATTTAGATATACATTATTTTGTAATAATCTCTTAGAAACATGCCTATAACTACGTAGAGCCATTGAATTTTTCAAAACTCATAGATCAACAATAATTACGAAAATGTCATTGACCTAGACCCTTGAATTCTAGATCACATGGTTCCTATAATCCGTTTCATATGAAATTTTATACTAGGCCTAATTATCATAAATTAACCATACACATCAAATTTCAACCATTGGATCGTAGTAAATTAGCTACTTGACCTTTACATCCATTCGTACACTTATCAGATCAAGATTTTGATCCATCTATCTTGTTCACACCATATGAATATGTTTAACCCACCATTAGAATTACAATCTGAGGAACTTAGACATGTGAACAAGATACTTGAATCTAACAATACACATGTTCTACCAGAAACTCACTTTATGTCCATCCGTTTACGAAACTGACGGTACATCCACCTACATACGTGGTCAGAGTATTAACCATTAAGTTTTCTTATTTTTTAGCAAGTCATCTGACCATCTGCCGTATTTAGATCTGCCAAACAGGCCACACGAATATCATGGTAAACTGATCATTATGAAAATCTCAAGGTATAGGCCCAAAGCACCTGGTAACCCATCAATCAGGAGAATACAAATGTTATTGTGAAAATTTGAAACATATTAATAATTAAAAGAGCATCTTACTCGTCCTCAAGAGATCAGGATTCAAATTTAGGTGATGTAAAGAGCGCGAAAAATAAAGACCACCCGTCGAATCTCATCACATTTGGACGGTGGAGTCATGTGTTGCAGACGGCAGAAGTTTGGACAAAAAAAAGGGTAGAATTGTAAATAAGGAGATACCAAGTGCATGGCACTGTTAGACGATTTCAATTGAAGTTTTAATGGTGAGTATGCTCGCTACTTGGTGGGACCATCTGGTCCACTTAATTAACTAAACCACTTCATTTTTGACAGAGTTTCCTAAAAAGGCGTGACAAACGAAATAGACGCAATGGATCTTTAGAATAAACATGTATGTGGGCCTCACATGATACCGCAGCCAATTACGTAACAAAGTTATGTGGCTTCAAGAATGTGTAATAGTTTTTGGGAAGTGTCTACTTATCACATGGATTGTGGTCCACCTAGAACTCAGATATGCCCCGTCTTTTAGCACATGACCTAACATGACCCTATGAAAGCGGTGAAGCATGGATTCCTCAAGAGACCATCACAAGTGGACCCCACCTAAACTAACTAATAAACCAAAGTCAGCAATTTTCCGCACACTATAACAATAGCAACCAAATCGAGTAGGTTTCACCGCACCTTCATGCTTCGTTTGTGGGCCACTTGATCAATGGATTCACTCTATCTTTTCGCCCATGGCCCAACACGACCTCCTCATGCTTATGAAGGGAGTGGATTTTCCCAGGCAACAGTGATTGTGGACCCCACTGATTACACAATATCAATCCATTCGCGACCAATACTAGCAGCAAAAATCCCATAACAAACCAGGAGATGGGCATCCCACCTATGGATCTTGGATTCAATCCAGGCCATCCAAGTCAAAGCTAAAAAAGTTCTGACCACTTCGAAGAAGCCGGATCGGATGGTCGGATTAGATATCAACTCGATATTCACGATATGCTGTCCTTGTATCATTGTGCAGGAGACGGACTGCATAAGCCAGACTTGCGTAAACCATTGCTAGAAGAGTCTGGGAACCTCACTGCACAGTTATAAAAGGCACCCTTACCCAGTAATCTAAGAAGCACTGCTAGAAGAGAGAAAGGAGAGAGAGAGAGAGAGAGAGAGAGAGAGAGAGAGAGAGAGAAGAACAAGAAAAGAAAGATTAGGGAAACAGGGGTGAAATCGGTCGGCCCTATTGAAGTTTAGCAGAATTTAGGGTCAGCAATTCCAACCATCCTAGGTAGCAAGGAAGGAGGAAATTCACGTCAAGTTCAAGTCCGATCTCCCCTTTGAACTTTCAGATTTTCGCTTTCCTTTTCTTTGCAATGGTGGTGGAGATTTCCCATAAAGACCAACAAGGTCGATTCGAGTATAACATAAGTCATACCTCAATTAAGAATTCGACTCGATTTAATTAGGATTAATGTTAACGGGAGTGAGAACCTAGCCTAACCTTGACAACGTTCAAAATATTTGAATTAGGATAAGGTTGTGTTGGCATCAACACTTGTAATGGATGAACAGGATAACAAAAGGTGAGGGTTTTATCCTTTTGGCTTACTTTAATTGGTGAAATTCATTTTGTCTTTATATAAGTTAAAAGCTTTCCCCTTTATTTTACTTTAAATCAAGATTTTATGGTTTATCTTACCTTCTACCTATTTCATCTGACCTCTTTCATGCCTTTTATGATATAAATTATCATGTCTTTCAAGTTTACACATTTTCTGGAAATTATCCTATCATTTGATTTAGTTAATATCATTATAACTATTAGCCCTTTTGGGATTATGACATGATATCAAATACAAGTGATTTCTCTAAATTTATTAGAGGTCATGGATACAAGCCTTACCTCTGCCTTATCAAGTTTATTGAGTTGGCCCTGCCACTCGTTTCTTTATTTGAGTTGGCTCTACCACCTGTCTATTTATTTGAGTTGGCGTTACCACTCGCCTTTTCTTTTATGTTGGTCATTCCCACTTTTGTTGAGTTGACCATCGTCACTCTTCTGTTTATTATGTTGGCTTTGTGTTGTCTATCTTTAAGGCTTGGGCATGTGTCTTGTTATTCCAGAACCTCCATGATTCAGATTATATTCTTCATGATTCAATTTATATTCTCTATGATTCAATTTATATTTTCTTGATACAAGTACTATAAGAATCCCTTCTCTAACAATTGATTAAATGTCATGGAGATAATGCTTTTTCAGTAGCGACCCTGGGGTGACACATAATTCCATGTTTCTTGGGTGAGAGTACAACAGCTAGTGTGTGTAAATCATTCTATATATGTGACACATCAATTTGGAGAATTGGATGTCGCTTAGTCGCTCCTTTTCTGGTCTTTTGGGGGTTGGATGTCGTTTAGTCGCTCTAGTCTGGTTTTTCTTAGAGAATTGGATGTCGCTTAGTCTCCCCTTTTTCGGTCTTTTGGGGGTTGGTTGTCACTTCAGTCGCTCCAATCTGGGTTGTGAGATTCACTTGGGTATGTGTGATGTTCGTTTTAAGATAACCGTGTAAAACAATACTAAACGTGGGACATGCTGGCGAATCTTCGTATTATGGGATGCAGGACGAGTCCGATAACTCTAATCATATTCTATATTGTGGCGATCGCTAAGTATTATATACCACATATATTTTGCATTGCAGGGCGAGTCGGATAATTCTAATCATATTCCATATTGTGGCGAACGCTAAGTGTTTTCTCTCTCCAACCTCCCTTCCAATCATTTTTTCCTTAATTTTCTGTTATTTCTCTCATCCCTCTACTGTTCTCACCCCTACCCAGCACCTACACTCTCCATTTTCTACAGTTGGAGCTCCCAAGCTCTCCTTTGAGGCTCAAAATCGTGTGAGCTTTCAACTCATCACATTTCTTCCTTTCCTCTTCTTTAATCCCTGCCTTTTGGACATATTTCCCTCTTCTCTTAGACCTAGATCTGTGGGAAGCCATTAGGTTAGCCTTTATTTCCATTTCATCAATTTTTCATGGCTCTTTTTGAGTTCGTCTTAGCCATTTTCTCGATCTCTCCGCTTTTACTCACGGATGATACCGAATGTAGTAGCTTAGTCCATAAACAGTGACCATCTAGTGCTAGGACATCTAGAGTTTTGGACCTAGAGTTATTACTCCTAGATTTGAAAGATCTTACGATATAGGAAATCAAATTTTAATTAGATAATCTTGACTCTAAGCGATAGAACAATCCCCTGTAGTAGAAATGGTATGAAACCATTTAGCGTATAAGCTTAGGCTTTGGATTACAGCTAGTGAGTTACAAACTAGTCTACTAGTTATATTAAGTAGTGTAAAGCCTGTAAATGCTAAGGAATAGTAGGTTAGATTTGGTTGGAGTAGAACCTCATTCCTTCGATAGATCTCCTTAATACTTATAGACTTCTGTTATAACCCTTAGGAAAGTTGTTTTTACTTAGAACCATTTACTCTCAGGGAAAACTTATAAATCTCTCAGATTGAACTTAGAATAAACCAGCACGCCCCTTAGAATTGCCTTCCCAAGGGATTATTGCATTCGGGAACACGGAGTAAAGGAACTGTATATATAAGCGAAGTATTTGTGGTTTGAATCGAATTCTCAATCCTAGTGGTTACCAATAAATCCAATGCTCTGATCAAGCAGAAGATCGACATCGACTCGGATTAAGAACCGATACAACAAATTTTATGTCCTAGCTGGGCAGAAAGTCTATGTATCCGGTTCAGACCCACTACACAACTTTTCTTCCGTGTTGGCCCAACCACCTAAACCAAAAGTTATCGCTTTGTCTTTAGAAAATGGCGAGGACTTATAGCCAGTAGAGAATTAGACATCTTGCCATCAACGTACACTCGTCCCTAGAATCACAATAAAGATTAGGCACCATAGGTACCAATGCCATAGAACGCATCATTAGTAAAGGAAGACCAATGTAGTGAGAGGTTGTTTCCCATTTCATGTCAAGGATAGGTCCTAAGTTACACCTCGTTCCGATATACGGATCGAGACATAGATTTTTGAGTCTTAAGAAGAACTAAATGTTTAAGGGGGGTAGAACCTTATGAGCCCAATCTAGTAAGGTCAGCTAATACAACAGTTGAGTTAGAACTACACAGTGGAAGCGTGATTGGCCCTTTCCCCACTGGCCCAAGATCGAAGAAGTTGATTTAGGTTATATGTAAGGTTAGGTCATTAAATAGGATTTGAACCTTCCTTAGAATGTTAATACTAAAGACTTTCTAGGGACTCATTACCCTTAGCCAATTTCGAGGACGAAATTATATTTTAAGGGGGGTAGATTGTAACACCCCAGATTTTTGCCAACTTGGAGTTAAACGTCCTTAGGCAATGGGTCAACCATAGCACTCTTAAAGTTCAATTCCAAAGCCAAAGAAATCATTTAGAACGAAATTCTTTAGAAATTTAATGTGAATTAACCAGCGCTACACTAGATTACCTGTGAAATAAGCACCAACCACTTTAAATACGATCTGTAAGACCCAAAACCTATAGAATCGTTGACGCTACGTTACCATAAAACCTAGGATCAAACTCTAAACCTGTTTGTTCTCAGGAACCCTTTGAAACTTTGTATCGGATCTAGACCGCTCGTCGAAAGTCCGATATCTATAATCTTAGACCATTATGACCGCCTAGTTGGACTTGACAATCATTTCGAAAATCAAGCCTAACCGATATCCTGAGACCATTTTACTGAGTCCGAAGTGAAGAGAGTGAGAAAAGGAAAATATTTAGAAAATGAATTCAATTTTTAATAAATCTAGCACGTGTCGCTTGAGCGACATTTTTAAGCATTCTGACCGTCAGAATTTGACCAAATTTCACCCTCGGATCAGGAAAGTTGGCCCTTACATGTCATAGCACTTATGGCCCTGATCGAATTTCGGTGACCGCTGAACTGAAACTGGTCCACCACGGACGATCTGGAAATCCGATCGGACTGAAAACTTAACTTATTAAAGATCCGTTTCTAGTGAGCTTAAGTCCGACAGCATTTGATAAGAGGACCTCCAAAAGTGCTCCGTTGGATCAGAACAGACCCGATTTGGTTATAACTTAAGTATACCTTGACTTCAAGTCTGTTTTCATCATGTTTGGCCTTATAAAAAGGCCTTAAACCCTCTCTCACAAATCCCATACGAATTTCAAACCCTACCCAAATCAAGAGAGAGAAAAGAGAGAGAAAGTGGGAGAGAAGTTGGTGATTCTTCTTGGGATTCTTCCTAGCTTTACTACGTGCCTAATCCACCCCTCCGTATCGCTTTTCCGACGACTCCGGCTTCGTTCTTAGGTAAGAAAGCCTAACCCTAACCTGTTCTAGGGTTTCAATTGGTACAAGTGGTGAAGCAGCTAACCTAAATCATACTGTAGGTTGCCAATCAGTCGTTGACAAAGACTTAGAGTCTCTATTGAATTCGTTACATTCATACGGCGTAAGGTGCGGATTTTAGACGCTTAGGTTACCATTTTTCAAAGCTTTCAATGTCGTTTAATGGTAGATTGTTGACAAGGATGCTGTTTGACATGTAGAACATGCTGTCCGTTTTTCATTTTGAATACGTACGGAGATTATGAGATTTAGAATATTTTAGATATTTGTAGAAAATACTGTATACGTATGTATTTTGCTGATATGATTGCCATGAGTATTAATTGTGTACCTATGCTAGTTATGCTACCTATGCTAGTTATGCTTGTATGATCTGTTTGGCGAAGAGATTCGCCCTAATGCATATTATTGGCCGACATATGCTATGTAGACTAATGTGTGTAGACTAAGGGTTTGTATAAATGTATGTATTAGTAAGTATTGAGTAAATGGTGTTGTAGTTTAGCATTGAGATTGGATTCTCAACTAATTTGATGATGCACATGATTTTCTCCATGCTTGTTGTATTTGAATTGATTACCTTATGTGTGAAATACTCGTGTATGGTTAACTTCTTATGATGTACGTTATAACATACTGATAACATGCTGGAATTACTTGTATCTCAGTTCTGTCTCTCTCATATGATTATTGACTTAGATTATAAGTGTTTGGGGCTATACTCTAGTCCAGGCAGTCGGTAACAGATTTGAATTTGTGCTTGGATTCTATTCGCCACGAAGGATGTGTATGACGAACCCAAGTTGTACTAGAGTTGTCGGCAGTGGTTAGGCCACTCGAAGTGCTTGTACACTTCATGTCGGTCGATTCAACGTGCGCTCGTGCTAGTCGGACTCATCAAGTAACCCGATTAACCATTGTATGTTCACCTTGTATTGGTCATAACTGCTTGAACCTAAGGTACTGAACTTACCATTGATAACCCTGATAACCGTGGTACCTTGATCCACTAAGACTCATGAGCCGGACATGGTGGTATGGGACACCGTGGTCGAGCTGTCGGCCTATGCTGGGGCCACGAGCCTCCCCGTAGTGACCAGTGAGCAACCCAGACTCGTGAGCCGATTATGGTGGTATGGGACACTATATTCGAGCTGTCGACCTACACTAATAAGGTGATGGGGGAGCGGTGCAACGAGTACATGCAATAGCCCTGACAGCCATTTGTAGTGACCTCGAGCGTACTTTGAGTCTACGTGAGGTGACGACCCTTCCGCAGCAACAAGAGTACAACTAGGCCTGTATTGATAAGATGATAGGGGAGCGGTGCAACGAGTGCGTGCAACAGCCCTGACAGCCCTTGCAGTGACCTAGAACCATATCATCGTATGAGACTACTAGGAGTGACGACCCTAGACAGGATCCTTGTTAGGAATGATATAAGGAAAGTACCCTAGTTTTCCAATCTTGCTGTATGAAAAGGACTAATAACAACTCGGTAATCATATTTATATCGCACTGCATGTGCCTGGAAGATGTGAAGCACTGAGGGAAGAAAGCATGCTGCAGATGTAAGATGGTGTCGTATGAGGGAGTATATTGGCGAGGGCATCCATCACGTCATTTCATTCTTGCATTAATTATAGTATTTAAGAATGTTTGATTTGCTCGTTCTATTATTATCGCTTGATTGATTTGATAACATGTTAATCTTTGTTCTATGATTCCACCGAGTTAGCTGCTCACTCCCATGTTGCGGGATGGTGTTGTACACACTAACCAGTCCCTGTTTTAGTTTCAGATGATAGCGTTGCTTGCGAAGCAAAGCCGGACTTTATGATGATGAGGAGGATTTCTCCTATATGCAGGTTGTGATCGACGGAGTTACAGGGTTACTGATTAGATACTAATACACTTGATATTTTGCCTTTTATTTAAACACCCATGTATATTCTTTTCTTTGTATTTTTGGAGTATACATTTATTTAGTTAACCTGGTAACATATTCACACTCTGGAGACTTACGATCAACTATACATTTTATATATTTATCATAGTCTTCCGCTTGAGAAACTTAACTGTCTCTGGAGTATGATATGCTGTTTGGCTTAATCCACTTCATGTTTTATGTACTATTACAGCGAACATTCATCCATCATTGAAAATGTTGCATAAGTGATGTTCTGAAACTCGAGAGTGGAGTTTATGCTCGACCCCCGATTTTCGAGATGTTACAGATGGTATCAGAGCATGATTTATATTAAACCGGGCCTGGATTATGGTAACACGACGTACTCTGACGCACTCTGACTTAGGAAGGGGGCGATGGAAACTTAGAAAATACATTAGAATCCCAAGTTTCGCCGACAGGGTGGGACTACACAGTAATTTGGGCCATAACATATCTTCGGTCGCATGAAACGACCTAAGTCGCCTCTAGGTCATCAGTAGACTGGTTTGAGTCATTCCCTAAAGAATTCCAAACCTAAAAATGAATGTCCTTGGGTTGTGGGTCAACCACAACCCTTACACTCAATCTCAAGGCCTAAAACTCCTTTTTATCCAATTCCTTCAAAACCTCTCCTTTCACTACCTCATTTTTTAACTTTTTCTAAGTCCTTTCATACTAGACATAAATCCTAACGTATAAATGATGGAGAATAATACTTAAACAAAAATTTACTATAAATAGTAAGTATAGGTATAAATTAGACTTTTGACTATTCAAATTATGGAATCTCGTGGAATAAATGGATTAGTTGGATGGATTAGCCTCTCCTACCCCAAAATCATATGTTACACATCATATAAACTCATTCCGGTTTGCAAGTTTGCCCCGAAAATGCCTCAAATGGAGTCGGGGGCCAAATGGAGTATTTACAGGGGGACCCAGGGTGGGACCCACATCATTTTGGACCCAAGGAGGGGGAGGACCTCTCCGGAATGGCGAGTCCTCGCCGAACAGGTCAGAGGTCGGTGAGGCCTCGCCGGTCAACGGGCCAGGCTGGGTCCGGACTTCGGGCCGACCGAGTTTGAGGCCTAGTGGGACCCAATGGTCCAGGGTTCGACCCCTAGTTCATTCCAAATCCCATACTTCCTTCCAAAATTGGCCCTCCAAGCTCTCCCTTCCCTCTAAACTTGTTGTTTTCTCTCTCTAACCTCCCTTCCAATCGTTCTTTCCTTCATTTTCTGTTATTTCTCTCATCCCTCTACTATTCTCACCCCTACCCAGCACCTACACTCTCCGTTTTCTACGGTTGGAGCTCCCAAGCTCTCCTTTGAGGCTCAAAATCGTGTGAACTTTCAACTCATCACATTTCTTCCTTTTCCCTTCTTTAATCTCTGCCTTTTGGACCTATTTCCCTCCTCTCTTAGACCTAGATCCGTGGGAAGCCATTAGGTTAGCCTTTTCTTCCATTTCATCAATTTTTCATGGCTCTTTTTGAGTTCGTCTTAGCCATTTTCTCAATCTCTCCGCTTTTTCCCACGGATGAGACTGAACGCAGTAGCTTAGTCCATAAACAGTAACCATCTAGTGCTAGGACATCTAGAGTTTTGGACCTAGAGTTATTACTCCTAGATTTGAAAGATCTTACGATATAGGAAATCAAATTTTAATTAGATAATCTTGACTCTAAGCGATAGAACAATCCCCTGTAGTAGAAATGGTATGAAACCATTTAGCGTATAAGCTTAGGCTTTGGATTACAGCTAGTGAGTTACAGACTAGTCTACTAGTTATATTAAGTAGTGTAAAGCCTCTTTATGCTAAGGAATAGTAGGTTAGATTTGGTTGGAGTAGAACCTCATTCCTTTGATAGATCCCCTTAATACTTATAGACTTCTGTTATAACCCTTAGGAAAGTTGTTTTAACTTAGAACCATTCACTCTCAGGGAAAACTTATAAATCCCTCAGATTGAACTTAGAATAAACCAGCACGCCTCTTAGAATTTTCCTTAGAATTGCCTTCTCAAGGGCTTATTGCACTCGGAAACACGGAATAAAGGAACTGTATATATAAGCGAAGTATTCACGGTTTGAATCGAATTCTCAATCCTAGTGGTTACCAATAAATTCAATGCTCTAATCAAGCAGAAGATCGGCATCGACTTGGATTAAGAACCGATACAACAAATTTTATGTCCTAGCTAGGCAGAAAGTCTATGTATCCGGCTCAGACCCACTACATAACTTTTCTTCCGTGTTAGCCCAACTACCTAAACCAAAAGTTATCGCTTTGTCTTTGAGAAATGGCGAGGACTTATAGCCAGTAGAGAATTAAACATCTTGCCATCAACGTACACCCGTCCCTAGAATCACAATAGAGATTAGGCACCATAGGTACCAATGCCATAAAACGCATATTAGCAAAGGAAGACCAATGTAGTGAGAGGTTGTTTCCCATTTGATGTCAAGGATAGGCCCTAAGTTACACCTCGTTCCGATATACGGATCGAGACATAGATTCTTGAGTCTTAAGAAGAACTAAATTCTTAAGGGGGGTAGAACCTTATGAGCCCAATCTAGTAAGTTCAGCTAATACAACAGTTGAGTTAGAACTACACAGCAGAAGCGTGGTTGGCCCTTTCCCCACTAGCCCAGGATCGAAGAAGTTGATTTAGGTTATATGTAAGGTTAGGTCATTAAATAGGATTTGAACCTTCCTTAGAATGTTAATACTAAAGTCTTTCTATGGACTCATTACCCTTAGCCAATTTCGAGGACGAAATTATGTTTTAAGGGGGGTAGATTGTAACACCCCAAATTTTTGTCAACCTGGAGTTAGACGTCCTTAGGCAATGGGTCAACCATAGCACTCTTAAAGTTCAATTCCAAAGCTAAAAAAATCATTTATAACGAAATTCTTTAGAAATTTAACGTGAATTAACCAGCGCTACACTAGATTACCTGTGAAATAAGCACCAACCACCTTAAATACGATCTGTAAGACCCAAAACCTATAGAATCGTTGGCGCTACGCTATCCTAAAATCTAGAATCAAACTCTAAACCTGTTTGTTCTCAGGAACCCTTTGAAACGTTGTATCAGATTTAGACCGCTCGTCGAAAGTCCGATATCTATAATCTTAGACCATTATGACCACCTAGTTGGACTTGACAATCATTTCAAAAATCAAGCCCAACCGATATCCTGAGATCATTTTACTGAGTCCGGAGTGAAGAGAGTGAGAAATGAAAAATATTTAGAAAATGAATTCAATTTTTAATAAATCTAGCACGTGTCGCTTGCGTGACATTTTTAAGCGTTCTGACCATCAGAATTCGACCAAATTTCACCCTCGGATCAGGAAAGTTGGCCCTTACATGTCATAACACTTATGGCCCTGATCGAGTTTCGGTGACCGCTGAACTGAAACTGGTCCATCACGGACGATCTGAAAATCCGATCGGAGTGAAAATAACTTATTAAAGATCCGTTGCTAGTGAGCTTAAGTCCGACCGCATTTGATAAGAGGACCTCCAGAAGTGCTCTGTTGGATCAGAACAGACCCGATTTGGTTATAACTTAAGTATACCTTGACTTCAAGTCTGTTTTTGTCGTGTTTGGGCTTATAAAAAGGCCTTAAACCCTCTCTCACAAATCCCATACGAATTTCAAACCCTACCCAAATCAAGAGAGAGAAAAGAGAGAGAAAGTGGGAAAGAAGTTGGTGATTCTTCTTGGGATTCTTTTCAGCTTTGCTACGTGCCTAATCCACCCCTCCGTATCGCTTTTCCGGCGACTCCGGCTTCATTCTTAGGTAAGAAAGCCTAACCCTAACCTGTTCTAGGGTTTCAATTGGTATAAGTGCTGAAGCAGTTAACCTAAATCATACTGTATGTTGCCAATCAGTCGTTGACAAAGACTTAGAGTCTCTATTAAATTCGTTACACTCATACAGCGTAAGGTGCGGATTTTAGACGCTTAGGTTACCATTTTTCAAAGCTTTCAATGCCATTTAATGGTAGATTGTTGACAAGGATGCTGTTTGACATGTAGAACATGCTGTCCGTTTTTCATTTCGAATACGTACGGAGATTATGAGATTTAGGATATTTTAGGTATTTGTAGGAAATACTGTATACGTACGTATTTTGCTGATATGATTGCCATGAGTATTTATCGTGTACCTATGCTAGTTATGCGTGTATGATCTGTTTGGCGAAGAGATTCGCCCTAATGCACATTATTGGCCAACATATGCTATGTAGACTAATGTGTGTAGACTAAGGGTTTATATAAATGTATGTATTAGTAAGTATTGAGTAAATGGTGTTGTAGTTTAGTGTTGAGATTGGATTCTCAATTAATTTGATGATGCACATGATTTCCTTCATGCTTGTTGTATTTGAATTGATTACCTTATGTGTGAAATACTCGTGTATGGTTAATTGCTTATAATGTACGTTATAACATGCTGATAACATGCTGGAATTACTTGTATCTCAATTCTATTTCTCTCATATGATTATTGACTTAGATTACAAGTGTTTGGGGCTATACTCTAGTCCAGGAAGTCGGTAACAGATTTGAATTTGTGGTTGGATTCTATTCGTCACGAAGGATGTGTATGACGAACCCGAGTTGTACTAAAGTTGTCGGCAGTGGTTAAGCCACACGAAGTGCTTGTGCACTTCATGTCGGTCGATTCAACGTGCGCTCGTGCTAGTCGGACTCATCAAGTAACTTGATTGACCATTGTATGTTCACCTTGTATTGGTCATAACTGCTTGAACCTAGGGTACTGAACTTACCAATGATAACCCTGATAACCGTGGTACCTTGATCCACTAAGACTCATAAGCCGGGCATGGTGGTATGGGACACCGTAGTCGAGCTGTCGGCCTACGCTGGGGCCACGAGCCTCCCCGTAGTGACCAGTGAGCAACCCAGACTCGTGAGCCGATTATGGTGGTATGGGACACTATATTCGAGCTGTCGGCCTACACTGATAAGGTGATGGGGGAGCGGTGCAACGAGTGCGTGCAACAGCCCTAACAGCCCTTTGTAGTGAGCTCGAGCGTACTCTGAGTCTACGTGAGGCGACGACCTTTCCGTAGCAACAAGAGTACAACTAGGCCTGTATTGATAAGGTGATGGGGGAGCGGTGCAACGAGTGCGTGCAACAGCCCTGACAGCCTTTGCAGTGACCTAGAACCATATCATCGTATGAGACTACTAGGAGTGATGACCCTTGACAGGATCCTTGTTGGGAATGATATAAGGGAAGTACCCTAGTTTCCCAATCCTGCTGTATGAAAAGGACTAATAATAACTCGGTAATTATATTCATATCGCACTACATGTGCCTGTAAGATGTGGAGAACTGAGGGAAGAAAGCATGCCGCGGACGTAAGATGGTGTCGCATGAGGGAATATGTTGGCGAGGGCATCCATCATGTCATTTCATTCTTGCATTAATTACAGTATTTAGGAATATTTGATTTACTTGCTTTATCATTATCGCTTGATTGATTTGATAACATGTTAATCTTTGCTTTATGATTCCACCGAGTTAGCTACTCACTCCCACGTTGTGGGACGGTGTTGTATACACCAACCAGTCCCTGTTTTAGTTTCAGATGATGGCGTTGCTTGCGAAGCAGAGCCGGACTTTATGATGATGAGGAGGATTTTTCCTATATGCAGGTTCTGATCGACGGGGTTACAGGGTTACTGATTAGATACTAATACACTTGGTATTTTGTCTTTTATTTAAACACCCATGTATATTCTTTTCTTTCTATTTTTGGAGTATACATGTATTTAGTTAACCTGGTAACATGTTCACACTCTGGAGACTTACAATCAACTATACATTTTATATATTTATTATAGTCTTCCGCTTGAGAAACTTAACTGTCTCTGGAGTATGATATGTTGTTTTGGCTTAATCCACTTCATGTTTTAGGCACTATTATAACCGACATTCATCCATCATTGAAAATATTGTATAAGTGATGTTCTGGAACTCGGGAGTGGAGTTTATGCTCGACCCCCAATTTTCGGGATATTACAATCACCTCTTTAATATATAAAAAAAATCCACACCAACTTTGTTCTAACTTCGAATTTTTGTTCTTTTATTGCGCTTCACTGGCACTGACTTTAGCTTTCGGTTGCACCAAACATCACTTTGGTTGAAGGAAAATTTCTTCATTACTTGTCTGAATTCTCTGTGTCAGTGAGTCGGTTGAATTTTTGGAAGTTGAAGACCGAAGACGCATGAAAACTTGGAGCATCAATGACTAAAAAAAAAAATAGGCATATCGAGGTGCCTTGGTGACCCTCCTTTGGGGTGGCTACTGCTCACAGAGAGCTAATAGATGTTACTGCTCAAGGGTCAACTATTGGTGAGAAAAGAATATGATTTGGTTTGCTTAGCAACTTTGTTAGTGAAATTAGAAGGAGTGAAATTTGGAGAATGAATAACATTTCTTTCCATTTGGGTTGAAGGATGAGCTAGCTCTATGCATTTGTACTTTTTCTGATCACCTTTGAGGGTTCACTTGGCCTCAGGCATCTTTTATTTCCAGTAAGGTCAGGTATGATTATTTTTTAGAAAGGTAAGATGGACTTTTCTAAGACAAAGGTTAAGTTATAAGTATGGAAGTTGCCTCGAAAATGTTCACATGGCCAACCCATGTGATGGCATGACTTTTCTAAAATTGCAAGGGTATTACATGAGATAGCCATGCTAACATCCAAAGGATATAACCTCTGATGAAGCAATAAATATAAAAGGCAAGCACAACGCTGTTATTAATAGTGTTGCTAGAGGATTTTGAAGGTTTTTTTAGAAATTATATTTTGTGAAAAAAATTATTAGATCCTTGCATATTGGTTATACTTGCACCCAACACTCCGTACATCTTTGATTTGCATTAAAGAGAGAGAGAGAGAGAGAGTATTGGATGCGAGTGGGTGTATCTATTAGGACGTGAAAATTATCATTTACTATTATTATTATTTTTAAAGATGTTGGCCTGTGTAGGTGGTATGTTACACTCTAGTGTGTTTATCTATTCGGCCTCGATCAATGGGTGACCTATTTGTACCTTAGTTGGTTATGTTATTACTCCACTTGACCTGTGTAGGTAATCTGTTGCACTCCAATGTGCTCGCATACTGACTCGATCAAGGGAGATTTCAAATGGTACTAATTGAGCTTTAGGGACTTTTAATCTAGATGTCTCGATCACTATACCTATTTGCACTATAGGGAATTTCAACCAAAGGAGAGTAATCGTCCCACTTATTTTTCTGGTCTTCCAATTCGGCTCACAATTCTTATGATTATGAAGTATGTTTTTTTTTTTTTTTGTTAAAATCAACATTCTAGACATCTTATAATCAATATATTTTGAGCATTGAAAATCAAACCGATGTCATAATCTTTCAAAATGATGTCGATCATCTTTCAAATCAAACTGTTTTTTTGCTCCATAATGCTCCATGTCCACTTGTGTCTTTGGTATTCAGCTTTCAATGGCTCAACTGACTACATAACTTCAGACTCACACAAATGATAAACAAAGGTACATAAATGAGTGTACTAACAATAGTAATAACAAAAATAATATAAATAAATAACTACAGGGAGAACAAAGAGAAAAGGTAAAGGTTGCTCATATTAAATGAGAGACAGTTCTCCTTTCTCTCTCCCTATCCCTCATTTTTCCCATCCCTCTCTCTTATCTCTCTAGCTGTGAATGTGAGATGCACATGGAGCGGAGGGGTTATGAGCCCCTCCTCATATAGAGGTAAGAGTGAGAGCTTTTGATTGAAATTTTATGAGTTCTGATTGGGGGCTTATTAGGCTAATTGGAATATTAATTGTATTTAATTGAGTTAATTTACGATTTGATTACAAGCATGATTGGGTGAGTAGACTTGCAAGTAGGGGTGTGTGTGGGTGAGTGAGTATGTGTGAATGTGTGTGAGTATGGCACATGTGTGATGTGTGTGAAGTGAGAGTGTGTTTGGTGAGTATATGTTGGTTGCAAGTGTGTGAGATGTGTAAGTATCTATGTGTCATATGTGCATGTGTAAGTATCTATGTGTCATATGTGCAAGTGTGGATCCTTACTCTTACTCAGGTGGTAGACTCTCGGGAGTTTCAACAGCCTGTCATGGGTTCGAGTATCCATAGGTGGCGAAATGCCACTAGCGTGAGTGACTGGGGTGTGTGTGCGTGTGTTAAAAAAGAAAAAAAGAAAAAAAAAGAGTAAGCGAGTGTGAGTGTACTCTCACATGAAATGAGCAGAAAAATTTATATATGCACAATCGAGTACACATTGCGAAAAAAGAAAAGTACACAAATTTACATTTTTAGGGTTACTCCAATCTAATTAGTGAAAGATAACCTTTTAGGTGTACTTGTAGTGTATTTCTGTTGTAATTATGGTGTGTGTATTGATTGAGTACAAAGTAATCTAGTTCATGTGGTAAGATACAGAACAAGATACGGGGCTCTCCTTTCCAAGGTTTTGAGATCCTCAACCCCACAAATACTTGTTTAATATCATCCTTTGTACATTTCAAATCCTTATATCCATGAATCACAATGCTCATTCTCCTTTTTTAAACATCTTTAGAAGTTTTTAACCTTTTCAACAAATGACTCCCATTCAAATAAGATTTTTTTTTCCTTAAAATAATATTTTATTTTTATTTTTAAAATGAGTTCTTTTAATCCTTTTAATTTATTTAGGACCAGTTAAATAGATGGCTAAAATTAGGTTCATCTCTTTTTTTTGTTAATCATAATGATATATTAGAATTAATAATGATTGTTATTTATCTAGATTACTTTTAATCCTTATAAAAAGAAAAAAAGAATTATAGTCCCTAATATGATGTTATGACTAACTAAAATTAGGTGAAACGTTTAAGCATTTTCCAGATGGGCCCATAGGAATTTTAACTATAAAAGCAATTATATGCAATGAGTTTCCAAAAGGATTTGGTCAGATTTATAGACCCAAGCATACTCACAATCGAGCCCACTAACTATTTATCCATGTGCAAGTGCAACTATTCACATCTTTGGTCTCTCATAAGTCATCATCTTAAATTCTTAGAAAAAAGAACTTTAATGCACTAGGTCACTACAAGGAGAGGACAGTAACATGTAATTAAAAATTACATACTCGGCAAAAATATAAGTTACATAAATTTAAATACTTCACAACACCTATTTTACATAACCAGGGAAAACTCAAGCATACCATGTTGTATATGTGAAATCCACTATTCATCATGTGATTCTTTGATTTTAATAGAAGGATTTATAAATCATTCAAATCCACTATTCTAAGCTACAAAATAGGGAATGATGGAGATATGACACCAACTATAGTGTTGATGCATAAATATGCTTAGCCTCCCTTGGACCTTCTGTTAAGGGTCAAATATTACATATTAACTCCAGTTATTGCCTGGATTTACGAACATGATATTGTTTAATGGCCTGTTTTAATTATGTTTAGGTTGCAAGGTGGATTTATAAGCGTGGATTGAAAAAAGAGGTTAAATGCATGGATTTGACGCTCTGAATTCACCAAAGCATGAGACAGACCCCAACGGACCAAGATCGACGAATTTACACGCTAAAAATTCATGAAAATCAAGAAACTGAAGCTCAAGTGGCCCGAAATTGGTCTAGATTTCAAGATCACAGGGTTCCCACCATCCGTTCGACTCGAAACTTCATAAATGGCCTCGAGACTACAAATTAACCGTACATGTACAAGTTTCAGTCCCTTGGGATTCGACCTCGGTCTCACCGAGTTTATTACTACATCACAATCCTGCACTTGGGGAGTGATCAAGTTTTTGGCGCCGTTGCCGTGGACTGACAATTGCGTTTTTCTGAGGTTAATTAGTTCTAGAATTAGATTAAGATTAGGATTTTACTAACTGTAGGTTTAGGTTTTTCCGATTTATAGAAACTAACCTATTTTCTTGTTTTGTAGGATCCTGACATAGATATCTAATTTGGATTTTAACTTAGGACTTCCAATCTGGTACCTTCTTCTAACTTCTCTTCCTCTTACTTTTTACATTGTTGTAGAATCTTTTCTTCTATTTTTCTTAGGATTAAATTCAAATTAAGGGTTTCATCATGTATCTGAATAAGTGAGCACGTCCGTATGTTAAGATAGCTTATGGAAAACAACCTATGCCTCAAAATTTTTCTGAAAATATCTTCGAGAACCAATTGGAATATGATGCTCTACCAATTAAGAAGTCTTTCGGTGATTATCTGTGGGAGAATAATTGTGTTCCACGAGTTAAGAAAACAGTACATGATTATTAGAATGATGACGCATATCAACTCCTAACAGAAGACCCGTATGATTTTGATCAGTGGAAACAGAAATATTTCGAAGTTGAGTCAGTAGAACATCATGGTAATAACCCCCGTGGATCAGCCACTTATGAATATCCACCAGAAACGATCCAAGAAGAGTTACCTTCAAGTTATACAGACTATATTACTGGCATGAGGAAATTAGTAGAAGCGCTTGAATCACGCCTTGATAGGTTAATGGAGGCTAGGTCGTCTCAGCCCCAACCCAGTCCAAAAATACAATGCGAGGAAAGTGATCCTCACTCTCTTTTGAAAAACTCTGGAATTTGGAATGAAGATTTGAATTACGTTAACGGGCATGTGGTTCAATTTTCCGAAGAGTCAATCTCGATGACTGTTTCAAAGAATGGGGAAGAGACATGACTATCTTTCAAATACAGTGATGATGACACACCTTCCTTACATGAAGCACAGGATCCCAATGATGAGATAAAGGTTAGTTTATTCGAACCTCAACCGAAGTTAGGTATAGAATGTAAGGAAGGTGATCTTATACCAAGTGTGCACTACACGGAATTAGACGATGATGCGTATTGGGATTATGATCATGAATGTTCAGCACAAATTCTTCTGGAATCAATCTCAAGTATGGTCCAAGTCAGTGATCAAGAAGTACATGAAGTGATCGGTTAGAAGGATTTACTCCACTCATCTGACATGCCTAATTTAAATGTGGAGGATAAGCTCCTTACAATCGACCCTTCTATCTCTTGTGAGATATGTTTGGACCACTCTCCTGAATTGAATGATGATGTGATTCGAGAGAAGGACGAGTTGCTCGCTATGACCCTAAAATTTGAAACCACTCAGTTGAGGCCACCATCTGAGCTGTACACGTTTGACAATTCAACGCCTCGATTGAGTAGTTTCAATGAACAAGTGATCACACCGATGCTTCCCCTATTGATTTTCAATCTGTCTGTGCAGGACTGGAGCAAGAGAGCATACATTCGTCCACTTTCAAGGATAATGGGTTCTTTGGGCAGATCATCACGAGTTCCAATGTAGAAAATAAGTCACACTCAGTTGAACTTCCCAACTCTTGGGATTGCTTGGCACACTTTGTATATTCAAACGATCCCATGTTAAAAGATAAAGTGGATGCCTTGCAAGACAACATCTCGGTAGTCATCACTGACCGAGAGAACCCTTATTCTGAAGCCCCTTCTTTCCCTAATCCTAAACATCTACCATTAAAGGAGGAGGAGCTGAAAATTGAATCGAAGTTTGACACTTCAGAATGTGTTGAGACTACATCACTTTTTGTGAAGTTTTCTAAACTTTATTTACTTGTAGTCTTTAATTCACCATGCGATACTAACTTTGAAACTTCTTCTGTCATAGGTGAATCGTATATATTATGGATACCTCAAGCAATTCAATGGAAGATTTCTTATGAGGTACATAAGTCTCTCTAGAAATTCATGCTCTAGGGCGCCCAAGCCTATTGCAAAAGGGGCTTTTGGATGATCCTGTTGAGGAACTTACTGAGAAACTTATCAAGATATTGGCCGTAAGAGGAACCTTGCGACATGATCGATTCAATGTTTGTGGTTAACATTGCTGCAAACCCTCACGAGACTACAACTCGTCCACTAGGGGCAACCTAGGGGTTTAAAGGCTTGTTGTATATGCTAAATGTAATCAAGAGCACCTGCGAAAGTAATGTAGGTAGGATTTTATTTTTGTTATTTTTTTTTACTTCTGTTGATTTTTCTCTTGTGCTGACTCGCTCTTATGTAGATATTTTTGAAAACTCTCTCGATTTGTTATTTAGGTATTATCTTCCCATCACTTCTCATTTACTTTCGTTGTCCCATGTGCATTGTATGCTCATATATCTTTTATATTGAGGATAATGTAGATTTTTGGTTGGGGGTGGGAGATTAGGTAACATAATCAGTATTTTCTTAGCATTGAGCAAAAAAAATGTGAAAATTTTTAAAATTTTCTGTGATTTCTTGTGAATTCGAAGTGATTTTGACGGATATCCTTAATTTAGATTTTCAAGATACGTGATGTTGGTAATGTATGACTTTTGAATTCAATTATCTGTTAGATTTAACAATTAAGATCGAGTTATTAATCTATGATTAGAAGTTGTAAACGTTGATTGAGTGATGATTTCACATGTCACATCTCGCTTTCATATTAAGGATTCAGTTTGACATTGAAAGATTAACATGGTAATCACTAAGCATGTAAGGAACTAGCCTGAAACATTTGCTCGTAATAATCAATTAAAGAAAAAAATAGATACCGTTGTAAAAGGTTAGGCAAATAATCTTCATTATAAGTTTGCTTCCTATGAGTGTAGATTTAATTCTCTATGGATGATATGTGAAAAAGGTTTGGATGTACGGTCTTCACCATAGGTTTGTTCTCTATAGGTGAGAATTTGATTTCCCTTTTTGGCGTTACTATTAATGAAAAAAAATCAAAAGTTGAAAGAATGATCTGTGAGGCAAGTTTTGGTTATCATGAATTCTCTTGTTGATTACCAATAATATTCTGAAATAGAGAAGTGAATTTTAATGATGGTAAGCCAAGTTTACGCTATACATTCATGGATCTCAATGTTTATAATATTTTCTTATTAATGGATTAATACTTTGAACTTGACTATGGAATTTACCATGCGCTCGAGTCCAGGAGATAGTAATGCCCAGCATGTAAGAATCTTAGAATTTTATTAACTGAATTGGTTTTCAAATATCACTCGGTTTCATAGAAATTGTCCTGTAATTCTCAACTTACTTTTCACATATTTTGCTTGGGACTAGCAAGATGTTGGTTGGGGGTTGTTTTGAGGGTCAAATATTGTATATTAAATCCCAGTTATTGCTTGGATTTACGAACATGATACTGTTTAATGACCTGTTTTAATTATGTTTAGGTTGCAAGGTGGATTTATAAGCGTGGACTGAAAAAGGAGGTTAAATGCATGGATTTGACGCTTTGAATTCACTAAAGCATGAGACAGAACTTAGGGGACCAAGATTGACGAATTTACACGTCAAAAATTCACGAAAATTGAGAAACTGAAGCTCAAGTGGCCCGAAATTGGTCCAGAATTCAAGATCAAAGGGTTCCCGCCATCCGTTCGGCTCGAAACTTCATAGATGGCCTCAAGACTACAAATTAACCATACACATACAAGTTTTAGTCCCTTGAGATTCGACCTCGGTCTCACCGAGTTTATTACTACATCACAACCCTACACTTGGGAAGTGATCACCTTCGCGTACCTATATAAGGGATGGGCAAAAGAGATCTTGGCTAGTGCATGAGACCCTTTGATGCCTAAGTCAGGTAAGGAATTCGGATCTGGTTAAGTAAGGGGTTTTAGGCTAAATATTATGCGTACCTTTCACCACTAGAAGTGCGCCTATTTATAGTTGATGAGATGCAGTGATGTGGAGGGAATTTTTCTATTTAGTAGGGGCATACTATAGAGAAATTCGAATCCCGGACATATGAGAGAATTTTTCGAAATTCTTGGTAAAGATCTCGTGATCCTGAGCGTGTCGCAGATATCCTCTGAGATCTTTAGAAAAGGTTTTGAGCGAATCTCTCTTAAATAAGATTTGAATATTCAGAATTAGCAAAAATATACAGGAGTCTAAGGTGGACTCAATTAACCTAGCCTAAAGGTAGTATGTTGACCCATGGTCTAACCTGATGCTTTTGGTGAATAATTAGGTCTCCTATTATTATGCACAGGTTGGCTTATTTCCCTATCTATCGACAAGAGGCCGAGGTTTTTTAAACTGATGCTGTTAGAGTTTTTGGACACAATATTTTATATTGTTTATGTTGGTATGGTCCTTTCAATTATTTATTTATTTATTTTTTAACGGATAAAAGTAAATAAAGAGTTATCCCATGATGGATGGATGGATTAGATTTATCCCACGGGTCGAGGACATGTATGTTTTTTATAGGTTTAGTGAAAGAGGTCATGGATAGGCTTCCTGTCCCAATTGATATATTAAAAGCACAGGTCTCACATTAAATGTATCATGAATGCCAACATGAGATTGTTCAACTAAGTCTGATATTGAGACTGAGAATTAGCCGCTGGATTTGACAGCTTCGTCTGTTTAACTTGAGTTGATGTATACCCGGTTTACAAAGTCCAAAGTGGCTGCGGATTGCGAGCAGCTTCGGTGGATCCGGCGATCCACCGTGGAGGATAGAATCCCTGATCGCGTGGCCCACCGTAATATATGTTCCTTTATCCACGCCGTCCATCCGTTTTGAAGACTCATTTTAGGTCACGAATGTAAAAAATTGAAGCAGATCCAAATCTCAGGTGGACCATAATACAAGAAATAGCGGTAATCGACCGTTAAAAACTTCTTGCAGGCTACGAAAGTTTCGGATAAAGTTAATATTTTTTTATTCTTCTCATACGGGTATTTGTAACCTTATCAATATGTTGGATGGAAAATAAACATTCCAGTGACCCCCCGTGAAGTTTTTAACGGTAGTGATTCAATCAAGACTGTTTCATGTGGAATAGTCCACTTAAGATTTGGGTCTGCTTTATTTTTTGGATAACACCCTAAAATGAGCTTTAAAAATGGATGGACGGTGTGGATTTAAGTTACATACATCAAAGTGAGCCTCACAGTTAGGGATCCACCCCAGCCGCGCTCCTGCGTATCAACTTTCAAAGTCTGATAGAGTATCAAATGACTCTCCGTTCATACAATGATGTATCTTAACATATCATGCAGTGATTTAATCTTTTGCTCATATGACACTTCAATAAAATATTACAGCCGTGGAAACAGTGTACCATCCCATGAAGATAACGTGGACGGAAAAAAAATGAAAATATCCTCATTAGGTGGTCCAAAAGCTACTTTGAATAAGAACCACCGATGAAAAATTAATTTCCAAGATGTAGCCTTTATGATCCATAAGCGATCCTATTTTTATACCTATACGATCTTTATGATATGGTCCACCACTTTTACGGTTACGATTTAATAAATAAATGACACATAAGCAGAAAATAAAAACATTACATGTTAATTTAAAATACAACTCTGTTTATACGATCATTTCTCTTGTTTTAATATTTATATCGAAGGTGGAGTTCGTCAACCATGGTTAAATGATAACCGGGTTTGACTCTCTCTCCTTAGTGCGTGGGGTTGGCTGATTTCGGTGGGTGGACTGAGTGCTACAGTAGCGAAGACAATTCCTCTGTCTCTCTTTCGTTGTTGTTGTAGCTGTTTTTGTTGGAAGGAGAGCGAGAGAGGGAGGAGTCAGAACATGTTGTGCAATAATTTCTCATAGATCCATTATAGCCACAATCTTTCTTCGTTGTTGGTGAGTCTCTTCTCTATCTATCATGTTATCTGTTTGTTCTTTTGACTCTTCATGACCGATCCTCAAATCTTCACTTTTTCTCGATTTTCTTGTATTTTCTCATTTGGGTATCTTAAAGATTGGATCTTTTTCGATGGGCTACAATCTGTCTGTTTCTGCTCTTATTTTGGATTTTTTGGAATTGGGTCTTCCTTGCTACAGTCTCTCTTATCTGTATTTGATTGTTGTTTGTTTTGAATTTTCTGAGTTGGGTTCTTGTTTTTCCTCCTCTTGATTCCGAATACTAATTTTATTTATTTATTTATTTATTACGTTTGAGCTGTTTCCTGATTTAATTCTTATGTACAGAATGGTGTTGACGGGTTGGAGATTCGGCTGTTCTCGTGGGAAGATTTGTTATAGCATAATTTGGTTTTATTTCGACGGATATGAGATTCGGTAGTGATTGAAGGTGGAATCGTTATAAGAAATTTCAGATGAATTACAATTTTCTTTTATATGGAATGTGCGAGTAGTAGAAACTAAGACAATTGGTATCACGATGGGAGGGATTTGCTCAAGGAGATCCACTGTCGATATTTCACCTGGTGGAATTCTACCGCGTGCCAATGGTCATTTCGATAATCATGAACCTTATCAATCTCGTGGACTCTCAACAAAGGAGAAAAGTAATAGGACTCCACTATCAGCAGTAGAGAATGTGGATAAGCAGTTGAGGGAACCTGTCTCATTTTCTGAGAGGTCCACGCCAGGGCATGGGAATGATATCGATCAGATGGATATGGGGCCAGGGGACCCGCGGTTGTCAAGAGCTCTGTCGCACAAATCTAGATCGACTAAGTCAAAGCCGGGAGTGGCTGCAAAGATTGGTGCGACCAAGGCAAGTTCTTTCATGCATTTCGTACTTTCCTTTTTCTTTTTTCCATGCTTTTTTGTTTTTCTTCTTGTATTACTGAAATATGAAGTAGTTATGCATTTGGTAATCTCAAACAATTCGATTCATTTGGTTATATTACTGCACAATATAGTTTGATCGCTACTTGGTACATCATCATCAACATCATCTTAGCCTGCTTTCAGCAAATTTCAGTTGGATTTTAAATAATAGATTGTCAAAATTCTATGATCAGCTGCCCGCCAGAAATCAACCTTCTTCTTTTACTCAGGATTTGGATTTTAGTACCCACCATGGGAGAGACTAATGTGCAGTCATTAATCCATTCACTTTACTTAGTACATAGTAGCTAAATCAGATAAAATTTATGATATGCACAATGTCTTAATGTGAAACATTTGTGGTTGCTCAACAATTTAAGACCCATATCAAAAATTTGTTGTGCAACTGTATTTCTTTCCTAGCATAGAGATACATCTTTAAATAATAGTTGTTCTTTTCATTTCATTTCATTTTTTCTAATGATGTTTTATCATTTTAGGATCCTTCTAACTAGGTGGCATTAGCTTTGAATCGTGCTTTGGACTCACACCTGCCTCGTACCGCATCTTAGCTGTTATACTTGCTAACATTTTGAAACAGATGCTTCCCTACTCCTGTACCTGAATCTGTTGCCGTTTTAGTTCATGCATGACACTATAGCCTGTCCAAAGTTCCATACTGTTGGGGGTTTATTATCTGTGACTCATATGCACTTTAGAAATTTGGATGCCATTCCACTGCTTGATTTTTTTTATTCATGTTTCTACTTCCATGGCCAATAGTTGGGGTGTTGGACAGATTTCTATCATACAATAGGATGGTGCTTGATTGATGGTTTTTGTTTCATTTAGTGGTTTAACAAATGGCTATTAATAGGTATGCTAAGTAAGATGGCTTGCCATAGTGATATTCATTGTCACCAATTTGAGAAATGTGGAATGAAGGAAAAATATTCTAGATCTAAAATATTGAACACGTTAGTGGAGATGCCACTGCAACTAGTTGTTAGGTTTGGTTTATTCTTTTGTCAGCATTCACTGTGTACCCTTCAATCTACTACTGGCATGGGTCTAGGCATAGTTTTTAGCTCACATTGGTAATTTATTCCTAGCTCCAAGGATATCCACTGAATCAACTTCTTGGGGATGAATACAATGGAATTGTTTATCACCATCGTCATTGTCGTCATCGTTGTTATCTTCACAATCATTGTCATAATTGTTGTCGTCATCATCATCTTCATAGCTTTGTTCCAACTATTCAGGTGCAGCATATGAATCATGTTTCACCATTAATTCCTAAGGCCCTATCCTTCTTGGAAAGTTACCGGCACAACAAGCGCTAGTAATCTTGGATTGGACCTTCTATATACAAATAAATAATACACACATGCAATTTTATAAATAAATAAACTAGTAATCAAAGAAAGACATAAAGGAACTTGAGAAAGAACATTCACATAGTTCGCAATTAGTAGCGTTCTAAACTAACAAATAGTCAATTAACAAACATTGGAAATTATGCAATAATCATCTCAAGAAATAGATGCCTATATTAACTTTAAAATAAGTAAGGTGCAATATATCTTTAGCTTGACGAAAGAAATTTCATAAAGAAAAAGGAAACCAAAAATGATGAAAGACAACTTTATGGAGAATGTCTAGATGGCTCATTTAAAGTGTCCAACACACATCACTTTTCAATGACATCAATAGGGCATCTCCATCTACGTATTTTGAAGTGTCATGTTGTGTAAAGGACTGTCCAAGTGTCTCCAAGTGTCCAGCTTGGTAAAAACCAAAATGTAGAAGTGTCTTCGTAATACTGGTATGTACAAGCGTTGATATCCCTTCACCACCTTAATCCAAAGCCTTTTACATCTTTGGTCTTCACCTCATCCTTTCAATCCTAGCCTTTGGGAATGCCTTTGGCTTCCAAAGCACATGGCTAAGCCATCAAGTAGCTCTCCATTTTTTTTTTCCTCTTATGGGGGCTACTCTTAGTTTTCTTTGGATGCGCCTTTCTTTTTCTTTTATTATTGATTAGTAGTTTGAAAAAAATAATTTATATTAAGAGAAAAAGAAAAAAAGAAAGAAAGAACAACAACTAGCATGGACAGGCATAGGCCCACAAATATGCATGGTAGACGAAAAAGTCCTCTTGGTAAAAAGGAAAAAAGAAAAAAAAAGGAAAAGAAAAAGAAAAAGAAAAAGAAACGTAAATAGAACATCATCTCCCGTTTCTAACAAGAAGGGAGATCATTTTCAGCACCAACCTTAGCTCGTCAGCTGCATTATTGGCTTCTCCAGGCACTTAGGAGAAGCTCACTATATGCCGACCACAGATCCTTAGTTTCTTTGATAAGATCTGCAACTTTCTAACGACACTATCCGATCTTGCTCACTAGCATTAGAAGAGTTGCCTTCTCCAGGCACTTGGATGCACTCTTTCTTAATTCTATCCTTCCTAGTCTTGCCACCCATGCATCTCAACATCCTCATCTTCCTAGTGCTCATCCTCTACTCATGTTGCCTCTTAGGGCCTGTTTGGATCAAGAATCCAAATCATGGGCATGGAAAACCCCTATTGAATCTTAGCAAATGGAAAACCATGGAATTCAACAAGATTTCAATTTTTCTTTTTTGGTTTGTAGTGCAATTTTCCATCAAAATGATAAAAGATCAATGGTCAAAGGGCGAGAGTTGTCTCTCATAACCTCGGATATCAACATTTAACATGTTTCTTATTTTGGGAGAAATCGATATTCACATTTTTTTGAGTAAAACCTTGGAAATGAAATTGAATTCCACATCAAACTTGCTTCCATAGGAATTGAGTTCATTTCTAGAGTATTCTCTCAATCCAAACGTTCCCTTAATTCCCAACACTGCCTCATAGTGTGTGTTAAGTCGTACGCCTATCTTAATAAAGCTTTTTGAAGTTTTATTAGCATGTATAGATCTTGTAATGCTTTAGAGCAATGTATACATAATGGTGTCAGCTGACATATTGGTTAGCTTGTTGGCGGATTCAACATGGGCCGTAGGTCTATACGACCCTTGATTAGCCCGTACGGCTCCATACCGGTGAATATGACCCTGCAATGGCCAAATTTCTTTTTAGCATTCTTTTCCTGCCGAGCGCCTGCTCTTGCAAGCCTTCTTAATATAATTATCATCACTCGAAAAAAGGCCAAACTTTCTTTTAGGGAAAAAAATCCCAAAATTGTTGGTAAAATTTAAAAATGTGAGGATCCTAAAAATCCATCTTCCTTTTGGTTTGGACATGTATTTGATGGTATAGCAAACCATTCTTTGGTAAGAATTCTATCTATCGGTCAGTGTCCAATTGATTTCCTGAAAATCAGCCAAATAGGCCCTATTCCAATAATCAAGCTACTAATTCTATTGCATCTTGCCTTGGCGCTTTTGCAATGAAAGAGGCCATTGTTATATGCTAGTATGTGACACAGTATACTTTCGGTATATCCAACTCTAGTAATCTAGGTATGGTGATCATCTTTTTGAAATAAATAAATTAAGAAAAAAAAAAAATAAGATAAAGCAATAAGGAAATAAGAATAAAACGGAAATTAAGATCCACTTAGCTCTAGTGTAAATTAATCAGCAAAGTTTAACCTAAAAAAACTCGTTTAACATAATAATGAATCATCCATTATTTTCAAGATACCATGTTGTGCTTGAATATTAATTACTATTCTCAATAGGCTCGTTTGGCATTTCATGCTCCATATATCAACTATTCCCAAGTTCCCTTTCATGGGTAGCACACAATAGTTCTAAGGTGAAACTTGGGTCCTGACCTTGTTGGCATGTGAGTGACATGCACATCGTTTGAGGTGCTTGTCTACAGAATTGTATGACCACGTCACAATCTTATTGTGATCTCTTTTTGAGCCTTGATATGTTCCGTGTCAGGTTCCCTAGGGCTGTGCATCAATTCACGAGGGAGACATTGTGAAGCGTGAATGCTATTTGATAGGCAAGATCATCATAGGTGTACCCTTGGAGACTTGCTGACTAGGTGGGAGAAATTCGGGAGTTATGCAGAGGCCATGTCATTTCCTTTAAGGAGATTTGAAGGCAGAATCCTTAGTGCAGGATAGTAGAAAGGAGAGAAAAGAAAGAAAGGAGAAAGGGTGAGGAAGAAGAAGAGGAAGGAGAAGGAGAAAGAGAAAGAGCTTAGGGCAAGATACTTGTATTAGCCCAAAGACTAACATACACATTATATATGACATAAAGAAAGGAGTATGGTACTCCTTAGGAATACAAGAAAGTATAGACATGCATGCATAAACAAAATACATCTCTCCAATATCTTTTTTAACTCACCCTTAAGCTGAGCATGAATGTCTGTCATGCCTTGCTTGCAACATAGGTGATCAAGGGATGACTGCCTATGCATTTGGTCAAAACATTAGCAAGTTGATCTCTGGACTTATAAGAAGAGAGTTGAATTTCCTTTGAGACCAATTTGTCATGGATGAAGTGACAATCGACTTTGATGTGCTTGGTGCTCCTCGTGGTTAACAGGATTAGAGGATCTGTGACTAACAACACTGTTATTACAAGGAAGAATCATGGGAGAGGGGCATGAAGCTTGAGTATAGAAAACAAGGTGCACAACCAAAGGAGTTCACATACCCCTTGAGCCATAACTTGATATTCCACCCCTGCATCAGAACTAGCTAAGTCAAATGATTTCTTGCTTTTCAAAGTAACAGGTTTTCCACCAATCAAGGTGCAATAACCAGAAGTTGACCAATCGGTAGAAGGTGACCCAACCCAATCTGCATCTATATAGGCCCCAATTTGTGAATGATCATTTTGGAGTAAAGAATGTCTCGACATGGAGAGCCTTTCAAAAGCTTCAAGATATGATTAACAACATCAATATGGCAAGTGCGAGGAACATATATAAATTCGCTCACCACATCAACAACATAGGCGATTTCTAGATGGGTGATAATAAGATAAATGGGTTTGCCAACATTAGGAAGAGTATCTCCACTATCTAGCTGGAGATGATGATTTGTTCAATGGGAGTACACATAGGTCGGGCACCTAGAAGTCCAATACTGTGGAGCGGATCAAGAGTATATTTCCATTGAAAGATCACAAATACCTTTTTGTGTATGCAACTTCAATACCTAAAGAATAACACGGAGGCCTAAAATCCTTAATCTCAAACTCACTTGCCTAGAAATGATACCGATTTTTTTCTTATCCCAATAGAGAGTATGATCAACATTGCTTTGGGTGTATCCAAACTTTTGTAAGGCATGATTGAAGCGTTCAAACCACTCTCTTGAAGATTGCTTTAAACCATAGATAGCCTTGCGAAGCTTACAAATAGATCCTTCTTCGATAGCAGGGAGGAACTTGGGAGGAGCCATGTACACTTCTTGAAGATCTCAATGCAGGAAGGCCTTTTTAACATCGATTTGAAGAAGAGGCCAGGAGAAATTGGCAACTAAGGGGAGCAAGATTTGCTTAGAGTTCAACTTGGCAATAAGAGCTAAGGTCATGGAAATCCAAACCGTGGGTTTAAGTAAAGCCTTTTGCAACAAGCTGGGTCTTTTAGTGATCCACTTCTTATTTAGGCTTTATGCTTATGAAGACCCACTTACATCCAATCACTTCTTTTATTTATTTAATTTTTTTTTTTTTTGAGGACCTACATTTCTAAACATGGTGCTTTTCCACTTGGGTGAGAGGTGTCTTGTTTAACACTACAAGAACAGAAACCGAGGAAAGATTAGAAAGAAATTCAAAATATCAAGGTGAAAGTGAGTTATATGAAACAATATTGGTAATTAGATGAGCAATGCATGACCTCTTTCCTTTGCATAAAGCAATAGGATCATCCGTTGAAGTAGAGTTGAGGGGCATACCTTGTTTTTGATAAGTTGATGGAGGGTGGTCATGAGGTGAAGGTGGATTATCATTCTTCTTCAATTGAATGTATGTTTTCAAGATCCTCAACTGTTGTGGAAGTGATGGGCCAAAACTTAGAGAGAGAAGATGAGAACTGCCAGCAGAAGAAGGGAAAGGAAAGTCAGCATTGGAAGATGTAGAAAATGAGAAGATGAGGACTCCTAAAGTGGATAAACAAGGTACTTGAGATGAATAGAACGATGTGTCTTTAAGGAAGGTGACATACATCGATGCAAACCATTTACTAGGGATGCCGGGGGAGTAACACTTGTATCCCTTTTGACTACATGAGTAACTTAAGAAGACACATTTGACAGCTTTGGTATCTAATTTATCCCTATGAATACTACGAACATGAATAAAACATACATGACCGAATACCCATTGAGGACTAACAAAGAGAGGCAGATTTGGTTGTAAAATTTGTATTGGTGTCTTTCCTCCGATCCTAGGGGGTATTTTATGTATCAGGTAAGCAACACTTAAAATAGCGTCACCCTAGAAATACTTTGGGATGGAGAGAGAGTCCGTAAGAATACAAGAAAATATACACATGCATACATAATCAAAGAATAACACATTCTATATTTAGGATAGATGAATATGGCTATGGGATGCTGACGCAGGGATGAACATGATGAGGTCGATCACCGTCTTCCTCAAGGATAACTACTCCGAATCCACGGAGCTTCTCTGGACTCCTCACAAAGACTTCTCGAATCCACGAGGAAAGAAAGCAGGAAAATAGAAATAAATTTTAATAAATTCGAAATTAATTGATGAATCCCTAAAAACGAGTTTACACCCCTTTAAATAAGGGAACCAAGCAACAGGAAAGAAATCAGACTCAAACTACAACTAAATCTCCTAGAATCTGCAACTTACTATAAATAGTAAACTTACTATTTATAGACGGTCGTGATGTCTACTAGTGCGCAAGGTTTTCGGCCAAAAATAGTAAGTGTCCCATTTGGCTTCACCAAACCGTTCTCCTAATTATCCTAAGCACTTTTCATGTTGGACACAACTCCTAAAGCCCAACGGATGAAGAGCTATAAGCAAATTAAAACTTACTATTTATAGTAAAAACGAAATTAAAACGGGAAAACGATCGTCGATCAGGGGGTTTCTCGCAAATCCGGGCTGCGCAACCCGGCGTAGCGGGGTTGGTTGGCTAAAGTAGCTCGTTCTACCCCAAATTCATATATTTTACGTCAGATAACTCATTCCGGATTGCAAGATACGCCCGATCTAAGGTCCAATGGTCCGGATCACTTATGTTGTTGACCGTGCCTTTTCTGATCCATCTTGGCCATGAAATTGTCCGCGACTCGCTCTACATCAGTCCCCTCCACTTGAAAAGAACTCGTCCTCGAGTTCTCCTCCTGCGCTGGTTCATGATACTTGGTCAGGTTCGCGACGTTGAAAGTCCGTGAGATCGCCAGGTCATCTGGAAGATCAACAACATAAGCGTTGTCATTGATCTTTCGGATGATCTTTACCGGTCCAATCTTCTTATTTTTCAACTTGTTGTATGTCCCGGTCGGAAATCTCTCTTTACGCAGATGGACTATAACGCGGTTGCCTACCTCGAACACTTTTTGTTGCCGGTGCTTGTCCGCTTGTTCCTTGTACTTCTCGTTTGAGGCATGTAGCTTGGCCTGCACTTCTGCATGGATGCCCAGGATCTTATCTGCCATATGTTCTGCTGCAATGCTCGTGCCTGGGTGCTTGAGTAAAGGGACCAAGTCAAGTGTGTGGCGAGGTACTCGTCTGTAGATAATCTGGAATGGCGATTTCCCTGTCGAGCGGTTCACCATGTTGTTGAACGCAAACTCTGCTTGAGACAAGGCCAAGTCCCACTGTTTCGGCTTTTCTCCTGCAATACTGCGAAGGAGGTTTCCCAATGTGCGATTCACAACTTCAGTCTGCCCATCAGTTTGTGGGTGGTAAGCACTGCTGAATTGAAGTCGTGTATCGAATCGAGTCTACAAAGTCCGCCAAAAGTGGCTAATGAACTTCGTGTCACGATCAGAAGTAATGGTCTTAGGGACCCCGTGTAGACGTACGACCTCCCTAAAGAAGAGATTCGCCACGTGTGTTGCGTCGAGGGTCTTCTTGCATGGGATAAAGTGCGCCATCTTGGAAAAACGATCGACCACCACGAACACCGAATCTATGCCGCGTTGTATTCGTGGAAGACCAAGCACGAAGTCCATTGATAAATCCTCCCAAGGACCATCAGGCACAAATAACGGAGTGTAGAGTCCCGTATTCTGAGATTGTCCCTTGGAAGTTTGACAAATATGACAACGTTGTACGGTTCTTTCCACATCACGTATTAATTGCGGCCAGTAATACCGTTCTTCCACAAGAGCTCGTGTCTTGTCTCGCCCAAGGTGTCCACCGAGGCCACCTCTATGTAGCTCCTGAATAATCTGCTCCCTTAGAGAATTTTGGGGGATGCACAATCGATTCTCTTTGAAGAGAAAACCGTCCTGTATATGAAGGTCACTGAGGTGACCTTCTTAGCACTTTATTCAAAAATCCTTGAAATCCTCATCCTTGGCATACAGCCCCTTGAGACAGTCGAAGCCGACCACCTCGTTGCTCATCGTAACAAGTAGTGATGCACGACGACTAAGTGCATCTGCCACCTTGTTCTGCTGTCCTGACTTGTGCTTCAGAACGAACGTAAATTATTGTAAAAACGCAACCCATCTAGCATGCACACGATTCACGTTAGTCTGACTATTAATAAACTTTAATGCTTGATGGTCAGTGTACATAACAAACTCTCTTTAAATCAAATAATGCCGCCAATGTCGCAGCGCCTGAACAACTGCGTACAACTCAAGCTCATAAGTCGACCACTTCTTTCGTGCTTCGCTGAGCTTCTCGCTGTAGAAGGCTACTGGCCTGCCTTCCTGTGATAATACTCCCCCAATTCCGACGTATGAAGCGTCACACTCAACCTTAAATAATTTATCGAAATTAGGAAGCACCAAGACTGGTGTTGTAGACAAATGATGCTTGATCTCGTTAAAGCTCTTGTCAGCTTTATTGGTCCACTGGAACGGTCCCTTTTTCATGCAATCTGTTATAGGCGCGACTATGGTGCTAAAACCTCGCACAAATCGAAGATAGAAAGTCGCCAAACCGTGAAAACTCCTCACCTCATGGATGTTTGTTGGGATTGACCATTCCTTAATAGCTCGCACCTTTTCATCATTCACTCGAATGCTTTTGGACGTTACAACAAATCCTAGAAACAACAAGCTGTTAGTTAAAAAGCTGCACTTTTTTAAGTTGAGGTACAACTTGTTATCTTATAGGACCTGCAACACCTGCCTGAGATGTTTCTTGTGCTCCGCCTCATCCTGGCTATATATTAATATGTCATCAAAATATACTACCACAAATCGGTCAGTGAACGGTTTTAGAACTTGATTCATCAAACGCATAAAAGTACTTGGTGCGTTCGATAGGCCAAAGGGCATGACCAGCCACTCATACAATCCTTCCTTTGTCTTGAATGCCGTTTTCCACTCATCATCGGGTCGGATACGAATCTGATGGTACCCGCTCTTTAGATATAGTTTAGAGAACACCTTGACCCCTCCCAGCATATCGAGCATGTCGTCCAACCGTGGTATTGGAAACCGATATTTGATGGTAATTTTGTTGATTGCTCGGCTGTCGACACACATGCGCCAGCTTCCATCTTTTTTTGGCGTTAATAATGCTGGTACAGCACATGGGCTCATGCTCTCTCTTAATAGACCCTTACGGATCAATTTCTCCACTTGCCCTTGAAGTATCTCACACTCCTTCGGACTCATCCGATAATGAGGGCGATTGGGCAGGCTAGCCCCAGGGACGAGGTATATGTGATGTTGGATGTCCCTCATGGGAGGCAATCCATTAGGTAAATCTTCAGGTCAGACTTCTTTGAATTCGTTTAGCAATAGTTTTAAGCTTGGAGGGATGTTTGAGGGTTCCTCTTCCTCGCCCTTCACCACTACGGCGTATACCTCGCCGTTTTCCTCGGATTCCTCCATAAAATCCCAAATGGTCAAGAGAGAACTCCCCTCTACTTTAGAGGCTTAAGGGTGGTTCTCTGGTGCCATAGGGGCAATAATTATTTTTCGACTATCCTTGACGAATATGTAGACATTGTCTCGTCCCCGATGGGTCGCATCACGGTCTGACTGCTAGGGTCGACCGAGTAGCATATGACAGGCTTGTATGTCAACCACGTCACAAAGTATCTGATCCTTATAATTTTTACCAATTGAAAACGAGATAGTGCATTGTTCAGTTACCTTGGTCTCATTCACCTTTTTTATCCAGCCAATTGAGTACGGGGAAGGATGTCTCATCGTTGGTAGCTGCAATTTGTCTACCATCACTCTTGAGATGATGTTCTCGCTGCTACCACTGTCTATGATCACATCACAGATCTTTCCGCTGACAGTGCATCAAGTACGAAATATATTATGCCGCTGTGGATGTAATTCCTTTCGCGGGGTATACAGTAGTTGTCTCACAACGAGAGATTCGCCACGATCCTCGCCTGTCACTTCATCGCCACCTGTTATTTCTTCAGTGGTTTGTTCATATTCGTCTAAGGCATGATCTTCTTCTGTGGCCTCATCTTCAGTGCCCCCTTCGTTTATAGTCAAGTGTGCTGCCGGACGTTGAGGACAAGTGTTTGATAAGTGACCTGGTTGGCCACAACGGTAACAATTGTTCGGCCTTAGCCGAGCATAAGGATTCGGAATCCTACTCGGGCCCGCTGTTGTGGGTGCTGCCCGTTGAGGTCTACATGGTCCGCTCTCCGTATCACGGTTTGCGGGTGGAGGAGGTTGAGGATGCTCTCCTACCGGATCTTTTCCTCGAGCCAGCACTGGATCCTGTGTGGGACCCGTCATAGGAGGTCGATTTGAAGGATAAGGACGAGCAGGAGCTCTTGTAAGTTGTGTTTTTGCCCTTCCTGCCAATTGAACTGCTTCATCTATGGTCCCGACTGGGTACATCTGAACTCGGTCCTGAATTGCCGGTCGCAACCCACCTATAAATCGTGCCACTTTCTGTGACTCAGATTCTGACAGATCGTTTAGTGTAGCCAACCGTTGGAATTCTTCAGTGTAATTTGTAACAATTCGATTTCCTTGTCGGCAATTCTGGTATTACTGGAATAAGATCTGCTCATAATCACTGGGGAGAAATCGTGATCGAAGAAGGCGCCTCATCCGAGGCCATGATGCGATGAGCGCCTTGTTTTGGTGGGCTCGTGAGAGTTGTAATTGTTCCCACCATGCAGAAGCACCAGATTTTAATTTAAACGCTACTAATTTCACCCTTTTATGATCTGACACATCCATATAATCGAAATATCTCTCTACTTCGGCTAGCCAATCGAGGAAATCTTCGATACGTAATAAACCGTTAAAACTAGGAAGTTCAGCCTTACCTCGATAGTCTCTTTCAGCACGATCTAGATGATCGCCTCCATGGATTGGTCGTCGGTCAAAACCCTCATTAATGTCCTCGTCGCTGGAACCAGAATCATCTGGTGTAGCCCTACGGTTTGCCACTGGTAGTGCTCTGCAATAATCGAGGTCACGTCGTACAATAACCACGGGTGGTGGAGCGACCATAAGTGGTGAAGCACTGCCTAGGGCTCGGGGCGGAAGTAGCGCATCCGCCAGACAGTCGAGGGTTGCCTGCAGCCCTTGCATAGTCAACTGACTCTCCTGATGAAAAGCTTCCATTCTTTCCGAAAGATAACGAATCCCTGGATCACCATCAACAGAATTTTGATTCATACCTTCGTTGTTTGCCATCGGCCCGAGGGAAAACCTCGCTCTGATTCCAAATTGACGCAGGGATGAACATGATGAGGTCGATCACCGTCTTCCTCAAGGATAACTACTCCGAATCCACGGAGCTTCTTTGGACTCCTCACAGAGACTTCTCGAATCCATGAGGAAAGAAAGCAGGAAAATAGAAATAAATTCTAATAAATTCGAAATTAATTGATGAATCCCAAAAAACGAGTTTACACCCCTTTAAATAAGGGAACCAAGCAACAGGAAAGAAATCAGACTCAAACTACAACTAAAACTCCTAGAATCTGCAACTTACTATAAATAGTAAACTTACTATTTATAGACGGTCGTGATGTCTACTAGTGCGCAAGGTTTTTGGCCAAAAATAGTAAGTGTCCCATTTGGCTTCACCAAACTGTTCTCCTAATTATCCTAAGCACTTTTCATGTTGGACACAACTCCTAAAGCCCAACGGATGAAGAGCTATAAGCAAACTAAAACTTACTATTTATAGTAAAAACGAAATTAAAACGGGGAAACGACTGTCGATCAGGGGGTTTCTTGCAAATCCGGGCTGCGCAACCCGACGTAGCGGGGTTGGTTGGCTAAAGTAGCTCGTTCTACCCCAAATTCATATATTTTATGTTAGATAACTCATTCCGGATTGCAAGATACGCCCGATCTAAGGTCCAATGGTCCGGATCACTTATGTTGTTGACCGTGCCTTTTCTGATCCATCTTGGCCATGAAATTGTCCGCGACCCGCTCTACATCAGATGCCTTAGGAATACAAGAAAATATACACATGCATATACATAAACAAAATTCATCTCTCTACAATATTTCTCTATGTGGGACAGGGTGAATAAGCATTTGTTATTATGCGGAAACAATATTTTTATTTTATTTATTTATTTAATGAATAACACCATATGTTATTGAAAAAACAGAGAAAAGAAAGAACAATAAAAAATCCCTCCAGGCTTGAATACAAATGGACTAACATTCAAAACTAAGAAGAAAAACTAGTTCCCATTTGCTCCTTAGTGCAACAAGCAAATTATCCCTTGCTTTTGTGAGATGGTCAGCTTCTCGATTCACCTCTAAGAATATTGGAAAAGAACAATCCACCAGCCTTAGCAGATGTCATGAACTTCACGATGTTTAATGCTTCCCAAGCTACTTGACTCGAAGAAATGTAGAATAACATTGGTGGGAATCCCCTTCAATAATCAAGCGGCAAAGATCGAAATCTGCACCAAGTTTCATATGCCTTTTGGCATTGCCGCTGCCTCAGAGATATTTGATCCAGAAACACCTAAAGGGCCTGACTCCTGAGAAGTCCAGAATGCACTGGCCTGCATTTTCTTTGACAAGCCACCTACACCCATGAGACCAGGGTTTTGCCAAAACAGCTTCCATCAAAATTTAATTTTGAACCAGCCAGACAGGAGGGGTCCATGTGTGCAATATGGCCACCTCTACCCAACAACAGCTACAAATATCTTGCCAGCTGGATCTGAAACTTTGTTTCAGGATTCCATGACATGGCGATCTGCTTTATGCCCGTCCACAAGCGATGCACGAGCTTTTCTGAAGATACTCGATGCATTTCATGATTTGTTATGGAAGTTACGCTGGACGCCCTCAAGCCATGGAGACCAAAATATTGCTTGGGGGACCATTCTCCATATTTGACCCCCCGGAGGAGAGATACATTAACCCAGCCTAGCAGTAGCTCTTCGACTGTTCTAGGGTATACCCATTTGACACCAAAAATTTCCAGCATAGCCTGACTAACAGACCGAGAAAATGTACAATGCAGTAGAACATGTGGAACTGTTCCTTCATGGTTATAAGTACCGAGCATCTTTTTGGGAGAGTGATACCCCTATTTTGAAGATGATTAAGCGTGAGGATTTTGTCTTGGTTAGCTATCCAGACACAAGTAGTAATCTTCTAGGGCCTGAATGGATTGGTGGAAAAGAAAAAAGTAGAGGAAAAACTGTGGAAAAGAAGCCTTAAATAACTTGTTTGATTTAGCATACATGATTTCAATGGAAATGTGGGATGGTCAATGGTCAAAAAGTGAGAATTGTCTCTCAAAAAGGGTGGAAATCTCATTTCCAAGGCTTAAGAGAGGAAAAGGAAGTGGCCATTTTCTGAGGAAAACTTTGGAAGGGAAAACTGATTTTTCAGTCGGCTTTTCTTTCGCAAACAAGGGGATCCATCACATAAGAGGAAATCATTTTTCTTTCTTCCGTTGAATCAGTTTTCCACCAATCCAGCAGGTTGTTGGGAGCATGGAGGGTGGCTGGATCCAGGAATATATTGGGGTTTTCCACCAATCCAAACAGGTTGTTGGGAGCATGGAGGGTGGCTGGATGCAGGAATATATTGGGGATTCAATTGGTTCTGTTTAACTTTTTATTACTGTCTTCTTTGGTTTGTCTTCATACCTCTTTATTGTGTCTGATCAGGACCGCCCTACTGTTAAAATTGTGGTATGGATATTCTTAACAGCTTACTTGTGTATAACAGGTTTCCGAAGTGAGCTCACTTTTGGGCAGAGCTGGCACTGTTGGGCTTGGAAAGGCAGTGGAGGTTTTAGACACGCTTGGGAGTAGCATGACAAATTTGAACCTCAGCAGTGGATTTGGCTCAGGGGTGGCAACGAAAGGAAATAAAATATCTATTTTGTCTTTTGAGGTTGCAAACACAATAGTTAAGGGTGCGAATCTCATGCAATCCCTTTCAAAGGAAAACATAAAGCACTTGAAAGAAGTGGTGCTTCCTTCAGAAGGTGTACAAACTTTAGTATCTAAAGATATGGATGAACTACTGACTATTGCCTCTGTTGACAAGAGGTAGGTAGTGGAGAAATAACTAATGGGAATTGGCCTTTACACTCTTCTTTTGGATGCATAAACTCATCATTTTCAATTATCGGTAATAGAATAGGGGGTTGCGCCCGAAAGGCACCAGTATTACTGTGAGCTTATGGTGGTACTAGGCAGATGTGGGCCCACGTGATTTATGAAGATCATCCAACCTGTCCATTCGAAGAATATATTACTCCCAGGTGCCAAAAATCAGCCTGATCTAACACTCAAGTTGGCCCAACACAGAAAAAAATGTGAGAAGGGACGTCCGCCCTTGATTTATGCAGGGTCCTGCATGAATATCGAAACAGCCTGATTTTCTGGCTGAACCTTCATCCATACCAGATGAACGGTCTGGGTGGCCTTGATTTCATGTGTATGACATGGTGGGCCCTCTGTGCATATCAAGGGTGGCTGGTCCCTACCAATTTGTTCCCTGTGGTGTGGCCTACTGGTTCATATGTAAGCCTGATTTTAGGGCACCCAGGGGTAACATGCGCTGACTCATGGATGGGTTGGATTTTATGCATGCATCACATGGGCCCCACATCTGCCCGATATGACTGTAGCATACGGGGGTACAAGTACCATTGGAGCGTGCCCCAGTGGAATAGTACCAAAAGTGTGATATACTAATACTGACATCAGAAATATGGGTTCATGCATGAAAGGAGAGGGTGCTGATATCAGTTACGTAAATTGTTTTGCTAATATCTGCCCCTCCTATTCTACAGTGAATGAACTTTGCATGGTTATAACGTTTCTGTATTTGACTGCAGTTTTGAGTAGCCTATTGATTTGAAATGAGATTTTACAGGGACGAGCTGAAGGTTTTTTCAGGAGAAGTGGTTCGTTTTGGAAATCGTTGTAAGGATCCGCAGTGGCACAACTTGGACCGCTATTTTGATAAGTAATTAAAATGGCCTCTAGCTGTTTCAGCTTAATGGTTCACAACATTTTAGATGTGTTTCATGTGTTCTTCCTTGTTTTCATTTTTTTAATCTTAATTGCTTTCCCAGACTTGGTTCTGAAATTACCCCACAGAGGCAATCAAAAGAGGAGGCTGAAGCAGTTATGCAGCAGTTGATGACTTTGGTTCAGTATACAGCTGTGAGTATTGCCTCCCTTTGTAGACCGCAAAATGCTGTGCCTTCCTCTTAGTAAGTCATGCTTATGGATCATGGTGATGCATGATTGAGCAGCAAATTAATTGAAAGTTTGAAACTATATATTTTTTTCATTTCTCACTGTACCTGGGTTCCAATGAATTGTGGTCGCTTACAGGGAACACCCTAGCATGAGTTTGGAATGTCATATTGTCCAGATTCATGATGAAAGTTATGGAAAAAGTTTGACACTGGCTGCTGACCTGACAGCCCTCCTCTATCCGGGCTTGGGACCGGCAATGAGAGCACAAGACTCCTATGAGTGCAATGTAATAAACTATTACCTAGTCTATTACAATCAAGCGCTATCTTACAGTCTATTAAATAGGTTGATTACAGTCAACAAGTTGAAACTATATTTTGTTATGTAACTTATGTTACATCTTGAAGTATCATATCAGCACTCATCACCAATTTGAAAAATCCTAACCCAGCCACGGTCGATGATGAGAAACATCACACAAGGAACTTTGAAGGAACTACAGAATAATCGGAGCAAAAACAACAGTTATGTGGTTGCTTTTTGCACAGAATTTAAAAATCGTGTACTCCAAATTGACAAAAATTATGTTAGGGAAAGCAATTTTTTCTATCAGGTTTTGCCAGAAGTTCAGATCCACAATGGTTAGAGCTTTATTACCATTGTATGCAATAGCATTTTCTCTAGCCTACCTACTCTGTCTGGATATTTCTCTATAGTAACCCAACCATAAATGCTAATTTCTGTCCTTCCCTTTCCTGTAGATGTAAACCAATACCCAGAACCAGATCCACTGAACCTTAGTATGTATTACTTTCTTTCAGTTACTCTTGTCAAATCTTCTTCAATATGTATCAGGAAGAAGACACCCTGGTGCACCTATTCTGTTTGTAATCTTTAGGTGGATAAATCTCCAAGCATCGACTTACTCTTATACTCGGTTTTACTCCTTAGACTGTGTGCTTTTGGTATTTAATCACAATCACATTCTCTATTTAAGAGATATATGTAGTCACTTGCAATACCTTTCCACCAATCCGAATAGCCCCTCTAGTGTTTTAGAAATAATCATTTCTCATTTCATAGACAGTTTTGGTCATGCTTATGTTTCTCCAATGATTGATTTACTCGAGCTTACTGTTGTCATGTATATTTCCAGAATTTACACAAAGGGAAAGACTAATGCCTCCTTTGCTCACAGGAATTATACCACGAGCTGCATGCCTTGGACAGGTTTGAACAAGATTATCGGAGAAAACTACAGGAAGAGGAGAATTCAAATGCAGTTCAAAGAGGTGAGCTGCTCTTGCACCTTGCCAATAGAAACTTTGATGATAACAGATGACAGTCTCGTTTATTTCTGAAGACAGTAGTTTTGGAATAGCAATTAATGTGTTCTTTTAAGAATCTAAGATGGGCACATAATCCATGATTCCCTGTAAGCTGAGAAATTGTACTTATGGCATCAATATAATGAGGCACTCTCTAATATTTAGGAAGATGTCAACTCGAAGTGTGGATTTTAATTAGCTTGTCGGAATAAATTTGGAGGACTCTAAAAAAGAGTGTTATAATTAGCTAACAACATTGGTCTACTCGTTACATATATTGGTTGTTCATTTCCATTTTAATTGTCCAACTACATTGAAGGCACCCAATTAACAAGATCTGATAATTTTGCTTTGACAAGTCTTTTATGGTTTCCTTTTGAATATTTAAACTCGTTGATATTATGGGTCAGTAATCACATTGAATCAAATGACTTTTTTTGTTGACTTGTAGGAGACAGCCTAGCAATCTTAAGGGCAGAGTTAAAAAGCCAAAGGAAGCATGTAAGAAGTCTTAAGAAAAAATCACTCTGGTCCAAGATTTTGGAAGAGGTAGCTATTTGGTATTGCTTTCACCTGTAGAAAGAATGTATTGGTTGATCATGTAGTGGTTTTCCGTCTATAGTTGATTGCAATTTCTTTTATTGATTCTCTTCTGTCATATTAGTGGGTACATTTTTGCCAATTGTAAACATTATTTAGAAATGCTCCAGTGCTCCTAGTTGACGAAGTTGAATAGGGACACCTGGACTATCCTATCCATTGATCTAGACTGTTCACTAGGTCCTATGCACATTTCATGAGCAACTGTGCAAGCTTCACACCAATCTGACAAATATTAATGGTCTTTAATATGGACGGTCAAGATCATTTACACAAAATTATATCTGATCAACAATTTGATCAGTCGATTTGTTAGAGAGCATCATTGATCGTCCTGTCGATTTGTTAGAGACCATGGATTGTTTATGATTCTAAAGAGTCACTTTTTCAGATTGGATCATCATATCAGTGCGATTTTTGCATGCCAGCCTCAGAAATGTCTTCTGGATGTAATGGACAGTTCAGATCAATCAATTGGACTGTCTAACTGAACTAATGCAACAAGGAGCACTATAACTTATAATGCTTTGTGAGCATTGGGGCATTTCTCAAAATTGTTTAACTAAAGATGCGTCTAATGCTTAGCACTCAAAGGACCCAGATGTGGATTTTAATGAGCTGGGTATTTGAAATGGAGTTTCCGAAAGAGAGAACTAACATACCGTGCCCATTTCTTACAGGTCATGGAGAAGCTTGTGGACATTGTCCACTTCTTACATCTAGAGATCCATGATGCTTTCGGGAGTGCAGGTGCCATTTGAAGTTCTAATTTAAAAGTGTCCTTATACTTTTTGTATTTCTTCTTTCTACTTATAAAAGGCAAATGCTTCCTGTCTTCAGAATAGTCAAAAGGAAAATGCTTCCTGTCTTCAGAATCGTGTTTGTCCATGCAATCCCTAACTAGAAGGAAATTCATCCTTATCAAGGAAGATGACAAGCATCATAATATTCTCCTTTTGAATACTGTATTTTCCGCTTTCAGATCATGATTACTCCTCCAATATTTCACCCGGTACTCACAATACATGAAACCTGCTTTCAGCATCTTTGGGCTTCGTCGAAGATGTTGGTCTTAACCTGTATTTTCCTGCTTTATTTGGTGATTACAGTGGTGTTATTAGATTTTGGCAAGAATGCAATACTTCAGAAAAGCACAATGAGTTTCTTTAGTCCTTTCTTGGTTGTGTGATCCTTCTATCCAGGCGCTGCTCCCGCTTCTGCTTCCTAGCTGTTTATGCTTGCTAACATATTGAAACAGATGCTTCTGTGTTCCTGCACCCGGATTTGTTGCTGCTTTGTTCATAAAAACTTGCATCTCTGATGAGACTGGTTTGCAAATGTGTCAAATTGAATAGCATGGCATAGGAGGCAGTTCTGGCAATCTGTCAAGGTAATTCACAGATTCCCATACTCAATAGGGCTCCCAGAGACTGGTTTGGTGATAAAGAATGGGAGAAGAGATCATGTGTTGAGACTTGAGAGTCCGGCTTCTACCATTTGACATGCCCATAAGCTAACAAGTATTGCTGATGCTGTGTGCTGGAAAAAAGTGGTGTTTCTTTCATCGTCGTCGTCGTCGTCATCAATGACCACAACAACAACATCGTCCTGGATGTCTAGCGATTAATACATCTATAACAAATGCAAAGGGGTTGAGGCTTAATGCCAACCCCTGATGAAGACCCACTTGTCTCTCTCCCAAAGTGGTGTTTCTGACATTAAGCTAAAAAGGAACTCTCACGTTGGAAATCAAGGGCCTGTTGCATGTGGAGCAATCGCCAATCTAATTGGATAGAATGTGCCTATCTATTTCATTGCACAGGAGATAGAAAAATATGGCTTGGGAAAGGGTGCTCTTTAATGTGTTTTTGTGTCCACCAGACACCTTGGATAAACCAAAACCTTTTTTTCTTTTCTATTTCTTTTTCCCTGATCAATTCCATCTGGATACAAAATCCAAAAATTCCAGGATGCTTCTCTATCAAAACAGGGCTGTAACTTATGATGTCTGATTTGCTTGCCTACCTTAGAATTGCACTCCAATATCTATGGGGATTCGAATGGGATTTGCCATTCGTGGAGTCTATGGGTATTTGGTTTGTTTCATAATTCTCGCTTGTAATTGATCCTCCAGGTTATCTATGTTTTGTTAGTATTTCTTATTTACAAATCTACTGGTTCTTTTTTTTAGAGATCCAAAATATATGGCTATGTTGCACATCATTTCTATACCCTAGATTATGCAACTTGCCTTTAGGGCAAAGGAAAACTGAGAAACTTTCTATACGTATATTTATAAACCCAGTATTTCTGTCTATGTTTCATTAGAGTTTGTTATGGATTGCATATTTTGAACCTGTTGATTTGATTTATGGCCTTTATTCCTATGATCGTGTGCAGATGGTGATAAGCCAGTCAAGGGATCTCTCTACAATCATCAGAGACTGGGTTCTGCTGGCCTTGCATTGCACTATGCAAACATCATCAATCAAATTGATACTCTTGTAAGTTCATGATTCTTTTGAACACCAAACATTCCCCACATGGTCGACTACACCTTTTGTGTCTCCATTTGGGTAGTATGAGGTACCAGAGTTATTATTGGGTTGGTAGCTATCTCTGAAATGAATGGAATATGCAAAGTTCATGGCTAAAAGATAACATTTATTGCACCGACTACTTCAGTTGTTGGATTTCTGAGACAAATCATGCGACCCTTGTGGTTGTAATTTTCTTAGTTTGGCTTTTGCTTGCATGTTATTTGGCATATTGAATTTCTCTGTGCATGTGCACTCTTAGGCTCGTTTTTATCACTTTTTCCTTGAGTAGGTGCCGTTGCATGGCCTTTCTATTACCAAAAAATGTATGGTATTTTTTCTTTGTTATGCATATTTTCACTTTCAACCAACTAGGGGATGTGGCACGTGCAACGCACATGGAGAGAAGTAGGGAAAGAAAAAATAAGGGAAGATATTTTCGAAGGGGAGAGAAAAATGAAGGGAAGGATGCCAAATGTGGGAGTATGCTAGCACCCATGTTTTAAATAGTGGTAGCATGTTGTGTAGCATTCAACCCTTTGTAGCGTGTAGTGTAAGCTACACGATACTTCTAATTTTTAATTTAAAAATAGGAAAAATATGATAAATAGTAAGAAAAAAAAGCCTAAAAGATGATTCATTTTTTCAAGTATATGCATGTTCAAACAAGTTATTAATTATCATTTATCAAAAGCAAATCCACATATATAAACCAAATCAAATCATTATCGCATCAACAACTTTTTAAGCAAATCACTTTAATTAATAATGTCTAATTGAAACCACAAGTCACAAGTATGAAAGGAAATTAAAATCCCATAGGTTGAGAGTATTGAGTACAAAATAGAAAATACAATTATCATTTACAAAAAAAGTAGCGTATGCTACATATGCTACAAACGCTATTCAAAACACTGGCTAGCACATTTACGTAGATGGGTTTATAAGCATGCAGATTTTCAAAATTCCATGAATACCTTTAGCGATCTTGAAAATCTCATTTAATGTCCCATAAAATCCTCATAGGCCATGACTTTCTTAACACTAATTTGACGGGCAAAAATGTCAGTTTGATCCTTTCTCCCATCCAAATTTCTCTCCCCTATCTGTATAGCAAGTTGGCAAAGGATACTTGGAACTGGTATCCTCTACAACACCTGTTTTACTCACCGAGCAAAGAACCAAAGCTTTGTGAGCCCATGATATTGTATCAGTAAAATCTGTTCCATTCATCAGGTCCTCTCTTCAGTTCCAAGCCTTGGGGGATAAAAATCAGCTAGATCCACAACTCAGGTGAGACACTCAGCAGGGAATGGTGGGGATGGAATGCCAACCATAGATTTTTGTTGGGCTACCATGTTGTTTATCTTTTGTCAAACCCATTAATTAGGTGTAACACACCCAGATGATGTGAAGATACAAAATAAGCCTGACCCAAAATTCAGGTGGGCCACGCAAAAACCTAAGGTAAGCATCCCATTCCTCTCTTCAGTTCCAAGCCTTGGGGGATAAAAATCAGCTAGATCCACAACTCAGGTGAGACACTCAACAGGGAACGGTGGGGATGGAATGCTAATCATAGATTTTTGTTGGGCTACCATGTTGTTTATCTTTTGTCAAACCCATTAATTAGGTGTAACACACCCAGATGATGTGAAGATACAAAATAAGCCTGACCCAAAATTCAGGTGGGCCACGCAAAAACCTAAGGTAAGCATCCCATTCCCACTGTTCCATGTGGCCCATCTGAGTTGTGTATCTAGCTGATTTTTCACTTCGGGACCTAACATCGAGTATAGAACCTGTTGGATGTAGTGGATTTTACATTCCAATCATGGTGAGCTCCACAAACATGGGTGTTTAAGAAATATGGTGAGCCCCATCTTCTTATCCTTTGCCCGTATATCTACTCTATCTGGTCAGCAATTCTCCCTTGCTTCAAGGTTCTATGGTGCTTTCCAAGAGATGTGGACACTCTTTTCAAAGCCTGGTGTGGAGTAGGAATTGGAAAACAACTTGCCCGGGTTTGGCGTTTAGCTATTATGGCTACTTGGTGGGCTGTTTGGACTGAGAGGAACAATAGGTGTTTTCAGAACATATCGAAACCTCCCCACATTCTGTCCCCCCTGATCAATTGCACGATTGCCGAATGGGCATCCCATATGGATGGGATCAATGTTGATTTTCTTTTCTTTAAGGATTAATGGTTTCTGCCTCAGTAGATGCCGTTCTCCTTTGTTTTTCTTTTCCCTCTTTAATGCAAGTTATCTTTCAAAAAAAAAAAAAAAAAAAAAAAAAAACAGGTGTTCTAGAGGGCTACCCACCACTTATATCCCATCTGAACCTCTCTTAACTGTAAATTGCTATAATGCCGTTATTATAAGTTACAAAGATGATAATTTGCAACGACCTTTTAATCAAGTAAAAGAGGTGTAAAAAAAATAAAAACATAAACGAATTTGAAAAATAAATAATTCTTAAAATTATTCTGGCTTTTATTAGTATAGATAAATAATAATTTGGAACTTGTTTGAATTACATAATTAACTTAGGGTTTTGCTAATGTTCCCGCCTTCATGGGGACGTTGGCAATGTCCCCACATGTGGGATACCGAATCATCAATTTGAACTGTCCGTTCTTTCATACTAGGGGCCAAGCCATGGTGCAAAAATCAATCACAGTAATTGGATGATCCAAAACATCCTATCAATAGCATGGAAAATGGACAGTCAAGATTGAGCAGAAAAACAAAATACGTCCAATCATCATCTTGAACTATCTATCCGCTAGATCCCACTTTGTATTGCTTATGATTCCAAAATTGCACTTTGGTTTGCTGATTCTAACTATGTAATCTATGGATTGTGAAAAAAAAAAGATGGTTGGAACAAATTGGCCTCATTCATAGGGGGTTTGGATCATCTGATCGGCGTGATTCTTGCACCATGGCCTGCTCCCAATGGTACTAATGAATGAACTGCCTGCATTGATGATTGGACATCTCATGTGTCATTCAAAAGCTTTGGGGACGTTGCTAACACTCCCATGAATTGGGGACATTAGCAAATCCCATTAATTTATTTTGATGCAAGGTCACTATAACATTTAGTGTGAAATTTGTGTTCCATACATTCTTCGTTATCCATCTCATAGTATAAAGGTAAGCTGCCTTTTTCTGTTTCCTCGAGGGTATCTTAGACTCTTACTCATGATTTTGAATAATTTTCTGATACTGATTTGACTCAGCCAAATTGAATCTGTACTGAACTTTGTCCCATGAAAATCCACTGATTCTGGCTGTTGAGGAATGTTTTTGGTCAAGTTGGGAGCGATACGTATTGGTTTCATTACCTAGCGGTGCAGCACCATGGAGCTGATATTTAAAACCATCCTCTTACTGGTTACTGCTGAGTTCGTTGCATAATTGACTGAATCAGGGTGACCTTGTTAAGAGACATTGCAATCTCAGATTCCCATCAAACTCGAACTTGAGCTCTCTAGCATATTTTGGGGCCCCACCATGGTTTATATGTGTAGGGCTTAAGCATATAAAGTCTTATTTTTATAGGTGATACTTGGTTTGTGTGAATGAGACTTGCTGCATGGAGTTTTGGAGATCTTGGGAGAAGATATCACATACTGGAGGGAACAACATGTGGAGTGGACAAGTCTTGAAGGGAAAATAAATTGAAATAAATATTTTGGAGTACTTTAGGGAAGTTGACAACCAGCACGAGCACCATGGGGAGTTCTTGGATTTGTATAAAACCTTTTAAAGGCTGTCTCCAGATTTGGGTACTTAAGAAGGGAAACCCACTAAAGCATAAAGAAAAAGCCCAAAATGCTTTAGAGGGTTTCCCTTCTTAAGCCATAATTTTGAAAGAATCTTGCATTAAGCTATTCAACTGGCCTGGGCATCATGAATAGAGACGAGTGTTGTGGAGATGAGGATGTTTGAGATGGATGTGTAGGAAGGTCTAGAAGGATTGAATTAAGAATAAGGTGGTCTGAAGCAGCTTACGACTGGTCCAACTAGGAGATAAAATGATGAAGTGATTGAGACGGTTTGGTAATGTGCAAGAGAGATTGGAGATGGCCCTCTTTTTTCTTTCCTTCGTTCCTTCTTTCTTTCTTTCTTTCTTTCTTCTTCTTCTTTGTGGGTGTGTCATGAAGGCATCGAGCTGGTGAGTAGGGATATGGGGCTGGATTCAGTGTTGCAATTGCAATTTGGCGATGGCCATTAACTGGGTTTGATTTTTTTTTTTTTTTTTTCTAGAGGTAGGTATGATGTAAAGCTGTTCTAAACTCAAAATAAAGGCTATGTCCTTTTCCCGATTTTCTTCATTCCCAATGGCCCTATTTTCCTGTATTTTCCTACTAATTATTTCCTCAACTAGAAGCTGGGAAAATTTTACGAAGAAAAGCTGGGAAACTTATGTCAATAGCACCCTGTCCTCTCATCCCCCTTCTTTTACGCCTCTCTCTCACCAATCCAGTACAGTTGTCTCTTCTACCCTTCTCCATGCGCATAGGTGGGCCCCAAATGGTTGGCAGGCTTAATAACTTATTAGACCTTTTCTAAGATAATTAATATGGACCACTCACTTCATGTGCATTGATTGGATGATTAATATCATTGGAGTAAGTGATTTTGGGGAAAGATGGGTGTCATTGATTTAAAATATTTAGGCCTCTTTAGTGTAATAATATGGATTGTCATTTCCTTGTAGTCAAACGATGGCTAGGATGGTGTGATCAAAGTAACTTTTCAGGAATCAGGAGGCATGGGAAATCAAAGGTGGCCCCACATTATGGACGACCTAGATCAATGATTATATCTTTTCTAATATAACAAAATATAACGAAGATGGATGTTCCATTTCCCATCCATTGATCAAACATTTAATATCATCATCTGATAGTGACTTTTTGGAGGGATGGTCAATGACAAGTGAGTGCCATATGATGTACAATGATTGAGCCGTTTATAATCTAAAAATGGACCATCCATTTCGCAATCGTGGATTGGATAATTAAGTGAATTTTTTGGGAGTGATGGGCAATGAAAGATGCCCACACATGATGGACGGGCTAGACTCTAGATCAATGATCAAGCCTTTAGCATAATCAATATGGACCATTTATTTTCACAACTGCTAGTTGGTTGTTTATGATCATCTAATCAAATCTCTTTTAAGAGGTTCGTGCAATCAAATGTGGTCTCACATGATATATGGTCTTGATCAATGATTGCACTTTTTCTAATATAACCAATATAAACCATCCATCTTCCTAGCAATTGATCGATTGGTTTATAATCATCCAATCAAAGTAATTTTAGAGCGAGATGGGCAATCAAAGGTAGGAAACATGATGGATGGTCTAGATCAATGATCAAACAATTTTCAATATGTGTAATTAAGATTAACTACTTTATTGGACGTTTACCAGTGGTCATAGTTCTGCATCCTAAAAATTAGGTTGGTCCATGCATCATGCGGCGAGTTGATGAATGGCTTAGATCTCCCACGCACCTGTTTTCCACTTGTAAAATTTGATGTCTTAAAACAAAAATGTAAACTTTTCTTGAGATTTCCCAGTGCTAGCTGAATAGATTTTAGACTTTCCCTAGAAATTCCTAGTCTCAACAAAGCAAAATTTCACTTCAACTTTTAAATCGCATTGTATGGTCTTCCTCTTTTTTTTTTTTTTTTTTTTTTGGCATTGTATGGTCTCATACTTGTGGAAATTCCCACAAAATGACAACCTTGTATCAAGTCTTTATCATGATCCATTGATTTCAGGATGATTTCTTTAGATCTCATTATGAAACAAAGTCTATGGCGCCATTTGGTAAACTGAGAAATAAGGTCTGAAAATTAAATTAACTGCTGAAATCTTAAAGTGCTGAATTTTAGTACTTGTGACTATTGAAAAATCTATTCTGTAATTTGTCTGGAAAAAGTCTTGATATTTGGACATAAGCACTTAAAAAAAAATTATTTGGTAAACAAAAACCACAAATGTTTAAAAATCAACAAATTGTCATAATTACCATATTGTTTTATAATACAAGGTTTGACAGAGAGAAAAACAGGTCAATCAAGTGACCACATTACGTAGTGTCTAGGGCCAAACCATCAATCCATCGATCCGCCTTGCATGGCCAAGACTGTAACCTGGTGATTGGATGAAAATCTGACTGTACAAGTTACTTACATGATTGCATGGGCAGGCTCATCGAAATGAGGGCCCTACATGACTATCATGGGTTGGACATGCTGCTATCACCCACCAAGGGTAGGCGGGCCCTACATATTCTACACGTGTGGTCACTAATTGCAGATCAATTAGGGAGCAAAACACACATGCACATGATCATCAAAGCAACATGAATCAATTACGTAAAAACAATCAATCGAGGTCTAGGGACTGATATGATTGAATCTCTATGATCAAGCACCCCTTAGGCTAATATGATGCAGGCCCACGGCCCATCTTGGCCCACTGTAGGACCTGCCAATAACATAGGCCCATTGCCCACCCCAACATGTGCCGATTGTTTACAGATTTGGAGATTTTAATTTACTATTTTTGGGATATATGGGGGGTGATTTAAAGATGTGATGAGGGTGTTATTGATATGATTGAAAATATAGGCTAGATTTAGAGATTTGATTGCTCTCCATGTTTGCTTTTCATTAGGCTTTTACCATATAAAGAAAGATTAGTTTTTAATAAATTGTGATTGATTCTCTTAGTTGTAGAGATTTCAATTAAGTATTCCTTGTGGATCTATAAAAGGGGAATAGTGGAATAGGAGATATTTTTCGAAGTGTGGTTTTTCGTTTTGTAAGAGAAAAAATTGATATCAATAAAAGTTCTCTCCCACTCTACCCCATTGTTCTTGTGAGTATATATTTTTTAATTTCTTTTCAATTTGCGCATTGAGATCTTATTGACTTGATAATTAGGTTGCACCATAATATGAGTTGATGGATGATTCGAGGATGTGCACATTAGGCTAAGGATCAAGTTTGGGCCTAATATGACTTTAGATCTGACAGATTTGATCAAAACAGTCTGTTTCTAGGTAACTTTAGCAACGGAGGGTCAGGATTTCTATGGACAGATCTTGACACTTATGTCTAACCTGACCTATCCAATCCCACTTGCACGTCGTAAAGAACACTTGCATAGAATTACATTGTAACCGGATGACTAGATCTTGAGATATGGCTCACCTAATTTAGGCCATCTCTTGGTCAACAGAGAGTCAATCTTATCTATCTAATAACTTTGTGGTCCAAACTCCGATCGGGGTAAACGATTCCACATTTCGAAGCTGATGTTAGGGACTAAAATCTCATCAACTTAGTGGTCCCAATGGAGACCATTAGATCCCTCAAAAGTGGGCCACAATTCAGCTGATGTTGCCTAGGGACACATGCACCTGGATAACCCAACTTGTTTCAGCTAGATCTCAGCTGTCTAATATCCGTTTGGGGTGTGCGACCACTTATTACGGAGGTATTATGAGTGCTACTGCTAGTAGATGTACGATTAACATTTCAGTTTATATCACATTAAGTGGGTTAAAAGTGGGCCTCAATCCAACTGTCTAGCAATGTCCAGCAAGGGTGTGCGCAAGATCTTTGCAAGTCTAACACAGGTGGGCTCCACACAATTTTAAAGGGGGCCAAGGGTGTGTGGGGTCCACTCCTCATCGGATCTAGGCATGACCCACATAACCACACATCACGTCCCAAGTGGGCCCCACAAAACAGTTTTAAGCGGACTCACATGGTGACGCATGATCACACCCCACTAGGACAGGCTGGATTTGCATACTCTCAAGTGGGCCCTACATAGATCCCACATTTTTGGAAAAATCCATGACAAAACATGAATTAGGAAGCCATAATATCCTAATAGAAATAAAACACATGTCAATAGGGCAATATCCTATTTGGACGAATACAGAGAATAAAGGGAAAATAAATTGAAATAGGAAACTTTCAAAGTGACTTGCATGAGGGGGAAATGGGTGTCGTACAACACCCTTTGTGCAAGCTTGGATCCTTATAGGTTGTCCATACAGTGGGTCCTACTCTAGGCCACATGGGCATGATCCCCTTTGGCTATTCTCTTCTTCATGCTTTTAAACCTCAAGGTTACACACTTTGTCTCTCCGTCTGACAACTATGGCCCATGGATCTATATGCATGGTGTGAAATCCATGCCTACCGTGATGGACCACAAGGCATTCATAACATGTGCAATGATTATCTCATCAAAACTATGAATGTTTATAGTCCATTTCATATAAACAATTAGTAGTGTTATCAAAATTGTACGATTTACGATATGAATCGTACGATTCATATCGTATTGTATGGATGTACGATTTGAATTGTACACCCAAATCACAAATCCTAAATAATTGTACGATAATCGTGCGAATTGTACGATAATTGTATCGACTCTTATGAATTGTACGGTAATCATAGATTACATAAATGGGCCCAAAAATTACTTCAAATTCTAATTTATTTTTAATTTTATTATTTATTTTTTAATTCAAATTTTCTTCTCTCTTTATACCCTTTTGCTCATAAAACATGAAATGGCCTCTCCTATAAACTATATCTTCAATTTTTATTTTTTTTAGAGAGAGAGAGGGGAAAGAGGAGATTTAGGGATTTTGATATTCAAAAACCCAAAATAAAGAAATCAAGACAAGAATGGAATTGGATGCCATTTTTTCTAACATGATTATACATCTTAAAAAGGTATAAAAGAACAAAATTATTAAAGGACTCTTGTATGTTTTTTGAGGCAAATTTTTCGAAAGACAACAAAAGAAAACAAAAGAAAACAAAGGAAAAAGACAAGAATCCTTTAATACCATGACACACACACACATTTTCTCAATTGATAATATCATGATATGTATTACTTTTTTTGGTACAAGTTGAAGGGAAATGGATGATTAATGAATTTTTAATTTTTCTCTATTTACTTATATTTTTTCATTTGTTTTTTCTTTAAATTCATATTTTAAAATAAAAAATCTTACAATTTATGATACGTTACGATTAAACTCCTTTTACAATTTGCTATATGATAACGATCTTGACAACATTGGCAATAAGAACCATTCGAAATATGAAACCTTCGATCATGGCCCATCAATATCATATCCACACAATCCAAAACCATCAAACAAAAGGATAATATCCATAAGATCGAACATATGAGAGAGGGAGAGAACGTAATAGGTTTTGAAAGCTAGGAAAGGTAATGTTGTCATTTTAAATTGTTGGTAGGGATATTTTTGTCAACATCCATTCAAAAGTTTAAAGGAAAATCACTTATTGCATTCAGCAATAAGTGATAAGTGGAATGCTGGTAGTTGAAATAAAACTACGAATTTTTAGTGAAAAATAAAATTAAGTGCTTATTTTTATTTTTTTAAAATATTTATTTATTTATTTATTTTTTTGTATTTACCAAATGGTTTGAGTTTTGAAAGTACTGAAAATCACAGTTTTTAGTGATAAGTGATGAAATTAAGTTTTATCAAACGTCACCTAAATTGCCTCAAAATGTGGTAGTGACAGTAAATAATGTAACCACTGGCATCTAAACTATATAGATGTATACTTTCTCTCCAGACGATCAATTTCTATGCAGTTAAAATCCATTGTCAAAGATGACCAGGGAACCATAGTTTTCTTCTGAAACTTCACAACAGCCATTTTCAAACTTCAATTGCATGAACCAAACATTAGAGTATGGTGATGTTTGCTTCTTTTGAAATCTTAACTTTCAAATATTGCCTAACGCTTTATGTTATGAATTTAAATAATTGTATGATGTTCAGAATTAGACAGACTTTCTTATAGAAACCATTTGTGCAGAATTATGGACTTTTTTTTTTTGTTGATATTTTGAGCAGTTAACAATATTCTAAGATTTTGAATTTGCAACATCTTATGATCAAATCATGACATTCCTATTTATATGAGTAGGATTGTTTTCTCGATCCTGGAATTCATTTTAGTTTGTAGAGAAAATTTTCACCAAACCGAGAGACAAGATGCTGTGCTGTCACGAGACCAATTAATGGAAATAAGACATCCATTGATTAACCCAACATCTCTGGACAGTTTTCAGAAGCTGTCTGTGATGCATTAGAAATGGGCCTATCACGGATATCACTAGATCTCTTGAATTACATGAACTAGCCGTTAGATTGTACATATGACACGGCATTATTACGTAGGACCTGTTAGGAAATGTGGTTTATTTGTTAAGAAAAGAGAAAAATGCTATACTGTCTTATCTGAGTATGGGTGGGGTATTGACTGTACGGAAGATCCTTTAAATCATAAGTCTCGGGATATTATGACAAAGATTGGTCATGACCTCAGTATAATCATGTAAATTCACGGTCTTTAGCTGCTGGTTACTTCTGTTCTTCTTAGAAATAATTAATTTCTTGCTCAATATTCGGCCATATATCATTGGTAAATCAATGTACTGTACCATTTTGAGATTTCACTAAGGAGTTTCTTTCCCTATTTAATGTTGCAATTTGCACATAGAATATCATGAAAGACAATGGTTTCTTTTCTTATTGTGTGGAATGTTTTCCTAAAGGAGCATATGGATGTGTATAGGTATCTCGATCCAGTTCTGTGCCTCCAAATACAAGGGACACATTATACCAAGGACTGCCACCTAGTGTAAAGTCAGCTTTACGCTCGAAGTTGCAATCATTTCATGTCAAAGAAGAGGTATTCATGATTCAAAGCTTCATCTATCACTGTTGAGAAAAAATACTGATGTTGACCTTTTCTCCCGAATGGCTGGTCTACTATTCTAAGGAAAGTTTGAAGAGTTGCATTTTTAGGGTGCATTTGGAAAGCCCTTAAATGTGCATTCCACCCAATACATTGTAAAGTCACCTGTGTGGAACCTGTGGATTCTGTGTTGGGTGAATGGACTGCCTCCATCAACCCGGTCATTTTGAATATGACTATTCAGCCTATAAGAATTTACTAATTCCCAAATTCACCCTTATGCATATCATGTGCTCTTTTATTTAATATAGATTCATTCTCCTTTGACAATATATTTGCAGCTCACCGTTCCTCAAATCAAAGCCGAGATGGAGAAAACTTTGCACTGGCTCGTTCCAATTGCTACTAACACAACCAAGTAAAAAGGCTTACTTTCAATCATTATTTTGTGCATTCTTTTACTTTGTTGTATTGTTGAGTGCTGCTTATGCTATTGATGGGAAGTTGCTTTCATGCTATTACTTTGTTCTTATTATTATTTTCATTCTCTTCTTCTTATTATTTGATTATTTGAATAAAATATGTTTTGTTTGTTATTTGCGGCTGCAATGTTGATGCAAACCAGGGCACATCATGGTTTCGGTTGGGTTGGAGAGTGGGCAAATACAGGGTAACCGGATAACAATTTTTTATTTCTTTCTTTTTACTCCAACCTTTACACAAATGAGGAAGAATGAGATGCTTGCCCTAAGTATCTGCACAATACACTTGGATTGTTACTTTGTTTGTACCAAGGGGGCCATTGTACAGTGATCTAGACTATTTGCCTGAAGTGACCTGCAGTGGATGGTGGGTGCTCCAAAATATTTCGTGGATTGGAAGATCCTTGCTACCGTTCCTTGGCTTGTCTTCAGTTGAATGTGGATTGTTGCTGTATTTCGATTTGCACTAGGAATCATGGGCCCTACTTGTGCAAACTGGAAATCCAATTATTATGCACATATCATCACAGGGTTCTGTAATTCCTCTCCATGACATTGTCTATACGAATGAAAATAAGCAGCTGCTTTTACATTATTTTTCAGTTCTGAGATGAATCGAAAGCCAGCCGGACAAAATGACATAATCCGGATAGAGACACTCCATCATGCAGACAAGGTGAAGACCGAATCCTACATACTCGAGTTAGTAGTGTGGCTTCACCATCTCATCAGCCAGTCAAGGTCTGGGGCTAATGGTGGCATCAAGTCTCCTATTAAATCCCCAATGCGGTCGCCTATGCAAAAGAATTTGATAGTTCCGTTGCCTGCAAACAAATCCAATGCACCTTCTTCCATACTAACCCTGGAGGACCGGGAAATGCTACGCGATGTGAACTTGAGAAAATTGACACCTGGAATAAGCAAAAGCCAGGAATTCGACACTGTGAAGACTAGATTGAACAAGCACAAGCGGCTGAGTAAAAGTAATAGCCATTCCCCTACCACTGGAAGTAAGAAGGAGGCATTTAGCATAAGAAGGCTGACATCCACCATTCCTGTCATTGACTTTGACATTGATAGGATCAAAGCATTGGACGTCATCGATAGAGTGGACACTTTTAGAAGCTTATCAAATTCCATGTGAAGATTTGTGTCTTCGTCTGTGCTAAGTGTAGGCTGGCTGGGCACATGCATCCCATTGGATTCCTATTAGTGGAGTGGGGTGAGAATCCAAAGAAAGATTGATCTGATGTGGGGCCTGTGGGGTGCAGAGGAAATTTATGTAAAGAAATGTGGAGACGATGAGTGATACAAATGGATACTTCTGTAAGTAAATGATAGAAGATGAACATGGGTGGTTTGTATTATACAAGGGAATTTATGGATCACTCCATTGCGAATGTTTGGAGATCAGTTTTTCCAAAGGAACTTTGTTTCTCATGTATGTACCAGGTACGCACGCAATGATTTTCTTAATAATTCAAGTCCACGTTTCCACCTCTTGCGATTCCGTCGTGTACTCACTGTTTTTGTTTTTTGGGTTTTCCATCTCTGACCAGCGTCCGTGTTTTTTCTGACCGCTTGTGGAATCTGAAGTTGATGAGATCATGTCCAAGGTTGTGGTGACTTTCACCAGTCGATGTTATTTCCATGTTATAGAATTCTACCTTCATGAGCTGTTCATCTCTTTAAATGATTAGGAAAACTCGTATGATATATGCTAGTTTGATGATAACGGTGCGGTTGGGCAATATAAATAATTCCATTTTTTCCTCTTAGCAATAAGACATTTATATCTAGGCCATCCATGGGACGTCCATGTTGCTTGTAAATCTTGTCCATCCATCAGTCAAGGGGGCCTAACTTGTCTAAAGAAAAAAGATTGCTAAGAAAGGGATGCCATGGACTACATTTGAAGTACATGGTGGTCCACGTGATAACTGATCTAACATCATTTCTAGGAGATGATACATACGAAGTGGGCCAGCCTGCATTACTTGTTTTCTCGGTGTATCAACCCACCTTATAGGCCATGGTTACTTATCCACCGTACAAGTGGAATATGTAAGGAATCTGGATTGTTCAAATGTGGGATCACTCTGGTGATGGTGCATAGATGATATTAACAATCTGATTTCACCCTTTGAATTAATGTTCATCTTACCATATGAAATGAGTACCCCAAGTTAGGCCCCCTTTGAATTAATTCACCCTTTGAATTAATGTTCATCTTACCAATGTGAATAATGTTCCATCTCACATAAGCCTGTACACGTTTTCAATTGAAATGGCCAATTATTATTGGGTAGGATCTTTCAGGGAGATTTTTGGGGGGCATGGTGGTGGATTGCATCATACCAATGGGTTTGGATAGCTGAATGGTGGGCCCATTTGCAGTAGCAGAAGATCGAACGTATTATCAATCTCAGGCATGTGTACAGGCCACCCTCTACAAGCCACCCGACGTGCCAACGTGCTTAATGGGTATCAAATCTAAGCCATCCATCAGTTGGTTCATTATGTAAAAATTTTCATGTCCAAAACCCAAGGTCGGGTTGATCTTCTCATGTAGTGGGTAGGGTTGGGAGGAATGGACAGCTTGATTTTGGCCAGGTAGTCTACATGGTCGAACCCTCTTACCGAACACCTTGGATATTCACTACGTGCCACTTGGTGAACCGCTTAGATCAGTGCAAAATGGCCAGATTGGCACAACCTTACAATCCGAGAATACTTCAATATAGACCTACTGAGCAACTCAAGAAGCATTAACAAAAACTGAGGTACTGTAAGATCTACTATATACTTGGTTTTTTTATTTTTATTTTTATTTTTTAAATTATTATAATAATAAGTGGGGTCTATATTTCACTTGCCCAAACCATTGGTCAGATGCCCAAACCATTGGTCAGATGTGTTGCTGCCAATTCAATCAAACTAGATCACACGTATACGCAAGGGCCTAGATTGGTTGATCACATGAGAATAAGATGCGCAAGCGTGCCAGAGTTTATTCGATTCAAAGGTTTTGATTGAATCGTTGGTATCCCAGCATTGAGATGGATAGATTGGAGACTAGTCCGGGATTCCTCTCAACCACCAATTTGAGCTCTGTTTAGGCGATCCGTGAAAGGGTGGTAGTTAGCCTGTCCATACGGGCTCTTATTCCCTTGTAACAATAGATGTGAGCTTATAGTCTAAAGGAGTTATTCCATCAATCTTTAGGGTAGTATATCTTTTAAATGAATAAAAATATATAGATAAACAAAATAAGGATAAACAAAGTTGACTTTATTAATATTTAAATGTATGGTCTATTACATTCGATAAAGTACTAATCAACCAGAATCATAAATGAAACAAAACAAATATAAATACCAGATTCATCTACATGAAATAAAAATAAATATCTGATTTATTTATCTGAACAGATGATTGAGGCGAGTGGTCAGCAGGATGTGATCAGATTGGTATGAATAATTGAATTGGAACTCAGCCGGACATGATCCTATAACTTAAGGTTGATGATATTTACTACAGGATGATATTTACTCCTAAGGTACCGTAGCAGGAGTCACAGTGTAATAGCTATCTATGCTTGAGTAGGCTAAACTAGTGAAAGATAAATGTAAAGTGGATATATATGTTTGGTGTGGGGCCTTGAGCTCTATTTCGTATGCTCCTTTTTATAGCTTATTAAGGCGATGAAACCCCTCGCTGGGCTTCCTTATTACTTCTGTATCCTTCGCACTCTCATTGTAGTTCCGGATATGAAAATTTCCTTGATTGATTCGGAACTTGCATCTTGCATTGGATAGAAAGGATTCCAGTTAGATCTAGACTCATTGGCTTCATAGGTATTCTTCTCTTTTACGAAAATGTTCGTGGTCCACTAAGGATTTGGTCTAGAACCACCAAAGTTTCTTTGATGAAAACAATTCGATTAAGATTCACTAACCTCAAGGTCTAGACCTAGATTGATCATGGCTAGTCAACATCTCTGTTGATGGCCCACCTTGTCAAGTTTGAGGTGTTGAATAGTCTAGATCAAACCATCTCCTGCACTTAACCATTCGTAAGTTGATGGTTTCGAGTGAGGTGGGGATTTGACACATGATATTGTTCTATTATCGGGTTAGGTTAGATTTAGTTCTTCAATTCTGATTGATGTAAAGAATAGAGAGCCTAATCGAACCGATGTGTTTGTTTCTCTTAACTTCATTTCGAACCAACGCCGGATTGGCTTGGACATATGCCCGACCTCTTGGTACTCAAAACCTTCTTGAATGTTGCTATCTCTCTGAATGTCTTTAGGAAGATCTCCCATTTTAGAAGGAATAAAGACAACTTCATCGAGAATATCACCACCATATCTGTAATTAGATCTGTTCCCTTGGTAGATCTTTTATAATCGTGCCATGTACGTTGCCTCATAAATGAGCACGTTGATCGTGGCCACATGGCATGTGATGATTCATTTCCTTAAAGGCATGCATAAGAGTCTATGTCATCACATTAATAATGAAATGCTTAACACCGAAGGAAGATCAACCAAAGATCTCTTTGGGTGCGATTATGACTTCCGCGTGTTCCAAACATGTAGTGTCACCATGTGGAAGTTTTCTATTGGACCATGTCGGAACACCGAAAATAGGTGTAAACAATGCCCTCACGTCCCTTCATATCAAGAGATGATATGGGATGTTTAATATTTGTGTTTCGGTGGCCGTTTAGACATGAGATGCGTGACTACATTGGGTCCATGTTCGACCATCGTGCAAGTTAATACAAATATTAGAATTCGCCTAGCATGATTGCCAACCTTAATTGTTGATGCAGATTGCTCTCTCAATGAGTAATAACCTAAGCATGGAGCTTGGCCACTATTTTATTACTTGAGAATAATGAATTACAAAATGAGTCGGCCTATAATTTGTTGTGTCTGCTGGTTGACTTTGTGCTTCTTTTACCACTGTCTTATTCATTATTTTGGGTAGCTTGATCAAAAGCTATCCCTTCTTCGATATGTATGAATTCCCATGGGCATTGGATACCATTTCTTTAGATAACGACCATTAATTGTATTCTTGCTATCTTGACCATTCATATCTTATAGCAAGTATGCTCCTCTATGTAGGACTTTCTTCACTCAGGTGGTCCTTCCCATGTTGCCAATCTTTTCCCATGTACTTCATCCTTCATTGTGACCAGAAGCTTGATCTTCATACAATTTGCCCTTCAACAAAGGTTCTCCTTTTGCACCTCTTATTGTAGGCTCTGAAAACTTTGAGCTTGTGGACATTCAAATTGTCGAGGGCTTGCAGTTGAACACTACACAATTCTTCTAACTTCAGGAACATAAACTCAATGTATTCTTATGGGATTAGCTTATGCTAATAAGCTACCCTTAAGGAGGAAATGTTAACCTCCATAGGTAAAACTACATCGTGTCCATATGTCAGCGCAAGTGACATCATTTATGTACTTATTCTTTGCGAGGTTCTGTAAGTCTAAAGTACTTCGGATAACGTTGTATGCCACTGACATGGATTATACTCTACACCATTTGTTTGATAATATTCTTCAATATCTTGTTAGTTGACTTGACATGGTCTTGGCTAGAACATAGTATGGTGTAGAGTACACGAGCTTAAACTTGTATGCAATTGCAAACGCTTACATTTGTCCTCTTGAGAAAGCTACTCCTCTGTCTACAGTGTTATCTCAGAGATGCAGAATCGATAGATAATGTGGTCCTTAATAAAGTCCATAATTTTTACCTGCCAGTTTCTTTCGTAGGCCGAGCTTCCACCCATTTAGTGAAGTAATAGGTCGTGACGATGATGAAACTCTACTGCTTTGAGGAGAGTGAATATATTTGATCTATAATATCAATTGCCCAACCTTGGAAAGACCACAATTTCACAATCAGATGAAATTCAGAACTTGGGATGTGTTATAATAGGCTGTGTCTCCGAGACGCTTGACATCCCTTCGTATACTTCATACAATCATTCTAAATGGTCGGCTAGTAATAATTATGCCGTTGAATCAGCCATCGCATTTTCTATCCTGCCTGGTGGGCTTCACAAATGACCACCATGGCTTCTTGTCTAGACATTGTAAAAGAAAGCCATGGCTCCTTTCTTGTGTATGTCATTGTCTAGGATCATGTGGTGTAAGGAGATCCGTTATACTAATATGTTCGTCTTAGTTTGTCATTGGTCTTCACCATGACAAGGTCTAGGTTATGTTTCTCATGTAATTGACAAATGGAGAGATTGTTAGTGTAATTGTTTGTCAATTACGTGAGTTAGTGTGTTAGTGAGTCGATTGAGCCCTTAGAAGGTAAAGACCAAGGATACATGAAGATGTGAAGCATTAATGAGTAAAGAAATAAGTCAATTGAAGTGCCTTAGTGACCCTAACCTTAGATCTATTTGGGTCCAAAACAATTTTAGCCTCTAGATGATCCATTCTCCAAAAGGCAAACATTTGTCTTAGGATCTTATTTTGATCATGCTAAGATAGACTTTAGAGGTTCAGAGATGTCGTATATCAATTTCCCAAAACAATAGAACTCCTGAATTTTTTAAAGTGGATCTCGATCCTATCGACAAACTATCGATCAAACTTGATAGTATCGAAGAGTCCGTTCGATATGATTGAACATCGTCGTCACAACCATCCTTCAACAAAATTGTCTAATTTAAGAATTCTTCTATCCTATCAAAAGAGTCGTTATTTGCCAATTTTATAGTGTCATTGCAAACATTTTTATATATATATATATTGAGCATTTGGACCTTGGGCTTTTTTTATATATGGGTTTTTGGTAAATTAGAGCCCGTGTTTCTACACTTCGTATCCCTCTCTTAGATTCCATACCAAAGAGTTACATGTCATCTTTCATGTGATTAATCACTCTGATGAGTATTCTAAGCTCCATTATGAATATGTACATGAACTCCTCCATTCTTTAAATATTAAACATCAAACTTATATGTAAAACCTTTTCTATATTTTCTAGAATACCCATCTAGGTGAATCTTTAATTGGTAAACAACTTCTCTAATTGAAAAACAACTATCCCAATAGTTGTAAGAGATTAAACCATCCTCTCATTACTTGGGTAAGCCTCATAAGTACATTATATGCAAGGTAGATGATCATAGGAACTTAAGCATCTACTTGAAAGATCGAATGAACACAAGAGAAACAGATTCAAGAAGAGAAAATACATCTCAAAAAGACGCAATCAAAGAGACTCAATCCAACCAAGTAAGGGCTTAAGTTTAAAGTCCATTAAGTTTGAGATCCAAACTCGAATAAGTCCTTATGTAGGACTGCCACTAGAAATGAGTGTGTATGTGTCAATTTCCATGGAAGCCTCCGGTTGGAGTTTACATACGTCCTTCGATTAGGACTGTAGGAGTTATTGATGAATCAATGAAAAATCAATTAAACCTTAAACTCGAGGAGGCATCCGTTAGGAATGGAGAAATCTGGTACACTCGAGGAGAGCATCCATTAGGAGTGGAGTATGTATTTAACCAAACCACTATATATTGTTGTGTTTGTGATTGTTATGTGGAAGCATTTCTATTATGCTTATGATAAATTATTCATTATGAATTCATGAATAGATTATATGCTAGATACTTAATATATAACACACACAATTAATATTTCATATCTCGCATCATAGACTAATATCATAATTAATTGAATCATTTGTAGTATATGTGCTTAGACCTAATTAGCCTTGTGGCTTAATTATAATAAAATTAGTAAATATTTTAAAAGTTTATTCACTCCCTTAGGACCTAGCTGTAATTTTAAGCTTCATAGGCTTCCGTGTAGCGTAGCATGGTGTTGTGTTAGACAACCGATGCAATTTTAGGTTCCTCATTGATTAGACTATAATCCATGCCCCATCAGAGAGGATATGAACTTGAGGAGTAATAATGCATTGGATGATGATCCTGGATAAATCACATTTAATACCGACTTGGATCTTAATCTTGCCGAAATCACGATGATTGAGCACGACGAAGAGGGTCCTCCTCTTGCTTTTTGGCCTTTCCTCTCGAGGGTAAGGAACATTATGTAACAATTGGTTTGTGATCTCTACGATGGTAGAATTGTTTGGCCAATCCCCTAAGATGTCGATCACTAAAAAAGAAGAAGAAGAAGAAGAAGAAGAAGAAGAAGATGTCAATGTACATGGTACTCAGCTCCCTAGGTTAAATCCAACAACCCTTAGTTCACAATATTATCTTGCTAGAGGCCCATAAAAATTTAAAAACTTTAAAAATAAAAATGTCAAAATAAAAGACAACAAAAAAAAAAAAAAAAAAAAAAACCAAAGCAAGCATAAAATTCTCAAAACCTTAAAAATTCAAAGAACTTTTCAAAATCTCTAAGGGCCCGTTTGGCCAGTTGCATTGGAAAGGATCAGGTGGGATGGGATTCAAAAAACATAATCATTACCCATGGCAGGATTGTTCCCTGGTTCCATTGGATAAGCTTTAATTCCCTGCTTTGTTTATGATATGGTGGTACATTGAAAGGATATACCTATCATCATTTAAAAGTATTGAGAATAACATACATGTGTTATATCTAAACCGTTAATTTGTTTTGTAACCTCATTTTATGGCATGGGCCTAAAAATGAAGTAGGTCCAAAATTTATGTGGCCTTAAAGAAGTTTTCAATGGTAAGTATTTAATCCCTGTTGCTTTCTATGGTGGGGTCCACTTGAGATTTAGATCTATGACCCATGCTAAAAAATGATCTCGAAAAATGACTTGCTAACATTTAGTAAAATTGGCACGAGACAATACGGTTCCATCTAACCTACTTACCAGCTTTTCCACTCCTCCCAAACACGGAGTGGAATTGGCACAGGACCAGATGCAATTCATCCCCCCCTAAGCCCATCTAATCCAGCCGGCCAAACCGGCCCTAAGCAATAAGGTGCCAAGTCAGTCGGTCGAAGCATATAAGTTTGAAGTCGATATCTACCATTTCGAATTGGAACCGGATTTCAAACTCATGGGTTTACAAGAAGTCAAGTATATGTATATATATATATATATATATGTAAGAAATGATTATCTCACTCCTAAACTAGATGATTTACTCAAAAGGTTTGAATCAAAAGCTAATGTCATTCTTGATGACTTTGACACCGTACATTGGGGAGACATCTAAAATCTCTAGAAAAGTGTATATTAATTTTTTTCTCTCACATCTAAGAACAAATAGAGATTGACTGAATTCTTAAAGCCACTATTATCAAGAAGTTATGGTTTTAATGGTCTTATTATGAATGGGACATGTTTGAAAACTCATTCATGCATGGCTGACCTTCCCATTGTTGGCATGGTTATGATGAAATTCACTAACAAGATATATTCCACGAAGCAAAGAAAAATATTCAATGGTTAGAATCTTTTAATTAAAGCAATTTTTTGGCATGTTACATCCACGTAGGGACCCATCACATGGCATGGCTTGAATAAGCCAAGCACGCGCCCCATGCCTAGAAGCCTTGTATCTACCATTTGTCAAAAGAATCCGGATCCTTTGCCGTTTGGAAACAGGAATTTCCATCACTGATGACATCATTACTGTTGCAATGCAGTATCTTTATTTCCAGCAACATAGGATCCAGACTTGTAAAAGACAGAAAACATGCTCTGTATGGCAGGTGTACAATTTCACAGTGGCCGCACATCAACCATCACACTCTATCCGAGTATCAAAGTTTTTCTCAGAATGTAATTGTCACCGGCATGATCTTAGTTCCACGTGTCATATATGAATGAGCTGCCAAGCGTTGTTTTCGGTTCTCCCCCATGATGAACAGTGGCACGTTTTGGACTTCCTTTCACGACAAGATACCTAATAATAATAATAATAATAATAATAATAATAATAATAATAATGTCCGTTTGATTAGTCGGCCCGTTTCATTCCACAAAGATGAATTCATGATTCAGTGATTTTAAGTTGTTGATGGGATGGGCCCCACCTTGATTGAGAAATGAATTAGAAATCTTCCAGATTGGAGGATCCTAGCAATTTTCAACAATCAGCCCTTTCTCTATTAAATGGAGGCAGTTGTTATATCATTTAAATGTCTACTTTCATGCCATCTTAGCAGAGAGGGTAACCTGCCTTCCACGGTCATGCGTTGAGCCATCTAGACTACGGGTGCAACTTTGGCAGGCCTGGGACTAAATCTGACTGACCCAATCAAAAATTTTAGTTTGGTTGTGGGTCATGAGATGGGCCCAGTTTGAGGCCTTGGGAAACCTAACCCAACTTGTGTATTTTCAGGCCATCAAATCAAAGAGGGTGAACCACCATCTACAGCCATGCGAAATCTATCAACAGTTCAGATTACATTAGCATCGTGGCAAGTGGTTTTGGGGTTCAGTTTTAGTAAGCTTCAACCTAATAAATCTGATTGGCCTAATCTAAAATTTTCGTCTGATCGCAGTTTAACTCAGGCAACCTGGCCCAACCTATCTATTTTCTGGCCATCAAATCCGACCCAGCATCCACAGTCACGTGCATCATATCAATAGTTTGGATTACATTTTTGACTGGCCCACCGTGATGTGTATGTAAATCCACTCCATCAATTAGGTATGTTATCGTACGTTAGTCTTATGTTCAAAAAATCAGGCTGACTTATGATTTATATGGGCCACACCCAAGGGAAGAGTTGGGAGAGAGGTCCACTGTTGAATTTTTACTAAGCCCCATTGTGATAATTACGTGAAATCCACTCGAATCATTAGATGCCACAAGAAACATTTAGGCCTTCAGTCCAAAATCCTGGATAATCTGTGATCCAGGTGGGCCACACCAGGGAAGCAGTTTGGAAGATGAGCATTGCCGTGTATACATTTTTCAATCGTATGATCCACCTGAATAATAAATGGGACGGTTTTGAAACTTACACTTAAAGATACATCACACAATTGGCAATCAAATTGAATTTAAGAAACACAATAAGTTTTGACCCACATAGTCTCTAATTTTCAGTCTTAATAATCTTTTGCGCATGGCCGATCATGCGCAGGTCCTTATAATGGTGAATTAGGCTTTTCACTTTTTATCATTACAATTAGGGAAACTGGCCGTACTGATCTTGCTGTGTGGTCAAATTCTCTAAAGAAATTCAACCTTTCAAATATTTCGTAGTTGGCCTTATGGCACGCCTTTGAAAATTATTCAGACCAAAATGCCCTCATCCTTGTTTCAGTAGTTGTATAGTTTTTTATGGAATAAGAAGTTACGCCGTATTTAATGCCAAGAAAGTGATATGTACTTAACCCTTTTTTTGTGCATGGGTGAGGACCAAACTCGTGTGGCCCACATTGATGTATGTGTATAATCCATGCTGCCCATCCTTTTTCCCGTGTCATTTTAGGGCTAGGGCCTAAATATCAGCTTGATCCAGAGCTCGTGTGGATCACATAATAGAAAATAATGGTAACAATGGAACCTACTGTTGAAACTTTCTAAGCTCACTGTAATGTTTGTTAGAGGTAAACATAACCTAAGTTAGGACTTTTTGGGCCCATGGCGAGCTGACCGACAAGGTGGACAGAACGGATCACCCCATTGTGGGCTTTAGGCTATTGTACCAATGACTATCATTTCATTTGGTAGTAAAGGAAGTGAACATGTAACAACTGCGACCCATAGGACATGAGAACCATGACCCATGTAACATAATAACTTGACAACCACGGTCCATATATAACATGACAACCACGACCCATGACAACTATGACCTTTACCACATTACAACCATGACCCGGGTATGGGTTGTGGTTTCCATGAGGTAAGAGTCATGGTTGTCATGCTCTTCATTCTATAGGCCTTGGTAAAGACCAACTAGTGGGGCCTACATTTATGTATGTGAATAATCTATGTCGCCCATTCTTTTTGCCGTGTCATTTTAGGCCTAGGTTCCAAATATCAGCTTGATCCAGAACTCATGTGGGCCATATAATAGAAAATAATAGTGACGATGGCACCCACTGTTGATATTTGAGCCCACACGAGCTCTGGATCAGGTTGATATTTGGGTCCAAGCCTTAAAATGACATGATAAAAAAGATGGGCGCGTTGCATGAATTATTCACATACATCAATGTAGGCCCCACTAGATGGTCCTTGCTAAGGCCTATAAAACTATGACTCATATAACATGACAACCACGATGCATACCTGGGTCGTGGTTGTAATGCGATAAGGGTCGTGGTTGTCATAGGTCGTAGTTATCATGTTATATGGGTCATGATTCTCATGTTATATGGGTCGCGATTGTTATATGTTCACTTACCACATTTGACATGAGAACCACGACCCATATAACATGATAACTACGACCCATGACAAGTAGGACCCATATCAACCACGACCCATATAACACGACAACCATGACCTATGATAACTACAACTCTTACCACATTACAACCATGACCGTTACCACATTATAACCATGACTTGGGTAAGGGTCGTGGTTGCCATGAGGTAAGGTTTGTAGTTGTTATGAGGTAAGGATCATGGTTGGCATGCTATATGGGTCGTAGTCTTCATTTTATAGGCCTTGACACAGACCAACTAGTGAGGCCTACATCGATATATGTGAATAACTCATGCTGCCCATTCTTTTTGCCTTGTCATTTTAGGGATAGGACCTAAATATTAGCTTGATCCAGAGCTCATGTGGGCTTAAATATCAATAGTGGGTGCCATTGTCACTATTATTTTCTATTATGTGGCTCACACGAGTTCTAGATCAGGCTGATATTTGGAACCTGGACCTAAAATGACACGACAAAAAGGATGAGCAGCATGGATTATTTGCATACATCAATGTAGGCCCCACTAGTTGGTCCTTACCAAGGCCTATAAAATGAAGACTACGACTCATATAGCATGCCAACTAGGGGTGTACATCGGGCTGAACTGAGTCGAACTGGGCTCAACCTTGCCCGGCCTGGTCATTAGCCAAACTAGCTCGAACCCGATTTGGCCTGGTCACTGGGCCAACTTGTCCAGCCCGAACCTGACCCAGTCAGCAATCGGGCGAGTTCGGGTCAGTTTCAGACCCACGATTTGGACGGCCTTAATTTTTTGACTCTGCTCTAACTACTCCATGGGAAGGGCTTTGGCAGGTAATTTGAATGGCCTTAATTTTTGGGAAGGACTTTTGTCATAAATTTTTGGAACTTTGGTCCATCTACAAAGGGACCCACGATTTGGACAGCTTGGATTGCTGTAAATGGTTAGGGTAATTGGGTAAGAATTTAGGAATATATATATGCCGAGTCGAGTCAGGTTGAGTCGGGTTTCAGGCCGAGTCTGGCCGAACTGAAACCTATCCGAACTTGACCCAAACTTAGTTTCGGCTTGAAGAAAATGACCCATCCCGACCTGAACTCAGTTTCGAGTCGGGCCGAGTAGAGCTTTTTCGGGCCAAGTCGAGCAAGTTAATCGGGCTAGCTCGATTCGTGTACAGCCCTCATGACAACCATGACCCTTACCTCATGGCAACCACGACCCATACTCGAGTCGTGGTTGTAATGTGGTAAGGGTTGTAGTTGTCATGGGTCATGGTTATCATGTTATATGGGTCGTGGTTGTCATGGGTTGTAGCTGTCATAGGTCATAGTTATCATATTATATGGGTCGTCATTCTCATATTATATAGGTCGCGGTTGTTACATGTTCGCTTCTTTTACTATCAAATGAAAGGATAGCCATTGGTATAATAGCTTAAGAACCACAATGGGGTGATCTGTTTCGTCCACCTTGTCGGCCAGCTTACGGTGGGCATAAAATGTCCTGACTTAGGCAGTGTCCACTTCTAACAAACATTACAATGAGCCTGAAAAGTTTCAACAGTGGGTTCCATTGTCACCATTATTTTCTATTATGTGAACCACACGAGCTCTGGATCAGGTTGATATTTGGGCTCTGGCCCTAAAATGACATGGCAAAAAAGATGGGTGGCATGGATTGCACACATACATCAATGTGGGCCCCACGAGTTTGATCCTTACCCATGCACAAAAAAAGGTTCCGTACACATCACTTTCTTGACATTAAATATAACGTAACTTCTTATTCCTTAAAAAAAAACCATGCAATTGTTGAAACAAGTACTTGGGCATTTTAGTCTAAATAATTTTTAAAGGCATGTCAGAAGGACACATATGGAACATTTGAAAGGTTGAATCTCTTTAGGGAATTTTACCATACATCAAGGTCAGTACAGTCAATTTCCCTTACGATTATACATGTTTTTGCCAATATGAAAAGTCAAGTCATGTTTTTAGAATATCATCAACTCGAAGAAATTTGTGGTAAAAACTCTTAATAGTAAGACGCAATTCCTAAGAAGCAACGCAACGTCGGCTATACGTACATAGACGGAGTCGTTGATTAGTTGGGGTGAGGTCTCTTTGACCATTTACATGTATACTTTTAGTTCAGAGAATGCTGACAGCCCACCTACTTTCCAGGGAAAATGTGGGGCTCTAAAATGATGTACGGTAACCAAAAGACAACGACCATTTCATACGTTAGTTCAACCTAAGGGTTAGGTTAACTACCATTTAATGAATTGGTGGCACAACCATTAGAAAATGGGCTCCACCAACCCTAAGGTATTACATTTCAGATACCTTAGACTCTTTCATGGATATTCCCTTGTCGCCCTCGTGACTTTTCTAGCATTCGAGAGATGATCCAATGCAACTAACTACTGTGCAAGATATCACCATGTCGTTCCCGCATATGTGTCATGTGGACGACGGATGACCAAAACATCCACCTTGTGGCCCACCTTGTAATGAAGATGGCCCAATAATCAAATAATCAATCTAGCCCAAAATTCTAATTATCTAATCAGTGAAACATATCTTTGAGGAATAACCCTCATGTCCATCTTGGTCATCATCCACATTAGTGCATGTGCCAACAGGTCACACGTGCGTGTGTACAATGTACTACCCATGCAAAAGGTTGGCCCTTGCTATGGAGATCTCCTTGGAGCCGAGAAAGTATACGGGTGGACGTGCCTGTTCTTTCCGGCCATTCCCATGCCTGGTTTGAAGCATCTATTGTTTTTGGAGACTTTTTGGCATGCCCGATGAATGGGTGGCCTGGTCTGAATTTTATGACCCCATCTTTTGGAGTACTTAGATGCCATACATGCAACATGCTGGAATGTGCAATTTTTGGTTTTGGTATGATGAAAATGTGTTGGTTTGTAGGATTTTCGTCAAAACATTAACAACTAACATCACAAATGAGCAATTTTTAGTTCCAGTGGAGGCGTGGTGGGTGGGGAAGGGCAAGCAAGCAAGCAACGGCCTAATTCACGTAAGTGATGGAAGCCGATGATGGATGACCAACATCGAGATTTGGTGAGTGACTTGGCTATAAATTACGTTAATGAGGCTGGATTTTGGCACCCTTTGAGTAACTCAGCAACGGGAATTCAAAATCTTAAAAATCCAAAATATTAGTTGACTCAGCAATGACAATCTCGCAGTCACATACAAAGGTTCAAGCAATTTCCTTTAAAACTAAGTCAACTAAAACGTTTTAGTGATAATATTCTACATGAATTCCATTAATTAAAATAAATTCTAAAACTAAGCTAGTAATGAGAAATAAACCATAATTTTAATAACTAATAGAAATAGACCTAAATGTAAAACAATTCTAATTGGTTAAGTATTGCTGAAATCACATCACTTCTAATATGCATCTACAAAATCGGTTGTCTCAACCATAGACATAAGGGTTGTGCGTTTTTGGTCTCAATGGAAGCCGAGTAGAGAAACTTTAAAGATAAGTTTTACATTATTTGGGAATCGTTTGCCCCTCCAAAAGCGGGCCATATGAAAAGTGACGGGATTTGCATGGATGATTGGGTTATGGGTTTCATTGGAATGATCTGGGGTCCATTCAAGCTGAAATTTGATCCCAGATTTTGAGATCTTGTGCCATCTCGTGATAATCTGCATTTTTAGATTTGATGAGTCCACGTTGTTCAAAAGATCGAAATAGTACTATAGACCGTCAAATATGCCATTGTAGGTCGAAGACGTGGATCTTCATTAAACCTACTAACAATCTTGGTCATTTATTCGATCAAAGGTCCAAATAGATGTCTACCCGAGTCAATGATGATAACTGATGTGTTGAAATACAATCATTTAAATGATAACACGGACCATTTGAAGATCAACAGTGAAGATAGACTTGGCCCTAATGTATTATGTATCGAAATAAAACCGAATCTGAGAAGAGTTTGCTTGAGAAAGTCCCACTTGACCCTGTCATAAGCTCTCTCTTGAATGTTATGCTTTATTTTTTTAAAAAATAAAATAATGGATGGTGTTGGAAAAGAAATTGGCCGTATTAATGATGGCGTATATTTAAATAATTATACTTTTTTTTTTTTGGTAAAAAGGCTGTAGCCTTCAATATTCATTGATCAGCAAATTTGCAAACATTCGGGTGGCCCCAGCAAAAAGGAAAGTTAAAAAATTATATTTATTTAGACTTATTTTCAGCACCCTAACGTGAATCAATCAAAGGCAGTCACATATCGATATCACATGATTTTAATTGATGTGAAACCTACTTTCATATGAGAGTGCTGCCGTTTGGACGGTTATAAATGCAAAGGTGCAAACTCTCATGCCTGCCTTGAGAAGGATAAATTGGCGCATGCCATGTGGCCATGTCTATCGTGCCTATTTATGAGACAACATACACAACACACATATAAGAGAGCTGTCGAGAAAACAAATATATCACAAATTTAACTATGATATTCTTGGTGAGTTTGTCTCTCACAATCATTCTAAAATGGAAGATCTCCCTAGAGACGTTTGGAGTAGTTGTAGTGTTCAAGAAGATTTTGAAGATCCAAAGATAGGACTATTGTCCAAGTGAACGCAGCCTCAACTTGGACCTAGATTTAGAGGAGAAGCCACATCGGCTCAATCAGGCCTCTCCCACCGAACATCAATTAGAATTAAGAGAATGGAAAAAATAAATCATATTTAGGCCAATGACATATCCGTATTAGGTGTTAAATCCCATCGTCACTCCAAACCATCACATGTGGGTGCAGGAGGAGGTTTGATTCATACTGCTCAACACCTCGAAGTGGAGGGGGGTTGTTAGGAGAGTGGCCTGTTGAGGGTCAAATATTGCATATTAAACCCCAGTTATTATATGGATTTACGACCATGAAAATGTTTAAAGGCCCGTTTAAATCGTGTTTGTGTTGCAGGGCGAATTTACGAGCAAGTGACTAAAAAGGATGCTAAGAACGTGAATTTAACAATCTGATGTTACCAAGGTTAGGTACAGACTCCAAGGGACCAAGATTGACGGATTTACATATCACGGATCCGCAAAAATTGAGAAATTCAAGCTTAAGTGACCCAAAATTGGTCTGGAATGCAAGATCACGGGGATCCCATCATCCGTTCGGCTCGAAACTTCATACATGGTCTGAGGGACATAAATTAACCGTACACATCGAATTTCATCCATTGGATCCCAGTAGAAGTGGCTCAATGGACAGATTAGCCTATAAACCATCAATTTTGGGCCCACATGACATCTGGATATGCGTAAATTTTGGACTCAAAAGCCTTAATTGACATGAAAGAATGGATGGACGGAATGAATTTTATAAATACATCATGATGGACCCCACATATGCACAGTGTGAACGTGTACCAGCCGTGCACCCATTCACTCATAGTCGGTCAGCAGGTGCTGACCGACAAAAATTTGAAATTTTCCAAAACGAGCAGGGTAAAGACGCTGCCCGTCCAGTTTTTGATAGTGTGGCCTACTTATCATCTAGTTCGATGATCCAGACTGTCTATTCACTCTGGAGGACGGCCACACTCCTTGCCAAGCTAGCATTTTTGGCCCATGCACTTGTACGTACGTGAATTGTCAGAAAACGGAGGATGAACGGTGAAAGTAAAACGTCAGTAGACCACGTCAAAAATAATTCAAAACCATCTATTCCTAACCAGTGTTTCGCCAGCAATCCAATGAATGGATCGGATTTCTTATAAAACATCAATATGGGGCCCACCGAACACGTCTGCGCATGTACGTGCGTAAGCCTATGCACACCCGTGGAAAACTGGATTTTCTGGCCCTTTGTGGCCCACTATCTTTGATCATATTGATGATCCAAACCGTCCATCATGTAGCTTGTCCAAAAATGCCCCAAGGGACGTTGGTTCTTTGGAAAAGAAGCGAGGAAAGTGAGAGGTTTAATGGCTGTTTTCTTGACTGTGTAAAAAGCCTTATGCAGGAACCAACTCCAACAGCCGACTTTCGCCGCCCTTATAAAAGGAAAGAGAGAGAGAACGTGGAGGGGAGAGCTGAGGAGATTCGCAGGGGCCGTGGAGGCTAGGCAGATAAGAGAGTTGTTTTTTTTTTTTTTTTTTTTTCTCTTTTTCTTTTGATTTTATTTTGCTTTGTTTAAGAGATCTCGTCCACTCATGTGTGGCTAAACCTCTTAGCTAGGGCTAAGAGGTGAAGCCTATAGCATGATGGGAGACTTTGTTTGAGCTTTGTATTTACATTGAACTGATTTTAATTATAGTTTAGTTAATGAGATGTTTTTAGTATCTAATGGTCTGTTGTGACTGAAATTACAATGGGTTTGTAATGGCTTTGAGCATGTTCTTTTCCTTTTACGTTTATAACGTCAGGAAGCCCCGTTGTTCACCATAGTCTCCTGGGCATGGTCGGATGACAGTACCCTTCCTAATCTTCATACATGTGATTGGTTGGTAATTTGTTTAATTCTGTTGTTTACTTTGTCTCATGGGCATGGTTTGGTGATGGAATCCATTCTAATTCATATATACATTTCATCTCTTGAAAACTATATTAGTGGCAGTTTAGTTTAATTTTCATAAAGCAGGCGTAAGCTCTCACTGATCTCTATAAGTGGATTCTCTAAATCCCTAGTTTCTTACCCCTGATTTCTCCTAAGTTTTAGATAATTATTTCACAATTATTCCTTAAATCGCTTTGATTTAGGTTTCATCTTAGTCTAGTGATAGTTCTGGTTAGTTTTAAATAACGTACAGGTATCAGTCCCTTGGGATTCGACCTCGGTCTTATCGAGTTTATTACTACATCACAACCCTGCACTTGGGGAGTGAACATGACCATGGTCGATTTGACACCTAGGTCAGCCCATGAGGTTCCCGGAAGCTGATCTGGTGGCCCATATCTAAAGAAAATTTAATAGTCCATGCCTAAATGGTCAAGATTGATTATGATTTAGCCCTTGGCTTGATTGTCTTGATTAGAGGAATCTAGACATATTCGGGCCTGGTCTTTAGTAAACTATGAACATCTCTGCGACATATCATTTATAAGAAGAAGATTCGAGAAGATAGGGAGATGGGATTCAACTGGAGTTTTTTCGCAATCCAAGTCACCAATTCCAAAGTAATAAAGGAGATTTTCTTATTTAGAAAGCTCGCGACTTGAAAGTGAAGGATCCGACATCAGCAAGGAAGCCCTAACAAAAGTTTCACCACCTCAACAATCTATAAAAGGAGTAATCAAAGTAAATTTTCTTTCTTAGCCTAGCGTAGTTTTATATAGCTACCGCCTAGCGGTCTCCGCGACAGTACCTTAGGACTAGAGGGGACTTTTTTGGAACCTTAAGTTGTAGGACCGTGATAATTTAAATCTCAACTGAGCTAATCACACCCGCTTCAATTGTTTGTTTCGATAGTCACATCAGGTATTTATCATTTTCTTTTTTATTTTTTTATTTGGTTTTCTCACAACTTGTCAATTGTTATGAATATCATTTTCAAATATTAAAGAAATCTACAACATTTTTCCTTTTTTATTTTGCATGTGTATTGTTATTCCTTTGAAAAATATTAAATTGAGAGTGATGGTTAACAAGATCTTAAATAAGCACATAGACTCAAGTTTATTGTCACATGTAAAAAAGAACTCATTCGGAAGGCTTAGCCCCTATCTCTTCACAAATCACCTGAACAGAAGCATAAATATTGGTGGTTGAGAGGACCTTAGATCTTTGATCCCAGTCATTAATCTATTAAGCTCAACACATTTTACCCACACACAAAAACCTAATCTAGACCATCAATTACACGAGTGGTCCGGTTTGATTGAATCTGCAACAATAATACTCATGGCCTTTGATATCTTATTTATGATTTTTTAATTTACCACCATAATCTTTAGAAATAGGCATTTTACCAAATAATACCTAGAGTATTAAAAATTTAAGCGAAATGCTTTTTAAGTGAGGAAATTATAAAAATGTTGTAATATTTATTTATTTATTGAAAGTATTGAAAGTTGAGAATTACAAGGCTCAGGTAGTATTTGCAAAACATCTAACCTCTCTAAAATCCACCCCACCACGTTAGTCTTGTTAAAAAAAAACATCTAACCTCTCTAATATCCACCCCACCATAATCTTGAGAAATAGGCATTTTACCAAATAATACCTAGAGTATTAAAAATTTAAGTGAAATGCTTTTTAAGTGAGGAAAATATAAAAATGTTGTAATATTTATTTATTTATTGAAAGTATTGAAAGTTGAGAATTACAAGGCTCAGGTAGTATTTGCAAAACATCTAAACTCTCTAATATCCACCCCACCACGTTAGTTTTGTTAAAAAAAAATGTGGCCCGTTTGAATCATCAAATAGGCTAACATTTGAATTTAGATGTCTTCAAAGGTACAAACATGCGCGAGCACACACACATATATATGGAAATGGTTCTATGCGGTCCACCTCATGGGAGCTTACCATGAGGTAGAGCGGTGTGGGCCCACTGTGATGTGTGTCGAACATCTTCCCCATCAGTTAGATGCACCATTCCATGGTGGGCCTCAGGCTAAAAAATGATGTCAGTCCATGATTGTGTTGGCCACACCATATATAAAAGTTGAGAGGGGTTACCCTCCCATTAAAACATTCATAATCATTTGTTGGGCCATCCTAGATGTGTTTCACAAATCCAGCCCATCCGTTATATGCGTCACACTTTTTTTTTTTTTTACACACGCACACACATCCCCACACACTCACGCCACACGCACACACACCCCACACACGCACACCATTTGCGTCACACTTTTTTTTTTTACACACACACCGTGCGTCACACTTGGATGAGGGGTCAGACCAAGTTTCAAACGTATCTAAATTTTAGGTAGGCTCCACGAATGCTTTTATATGTTTTAATCATGTCTTCACATGATTTTAGATGGTATGACCCACTTGACTTCCATGTATGACTGATTTTTGGGATATCCCATAATTTAAAGGGGATCCGTCAAATGCACCATGTTAATGTTCGACATGTGTTACTGTAGGGCCCACATAGCTTGACCTCATGGGAAGTCGCATAGAACCATTTCCAAACCTCACTTGCTAACCTACGCAAGTTTGTACCTTTGTACACATCGTAAGTGTGTAATCGGAATGGTCCATGTGATGTGGAATCCCATAAAACCTCAAGGAAAAATTTTCACCCAGATCTAAAATTATGGTGGGCCATAGTAAAGAGAAATGCAAATCAAGGGAAGAAACTGTTTTCATTTTTCATGGCCCACCAAAGTTTTGGATTAAAGTAAAAATTAGGCCCAAAGGATTTCATGAGGTGCTACTTCACGTGGACCATTTAGATTTTGAAGTCACACTATGTATGATGAGTTTTCAAAAAAGTTCACACAAGTTCCTTGTGAACTAGTACGCAGCTACGCGTTTGTGTGTGTGTGAGTGTATATTGATATATTGGTTTGGCCAACTTATCCGTCCGTCACCTACAAAATGGCCTCCAAAACTCTCCAATTCTGCACTTTTTTTTATAGAACAAAAAGGCAGCGGTTGCGTATCATCTCCTTAAAAAGAGTACTGCACCGGAATTTTTTGTTCCTTGAAACTACCTGGTAAATTCTAAAATCTAGAGAAGTCTTGCAATAAAAATTCCTCTTTTTTTTCAGTACCGTAGATTTGTAAGCTATTGTTCAGATGTCCAGATCATTTGACCTGAACCATTTTCAATTCACAGTGTGGCCCACTACATGGGCAGTCTCTGTTGATAAATCACCCTACATGTGTATTGTAATGAGATTGATGAATCACCCTACACTTGTAATGTAACGAGATGACTCCACCATATTATTGTTCATGTTTGGTTACCTACCTTGCGATCTCACTGTGGAAAATAAGAAGAAAAGGCGTTTTAGTCTTTAACTAATTATCAATCTTCGTGTAAGAAATAAACACATAAAAAATGAGGTATGCATCTTTAATTAAAAGAAGTACGACTGTTAATGAAATTACATGACAAAGCATCCAAAATTTGTATATTACTTACCAAGCATTCAAAGTTTGGTACGTGTGTCATACATGGACGGTATCTGATTCATTGACTCACACCATGGACTGGGCACATGAGCATATGCCAAAAATGAGAGTCATCCACAGATTCCAGCCACTGATCAGACACCTTTAGAAGATTACAAATGGGTCTTTTTTAAACTCTCAACAATGAAAGGAAAAAAAAAACTAGTGTGAGTATTTTATTTATTTATTTTTTTAACACGGCCCATCAGTAGAGGTCAACAGATGAACGGTCCAAATCACATGCATGTGTGCCATATGTACCAAAAAGAGAGATTGATAAATAACTGCATCTTGTATTATTACCAATAATCCTACCATAGTTGTTTTAGTCATTAAAATTAAAAAATACTAGTATTCCATTGAAAAGGTCAGCCTTTACAAACACTCAATGTTAGCTTTTCTATATCAATTATCTACCATATATTTTTATTCTCTCTTCATTATACCACAAAATCTATATAAATAGATACAATACTGCGAAGTCTCCTAAGTCTCGCTATTAGTTATTAATCTCTGGTGCACTTCTTCTGTTATCATGGCAGGCTTTCTTTCCATTATCATCTTCCATTTATTCATCATTGTCGCCTCCGCAGAGAACCAACCTTCTGAAGTCCTGGGGCCTCCATTTGGGTTTGGGAAAGAGAAGATGAGCCACCTACGCTTCTTCTTCCACGACATCCTTAGCGGTAGAAATCCAACTGCAGTGCGAGTGGCTGATGCCCCGTCCACGAACAAATCACCTACGCTATTTGGTGCTGTGGCGATGATTGATGACCCATTGACGGAAGGACCGGACCCGAAGTCAAAGCTTGTAGGAAGAGCTCAGGGGCTCTATGCATCCGCATCACAGGAGGAGGCTGGTTTGTTAATGGTGATGAATTTCGCATTCGTTGAAGGGAAGTATAATGGGAGCACACTCAGTATACTTGGGAGGAACACGGTTTTCTCGAAAGTGAGAGAGATGCCAGTGGTGGGAGGGAGTGGGCTTTTTCGCTTCGCCCGTGGATACGCCGAGGCTCGCACCCACACCATTAATCTTACCTCCGGAGATGCTATTGTAGAGTATAACGTCTATGCCATCCATTACTGACATCTTTTTTTTCTTCAGGAAATAATATTTATATACCATTTTTTTTTTCTTATACATGTAAGCCCATTTTTATTTTCATGCACATCAAGGAGAGGTTGTTTGTAATACGATGATGTGTTTTTTTTTTTTTTTTTTTAAATTATTATTATTTTAATTTTATAATATTTGTCAATTTAGGCTCCTGTTGATCAAAATGATTTTTTTTTTTTTTTTTTTGGTTATTTGTTGACTGAGGATTTGGGTCCGCTGTCCATAGGTCTTAATGAATATAGGGTGTGATTGGTTATTGGAGAAAATATGAAGTGTCCGAGTGTTGTACTTATCTGCAGGATGCCATTCATATTCCAGGATTCGTAAGCTCCATGCATGTCCTACGCACCAAGGTTATCCTATTTGTCTAAATCATGGAGCTTGTTATTAACGAGGCTTGACCGTTAATCACATTGATAAGACTACCGTGAATTGGAAATGTTATGATTGTTGGGGGCCTTATACAAAACCTTAGGATCTAGCCTTCCAGAACAAACCGGAATTATGAAATAACAAAGCATAAATCAAAGCATCAATCACACACCACACAAGAGATTTTTACGTGGAAAACCCTCAAAGACGTAAAAACCACGGGACTTCGTCCAGATCAACAATCTATTATGAAGTAGAACGTTACAACCGATCACAAGCACACCTTACTATGATTAAACCTTTATCACTCACGCAGGAGTGGATAAACAGTAAGAGAAACAAAAAAAACTGAGAGATCTCATCGATTACAAGGACGTAGAAGCGCTGAGATATAAATTGTACCGTAGATCACCTCCACAAACATAACCTCCCTTCAACAAGCTTCCTCTCTCTCTTTCTCTCTTACACCTTTGATATCCCTCTTGTATTTTTCTATCACCATCATACCCTAGAAAAACCCTAAAGACCTCTTTTTATAGTTTTAGAAAACTCCCTTCCGCATCCCAGTTGTGAAAGGACTTGCGACACGAAATCCACACTAAATCGTGGAATGAATTTACGTAACCACGATTGATCGTACCAAGTCCACAATCAGTTGTGAGTCACCTACGACCAGTCATGGACTACCTATGATCAGTTGAGCACCTCGGAGAAATATTACTCAAAGTCGTTGGACTTTGAGTCGTGCCAAGGCTCGTACCCACGACTGGTTGAGCGCCACCCACGACCGGTCGTGGACCACTTACGACCGGTCAAATAGCGCGGTGAATTACTCCAATTTTGAAACCCGCTGCACTGTCGCTCCCCTGAACTGAGGAGGAAAATCCCATCAAATCTCTCCCTTTCCGACTCAGGAGGGATGCATCTTCTTCAAGCCAGCTTGATTTTTACAACCTCAAACTTGCCCTTGAGCAAAGCCTTGGTCATCATGTCTGACCTATTATCATCCGTGTGGACCTTCTCAAGCTGTAACATCTTCTGTTCCAAAGTATCCCTAATCCAGTGATACCAAATCTCTATGTGCTTCGACTTGGAATGCTGACTTGAATTCTTGCTCAAGTTTATAGCACTGACTATCGCAATAGACCACGTGCTGCTCCTGCTTTAGGCTAAGTTCCTGTAGGAACCTCTTCATCCAAAGTATATCTTTACATGCTTCTGTGACTGCAATGTACTCAGCCTCTATTGTCAAAAATACTACAACCCTCTATAGCTTGCTCTGCTAAGAAACTGTTCCTCCTGCTGCAATGTACTCGGCCTCTATCGTCAAAAATACTGCGACCCTCTAGAAACTATTCCTCCTGCTGCAATGTACTCGACCTCTATCGTCAAAAATACTACGACCCTCTATAGCTTGCTCTGCTAAGAAACTGTTCCTCCTGCAAACGTGCACATGAACCCCGATATAAACTTCATAGAGTCTATATCGCCTGCCATATCTGCATCTGTGTAGCCCTCTAGCACAGATTTTTCATCACCATAGCATAGACTCAACCTGGATGAGCCTCTTAGATATCACAGTATCCATTTCACTGCTGCCCAATGTTCTATACCAGGATTGACAAGATACCGGCTGACAACACCAACTGCATATGCTATGTCGTCTAGGCGTGTGCACATCATAGCATACATCAAACTTTCTATGGCTGACGCGTAGAGTATTTTTTACATCTCTTCCACTTCTACCTTCGTCTTGGGACACTGCTTGTCACTCAATCTGAAGTGACCATCCATTGGAGTACTGACCGGCTTCACTGCATTCATATTAAACCGCTCTAGGACTTTCTCAATATACTGCTCTTATGACAGGCAAAGCTTCCTGTTACTTCTGTCACGGGTTATCTCCATCCCTATGATCTGTTTAGCCGAGCCCAAGTCTTTTATCGTAAAAGACTTGCCCAACTCCTATTTCAGCCTATCTATCTTTTTGATGTCTTTTCCCATGATGAACATGTCATCAATGTATAATAGTAGAACTAAAAAATCATCATCTAAGAACTTGCGCATGAACACGCAGTGGTTCAACTCCGTTCTGTCATATCCATGCTGTAACATGAACAAATCGAACTTCTTGTACCATTGCCGTGGAGCTTGTTTCAGCCTAGACAAGCTCTTCCTTAGCCTACACACCATATGCTCGTTGCCCTTAAATTCGAACCCCTCTAGTTGGTACATGTAGATCTCTTCTTCCAGGTCACCATGGAGAAAGACAGTTTTAATGTTCTCTATCTCCAGATCCATGCTAGCTGCCAACCCAAGCAACACCCGTATGGATGTCATATTCACCACTGGTCTGACCTTGAACCGAGTATGTGAATTCTTCTGCTCAACCTTCTTTCTGAACACTCGCTTGTTACTTAAAGCTTTCTTGCCCTTAGGTAATTTCACTATGTCATAGGTTTGGTTCTTATGAAAGGATTTTATCTTCTCTTGCAAAGCTTTTAACCACTCCTCCTTATGCTTGTCGGCTAGGGCCTCAGAATAATCTTCTGGCTCTCCCCCATTCGTCGGCATAATGTACTCATGCGGCGAGTACCTCTTAGATGACTGCCTATCCCGAGATGACCTCCTCACCTGTGGCTCAACAGGTGGATTAGGTGGGGCTGCTCTCCCGGTTCATCTTCTGTAGGAACTCTCTTGTCCTCTGTATCTCGTTATACTCCCCCGTCATCAAGCACCATGGGAGGAATAATCGGATCCATGTCCTCTAGCTCACTTGATCTAGGATAGTTCTTCTCTGGGTTACCAATGTCTTCTATAGACTGATCTTCAAAGAATACCACATCTCTGCTCCCGACGAGCTTCCTCTCGGTCGGATCCCACAATCTGTAACCGAACTTTTCATCACAATACCCTAAGAACACACATTGCCTGATCTTCATATTGAGCTTGGACCTCTTGTTCTTTGGTACGTGAACGGATGCCGTACATTCAAACACCCTGAGATGACTGTACGATGGATCCTGTCCAGTTCACACATTCTCTGGTACTTCTCCATTCAACGGGGCTAATGGAGACCTGTTTATCAGATACACTGCCGTGTACATTACTTCTCTCCAGAACGTCTTGGGCAACTTTGCATGGGATAACATGCATCTGATTCTCTCAACAATGGTGCAATTCATTCACTCAGCTACACCATTATGCTGGGGGGTCTTGGGAACCGTCTGTTCATGCTATATACACAGGGACTTGTAGTACTCATGAAAGTGGCCAATGTATTCACCACCATTGTCAATGTGGATGCACTGCAATGTCTACCTGTCTCTCTCTCTCGACCATAACATGAAATAATTTAAACATACCAAAAACCTCATCCTTGAATTTTAATGCATAAACCCAAACCCTCCTAGATGCATCATCTATAAAAAGAACAAAATACGATGCCCCACCCAAGGTTTTTGTCCTCATAGGACCACAAACATTAGAATAAACCAAATCTAATGCATGTACTTTATTAACATAAGAAAAAGTTTTAACGAATAAAATTCTATGTTGTTTCCTTGATAAACAATGAAAACAGGTTTTGAGAGGCGTACCTGTCATGTCTGGAAGGAGCAGATTCCTCGCTAGTAGCTGAAGCCCTTTTTCACTCATGTAGCCTAGACGCCTGTGCCACATGTTAATGGCTAAATCTTTCGCTGCGTTTAACCTACCCTTGCACACACTGAGACATGCTTTGTAAAGGGTGCAACACTTCTTTCTTCTGGCTACGATCAACGAACCCTTGATGAACTTCTAACGCCTACCAGCAAACTGGCTTTCATAGCCATCACCATCCAACCTTCCCGTCGACATCAAGTTGAGGCGAAGGTCTGAGATATGCCTCACATCCCTAAGAACCAATGTGCAGCCCACATCGGTCTTCACACAAATATCACCGACCCATACGATTTTCGATATGCCAGAATTTCCATCTTCACGGTCCCATAGTCACCTAACTTGTAGCTTGTGAAGATATCTCTGCGTGGAGTTGCATGAAAAGAAGCTCCCAAGTCTATCACCCAATCGGTGTCCTGACTTGTAGCCATGAGACATACATCATGATCTACAGAAAGAATAACTACAACGTCACCATCTGAAGTGACCGTAGTGGAATCTGATTCATTTTCTTTCTCCTTTTCTTTTCCTTTCTTATCGTTTTTAGCCTTACGACATTCATGCTTATGGTGGCTCTTCTTGCCACAATTTCAGCATTCAACATCTTTTCTGTTACGCGACTTGCCTCTTAATTTATCTCGGGCCTTCCTACCCTTCTTGTTCTTTCCTCTCCTCCATTCGTGTGTCATAAGAGCCTCTTGCTGAGTAGACCCCTGAGACTTCCTCCTTGTCTTTTCATTGAAGAGACAGCTAGTCACCTGTTCCATGGATATCCTTCCATCTGGCGCGGAGTTACTTAGAGACACCACCAATGTCTCCCAACTGTCATGCAATGAATTAAACAATAGCAAAGCTTGCAATTCATCATCCAAGACCATCTTCATAGCGGAGAGCTGGTTTACTATATTGCTACTGCTCGGCCACAAAACCACCATCATTGAACTTGAGATTCACAAGTCGCCTTATCAGAAAATTTTTATTACCGGCTGTCTTCCTCTCATACGGCCCTTCTAGTTTCAGCCATAGGCTAGCGACTGAAGTTTCCGCAGACACATGGTGGAACAAAGAATTATCCAACCATTGCTTAATAAATCCCACCGCCTTCTTGTCAATCTTCTTCTAATCATCATCAGACGTATCCTTGAATTTTGCTGATATACCTAAAATTGGATAATATAGGTCCTTGCAATAGAGCAAGTCTTCCATCTTAGCCTTCCATATGGTCCGGTTAGAACCATTGAGGCTGATCATCCTTGAAGAGTCACCTTTTATAATTCCAAACCAATCCTACTTGTTTAATGAACTTAGCTTTGATACCACTTTGTTGGGGGCCTTGCACAAAACCTTAGGATCTAGCCCTCCAGAACAAACCAGAATTACGGAATAACAAAGCAATGAAATAAATCAAAGCATCAATCACACACCACACAAAAGATTTTTACGTGGAAAACCCTCAAAGAGGTAAAAACCACGGGACCTCGTCCAAATCAACAATCCACTATGAAGTAGAACGTTACAACCCATTACAAGCACACCTTGCAATGATCAAACCTTCATCACTCACGGAGGAGTGGATAAACAGTAAGAGAAACAAAGAAAACTAAGAGATCTCACCGATTACGAGGACGTAGAAGCGCTGAGATATACATTGCACCGTAGATCACCTCCACAAGCATAACCTTCATTCTACAAGCTCTCTCTCTCTCTCTCTCTCTCTCTCTCTCTCTCTCTCTCTCTCTTTCTCTCTCTCTCTTTCTATCTCTTTCTGTAACGCCCCGAACTTTTCGATACTCGAGCATTGAAAGTCCTTGAACGTTACCATAAGATTCAACAGGAGGTACGTGTGTGTACGTTGCTAATCAAACTGTCCTAGCCTTATATCTTTGTCGTGACACGTATCTTACCCTTGAAAAGCAACCCCTACCTAGGAATCAGGTTATCCGACCATTGATCACGTGGATTAGTACATGTACACCCCTCAAGCTAAATCGATTCGTAATCTACATTGTAATCCTTCATCCATAAGGATTTAAACAAAAGTCCCTTCATAAGAAATACTTAGAAACATCCCTAAAACCATGTGGAACCCTTAAATTTCCCAAAACTTTGTAGATCATTGATAATTACAAAAATGCCATTAACTTAAACCTCAGAATTTCAAATCAGGTGGTTCCCACTGTCTGTGTACTATGATATTCTATACCATGCCTAGGGGTCATAAATTAGCCGTTCATGACGAAATTTAGCCCTTAGATCATTATAGGAAGGGCCCTGTGGACAGATCAGCCAATAAACACCGATTTTGGGCCCACCTGACGCTTGGATATGTGTCAAACTTGGGCTCAACCCCATAAATAAGATGAAAAGATGAATGAACGGTGTAGATCACACAGATAACGGACCTGTGGACCCCACCTGCGTTGCATACACACGGCCTGCACATGCATGCGAGGTGCACAGGACCAGGACTTACGTCCCAAGTCAGTTAACCCGATGAAAATGCGAGCTCGAGAGGGAGTCTCTCTCCTCGCCTCACATCCGTGCGGACGATCATCTGCTGGGACGATTGATGGCCCACCACCGTGATCAAAACGAGAGATCTGAACCGTCCATCTTGTCCGGGAGAGGATTTCCAAAAAAACCTTGTTGTCTGTATGCGTCCATGTGCGTACTCGAAATCTTATTTAAAATTCTACCTGTGGCATGAATTGACCATACTAGGCCAATGAGCGACATTGATCCACTAAAAGTCGCTATAAGTGGGCCCCACTAAATCCTGCATCAAGACAGAAGCGATCTTTCCACAACAGACAGCGTCTGTTGTGGGAAGTTGTGGGCCGCTGCGAATGGAAATCTGAACCATCCAAGCCGTCCATCTCAAAGACCAGATAAAACCGACCATACATAAGCCCTCTCACGTAATTCCGATCAGAAACGTGCAAGGGACGTCGGACGCAAGAAGCCGGGCTGCGTGCGAAGTTGCTGCTGTGTTAGGTTTCTTGGACGCTTTCGCGTGCATAAACGATCTTACGTAGGAAGGATCTAGAAATCCTTCCTGCTATAAAAAGAACTCCATCCGACCATGAGACGAAAGAAAGAGAGAGAGAAGGAGAAGAAATGTGAGGAAGAGAAATAAGAGAGCGAGAGAGAGAAATCGGTTGCTGTCGTCCAACAAAAGAGCCAGAGCCGGCCGTAGCAGAAAAAGGAAAGGAAAGGAAAGAAAAGAAAGAAAAGAAAGAAAGGGAAAGAGAAAGATGAAAAGAAGGAAAAAAAAAGAAGAAAAGAAAAGAAAGAGAAGAAAGAGAAGAAAGGGAAGAAGAAGGAAAGAAAGGAGAGTTGGGCCGAGTTGACTCAGTGAGTCGACTCAACCAAGGTATTTTTCTGGCTGCATTGATAGAGGCGGGCAACTGAATAAGGTAAGTTTCATCCATATAATGTCTAACTCAAGTTCTCTTGACGTTAACTAGTAGTACAAACCAAGTCTTAAACCTACATCTATAGTTTAACTCTAGTATTAAGACGATCTAACCATGAGGATCACATTAATTGTACTAGAATTAGGTACTATAATGCATCCATTCGAGTCTGGTAGTGTAGGGTGTGATTAGATTCAAAAGGTGAGGGTTTTATCCTTTAAGCTTACAGTAATTTAAGTTAATTTATTTATCCTGCCTTTTACATGCCTTCTTATATTTGATCTGTCTTCATACTAGTTTATCTCGGCTTCTATATATGCTTTCATTTGACATTGCCTTTACATGTATTCCTTTTATACATCCATTTGAATAATTCATGTTATTATATGTTTCACCATTCATTATGGCCCTTTCGTGCCTTTTTCGATATGACTTATCATGTATTCCATATTTACATGTTCCTTAAGAATTATCTTATCAATTGATTTATTGGCCCTTTTGGGATTATGACATGATGTCAAATACAAGAGAATTTCTCTGAATTTATGTGAGGCCACGGGTACAAGCCTTACCCCTTCCTCATCTCTTTATTTGAGTCGGCCCTGCCACTCGTCTCTATATTTGAGTTGGATCTCCCACTCGTCTTTATATTTGAGTTGGCTCTGCCACTCTCCTTTTGTTGAGTTGACCATTGTCACTCTTCTCTTGTTATGTTGGCCATTGCCACTTTTGCTGAGTTGACCATTGTCACTCTTATCTTTATTATATTAGCCTTGTGCCGTCTATCTTTAAAGGCATGGGCATGTGTCTTGTTATTACAGAACCTCCATGATTCAGTTTATATTCTTGATAATTCATCTATATTCTCTATAAGTGCAAGTGATGTGTAAGATGTATCACAACTAGTGATTCAAATATTTTATCATGGACGTAATGTGCTCTAGGTAGAGACCCTTTTGAGGCACGTGAGTCCTTGAGCCTTCGGGTAGTGGTGCACAACTCGATGTGTGTAATTCTCTACTATAGTGTCACACCACCTCGGGATTGGATGTCACAAATAGTCGCTCCATGAATAAATCATTGCACGTAATTCACCCAGCTCATGTTGTTGTGTGCTCTGAGGTCCCCTCGCAAATCCACGGTAGCATTGGCCATGCCGGAGAATATCCGTAGTTATGGGATGCGGGTCGAGCCGGTTATCCATAAATCGTATTCCACAATGTGATGATCACTATGTATGATGAGCCCCACATACTTTGTTAGACATGCATCTCATGTAGGTTGTTTGTGCATGCTGATACCTCGTGTTAGTGGAGCACGAGACATATCAGACCCTTACTTTACTTGTTATGTATCTCTTGAATTATTGTTAATCTTGAAGGATAACCTTCACTATGAGTAGGGCATTGACCCTCTCCCAACCGTATAGATGATGCAGGTGACGAATAGATTGAAGACTTAGAAGATTACTTCCCTATAGAAGATTATCTTGAAAGACTAAGAAGACAGTTTCATTATTTAGTTTCATATTTTCGTTGTAAACTCTGATGTTGTAATAAACCTCCCATTAAGAGGGCATTTGATTATACTTTTTATTCTGATGAAATATAATCAATACAGTTAATTTTATTCTTGTGAATGTTACCTTTATGAATGTATCTGGATGTGAACCAAATGAAAAAAAATGGTGTGATTTTCTAAAGCATCCAATTTATATATCATTAACACTCAGTTTCCTTGGGCATGAGTATAAACACTGGCCGTGAAAATTCGGGCTGTTACACTTTCTCTCTCTCTCTTGTGTTTTTTTATCACCATCATATCCTACAAAAATTCTAGAGACCTCTTTTTATAGTTTTAAGAAACTACCTTCTGCATCCTAGTTGCGAAAGGACTTGCGACACGAAATCCGTACAAAATCGCATAACGAATTTGCATAACCACGACTGGTCGTACCGAGTCCACGACCGGTCGTGAGCCACCTACGAGCGGTCGAGCACCCCGGAGAAATATTACTCAAAGTCGCTAAGGCTCGTACCCACGACTGGTCGAGCGCCACCCACGACCGGTCGTGGACCACCTACGACCGGTCGAGCAGCGCAGTGAATTGATCCGATTTTTCAACCCGCTGCACTGTCTCTCCCCTAAACTGAGGAGGAAAACCTCATCAATGATGAAGAGGAGGTGGATTTCCTTTTTGTGTCAAACATTAGCACAATTGGTTCCGTGATCCGGACCATTGGGCTTGAATCATGGATGAATCAATAACAGCTCGTTTTGTTACAATATGTCTATGAACTAGGAAGTGTTGAATAAGATTACATCCAACCAAAGGAAATTGATGACAAGTGCATGGAGCAGAGAGGAGATCATTGTCTTTCTTCTCAAATAGACCATCCGAATAGAGAGAGAGAGAGAGAGAGAGAGAGAGAGAGAGAGAGAGAGAGAGAGAGATTATGTAAACTAGAATAAAATACAATTAAATGAAGTGTTGCTTACAATATAGTTGATGGGCTTACATAAGCAAAGTGGAGAAGCACTAGACTCCTTAAGCCAATTCAAAGGAAATCTTTCTGAAATTGTAAAATTTAATAAAAATAGTAAAAGACAGCTGATCCCACCTAAACAGGTAAATGACTCTTAGGTGACTAAAACAAAAAATTTGGACCAAAACGCTCTTAAGGAAAGAAAAAAAAAAAAAAAAAACATTATAGGGGTCATTGCTAGCTTTCCATTAACAACATATTATACATAAGATTCTGATTACCGGTTGCAAAGTTATGGTCGAAAGCCGTGTTTTTTTTCCTTTTTTTTTGGGCAACGGATTGAACTTTGCCATTCAAATTTCCATGTACTTGTCGAGAAACTATTTTACATTAGTCCTATCCACTTGAATATAACTTGTCCTCGAGTTAACCGGTAGTTGTGCTTGCTCTGAGGTGCATGATATTGAAATAAATCTGCAACGTTGAAAATCGACGAGATTGCAAAAGTAATCATGGAGATCAACAACACGTGAATTAGCATTAATCTTCCAAAGTATTTGGAATGGCCCGATCTTGTTGTATTTCGGCTTATTGTAGTTCCCACACGAAAGTGCTCTTTTGGTAGGCGAATCATCATCATGTAGCCTTCCTAATATTTGGACTCCTACAAATTCTTCTCAACATGCTTTTGCATTGTCACGATTTTCTCTATCACGTTTTCTGTGGCAACACTTATCCCCAATAGCTTGATAATGGCAAGTTTAGTGTACGCTCAGTCCTATCATTTTCCCATAGATTTATTCATTATCTTGATGAAACAAACTCAGCCCAAGTAAGAGAAAAGTCCCCACTGCTGGAATGCAGATTTACACACATGTTAAAGGAGATCTAAATCCTCCAAAAGTTGCATGGTGACTTGTCTCCTCGACTCTATATAGCCATAGAATTACTCTCTCCTAAAAGGTCTTCTTGGCTCTATACAGCCATATAGCATTACTTTCTCCTAAAGCCACACCAAAGTCGCGCAATACTAGTGGCTAAGTGTTGGGGGCCTTGCACAAAACCTTAGGATCTAACCCTCTAGAACAAACCAGAATTATAGGATAATAATGTAATGAAATAAATCAAAGCACCAATCACATACCACACGAGATTTTTACGTGAAAAACCGTCAAAGAGGTAAAAACCACGGGACCTCGTCCGGATCAACAATCCACTATGAAGTAGAACGTTACAACCGATCACAAGCACACCTTGCTGTGATCAAACATTCATCACTCATGCAGGAGTGGATAAACAGTAAGAGAAACAAAGAAAACGGAGAGATCTCACCGATTATGAGGACGTAGAAGCGCTGAGACGACTGCTCCCTTCCACAAGCTTCCTCTCTCTCTTTCTTCTCTCTCTCACACCCTAAACCCTTTAGCAAACCCTTGTAAAGCCTTTAGGAAACCTTCTTGTAATTTTTCTCATGTGTGAAAAACCCTAGAAAATCCTTTTTATAGTTTTAGGAAACTCCTTTCTGCATCCCTATTGCGAAAGGACTCAAATCCGTAATTTCGCGCAAAAACTGCGTAACCTAGGACTGGTTCTAGAAATTTCAGGACTGGTCCTAGCCGCCTACGACTGGTCGTAGCTCACCTATGACTGGTCGTAGACCACCTACGACTGGTCGTAGCTCACCCATAACTGGTCGTTGACCGCGGAAAAAATTAGTAACAATTCGCTGGATTTTGAGTCGTGCCAGAGCTCGAACCTACAACCGGTCGAGCGCCTCCCACGACCGGTCGAAGACCATCTACGACCGGTCGAGTAACGTGATGAAACCCTCCAAAATTTCAACCACTGCACCGTCTCTCCTCTGAACTGAGGAGGATAACCCCATCAAATCTCCCCCTTTCCGACTCAGGAGGATTTCACCTTTTTCAAGCCAGCCAGGTTTCTACAAACCTCAAACTTGCCCTTGAGCAAAACCTTGGTCATCATGTCTGACCCATTATCGTCTATGTGGACTTTCTCAAGCTGTAACACCTTCTGTTCCAAAGTATCCCTTATCCAGTGATACCAAATCTCTATGTGCTTTGACTTTGAGTGCTGACTTGGATTCTTGCTCAAGTGTATAGCACTTTGACTATCGCAATAGACCACGTGCTCCTCCTGCTTCAGGCTAAGTTCCTGTAGAAACCTCTTCATCTAAAGCATCTCTTTACATGCCTCAGTGACTGCAATGTACTCGGCCTCTATAGTCGACAATGCTACGACCTTCTGTACCTTGCTCTGCCAAGAGATCGCTCCCCGAGCAAATGTAAACATGAATCCCGATGTAGACTTCCTGAAGTCTATGTCGCCTGTCATATCTGCATCTGTGTAGCCCTCTAGCACAAGTTTACTGTCACCATAGCATAGGCTCAACCTAGATGAGCCTCTTAGATACCACAGTATCCATTTCACTGCTGCCCAATGCTCTTTACCAGGATTGGCAAGATACCGCTGACCACGTGCTCCTCCTGCTTCAGGCTAAGTTTCTGATGGATGTCATCTTCACCACTGGTGAGAATATCTCCTCGAAGTCTATGCCTTTCTTCTGACTGAACCCTTTTATCACAAGTCTGGCCTTGAACCTCGTCTATGAATTCTTCTGATCAACCTTCTTTCTGAACACCCACTTGTTGCTCAGAGCTTTCTTGCCCTTAGACAGTTTCACCATGTTATAGGTGTGGTTCTTATACAAGGATTCCATCTCCTCTTGCATAGCTTTCAACCACTCCTTATGCTTATCGGCTAGGGCCTCAGAATAATCTTTTGGCTCTTCCCCATCAGTCAGCATAATGTACTCATGCGGTGATTACCTCTTGTGTAAGACCCGTATCCTAGATCGTACCATTGCATAGGCTACAGCGGTCCTTTCGGTCGAGTTTCGGCAACCTTCGACCAGTATCCGACGTTTGCACGCGATCCTAAGCCGAGTCCTGCATACTGAAGTCGGCTCGAACCGAAACCTGTACCTTAGCGACTGCGCCGTCGTCGCGGTTCTAACGCCGCGACTCGTGCATGACCCGATACCCAAGGTAGAAGATGTAGGCCCACATTCAATTTAAAGAAAACATCACGCGTTACGAATTACGAGAAAATATCTACGTGATGTCCCATCAATCAAGTACACATCACACATCAAGTCAAGAACAACTAACCCATGCCATGCCCATAGCTCTTACACAAGCAACCCAAAGTTAACTTTCACATCACTTCCATCACTCCACCCAACCACCACATCACCCATCACTTCTCTCAACCATCACATCCCTCTCTCTTTCTCAAAATCAAAATCCCAAGAAACCCATAAGCCTCACACGTCCACAATTTTTTCAAGGAGAGAAAAAGAGAAGTGAATAGTGTGGCCCACTTTCCATCCCAAAATCTTCCATCCTAGCCCTTGAATCTTCATCTCCCTCCATCAAAGTGAAGCACAAGGAAGTCGACTTTCCAACGGACCAAGAAGATCAGACGGTGGGTGCTTCTATAGGTGTAGATTTCTTATTTTGATGATGGGCCAAGTGAGGCCTACCAACCGATGGTATGCATTTCACTTTAGACCCTTGATGTGGCCGATGACCTACTTTAATTTCAAGATCAATCCATGATGGGGCCATTCTGCATGGACCCCACCATGATGTTTACTTTCTTTGCATAATATGGTCATTTAGAACGTCCATTTCGGTGGAGAAAGGATCTCCACCGTTGATTTGATCGGTGGGCCCATATGAAATGGGGCCCACTTAATGTATGTTGTAGATCATGCAAGGGAGGGCCCATAATACCGGGGTCCCTCCATCACTCGGATTTCTCTCTCTCTCTCTCTCTCTCTCTCTCTCTCTCTCTCTCTCCTCTTTCTTTCTTTATTTTGTGGCCCACATGATGTGTATGTAGCATTTAAACCATCCATCAAGTGGACCCTATGGCCATCCAAGCCATGTGGGTCCTACATTAAAGATGATGGGTAAGCACAAATATCAGATTTCTATGGGTGGGCCATGTTCACGTGGAGCCCACCTTAATATGTGTTATATCCAAAACCTTCCAGTGTCTGGGACGCTGGACGTCAGTGAATGGAAAACACAGATATCAGCTTGAATTCAAGCTTATTGGCTAGGCTACTTGTGTAGGTTCCATCTTGATGTATTGGTTTAATCCATGCCGTCCATCCCATTCTCCACCTAATTTTAGGCGTTGAGTCAAAATTTAGGGCCAATCCAATAATCTGGCGGGCCGTAGCGAACAGAACAGTGGCCTTACCGTTAAAAATCTACCCCGACGTTTCTTTATGCCAAAAACATGCCGCTTATCGATCTCATTGGGTCGATCCGGGGTCGTAGAATCCAATGGTCGGACCAAATTTTTTAGATGTGGGTCCCACCTATTAAAAACCATAAGAATACTAGTTTTCAAAAAAAATAATAATAAAGAAAGCAGCGCTGCTGCTGTTGCTGATGGCGCAGGCAGCGCCTGCTGCCAGCTGCGGGCGGGCGTCCCAGTAGGAACCCACGGCCCCTACCGTGGGCCCCACCATGATGTATGATTTGTATCCACGCCATCCATCATGGTGGCCCAGGTCCACGTGACCTTATGAACAAGTTTGGATGGCAAATAACATCACCCAGGTCCCACTTGATCTTATGAATAGGTTTGGATGACAACTAAACATTTCAGTGGGCCCCTGACCACGTTGCATGACAAACAAATATCGCAGTGGGCCCCCTGACTACGTGATCTTATGAATAGGTTGTATGGAAAATAAACATTCCAGTGGGCCCCAGTTTTCCCAGGTCACGTGTGACCTTATCAAAGGGTTGGATGGAAAATAAATATTACAGTGGGCCCTCCCTGTCCATGTGACCTTATGAATAGGTTGTATGACAAATAAGCAGTGCAGTGGACCCTCTGGTCCACGTGATCTATAAACAGGTTGGCTGGAAAATAAATGTTATAGTGGGCCCCTTGGTCCATGTGACCATATCAATAGGTTGGCTGGAAAATAGGCATTTTGGTGGGCCCCCTATTCATGTGACCTTATCAACAGATTGGATAGGAAAATAAACATTATGGCTGGCCTCACATGAGGATCACTTTGGATGCATATGGACCCATGTATGTAGACCCATCTTGACATGTATATAGGCCCAATGTTGAGGCCCACTGTAAGATCCTTATCTTGGTCCGTACCTTTCCGTAGACTTCCGCGGTCTTACCGGTCGAATTTCAGCAACCTTCGACCCTTAACCGAAATCGACGCGCGATCCTGAATCATATGCCGACAATCCGAGTTGACTCAACCCGAGACCAATATCATAGCGACCGCGCCATCGTTGCGGTTCCGATGTCGCGACTCGCGCCCCGAGGCGATACCCTGATCAAGAGATATGGGCCAACGTTCGGTGTGAGAAAATATTGCGCATTGCGAAAACCAAGAGAATCTCTACGATGTGTCATATCAATCACATCAATCCCATCAATCAATCACCCATCAATCCATTGTTCACTCCCCAAGTGCAGGGTTGTGATGTAGTAATAACTCGGTAAGACCGAGGTCGAATCCCAAGGGACTGAAACTTGTACGTTATCTAAAATTAAATAGACATTGAACTAGAAAAATATGAATTCTAAATCAAGTATAAATTGAGGAATAATGATGGAATAATTTTCTAAACTTAAGATAAATCAGAGGAAGAGAAACTAGGGATTCAGAGGATCCACTTGTAGAGATCAGGGAGAACTTATGCTTGCATCAAAAATTATGAAAATTACTAAACTGCCGTTGATCTAGTTTTCAAAGAGATGAAAGGAAGATAAATTAGAATGGATTCCATCACCAAACCATGCCCACAGACTATGGCAAACAACAGAATTAAATTAATTACCAACCAATCATATGTATGAAGGTTAAGAAGGGTACCGTCATCCAATCATGCACAGGAGACTATGGTGAACAACGGGACGTCCTAACGTCATAAACATAAAAGGGATAAGAAAATATTCAAAGCATTGCAGACCCATTGTAATTTCAGTCACAACAGACCATTAAAGACCAAAAATATTTCCATTAAAATCAAACTAAAACCAACTTCAATTCAAAAATTAAAATTAAATTAAAAGCATATAATCTCTCATCTCACTACAAGCTTCACCTCCTAGCCCTAGTAAGGAGGATTTAGCCTGCCATGGATGGGCTCAATCCAAATAAATAAAGAGAAAAAGAAAAGGAAAAGAAAAGGGAAAGAAAAAACCAAGCTCCTCTCTCTCTCTTCTGCCCACGTTGAAACCCAAGCTCGAGCCCTCTGTTCTTCCTCCCCAGACCCTGAATGAATGCTCCCCACGTCCAAAACCTCCTTATATAGCTGCTGGAGTGGTGAAAATTGGATTTGAATCGGATTTGGAAAGCTATGCATGCCCATTGAAAGCTTTTTCGCAGCCAAGTTCGGTGCCTCGAAACACGCCACTTTCCTTGCTCAAATTCCAAAGAAACACCGTCCCTTAGGATTTCATTGGGTCCTCTACATGATAGACGGTTCATATCTGCCATATGATCAAAGATGGTGGCCCAAAATCGCCTGGAAAAATTGATTTTCGCGGATGTGCGAAACATTTCGTACCATTTCGCTATTGTGATCGGTGGGCCCCACAGAAGCTTTTTCTGGAAAATCCACCCCATCCATTGCATTCAGAACGAAATTTCAGTCAAGAATGGATGGTTTTGAACGTCCATTGACGTGGCCCAGAGAAGAAATCACAGAAGAATCAGTTTTGAACGTTACCGAGCAGCCCTTTTGTGGCCTCTGTATCTCACACGTGTGCACGCATGGGTGAAAAGTGATAACATGGTTTTGTAGTTCTCGCGGCTGTCTACACGGTGGACGGTTCAGATCGAGCTTATGGAGCACGTGTGGGGCCCACAGATGATCGCAAAAACGGCCAGCGGCCGTGCGTCCGCTGCACCTTACGCAGAGAGGGAGAGAGAGACGGGTCAGCGCTTGCGCTGACCCGTTGGTTGGTCCGGTGCGGCTCGCGTGTGCGTGCACTGAATGCACGCACACCCTCATGTGGGGTCCACTGTGATGTTCACGAGAAATCCGTGCCGTCCATCCTGTTTCCAATCGTATTTAAACCGTAGAGACAAATTTTAAAGCATATCCAGATAGCATGTGGGCCCCAAATCATGATTTTACGGGCTGATATGTCAGTTGGGGCACTTTCCGAGATCTTCAATGGCTGAAATTTTATATGTACGGTTAATTTATGGTCCTCAGGCGACGTATGAAGTTTCGAGCCGAACGGATGGTGGGAACCTCGTGATCTTACATTCTGGACGTCCTTCAGGCCACTTGAGCTTCAATTTCTAACTTTTCTCGGATTTCTGACCTTGTATATTTGTCAATCTTGGTCCCCTGGAGTGTGTCCCTTGCCTGTGGCGTCAACAGAGTGTTAAATTCATACTTTTAGCAACTTTTTGCATTTCATGCTTTCAACTACACCCTGTATCACAAACACGGCAAAACGGGCCATTAAACGGCATTATGTACATAAATTCAGGTAATAAATGGGGTCTAATATGCAGTATTTGACCCTCAACACAACCCCCAACCAGCATTTTGCTAGTCCCGAGCAAAATATGCGAAAAATAAGTTGAGACTTATATGAAAATTTCTGTAAAGCCGAATGATTTTTGAGAAATAATCCAGTCATTAGAATTCTACGATTCATGAATATTGGGCATTATTTTCTCCTGAACTCAAGCGCACGGTAGACTTCATAATCAAGTGTAAAGTATCAATCCATCAATTAGAAAAATTTTAAACATTGAGATCCATGGATATATAGTCTAATCTCGGCTTATCATCATTAAGAGATCCAATCGTCAATTTCATGAAATCATTGGTAACCGACAAGAAAATTCATGATAACTAAAACCTAATCCAAAACTTGCCTCATAGATTAGCCTATTAACTTTTGATTTTTCTATTCAAAGTAATGCCAAGGAAGGGGAATCAAATCCTCACCTATAAGGAGCAAACCTATGGTGAAGATCGTACACCTGACTCTTTTTAGATATCATTCATGGGTAATTAACTCCACACCTATAGGGAGCAAACCTATGGTGAAGATTAATTATCCAACCTTTCCAATTTTTATACCATGATGGCAAGATATTTCAGGCTGGTTCCTTTCGTGCTTAGTGATTACCAAATTAACCCTTCAATATCAGACTGAAGTCTTAATGTGCAAGCAAGACGTGTCCTGAAATCATGATTCAATCAATGTTTACAACTTCTAATCATGGATTAATAATTCACTTAACTATGAAATCTAACAGATACGGAATCCAAGAGTCATAAATCCACCATTATGTACCTTGAAAATTTAAATTAGGGATATCTGTCAAAATCACTTCGAATTCATAAAAATTTTCAGAAAAATTTAAAATTTTTTTCACAATTGTTGCTCAAGACCAAGAAAATACTGATTAGGTTACCTAATTTCTCACCCCCAACCTAAAATCTACATTATCCTCAATGTAAAAGATATGAACATGCAATGCACATGGGACAACGAAAGTAAATGAGAAGTGATGGGAAGATAGTACCTGAATAACGAATCAAGAGAGTTTCCAATAGATCACGGCATAGAAGCTTGTCAGCATGAGAGAGAAAGCAGAACAAAAATAACAAAAATAAAATCCTACCTATACCACTTTCGCAGGTGCTCTCGATTGCATTTAGCGTATGCAACAAGCCTTTAAACCCCTAGGTTACCCCTAGAGGACGAGTTGTAGTCTCGTGAGGGTTTGCAGTAATGTTACCCACAAACATTGAACTAATTAAAGAATGAAAAGGAATAAAAAAGCTAGGTTGCCTCCCAGGACCGCTAAATTTACCGTCTTCAGCCAGACAAATAAAACAACTATCCTAGACCTATGAAAGCGATAAACCTACCTATACCTCCATCAGACTAGGATATCAGTCCTGGTAAACAGGAGCAATCAGAGGCATGGACATGTCCTCTGAATCAAATGTCTCAACAAATGGCTTTAATCGATGTCCATTAACTTTAAACTCCTTGCCATTGTCGGGATCTCTTATCTCGACGGCCCCATGAGGATAAGCAGTAACAACAATGTAAGGGCCGGTCCAACGAGATCGAAGCTTACCCGGAAAGAGATGTAGTCGAGAGTCATACAAGAAGACTTTCTGACCTGGCGTGAATGATTTCCGTAGAATATGTTGATCATGAAACGCCTTCATCCTGTCCTTGTAAATTCTTGAGTTCTCATACGCATCGTTCCGGATTTCTTCAAGTTCATTCAACTGAAGTTTGCGTAGCGAGCCAGCGTTGTCCAGATTGAAATTCAGATTTTTGATCGCCCAGTATGCTTTATGTTCCAATTCCACAGGCAAGTGACAGGCTTTCCCATAGACAAGTCTAAAGGGAGATGTTCCAATAGGAGTTTTGAAAGCAGTACGGTACGCCCATAAGGCATCGGTCAATCGGATTGACCAGTCCTTACGATCAGGGTTAACCGTTTTCTCTAGGATATGTTTGATCTCCCTATTGGAAATCTCAGCTTGTCCACTTGTCTGTGGATGGTATGGGGTGCTCACCTTATGAGAGATACCGTATTTCTTCATTAAGCTCTCAAATGGTCTATTGCAGAAGTGTGAGCCCCCGTCATTAATGATGGCTCGAGGCGTTCCAAACCGCGACAGGATATTTTCTTTCAAAAATTTAATGACCGTGCGATGGTCATTTTTGCGGCACGGAATTGCTTCGACCCATTTAGTGACATAGTCTATGGCGAGCAAAATATACAGATTTCCAAATGATTGGGGGAATGGTCCCATGAAATCAATACCCCAACAATCAAATGCTTCTATAATAAGGATGGGATTCAAGGGCATCATATTTCAACGGGACAATGCTCCCAATTTCTGACAACGCTCACAAGCCTTGCAAAACTCATGAGTGTCCCTGAACATAGTGGGCCAGTAGAAGCCACACTATAAAATCTTGGCCGTGGTCTTTTTAGCAGAAAAGTGACCACCACAGGCCTATGAATGACAGAAGGAGATGACACTCTGATGCTCATCGTCTGGTACGCATCTCCTTAAGATTTGGTCTGGGCAATATTTAAACAAATATGGATCGTCCCAGAAAAAGTTACGCACCTTGGTAAAGAATTTCTTCTTATCTTGTGACGTCCAGTGTGTCGGTATGGCACCTGTAGCAAGATAATTAGCAATATCAGCGAACCAAGGTGAATGGGAGACTCTAAACAGTTGTTCATCAGGGAACATGTCGTTGATATGGGTCGCCTCAAGGGAATCAGAGGTATTAAGGTGAGAAAGATGATCGGCCACTACGTTCTCTACTCCCTTTTTATCTTTGATTTCCAAATCAAATTCTTGGAGTAGAAGGATCCATCGCATCAAGCGGGGCTTAGAATCATTCTTAGAAAGAAGATACTTAAGGGCCGCATGGTCTGTGTAAATGATGATCTTGGATCCGATCAGATAAGATCTAAATTTGTCCAAAGCGAACACTACGGCTAAGAGTTCCTTTTCCGTAGTCGAGTAGTTCACTTGGGCAGGATTTAGAGTCCTACTTGCGTAGTGAATAACGTAAGGCCACTTATCTTTTCTCTGGCCTAGAACCGCTCCAAGAGAATAATCAGAGGCGTCGCACATAATTTCAAAAGGAAGATTCCAGTCAGGTGGCTACATGATAGGTGTAGTGGTTAGCATGCCCTTAAGCTTAGTGAAAGCTTCTTGGCACTGCTCAGTCCACTCGTATGGTGTATCCTTTTGAAAAAGATTACATAAAGGACGAGAGAGGAGACTAAAGTCCTTTATGAATCGTCTGTAAAAGCCTGCGTGTCCTAGGAAGGATCGCACATCTCTGATGTTCTTGGGTGGAGGTAGGTTAGAGATAAGATCGATTTTTGCCTTATCTACCTCGATTCCTTTGGACGAGATGATATGCCCAAGGACAATTTTCTTTTGAACCATAAAATGACACTTCTCCCAGTTAAGTACCAAATTCTTTTCTTCACATCTTTTCAGCACACATTTAAGACTTGCTAAGCATTCGCTAAAAGATGAACCAAAAACAGAGAAATCGTCCATGAAGACCTCTAGATATTTCCCCACCATGTCAGAAAAGATACTCGTCATGCATCGCTGAAAGGTGGCAGGGGCATTACATAGCCCGAATGGCATCCTTCTGTAAGCAAAGGTGCCATAGGGACATGTAATTGTGGTCTTTTCCTGATCCTCAGGGGCGATTTCAATCTGATTATAACCTGAATACCCTTCAAGGAAACAATAATAGGAATGACCAGCTAGCCTTTCCAGGATTTGATCAATGAAGGGCAAAGGAAAGTGGTCTTTCCTTGTGACGGTATTCAGCTTCCTGTAGTCAATGCACATTCTCCAACCAGTAGTAACTCTGGTTGGTACGATTTCATTATTGGCATTGGCTACGATGGTGATCCCGGACTTCTTAGGAACTACCTGAGTTGGACTCACCCATTGACTATCGGATATGGGGTAAATGATCCCCACTTCCAATAGTTTGAGAACCTCGGCCTTAATCACTTCCTTCATGTTTGGATTTAGTCTACGTTGTGATTGCCGAACAGCCTTTGCATTGTCCTCAAGATATATACGGTGAGTACAAATCGATGGGTTAATTCCCTTGAGGTCCGCTATCGTCCATCCAAGAGCTCCCTTATGCTCAATGAGAGTAGATATCAGCATACTCTCCTGTTCTTTCTCCAGGTGGGCAGAAATCACCATCGGATATGTCTCATCTTGACCTAAATAGACATATTTTAAATCAGAGGGCAAAGGTTTTACGTCAAGCTTCGGTGGCTTGAGGTTAGACGGTAGAGGCACTACATAAGTTTGGGGCAATTCTTCAATGTGTGGCCTCCACCGGTTAACTTCAAGTACCGGTGCAGTATCAAGCATGGCACACGTCTCCCTAATTATATCATCATCAAGATCATGGGAGTGGGCCAGGCACGTCTCTAGAGGATCAGAGGATAAGGTGAGATATGTTCTATCTTCCACAAAAGAATCAATCATGTTAACATCGTGGAAATCGTCATCATCCTCTGAGTTGCTGCCGTTATTGAAAAAGATATTTGATTCCAATGTCAAATTTCCAAAGGACATAGTCATGACACCATTCCTGCAATTGATAATTGCATTTGAAGTGGACAGGAATGGACGACCAAGAATGACGGGAATCTGAGTGCTCGTGTCATTGATGGGTTCGGTGTCCAAGATGATAAAATCAACAGGGTAGTAGAATCTATCCACCTGGACCAACACATCCTCGATGATCTCTCTTGGTATACGAACAGAACGATCAGCAAGTTGTAGTGTGGTTCGAGTGGGTTTTAATTCACCCAACCCTAACTGTTGGTATACAGAATAGGGAATCAGATTGACGCTCGCTCCTAAGTCAAGAAGTGCGTGATCAATTCGATAGTTCCCGATTATACATGATATGGTTGGGCAACCGGGATCTTTGAATTTTTGCGGCACATCTTGTTTTAGGACGGCACTCACTTTCTCAGTCAAGGAGATTTTCTTTTGAACACTTTTCCGTCGTTTGGTAGTATATAAGTCCTTTAGAAATTTAGCATATAAAGGAATCTGTTTTACAACATCAAGCAGAGGAATATTGACTTTTACTTGTTTCAACACCTCTAGGATATCCTGAGAGTTAGATAGACGTTTTGGTTCAACCAACCGTTGGGGAAACGGAGCAACTGGCTTTTCTAGAGGTTCCGGTTCAAATTTTTGTGGGGCGCCACTAGATCCATCATTGTTGTCATCTTCTGGTTCTTGAGGCTTTTCGGGCCTAACCGGAAGGGTTTTATCAATAACCTTCCCACTCCTAAGAGTGGTGATGGATTTAGTGTGCCCCATTTGATTTGAAGAGCTGGGATCACCTGTCTCGTATTGCGGTTTCGGATTAGGGAGTGATTGTGCAGGGAGCATCCCTTTTTCCATAGCCGTCATACGTGAATCTATTTTTTGCATAAAATCTGAAATTCCTTTCATTGTCCGAGCCAGCTCTTGTATGGAGAATTGAACCGATTCTTCTTGAGGTTTCCCCTGATTTGGATTTTGATTGAAGAAACCTTGAGGGGTAGCAGTTTGTCCGTTCCTCCAACTAAAATTTGGATGATTTTTCCAGCCAGGATTGTATGTATTAGAGGGTGGTCCATTGAAAGGTCTTTGATAGTTATTTACGACATTAGATTGTTCATTCAATACATCTCGAAAGGCAGGTATTGAAGGACAATTTTCAGTAGTATGAATGTTGCAATCACAGATGCCGCAAACACTTTCATTAACCTTTTCCTTCCTTCCTTCCATGGCCTCAAATTTTCTGGTAAGATTGGCCACCTTAGCGTTAAGATCATTATCCTCTTTCAGGAGATATATTCCTCCTTTTTCCCTTGAATGAGTCGGCCTAGACGTGGTGTTCGTTCTTGGGTAATAGTCCCATGATTGTATTTTTTCCGCGAGACTATCGAGGTAATCCCATACCTCGTCGACATTTTTATTAATAAAATCTCCGTTACACATTGTCTCGACCATTTGGCGCATGGAAGATGTTAGCCCATCATAGAAAAAATTCGTAATGCGCCATATTTCAAAGCCATGTTGTGGGCATGCATTAACCAGATCCTTGAACCTTTCCCAACATTGGAAGAATGTTTTATCTTCCTTTTGGGCAAAGTTCATGATTGCTCTCCTGAGGGTAATTGTCTTATGATGTGGGAAAATTTTCTTTATAAATTCCCTCTGCAAATCATTCCATGTGCCAATGGACCTAGGACGCAGTGAATGTAACCACGTCTTGGCTTTTTCTTTCAAGGAAAATGGAAAGAGTTTCAGCCTAATAGTATCCTCGGATACATTAGGAAAGTATAAGGTGCCTATGATTTCATCGAACTCTTTCAGATGCAAATATGGTTCTTCAGAATCAAGCCCATGGAACTTAGGAAGGAGTTGGATAACCCCTGGCTTGATGTCCATATGTCCTGTATTCTCAGGAAAAATCATGCATGAGGGCGTACTCACCCCCGCCGGTTGTAAATAATCTCGTAAAGTACGAGGCGGGGGTGCCTGATGCACCTCATTCTCATCATGTACTTCCTCAACCCCTGGTTGGGGTAGTGCTTGAGGTTGATTTTCAGCCATAACGTCTTCTAACTCAGGAGAATTCAAGTGGTGTCTAGTCCTGCGATGGACAGTCAACCCCTCAACTAATCCTCCTTCAGTCACGAGACGTCGAGTGTTGTCGCGTGCCCAATGGGGCATAAAACACACTCAGCCCTCAAATTCTAATTTAAACCTAAAAAAGAAAATAAAAATCTAGGAAAAGGGCGGGTTGGAGAGAAGTTACCAAATCGGAGTTCCTAAGTTAAAAACCTGCAAAACAAACCAAAATAAGTTAGTTTCTAAGAATAGGAAGTCCTAATTAAAAGTAAACTAATTTCTGGAGAAAATAAGAATTTCCAAAGAAAGGGAAATTAGAAAGAGCTTACTAGATTAGAAGTTTCCTACAAAATAGAAAAATTAAGTTAGTTCTAAAAATCAGATAGAAGGAAGAATAGCAAATTTCTAAAGTTAGGAAAAATTTCTAATAAGGAAAATAACTAAGCTTCTAAACCTAGAATTAAAAATTTCTAATAAGAAAATCTAATCCTAAAACTAACTAATTTCAGAAAAACGTAGCCGACAGTCCCCGGCAACGGCGCCAAAAACTTGTTCACTCCCCAAGTGTAGGGTTGTGATGTAGTAATAACTCGGTAAGACCGAGGTCGAATCCCAAGGGACTGAAACTTGTACGTTATCTAAAATTAAATAGACATTGAACTAGAAAAAGATGAATTCTAAATCAAGTATAAATTGAGGAATAATGATGGAATAATTTTCTAAACTTAAGATAAATCAGAGGAAGAGAAACTAGGGATTCAGAGGATCCACTTGTAGAGATCAGGGAGAACTTATGCTTGCATCAAAAATCATGGAAATTACTGAACTGCCGTTGATCTAGTTTTCAAAGAGATGAAAGGAAGATAAATTAGAATGGATTCCATCACCAAACCATGCCCACAGACTATGGAAAACAACAGAATTAAATTAATTACCAACCAATCATATGTATGAAGGTTAAGAAGGGTACCGTCATCCAACCATGCCCAGGAGACTATGGTGAACAACGGGACGTCCTAACGTCATAAACATAAAAGGGATAAGAAAATATTCAAAGCATTGCAGACCCATTGTAATTTCAGTCACAACAGACCATTAAAGACCAAAAATATTTCCATTAAAATCAAACTAAAACCAACTTCAATTCAAAAATTAAAATTAAATTAAAAGCATATAATCTCTCATCTCACTACAAGCTTCACCTCCTAGCCCTAGCTAGGAGGATTTAGCCTGCCATGGATGGGCTCAATCCAAATAAATAAAGAGAAAAAGAAAAGGAAAAGAAAAGGGAAAGAAAAAACCAAGCTTCTCTCTCTCTCCTCTGCCCACGTTGAAACCCAAGCTCGAGCCCTCTGTTCTTCCTCCCTAGACCCTGAATGAATGCTCCCCACGTCCAAAACCTCCTTATATAGCTGCTGGAGTGGTGAAAATCGGATTTGAATCGGATTTGGAAAGCTATGCATGCCCATTGAAAGCTTTTTCACAGCCAAGTTCGGTGCCTCGAAACACGCCACTTTCCTTGCTCAAATTCCAAAGAAACACCGTCCCTTAGGATTTCATTGGGTCCTCTACATGATAGACGGTTCATATCTGCCATATGATCAAAGATGGTGGCCCAAAACCGCCTGGAAAAATCGATTTTCGCGGATGTGCGAAACCTTTCGCACCATTTCTCTATTGTGATCGGTGGGCCCCACAGAAGCATTTTCTGGAAAATCCACCCCGTCCATTGGATTCAGAACGAAATTTCAGTCAAGAATGGATGGTTTTGAACGTCCATTGACGTGGCCCAGAGAAGAAATCACAGAAGAATCAGTTTTGAACGTTACCGAGCATCCCTTTTGTGGCCTCTGTATCTCACACGTGTGCACGCATGGGTGAAAAGTGATAACATGGTTTTGTAGTTCTCACGGCTGTCTACACGGTGGACGGTTCAGATCGAGCTTATGGAGCACGTGTGGGGCCCACAGATGATCGCAAAAACGGCCAGCGGCCGTGCGTCCGCTGCACCTTACGCAGAGAGGGAGAGAGCGCTGACCCGTTGGTTGGTCCGGTGCGGCTCGCGTGTGCGTGCACTGAATGCACACACACCCTCATGTGGGGTCCACTGTGATGTTCACGAGAAATCCGTGCCGTCCATCCTGTTTCCAATCGTATTTAAACCGTAGAGACAAATTTTGAAGCATATCCAGATAGCATGTGGGCCCCAAATCATGATTTTACGGGCTGATATGTCAGTTGGGGCACTTCCCGAGATCTTCAATGGCTGAAATTTTATATGTACGGTTAATTTATGGTCCTCAGGCGACGTATGAAGTTTCGAGCCGAACGGATGGTGGGAATCTCGTGATCTTACATTCTGGACGTCCTTCAGGCCACTTGAGCTTCAATTTCTAACTTTTCTCGGATTTCTGACCTTGTATATTTGTCAATCTTGGTCCCCTGAAGTGTGTCCCTTGCCTGTGGCGTCAACAGAGTGTTAAATTCATACTTTTAGCAACTTTTTGCATTTCATGCTTTCAACTACACCCTGTATCACAAACACGGCAAAACGGGCCATTAAACGGCATTATGTACGTAAATTCAGGTAATAAATGGGGTCTAATATGCAGTATTTGACCCTCAACATCCATCACATGTCAAGTACACATCACTTTATTCCCTTTTCCCAAGCAACTACAAAAGTCTCCCAAAACCATACCTCTTTTACACAAAAAGCCACAAAAGTCAAGCTTTTCTTACACCACCCATACCTCTCTTACACAAAAGCTTCAAAAATCAAGCTTTTCTTACACAACCATCACTCACCACATCCATCCATCACTCTCTCTCTCTCCCTTTACAACTCTCTCTCTCTTTCTCTCTTTCCCATTTCAAAAATTCCAAAGCCAAAGAGTCCATACGTATGGAATTTGCAAGAGCTCTTAAACTCCAAGTGGCCCACCTTTCTACCCCATCATCTCCCATCTCAACCCTCCATTCTTCATCTTAACCATTGAAGTTGAAGCTAAGGTGCCAAGGAACCTCTAGGAGCAAGAAGATTGGACGGTGGGTGCTAGATCATTCTAGTTTTTCTTATTTTTATGATGTGCCAAGTGAGGCCCACCGATCAATGGTGCGGATCTCACTTGGGACAGTAAAATGTGGCCGATGGCCCATTTGGATCATCATGATCAGTCCATGATGGGGCCATTCTCCATGGACCCCATCATGATGTTTATTCCATTACAAAAAGGTCATCTAGACCATCCATATTGGTGGGGAAAGGATCCCCACCGTTGATTTTAAGTTTGATGGTCCCTCATGCTTTAAGGCCCACTTGATTTATGATTCATTGTAAGGGAGGGCCCATAATGTCGGGGTCCCTCCATCACAAGCCGTGTCCCACTCTCCATGTCTCTCTCTCTCTCTCTTTTATTTCTTTTTATTTTATTTTATTTTATTTTTTTTTGTGTTTATGCAATAGGATTGTGTGGCCCACTTGAATGGATCCCATCTTGATGTATTTATTTTATTCAAGTGGGGCCCACCTTAGACGTTATTCCCATGCCACTCATCAGTGGTGGCCCACTTCATCAGGGCCCACCTTTTAAAATAAAAAATACTAATATAACCGTCCAGTGTCTGGGACGCTGGACGTTTTCAAAGGAAAGAATAAAAAGAAAAGAAGAAAAGAAGTGTTTGGGGTGGTCCCCTCGTATAGGCCCCACCCTGATGTTTATGTTCAATCCACGCCATCCACCACTTTTCCTGGGATATTTTAGGCGTTGAACCAAAGAATGAGCTCAATCCAATGATCAGGCGGGCCGTACCAGAGAAAATGGTACTTTTACTCTTCCAAGCCTAGTAATGCCCATTTTGTGGTTTCTACACTCCAAATCAGTGCCAGAGATGAGGTTGGTGTGGCCTGTTTGGGGCCTAGAATCAAGTGGGCGGAGTGAATTTCCCATCAGCGGACTCCACATTGGTTTTTTTTAAAAAGCAAAAAAATAAAATAAAAAATAAAAATAAGGGTGGCAGCAGCGCTGCCACCGTTTGAAGGCAGCAGGCGCTGCCAGCCAGCGAGCGGACGTCCAGCAGGGGCCCACGGCCCTGCGTGTGGGCCCCACCATAATGTTTATTTGTCATCCGACCTGCTCATGAGGTGGTCCACCCCAGTGGTGGACCCCCCTCCAAAAATGAGACAAATCCAAAACTTAGGTGGCCCACACTACGTGAAACAGTGTGAATTAAATTTCACCATTGAAAAGTTTTTGGGGCCCACAGAAGTATTGGATCAAGCTGAAATTTATGTTTTCCCTTCATCCAGGTCCAAGTGACCTCGTGAACGGGTTAGATTTCAAATGAACATTACGGGGTGGGCCCCACATGGGACCCAAAATTGATGCACGTGTTGTAGTCCACCGTCCAGGCGAACGGTGGCACCCACCTGACGCACTTGTTGCCTCCACCGTCCAGCGGACGGTGGGGCCCTGTGTGATGTAAGTGATATATCCGCACTGTCCACTGGACAGTGGGACCCAGCCTTGATGCATGTGATGCATCCATACCGTCCATCCATTGATTTGTAACAGATCTATGTGCTAGGTCCATTTGATTTATGAAATGCTTATGGGCTGGGCCCATTTGATTCATTTAAGGCCTAAGAATTTGGGCCCACTTGATATGTAAAGCCTATGGGCTTAGGCTCACTTGATATTTAAGGCCTATGGGCTAGGCCCATTTGAATTTCAAAAGGGCATGGGCTAGGCCCATTTGATTTATAAAATGCTTATGGGCTAGGCCCATTTGATTCATTTAAGGCCTAAGAACTTAGGCCCATTTGATGTGTTGCAAGTCCATGGGACTAGGCCCATTTGATGTACTTCAAGGCCCATGTAATCGGACCCTTTTGTTGAAATTTAAAGCCCATGGAGGTAGGCCAATTGATATATGTAAGGCCTAGGGGTTTAGGCCCACTTTGATATGCATACAAGGCCTACGGGTTTAGACCCATTTAATGTACCATAAGGCCTAGGGGTTTAGGTCCATTGAACTCATGTTAGGTCTATGGGTTGAGGCCCACTTGATCTACATGTGGGACCCAATTGGTGTGACCCATTGGTCACAAATTAGACTCATGAGACTAAGCTCATTTGATGCAATCCTAGGCCCACGGGTTTGACCCATTGCAATGCACATAAGACCCATTGGTGTGGCCCATTTATGTGGCCCATCTAATGAATAAAAGGCCCATACGATATGGCCATTTGATATATATATGAAAAGCCCAATGGGGTGAACCTAAGGTCCATTGCAATGTGTAATCCCATACCGATTACGTAGCGAAGTTTAAGAAGATCGTGCCTTGGGAGCAATGATGGTTTGACATCCACATTGCGAGTGTAATGTTGGTTGGATGTCCACATTACGACTCTCCTTCAGGCCCATTACTGGGCCGTACTTATCGTGTATAGGCCGTCCAGGTCCATCTGCATTGTAAGATAGTTCATTTTATTATAACATGTTTAGTACAGTTCCATGACTCATGATCATACGCATCATATGTATGCTTGACGTGAGAATTGTCTGATCATAGCATTTGCCTTCGGGCAGGTTGTTTATGGGCTCCCGGTTAGGCGGTGTTACCCTAAATGAGCGCACGATATGCGCAGGATTGGTTGCATGACTGGATAGTGTGATTCATGCATTCCGCATTTGTATGACATGGTTATTGTACGCCCTAGCGACATCGGGGCCGTAGCCTCCACAGACAGATCGTGGTTGGAAGGATTGGATACCAGAAATCTTGTTCTACATGGGGTACTATAGATATCCCTAGGTGAAAGTCCCTAAACCCTTATGGTACCAAGAGGTTGCTCCAACGTCTAGACCGAGTGGGTAGATGAGCGCTGAGTGCCGAATACCAGTTGGCTGTGCTCTCCACTGTGTCGTGGTCGGTTGGAAAGGGGTGCGGCCTTACCCGCCCGAGTGTAGGGGGTAATGCTAGGCTGAGTTTGACCAGCTCGAGGAATGGGTCCGCTATCGACGAGTCGCGCCCGATATTGGCAGACGGATAGTGAGGTCTCTTCCACTTACCTTATTCGCGCGATGTGGCGGCAATCTGGTTTAGAGTATACTAGACCCCGGTGATATTTCATATTGAGCCGTATTGATGTGTGGACATAGATGAGAACCTGTATGCTTGAGTTGCATTGTACATCGTATGGCTTTGGGATGGCCGATACATTCATGTCTGGCATTGTATAGCCTTGGTACGGCTCATGATATCATGGTTCCATTTACATATTCCACATCACTCTGACATTGCATGTACATATTACTACCTTGCGCACACACTTTCACCACCCTCTAAGCTTTCTGTAAGCTTATGCATGACCGTTACGTGTAGGTGACGTTGGATCGCAGCAGCGCTGAGGCAGGAGTACGTTGCTGATCATTTTGGAGTTTTTTTGTTATTTACCATTGTATTTTCCTTTATGCTCATTGTACTTGTAAATTTTTTGATCATAGTGAAAATGTAATGGAGTTCTTGGTTGTTGTTTGTGGGTTATGCCTTTGGTTATGCTTATTACGAATCAAACTGACATTGAAAATCCTCCTCGTAGCATCCCAGGATCGGAACCTGGTGAATGGGAGCTAGGAGCCGAGAATGGGGTTCTACGGAGGCTGTCGATGCCGGATTCGGCGATCGGAAATTCTGTGAGCCCGGTTTCCGAGTTTGGGGCGTGACACCCACTTTGTTATACATGGGCCCATGTGTGTAGGCCATTTGATGTGTTTATAGGCCCGTTGTTAGGGCCTACCTTGATATATATATAGGCCCACGTTATGAGGCCCATTTGATGTATTTGTGGCCCATTGTTGAGGCCCACTTTAATATATATAAGGCCTATGTGATTAGGCGTATTTGATACACATAAAGCTTATATGCTTGGGCTCATTTTAATGCATTCTAAGGCCCATGGGTGATGGCCCATTACAAAGTACCTAAGAACCATTGGTGAGGCTCATTGAGGTGATCCACTTGATGAATGTAAGGCCCATATGATACAGCCCAATTGATGTACTTAAGGCCCAATTGGGTGCAACTAGGTCCATTGCAATGCGTGATCCCTCCATAGCATATAATAACATTTATAGCAAGTAATGCCTCAGGAACAATGATGGTTAGATGCCCACATTGTAAGGATGACGTCGGTTAAATGTCCACATTGTCACTCTCCCTAAGGCCCACTAATAGGCCATACTTGTAGCAAGTAGGCCGTCTAAGCCCATCTCCGTTATACGCAGGGCCCATCTCTATATACATGTTTAGTATAGATTCATGATTCATTATCATACGCATCATATGTATGACTGATATGAGAAGTGACTGATCATAGCATATGCCTTTGGCGGACTGTTTATGGGCTCCCTGATAAGCGGAGTTGCCCTACATGAGCGCATAGTATGCGTAGGACTGTTGCATGCCTGGTAGTGTGACTCATGCACTTGCATTTGTATGATTGTAGTTATTGAATGCCCTAGCGACATCAGGGCCAAAGCATCCATTGACGCATCATGAGTGGCTGGATTGGATATCGAAAATGTTTGGTTCTGGCATACGGGCGCCATAGATATCCCTTGGTGAAAATTCCTAAACCCGATGGTACCAGAGGATGACTCCAATGTCGAGACCGAGTGGATGCACGAGCGCGCGAGGGCCATATACCAGTAGGCTTCGTCTCCCACTTTGTCGTGGTCGGTTGGAAAGGGGTGTGACCTTACCCACCTGAGTGAGGGGGCAACTTCTAGGTTGAGTTTGACTAGCTTGAGGAATCGGTCCGCTATCAACGAGTCGGGCCTGATATTGGCAGGCGGATAGTGAGGTCTCTTCCGCTCTCCTAGTCGTGTGTTTGGATAGGGCCGGCAAGCTGGCGTAAAGTGTACTAGACCCCGGTGATTATTCAGACTGAGAACCGTGCTGACTTGATACTCTAGTGAGGAGCTGCATCGATATGTGGATGAGGATTGACATACTTGACTTGCATTTTGCATCACATGGCTGGGATGTGGCCAATCGCATTCATATCTTGCACCGCATAGCCTTGGTACGGCTGATTGCATTCATGTATTCATCAGCATGATTCCACATTACTCTAACCCTGCATTCTAAGCACGCTTATATTGCGCACACACTTACACCACCCTCTAAACTTTCTATAAGCTTATGCACGATTGATGCATGTAGGTGACACCAGGATGCAGCCTTAGTCTCGCCATTGTTGGAGCGTGCAGCTGAGCTTCTGGAGTTTTTGTTATTGTCACTATTTTGTATTTTTCTTTCCTATGCATTGTACTTAAAGTTTTTGATTATAGTGGATTTTATGATGGTGTTCTTGTGGTTATTGTTCGTGGGTTATGCTTATGTTATGCTCATTATGAATCAAATGGATATTAGAAATCCTCCTTATAACATCCCAGGATCGGAACTTGGTATATGGGTGCCGGGAGCCGAGAATGGGGTACTACGGAGGCTATCGGGGTCGGATTCGGTGATCGGGAATTTTGTGAGCCCGGTTTCTGAGTTTGGGGGTGACATCTTGGATGACTGTCTGTCCCTAGATGACCTCCTCACCTATGGCTCAACAGGTGGATCAAGTGGGGGCTGCTCCCCCAGTCCATCTTCTGTAGGAACCCCCTCGTCCTCTGCACCTCGCTGTACTCTCCCGTCATCAGGCACCACGGGAGGAATAACTGGATCCATGTCCTCTAGCTCACCTGAACTAGGCTGGTTCTTCTCTGGCTTACCAATGTCTTCTATACACTGATCTTCAAAGAAAATCACATCTCTGCTCTTGACGAGCTTCCTCTCGGTCAGTCCCACAATCTGTAACCGAACTTTTCATCATCGTACCCTAAGAACACACACTACCTGATCTTCATATCGAGCTTGGACCACTCGTCCTTCGGTACGTGAACGGATGCCCTGCATCCAAACACCCTGAGATGACTGTACGATGGATCCTGTCCAGTCACACCTTCTCAGGTACATCTCCATTCAACGGGGCTGATGGAGACCTGTTTATCAGATACACCACTGTGTGCATTGCTTCTCCCCAGAACGTCTTGGGAAATTTCACATGGGATAACATATATCTGATTCTCTCAACAATGGTGCGATTCATTCGCTCAGGTACCCCATTATGCTGGGGGGTCTTGGGAACCGTCTGTTCATGCCGTATACCCAGGGACTTGCAATACTAATGAAAGTCACCGATGTATTCACCACCATTATCAGTGCAGATGCACTTTAATGATCTACCTATCTCTCTCTCGATCATAGCATGAAACAACTTAAACACACCAAAGACCTCGTCCTTGGATTTCAAAGCATAAGCCCAAACCCTCCTAAATGCATCATCTATAAAAGTAACAAAATACAATGCCCCACCCAAGGTTTTTGTCCTCATATGACCACAAACATCAGAATAAACTAAATCTAATGCATGCACTTTATTTATATGAGAAGCAGATTTAACAAATGAAACTCTATGCTGTTTCCCTGATAAACAATCAAGATAGGTTTTGAGAGGTGTACCAGTTACGTTTGGAAGGAGCCACTTCCTTGCTAGTAGCTGAAGCCCTTTTGCACTCATATGGCCTAGACGCTTATGCCACATGTCAATAGCTGAATCTTCCACTGCGTTTAACTCACCCTTGCACACACTGACACTTGCCTCGTAAAGGGTGCAACACTTCTTTCCTCTGGCTGCGATCAACGAACCCTTGATGAGCTTCCAGCACCCACCAGCAAATTGGCTTTCATAGCCATCATCATCCAACCTTCCCATTGACATCAAGTTGAGGCGAAGGTCTGGGATATGCCACACATCCCTGAGAACCAATGTGCATCCCATATCAGTTTTCACACAAATATCACCGACCCCTACGATCTTCGATACGCCTGAATTTTTCATCTTCACAGTCCCATAGTCACCTGACTTATAGCTTGTGAAGAAGTCCTTGCGAGGAGTCGCATGAAAAGAAGCTCCTGAGTCAATCACCCAGTCGGTGTCTTGACCCGTAGCCGTGAGACAAACATCATGATTTGTGGAAAGAATAATAATAACGTCGCCATCTGAAGCGATCGCAGTAGAATCTGATTCATCTTCCTTCTCCTTTCCTTTTCCTTTCTTGTTGTTCCTATTCTTACGACATTCATGCTTGTAGTGGCCTTTCTTGCCATAGTTTCAACATTTAACCTCCTTTCTGTTACTCGACTTGCCTCTTGATTTATCTCGGGCCTTGTTCACTCCTCAAGTGCAGGGTTGTGACGTAGTAATAACTCGGTAAGACCGAGGTCGAATCCCAAGGGACTGAAACTCGTACGTTATCTATAACTAACTAGAACTAGAACTAGGCTAAGATGAAATCTAAACTGAATGTAATTCTTAGAATAATAGTGAAAATATTAATCTAAAATTTATAGAAATCAGAGGAAAGAAAACTAGGGATTCAGAGGATCCACTTGTAGAGATCAGAGAGATCTTATACCTGTTTCATGAATCATAGAATTTACTGAACTATCATTGATCTAGTTTTCAAGAGATGAAAGGTATATGAATTAGAATGGATTCCATCACCAAACCATGCCCAGGAGACTATGGCAAACAACAGAATTAAACTAATTACCAACCAATCAGTATGCCATGAAGGTTAGGAAGGGTACCATCATCCGACCATGCCCAGGAGACGATGGTGAACAACAAGACTTTCTGACGTCATAAACATAAAAAGAAAAAGAAAATATTCAAAGCCATCGCAGACCCACTGTAATTTTAGTCACAACAGACCATTAAAGACTAAAAATATTTTCATACTAATCAAACTAAAATCAACTTCAATTCATACATTAAGATTAAATTAAAATCATAAAATCTCCCATCTTACTACAAGCTTCACCTCTTAGCCCTAGCTAAGAGGATTAGCCAGCCATGAATGGGCTAAACTAAATCTCAAAAGAAAAGAAAAGAAAAAAATAAAACAACCTCTGTCTCTCTCTCTTCCTTGCTCCACGTTCCAACTTCCAAGATCTCCTCCAAAGCCCTCTCTCTCTCTTTCTTATAGCAACAGGGAGTCGGTGCAGTGGTCGGTTTGGAGAGTCCATGTAAAACTTCAGCCAGAAGTTTTCTTTACGCAGCATTGAAGTTAGAGGTTTCTTTGCGCAGCAAGAGAAAACCGCGGAATTCCTACCCTTTGCTGGCATTCGTGGTTTCCACAAACAACACAAAGAAGAACGTCCTTAGGGACGGTTTTGACCTCTCTACAAGATAGACGGTCTGGATTTTCCAATCCGATGCTGACTGAGATCACAAAATGGCCAAAGAAGGCCGGGCGGCATTCGGTACGTGGTTACTGCATAACATATGCAAAGGTTGGAGTTGCGTAACCAGTGGGGCCCACCTTCCCTATTCGTTTGAGAAATCCACACTGTCCATCTGTTTCGTAGTGACATTTCAGTAGGACAGACGACTTTTTTCGTCTTTTGATGCGGCCCACCTGATCAATCATGCGGTGAGGATCATTGCTTTTGGAACGAGTTTCCTAGACGGCTGATCGTTCCAAACTCATTCCGTCTTCCTGCATAGGGTCAGGACCCACTTATTTATCCCCTGGACGGACCGGATCAAGGATCCGGCCATAATCACGCTCGCAAATTGGCCCGCAGCGTCCGAAATTTTCGGACGTCCTCAAACAGAGTCTGCGTAAACCTTCTGCTGGATCATGGTGGGGTCCATGATCAGATTTAAATGAGAAATCCAAGCCGTCCACTTGATTTACCATGGAAAACCGGTCGGAAGTGATCATTTTCCGGATCAACTTCGTCGAAACTCACGTTATTTTGTTTGGCGCCATCCAATCCTGCGTCTGTACCTTCATGTTCATGCAGCATCCACGGAAAGCAGGAAAAGGACCAAGATACGGTCTGTTTGACCTTTTGAACCCACTCAACGGTGTGGATCTTCAAAAAGTATGATGATGGTGGCCCACTAGGATGGACCGCAGGTCCCTGTTGAAAACAGAGAGCCATTTTTGAATTGTAGTCGGTCAACCCCATGGCTGACCGACTTCACTTTCTTGGTGCACAGCGAGTCGTAGTGTACATGGTGTACATGCACTGCAGCATACGGTCCAGTTTGATGTTTTCGTGAAATCCGCTCCGTCCATTAATTCTCCCATATCATTTAAACCGTCAAGACCAATTTTGAAGCATATCCAGATAACAGGTGGGCCCAGAATCAATGGTTTATGGGCTAATCTGTCTGTTGGCCCACTTTTGTAGGGATCTAGGGACTGAAATTTGACGTGTACGGCTCATTTGTGGTCCTCAGTCGATGTATGAAATTCGGAGCTGATCAAATGGTGGGAACTCTGCAATCTTGCGTTTTGGACGACAGTCTGGCCTCTGTAATGTGAACGGCTTGATTTCTTCAGATCTCTGGCATGTAAATTTATCGATCTTGATCCCTTGGAGTCCGTCCCTTGCCTTTGGTGTCATTAGAGCGTTAAATCTATGCTTAAAGCACCCTTTTTTAGTCCATGCTCCTAAATTCAACCTGCAGCGTAAACACAATTAAATCGGCCGTTAAACAATATTATGTTCATAAATCTAAACAATATCTAGGGTCTAATATGCAATATTTGACCCTCAACATAACCCCCAACCAGCATCTTGCTAGTCCCGTGCAAAATATGTGGAAAATAAGTTGAGAATTATATGACAATGTTTATGAACTCGAGTGATTTTTAAAAATTAAACCAGATGCTAGAATTTTAAGATTCATGAATGTTGAGTATCACTCTCCTAGATTTAAGCGCTCGGTAGACTCATAGTCAAGTTCACAGTATCAATCGATCAATTAGAACAACTTTAAACATTAAGATCCATGGTTGTATAGTGTAATCTCGGCTTATCATCATTAAAATTTACTTCTCTATTTCATGATATCATTGGTAATCAACAAAAAATTCATAATAACCAAAACTTGCCTCAAAGATCATCCTTTCATTCTTTCAACTTTTAATTTTAAAAATAACATCAAGAAGATGAATCAAATCCTCACCTACAAGGAGCAAACCTATGGTGAGGACTGTACACCCACCCCTTTTCTCATATCATCTATGGGGAATCAAATCCTCACCTGTAGGGAGCAAACCTATGGTGAAGATTATTTTCCCAAGTCTTTTTTTTTTTAATTGATCATGACGGGCAAATATCAAGCAATTTCCTCACATGCTTAGTGATTACCAAGTTAACCCTTCAATATCAGACTGAAACCTTAATGTAAAAGCAAGATATGACATGTGAAATCATGACTCAATCAATGTTTGCCGCTTCTAATCATGGATTAATAATTCGATCTTAATTGTGAAATCTAACAGATAACTGAATTCAAGAGTCATGCATTACGAACATCACGTATCTTGAAAATCTAAATTAGGGATATCTATCAAAATCACTTCGAATTCACATGAATTTCCAGAAAAATGTGAAAAAATTTCACAATCTTTGCTTAAGACTAAGACAATACTGATTCAGTAACCTAATCTCCCACCCCCAACCTGAAATCTACATGTCCTCAATGTAAAAGAAATATGAGCATGCAATGCACATGGGACAATGAAAGTAAATGAGAAGTGATGGGAGGATAGTACCTGGATAACGAATTAAAAAAGATTTTTTAAGAGATCGCTGAGAGAGAGCAGGTTAGTGCGAGAGAAAAACAAAAATAAAATTCTACTTATACCACTTTTGCAGGTGCTCTCGATTGCATTTAGCGTATGCAACAAGCCTTTAAACTCCTAGGTTACCCCTAGTGGACGAGTTGTAGTCTCGTGAGGGTTTGCAGTAATGTTACCCACAAACATTGAATCGATCATGCCGCAAGGTTCCCCTTCCGGCCAATATCTTGATAAGTTCCTCAACAGGATCATCCAAAAGCCCTTTTTGCAATAGGCTTGGGCGCCTTGGAGCATAACTTTCCAGAGAGACTTATGTACCTCATAGAAAATCTTCCATTGAATTGCTTGAGGTATCCATAATATGTACGATTCACTTATGACAGAAGGAATTTCAATGTTAGTATCGTATGGTGAATCAGAGACTACAAGTAGATAAATTTTAGAAAACTTCTTAAGAAGTGATGTAGTCTCAATACATTCCGAAGCTCCAAACTTCAGTTGGATTTTCAGCTCCTCTTCCTTTTCTGGTAGACGTTTAGGCTCAGGGGAAGAGAGGATTTCAGAATAAGGGTTCTCTCTGTCAGTAATGGCTACTGAGATGTTGTCTCGCAAGGCATTCGCTTTGTCTCTTAACATGGGATCATTTGAAACTACGAAGTGTGTCGAGCAATCTCAAGAGTTAGGAAGTTCAGTTGAGTGTGACTTATTGTGGCTTGTGATGATCTGCGCAAAGAATCCATCGTCCTTGCAAGTGGATGGAGGTACACTCTCTTGCTCCAGTCCTGCATAGACAGATTAAAAATCAGTGAGGCATTGATGTGATCACTCTGTTCATTGAAATTACTCAATTGAGACGTTGAATTGTCAAATGTGTGAAACTCAGATGGTGACCTCAACTGAGTGGTTTCAAATTCTAGAGTCGTAGTGGACAACTCTTTCTTCTCCCGAATCATATCATCATTAAATTTAGGGAAGTGGTCTAAACATGTCTCACAAGAGTTAGAAGAGTCGGTTGTAAGGGGTTCATCCTTCACCTTTAAATCAGACGTGTCAGGTGAGGGGAGTGGCTCATTATGACCGACCACTTCGTGTACGTCTTGATCATCGACCTGGACCAAACTTAAGATAGATTCCATATGAACTATGGTTGCACATTCAGGATAATCATCCCGATACGCATCATCGTCCAGTTCCGTGCAGTGCACAGTTAGGATGGGATCGCCTTCCTCACATTCTATTCCTAAATTCGGTTGAGGTTCGAATAAACTAACCTCCTCATCATTGAAATCCTGTGTGTCATGTAAGGAAGGTGTGTCATCATCAATGTATTTAAAAGACACCAATGTATCTTCACCATTCTTTCGAACAGTTATCGAGATTGACTCATCGAAAAATTGAACCGTATGCTCATTAACGAAATCCAACTCCTCATTCCAAATTCTAGATTCCTTCAAAAGTGAATGCGGATCACTTTTCTTACATTGTATTTCTGGATTGGGTTGGGGCTGAGACAACCTAGCCTCCATTAGCCTATCAACACGTGATTCAAGCGCTTCTACTAATTTCCTCATGCCAGTAATATAATTTGTATAACTCGGAGATAACTCTTCTTGGATCATTTCTGGTGGATATTCGCAAGTTGCGGATCCACAGGGGTTATTACCGTGATGTTTTACTGACTTAACTTCGAAATATTTCTGTTTTCACTTATCAAAATCATACGGGTCATCTGTCGGGAGTTGATATGCGTCATCATTCCAATAATCACGTACTGTTTTCTTAACTCGTGGAATGCAATTATTCTCCCGCAGATAATCACTGAAAGACTTCTTAATCGGTGGAGCATTATATCCGATTGGTTCTCGAAGGACTTTTCAAATTTTTTTTGAGGCATAGGCTGTTTTCCATAAGCTATCTCAACATACGGACGTGCCCACTCATTCAGATACATGGTGAAACCTTAATTCTGAATCTAAAATAAAAGAAAAATTTTAACAACAATACAGAAAGTAAGAGGGAAAGTTAAAAAGAAGTTACTCGATTAAAGATTCCTAAGTTAAAACCTGAAAAACAAAATAGAATAGGTTAGTTTCTAAAAAGTCTAGAAAAATTCTAAGAATAAAACCTTAATTCTAAAAATAGAAAAAAGAACGAAATTAGAAAGATATCACCAATTAGAAATTCCTATCTCAGAATCCTACAAACAGAAAAGACAGGTTAGTTTCTAAAAATAAAAAATAAAAAATATAAAAAATATAAATCTATAATTAAAATCTAATCTTAAACTAATTCTAAAACAAATTAATTTCATAAACACAACCGTCAGTCCTCGGCAACGGCGCCAAAAACTTGTTCACTCCCCAAGTGCAAGGTTGTGATGTAGTAATAGCTCGGTAAGACCGAGGTCGAATCCCAAGAGACTGAAAGTCGTACGTTATCTATAACTAACTAGAACTAGAACTAGAACTAGGCTAAGATGAAATCTAAACTGAATGTAATTTGAGGAATAATAGTGAAAATATTAATCTAAAATTTATAGAAATCAGAGGAAAAGAAACTAGGGATTCAGAGGATCCACTTGTAGAGATCAGAGAGATCTTATGCTTGTTTCATGAATCATGGAATTTATTGAACTGTCATTGATCTAATTTTCAAGAGATGAAAGGTATATGAATTAGAATGGATTCCATCACCAAACCATGCCCAGGAGACTATGGCAAACAACAGAATTATACTAATTACCAACCAATCAGTATGCCATGAAGGTTAGGAAAGGTACCGTCATCCGACCATGCCCAGGAGACGATGGTGAACAACAGGGCTTTCTGATGTCATAAACATAAAAAAGAAAAGAAAATATTCAAAGCCATCGCAGACCCACTGTAATTTCAGTCACAACAGACCATTAAAGACTAAAAATATTTTCATACTAATCAAACTAAAATCAACTTCAATTCATACATTAAGATTAAATTAAAATCATAAAATCTCCCATCTCACTACAAGCTTCACCTCTTAGCCCTAGCTAAGAGGATTAGCCAGCCATGAATGGGCTGAACTAAATCTCAAAAGAAAAGAAAAAAAAAACAAAACGACCTCTGTCTCTCTCTCTTCCTTGCTACACGTTCCAACTTCCAAGATCTCCTCCAAAGCCCTCTCTCTCTCTTTCTTATAGCAACAGGGAGTCGGTGCAGTGGTCGGTTTGGAGAGTCCATGTAAAACTTCAGCCAAAAGTTTTCTTTACGCAGCATTAAAGTTGGAGGTTTCTTTGCGCAGCAAGAGAAAACCGCAAAATTCCTGCCCTTTGCTGGCGTTCGTGGTTTCCACAAACAACACAAAGAAGAACGTCCCTGTGGACGGTTTTGACCTCTCTACAAGATAGACGGTCTGGATTTTCTAATCCGATGCTGACTGAGATCACAAAATGGCCAAAGAAGGTCGGGCGGCGTTCGGTACGTGGTTACTGCGTAACATATGCGAAGGTTGGAGTTGCGTAACCAGTGGGGCCCACCTTCCCTATTCGTTTGAGAAATCCACACTGTCCATCTGTTTCGTAGTGACATTTCAATAGGACAGACGACTTTTTTCGTCTTTTGATGCGGCCCACCTGATCAATCATGCGGTGAGGATCATTACTTTTGGAACGAGTTTCCTAGACGGCTGATCGTTCCGAACTCGTTCCGTCTTCCTGCATAGGGTCAGGACCCACTTATTTATCCCCTGGACGGACCAGATCAAGGATCCGGCCATAATCACGCTCGCAAATTGGCCCGCAGCGTCTGAAATTTTCGGACACCCGCAAACAGAGTCCGCATAAACCTTCTGCTGGATCATGGTGGGGTCCATGATCAGATTTAAATGAGAAATCCAAGCCGTCCACTTGATTTACCATGGAAAATCGGTCGGAAGTGATCATTTTTCGAATCAACTTCGTCGAAACTCACGTCATTTTGTTTGGCGCCATCCAATCATGTGTCTGCACCTTCATGTTCATGCAGCATCCACGAAAAGTAGGAAAAGGACCAAGATACGGTCTGTTTGCCCTTTTGAACCCACTGAACGGTGTGGATCTTCAAAAAGTATGATGATGGTGGCCCACTAGGATGGACCGCAGGTCCCTGTTTAAAACAGAGAGCCGTTTTTGAATTGTAGTCGGTCAACCCCATGGCTGATCGACTTCACTTTCTTGGTGCACAACAAGTCTTAGTGTACATGGTGTACATGCACTGCAGCATACGGTCCAGTTTGATGTTTTCGTGAAATCCGCTCTGTCCATTAATTCTCCCATATCATTTAAACCGTCAAGACCAATTTTGAAGCATATCCAGGTAACAGGTGGGCCTAGAATCAATGGTTTATGGGCTAATCTGTCTGTTGGCCCACTTTTGTAGGGATCTAGGGACTGAAATTTGACGTGTACGACTCATTTGTGGTCCTCAGTCGATGTATGAAATTCGGAGCTGATCAAATGGTGGAAACTCTGCAATCTTGCATTTTGGACAACAGTCTGGCCTCTTTAACGTGAACGGCTTGATTTCTTCAGATCTCTGGCGTGTAAATTTATCGATCTTGATCCCTTGGAGTCCGTCCCTTGCCTTTGGTGTCATTAGAGCGTTAAATCTATGCTTAAAGCACCCTTTTTTAGTCCATGCTCCTAAATTCAACCTGCAGCGTAAACACGATTAAATCGGCCGTTAAACAATATTATGTTCATAAATCTAGACAATATCTGGGGTCTAATATGCAATATTTGACCCTCAACAGGCCTTCCCACTCTTCCTGTTCTTTCCTCTCCCCCGTTCCTATGTCACAATTGCCTCTTGCTGAGTAGACCCTTGAGACTTCCTCCTTGTCTCTTCATTGAAGAGACAACTAGAAACCTGTTCCATGGATACCTTTCCGTCTGGCGCGGAGTTACTTAGAGACACCACCAATGTCTCTCAACTGTCAGGCAATGAATTAAGCAATAACAAAACCTGCAATTCATCATCCAGGACTATCTTCATAGAGGAGAGTTGGTTCACTATATTGCTGACCTCATTCATGTGCTCGGCCATAGAACCACCATCCTTGAACTTGAGATTCACAAGTCGCCTTATCAAAAAAATCTTATTACCGGCTGTCTTCCTCTCATACAGCCCTTGTAGTTTCAGCCATAGGCTAGCGCCTGAGGCTTCCGTAGACACATGGTGGAATACAGAATCATCCAGCCATTGTCTAATAAACTCCACCTCCTTCCGGTCCAACTTCTTCCAATTATCATCAGACATATCCTTGGATTTTGCTGATATGCCTAAAATTTGAGAATATAGATCCTTGCAATAAAGCAAGTCTTCTATCTTAGCCTTTCATATGGTCCAGTTAGAACCATTGAGGCTGATCATCCTTGATGAGCCACCTTCCATAATTCCAAACCGATCCTACCCGTTCAATGAACTCAGTGCTCTGATATCACTTTGTTGGGGGCCTTGCACAAAACCTTAGGATCTAGCCCTCCAGAACAAACCAGAATTATGGGATAATAATGCAATGAAATAAATCAAAGTAACAATCACACACCATACAACAATCCACTATAAAGTAGAACGTTACAACCGATCACAAGCACACCTTGCTATGATCAAACATTCATCACTCACGTAGGAGTGGATAAACAGTAAGAGAAATAAAGAAAACGGAGATATCTCACCGATTACGAGGACGTAGAAGCGCTGAGACGAATGCTCCCTTCCACAAGCTTCTTCTCTCTCTTTCTTCTCTCTCTCACACCCTAAACCCATTAGCAAACCCTTGCAAAGCCTTTAGGAAACCTTCTTGTGATTTTTCTCATGTGTGAAAAACCCTAAAAAACCCTTTTTATAGTTTTAGGAAACTCCTTTCTGCATCCCTGTTGCGAAAGGACTCAAATCCACAATTTCTTGCAAAAACTGTGTAACCTAGGACTGGTCCTAGCCGCCTACAACTGGTCATATCTCACCTACGACTGGTCGTAGCTCATCCACGACTGGTCATAGATCGTGGAGAAAATTAGCAACAACTCGCTGGACTTTGAGTTATACCAGAGCTCGAACCTACGACCGGTCGAGCGCCTCCCACGACCGGTCGAAGACCACCTACGACCGGTCGAGCAACGCGATGAAACCCACCAAAATTTCAACTACTGCATCGTCTCTCCTCTGAACTGATGAGGAAAATCCCATCACTAAGTTGGTCGATATAATCTGACCTGGTGACTAAATAAAGTTATTGATTTTATTAGAAATATTACTAAATTACCTTTCTAACAAGCCCAAAATTTCTTAGATCTAAGATGTAACAAGCAATATCAGCTCAATTTAGAAAACTGGCGTGTGATTGTGTGGATAGTGCAGGTCATGCGAAGACTAGGAACTTTGCCCCACTTCTAATAGGTAAAATGGTCTCTAAATAAAGTGCTCCTTGTTAGAATCTTGTCAAATTATGCTGTCAATGAGCCCGATCGTTCAAATCCAACATGTAATGAGGGAAATACAGGCATTTTAGTGTTGTTAGTGTGACTCGGACTCACACACAATGACTCATGCTAACACCTTCGACTCTTACTAATGCAGTGCAATCTATGCTAAGAAACTACAACTCGTGCTAATGCAGTGTGATCTATGCTCCGACATCGAGAATTTTCAAGAGTTTGTCACCGTGTGCCGGACTCCGTAGATCTGCTTGTGCCAAAGCCCCGTGCACTCACGCCAAACTCTATCTACCCACACTAGGGTTTATGAGCTTGTGCCTGACTTAGTGCACTCACGCCATAGTCATGTCTATTCACACCAACCTATCTAGTCACTACATAGCATACTAGTTAGTAGGTTTTGGGGGGAAATAACCATTTTTTTTAAGAGCAAAAGCTAGCTACAACTTTATTTTGAATGAAAATATTGGTTATGATGTAATGGCCAGATTTATTTATTTATTTATTATTATTATTATTTTGTAATGGCCAGATTAAAATATAAGTTATAATTATATAATTATACGTGTGTCTGTGTGTTTACACGCATTGTGGACCTCTTAAATTTCAACTATTGATCATGCATTAGTTCAGGGTCCCTTGGCATCCCTTCATTCATCTCTCTCTCTCCCTCCCTCCCTCGGCTCTATCGTCCTCTCAGGCAAACCTCTTGCGAGAGATCCCTATCTCACCATCTCTCTCTCTCTCTCTCTCTCTCTCTCTCTCTCTCTCTCTCTCTCTCTCTCTCTCTCTCTCTCTCTCTCTGGTTGTGGTAGTGGGAGACTTGGCATAGCTGTAGAAGGATGCTAGATTGGGTACTATTCTTTCCAGTACCTAGCTGTAGACGGACGGTCCTTTTTGGGGCTTTGCGGGGCCACTGTGATATATTTTTTTAATCGATGTAGATATATTTATTTTGACAAATTATTTTATATTGATGAGTTCCAAGGCTCAAGTAGACCACACTACGTACATGAACCAGTGGAGATTGAATGCCTATGCTGGAAATCTCTCGGGGTCACAAAAGTTTTGAATCAAGCTGATATTTATGTTTTCCCTACATCCAGGTACACCTGACCTTGTAAAGGGGTTAGATGGAAATAAATATCATGGTGGGCCTTAGCAAGGTTTCAATGGCGGGGGTCATTGTCACCTACTTCCTGTAGTGTGGTCTACTCGAGCTTTTGATGTGCTTCCTTTTTTAAACCATGCCCTAAAATGACATGTGAAAATGGATGAACGGCTTGGATTAAAACACATTTATCATGGTAGCCCACAAAGACACTAACAGGACTGTTCCTCTCTAGCAAAGAGTTATATGGTTGAGGGCGACTTAGCTGGGACACGGAACTAGTGACGTGATGGGATTTTTTGTCCTATGCTCGACCGGTCATGGGCTGGTGTTCGACCAGTTGTGGGGTCGAGTCGTAACTCGACTCAAAGTCAAGCGAGTTTGGACTATTTTACTCTGGGGTGCTCGACCGGTCGTAGGTGGCGCTCGACCGGTCATGGGTGGGGCACGACCAGTCGAGGTTACGCAAATTCGTTCTACGATTTTGCGTGGATTTCGTGTCGCAAGTCCTTTCACAACTGGGATGCGGAAGGGAGTTTCTTAAAACTATAAAAAGGGGGTCTATAGGGTTTTTTTAAGTGAGGATGGTGAATGAAAAACACAAGAGGGCTATCAAAGAAGTGAGAGAGAGAGAAAGAGAGAGAGGAAGCTTGTAGAAGGGAGTTTTTTTTTTGTGGAGGTGATCTACCATATCTCAGCGCTTCTACGTCCTCGTAATCGGTGAGATTTCTCAGTTTTTCTTTTGTTTCTCTTACTATTTATCCACTCCTGTGTGAGTGATGACGGTTTGATCATAGTAAGGTGTTTGTGATTGGTTGTAACGTTCTACTTCTTGGTGGATTGTTGATTTAGACGAGGTCCCTGTGGTTTTTACCTCTTTAAGGGTTTTCAACGTAAAAATCTCTTGTGTGGTGTGGTTTGTGCTTTGATTTATTTTCATTGCTTTTATTATCACATAATTCTGGTTTGTTCTGGGGGGCTAGATCTTAAAGTTCTGTGTAAGGCCCCTAATAAAGTGGTATTAGAGCTAAGTTCATTGAACGGGTAGGATCAATTTGGAATTATGGAAGGTGGCTCATCAAGGATGATCAGCCTCAATGGTTCTAACTGAACCATATGGAAGGCTAAGATGGAGGACTTGCTTTATTGCAAGGACTTATATTCTCCAATTTTAGGCATATCAGCAAAATCCAAGGATATGTCTAATGATGATTGGAAGAAGATGGACCGAAAGGCTGTGGGGTTTATTAGACAATGGCTAGATGATTCTGTGTTCCACCATGTGTCTATGGAAACCTCAGCCGCTAGCCTATGGTTGAAACTAGAAGGGCTGTATGAGAGGAAGACAACCAGTAATAAAATTTTTCTAATAAGGCGACTTGTGAATCTCAAGTTTAAGGATGGTGGTTCTGTGACCAATCAGTCAGCAATATAGTGAACCAGCTCTTTGCTATGAAGATGGTCTTGGATGATGAATTGCATGCTTTACTTTTGCTTAGTTTGTTGCCTGATAGTTGGGGAACATTGGTGGTGTTTCTAAGTAACTTCGTGTTAGATGGAAAGATATCCATGTAACAGGTGAATAGCCGTCTCTTCAATGAGGAGACAAGGAGGAAGTCTCAAGAGTCTACTCAGCAAGAGTCCCTTGTGACACAGGAATGAGGGAGATGAAAGAACAGGAAGGGCGGGAAGGCCTGAGATAAATCAAGAGGCAGGTCGAGTAACAGAAAAGATGTTGAATGCTAGAATTGTGGCAAGAAGGCCCAATACAAGCATGAATGTCATAAGGCTAAGAACGATAAGAAAGAAAAAGGAAAGGAGAAGGAAGATGAATTAGATTCCACTGCGGTCGCTTTAGATGACGACGTTATAGTATTCTTTCAGCAGATCACGATATGTGTCTCATGGCTACGAGTCAGGACACCGACTGGGTGATTGACTCAGGAGCTTCTTTTCATTCGATTTCACGCAGAAACTTCTTCATAAGCTACAAGTCAAGTGACTATGGGACCGTGAAGATGGGAAATTCTGGCGCATCGAAGATCGTAGGGGTCGGTGATATTTGTGTGAAAACTGATGTGGGCTGCACATTGGTTCTCAGGGATGTGAGGCATATCCTAGACCTTCGCCTCAACTTGATGTCGACGGGAAGGTTGGATGATGATGGCTATGAAAGTCGGTTTGCTGGTGGGCGTTGGAAGCTCATCAAGGGTTTGTTGATCGCAGCCAGAGGAAAGAAGTGTTGCACCTTATATAAGATAAGTGTCAGTGTATGTAAGGGTGGATTGAATGCAGCAGAAGATTCAGTTATTGACATGTGGCACAGGCGTTTAGGCCACATGAGTGAAAAAGGGGATTCAACTACTAGCAAGTAAGCGACTCCTTCTAAACATGATAGGTATGCCTCTCAAAACCTGTCTTGATTGTTTATCAGGAAAACAACATAGAGTTTCATTTGTTAAAACTACTTGTCATGTTAATAAAGTGCATGCATTAGATTTGGTTTATTCTGATGTTTATGGTCCAATGAGGACAATAACCTTGGGTGGAGCATTGTATTTTGTCACTTTTATAGATGATGCATCTAGGAGGGTTTGGGTTTATGCTTTGAAATCAAAGGACGAGGTCTTTAGTGTGTTTAAATTATTTCATGCTATGGTCGAGAGAGAGACAGGTAGATCATTGAAGTGTATCAGCACTGACAATGGTGGAGAATACATTGGCGACTTTCATGAGTACTATAAGTCCCTGGGTGTACGGCATGAACAGAAGGTTCCCAAGACCCCTCAGCATAATGGTGTAGCTGAGCGAATGAATCGCACAATTGTTGAGAGAATCAGATGCATGTTATCTCATGCGAAATTGTCCAAGACGTTCTGGGGAGAAGAAATGCACACGACAGTATATTTGATAAACAAGTCTCCATTAGCCTTGTTGAATGGAGTACCTGAGAAGGTGTGGACTGGACAGGATCCATTGTACAGTCATCTCAGGGTGCTTGGATGCAAGGCATCCGTTCATGTACCAATGGACGAAAGGTCCAAGCTTGATATGAAGATCAGGCAGTGTGTGTTCTTGGGGTACGGTGATGAAAAGTTCAATTACAGATTGTGAGATCCAATCGAGAGGAAGCTCATCGGAAGCAGAGATGTGGTTTTCTTTAAAGATTAGTGTATAGAAGACATAGGTAAGCCAGAGAAGAACTAGCCTAGTTTAGGTGATCTAGAAGACATGGATTTGATTATTCCTCTCGTGGTGCCTGATGATGGGAGAGTACAGAAAGGTGCAGAGGATGAGGAAGTTCATACAAAAGATGGACTAGGAGAGCAGCCCCCACTAGATCAACCTGTTGAGCCATAGGTGAGAAGGTCATATAAGGATTACAGTCGTCCAAGAGGTACTCGCCGCATGAGTACATTATGCTGACTAATGGGAGAGAGCAAGAAGATTATTCTGAGGCCCTAGCCGACGAGCATAAGAAGGATTGATTGAAAGCTATGTAAGAGGAGATGAAATCCTTACATAAGAACCACACCTATGACATGGTGAAACTGCCTAAAGGCATGAAAGCTTTGAGCAGCAAGTGAGTGTTCAGAAACAAGGTTGAGCAGAAGAATTTATAGACGAGGTTCAAGGCTAGACTTGTGGTAATAGGGTTTTGTTAGAGGAAAGGCATAGACTTCAAGGAGATATTCTCACCAGTGGTGAAGATGACATCCATACGGGTGTTGTTTGGGTTAATGACTAGCATGGATTTGGAGATAGAGCTGTTAGATGTTAAAACTACCTTTCTCCATAATAACCTGGAAGAAGAGATCTACATACACCAACCAGAGGGGTTCGAAGTCAAGGGCAAGGAGCATGAAGTATGTACGCTGAGAAAGAGCTTGTATGGGCTGAAACAAGCTCCACGACAATGGTATGAGAAGTTCAATTAGTTCATGTTACATCATATGTATGACAGAACGGAGTCGGACCACTGTGTGTTCACGTGCAAGTTCTCAGATGGTGATTTCTTAGTTTTGCTATTATACGTTGATGACATACTCATAATGGGAAAAGACATCAAGAAGATCGATAGACTGAAACAGGAGTTGGATAAGTCGTTTGCGATGAAAGACTTGGGCCTAGCTAACAGATCTTAGGAATGAAGATAACTCGTGACAGAAGCAGCATGAAGCTTTGGCTATCACAAGAGCGGGATATTGAGAAAGTCCTATAGCAGTTCAATATGAATGCAGCGAAGCCAGTCAGTACTCCACTGGATGGTCACTTTAGATTGAGCGACAAGCAGTGTCCTAAGATGAAGACAGAGGTGGAAGAGATGCAGAAGCTACTCTACGCGTCAGCTGTAGGAAGCTTGATGTATGCTATGGTGTGTACACGCCCAGACATAGCATATGCGGTTGGTGTTGTTAGCCAGTATCTTGTCAATCCTGACAAAAAGCATTGGGCAGCAGTGAAGTGGATACTACGGTATTTAAGAGGCCCATCTAGGTTGAGCCTATGCTATGGTGACGGAAAACCTATGTTAGAAGGCTACACAGATGCAGATATGGCGGGTGACATAAACTCTAGAAAATCTACATCGGGGTTCATGTTCACATTTGCAGGGTGAACGATTTTTTGGTAGAGCAAGCTACAGAGGGTTGTAGCATTATCGACAACAGAGGCCAAGTACATTGCAGTCACAGAAAGATGTAAAGAGATGCTTTGGATGAAGAGGTTCCTATAGAAACTTAGCCTGAAACAGGAGGAGGACGTGGTCTATTGCGATAGTAAGAGTGCTATACACTTAAGCAAGAATCCAAGTCAGCATTCCAAGTCGAAGCATATAGAGATTCGGTATCATTAGATCAGGGACTTTGGAGCAGAAGTTGTTATAACTTGAGAAGGTCCACACGGATGACAATGGGTCAGACATGATAACCAAGGCTTTGTTCAAAGGCAAGTTTGAGGTTTGTAGAAATCAGGCTGGCTTGAAGAAGGTGAATTCCTACCGGGTCAACATGGGGGGAGATTTGATGAGATTTTGTCTCGTGCTCATGACCGGTCGTGGGCCTTGCACGACCGGTCGTGGGCTGGTGTTCGACCAGTCATGGGGTTGAGTCGTAATTCGACTCAATGTTCAGCGAGTTTAGAGTATTTTACTCCGGGGTTCTCGACCGATCGTAGGAGGGTCTCGACCGGTCGTAGGTGGTGCTCGACCGGTCGTGGGTGGCGCACGACCAATCGAGGTTACGCAGATTTGTTCCGCAATTTTGCGCGGATTTCGTGTCGCAAGTCCTTTCGCAACCGGGATGCAGAAGGGAGTTTCCTAAAACTATAAAAAGGGGTCTCTAAAGTTTTTCTAGGTGAGGATGGTGAATGAAAAAAATAAGAGGGCTATCAAAGGGGTGAGAGAGAGAGAAAGAGAGATATGAAGCTTATAAAAGGGAGGTTATGTTCTTAGAGGTGATCTACCATATCTCAGCACTTCTACATCCTCGTAATCGGTGAGATCTCTCAATTTTTCTTTTGTTTCTCTTACTGTTTATTCATTCCTCACTACCAAAAAATCGACCAAAGGCTACGGACCAAAACTGTAACCATAGGTTTATGGCTACGATTTTGGTCTGTAGCTTAACCGTGGCCTTAGGTGCCGTAACAATAGGTCTTAAACCTATGGCTATGGATTTAATTCGTAGCTATAGGGTATAATAGCTACAGATATAATCCGTAACAATTATATCTGTAGCGAAAACTTCAAACAGCTACGGATATTATTTGTAGCTAACAGTTCGTAGCAATATGCCTAAATTAAAAAGGCTATACCTATCAGATTAATGGCTACGGATATTATTTGTAGCTAAAACTCCGTAGCAATATGCCTAAATTGAAAAGGCTACACCTATCAGATTAATGGCTACAAATAGTATTTGTAGCTAAAAGTCCGTAGCAATATGCCTAAATTGAAAAGGCTACACCTGTCAGATTAATGGCTACGGTCAATATCCGTAGCTATTTTGTATATTAAAAAATTATATGTAATCATTTGTTCATTCAATTACCACCTGTACAATTATTCATTCATTCAATTATAATCAAATTACAATCCTTCATTTAATCAATTACAATTACAATTACAATAATGCTGAAAATACAAATCTTTGGCTTCATTAGAGAAATGTGCTCGACTTCACCTTAAAATTTCAACAACTTCGTATATTCCATCATCCTACAAATAGTCATGTTATACATAAATTAAAATGCCTATTAGGGAAAAGAAAGACAAAGTGAAAGAAGTATATCATGTATAACTATTTTTTCTTAATGAATTAAAAAAAAAAACTCAAAGAAGAATGAAATTGATATAAAAGAAATGGTCTCACCATATGATTATAGGTTTTGGTTTTGATTTTGGTTTTGGTTAAGGTTTAGGCTAAAGTTAGGCTATAGGTTATAATTAAGTTTAGGTTATAGGTTAAGGTTTAGGTTATAAGTTTTGGTTTAGGTTAAAGTTATAGGTTTAAGTTTAGGTTATAGGTTATAGCTTTTGGAAACTTGATTATAGGTTAAGGTTTAAGTTTAAGAAATGAGGTTCGGGTTCGAGTTCGAGATCAGGCTTAGGTTTGGGTTTTCAAGTTTAGGTTTATGTTAAGGAGTTAAGATTAAGATTAGGTGTAGGTTTGGGTTTAAGGATTTGAGAATACATTTAGGTTTTATATTTAGATTTAGGTTAAAGTTTTAGAAAAATGTTATAAGTTTAGGTTTAGGTTATAGGTTATAGTTTATAGGTTATAACTTTTGGAAATTGAGAATGGCTTATGGTTTAGGTTTAGGAAATCGGGTTCAAGTTTGAGATTGGGTTTAAGTTTGAGTTTTTAAGTTTAGGTTTAGGTTTAGGTTAGGGAGTTGAGATTAAAATTAGGTATAGGTTTAGCTTTACGGAATTGAGTTTAGGTTATAGGTTTAGGAAAATGTTTGGTTTAGGTTATACGTTTTAGGATTTGGGAATAGTTTTAGGTTATAAGTATAGTTTTAGGTTATGTTATAGGTTAAAGTTTAAGTTTAGGTTATAGGTTTTAGAATTTGAGAATGTGTTCGGGTTTAAGTTATAGGTTTTGATTTTGGTTTATGTTATAGGTTTTGATTTTGATTATAGGTTTTGGTTTAGGTTATAAGTTATAGGTTTAGGTTATAGGTTTTTGGATTTGAAAATGGGTTCAGGTTTAGGTTATAGGTTTTGGTTTTAGTTTAGGTTATAGGTTTTGATTTATGTTATAGGTTATAGGTTTATGTTAAGGTTTAGGTTTAGGTTATAGGTTTTGGGATTTGAGAATAAGTTCAGGTTTAGGTTATAAGTTTTGGTTTTGGTTTAGGTTATATGTTATAGGTTTAGGTTTATGTTATAGGTTTTGGGATTTGAGAATGGGTTCGAGTTTAGGTTATTTGTTTTGGTTTAGGTTAAGGTCTAGGTTTAGGTTATAGGTTTTTGAATTTGAGAATGGATTCGAGTTTAGGCTATAGGTTTTGGTTTTGGCTTAGGTTATAGGTTTTGGAATTTAAAAATGAGTTCGGGTTTAGGTTATAGGTTTTGGTTTTAGTTTAGGTTATAGGTTTTGATTTACGTTATAGGTTATAGGTTTAGGTTAAGGTTTAGGTTATAGGTTTTGAGATTTGAGAATGGGTTTGAGTTTATGTTATAGGTTTTGATTTTGGTTTACGTTATAGGTTTTAATTTTGGTTTAGGTTAAAGGTTTTGGGATTTGAGAATGGGTTTGGGTTTGGGTTTAGGTTATAGGTTTTGAGATTTGAGAATGGGTTTGGGGTTAGGTTATGGGTTTTGGCTTTGGTTTAGGTTTAGGTTATAAGTTTTTGAATTTGAGAATGGGTTATGGTTTAGGTTAAGGAAATCAGGTTTAGCTTCGGGATTGAGTTTAAATTTGAGTTTTCAAGTTTAGGTTTAAATTTAGGTTTAGGTTAGGGAGTTGAGATTAGGGATCGATGTAGGTTTAGCTTTAGGGAATTGAGTTTAGGTTATAGGTTTAGGGAAAGGTTAGGTTTAGGTTATAGGTTTTGAGATTTGGGAATAGTTTTAGGTTATAAGTATAGGTTTAGATTAAGTTATAGGTTAAAGTTTAGGGATACATTATAAGTTTTGGGATTTGAGAATGGGTTCGAGTTTAAGTTATAGGTTTTAGTTTTGGTTTTGGTTTTGGTTTAGATTATAGGTTTTTGGATTTGAAAATGGATTATGGTTTAGGATTAGGAAATCAGGTTCAGGTTCGAGATTGGGTTTAAGTTAGGGTTTTCAAGTTTAGGTTTAGGTTAGGAAGTTAAGATTAAGATTAGGCGTAGGTTTAGCTTTAGGGAATTGAGTTTAGGTTTTAGGTTTAGGGAAAGGTTAGGTTTAGGTTATAGGTTTTGAGATTTAGGAATAGTTTTAGGTTATAAGTATAGGTTTAAATTAAGTTATAAGTTATATATTTTGAGATTTGAGAATGGGTTCGGGTTTAGGTTATAGGTTTTGATTTTGGTTTAAGTTATAAGTTTTGGTTTTGGTTATAAGTTATAGGTTTAGGTTAAGGTTTAAGTTTAGGTTTAGGTGATAGGTTTTGAGATTTGAGAATGGGTTCGGGTTTAGATTTTAGATTTTGATTTTAGTTTAGGTTATAGGTTTTGGTTTAGGTTAAGGTTTAGGTTTAGGTTATAGATTTTGAGATTTGATAATGGGTTCGAGTTTAGGTTATTGGTTTTAGTTTTGGTTTAGGTTATAGGTTTTTGGATTTGAGAATGGGTTATAGTTTAGGTTAAAGAAATCAGGTTCAAGTTCGGGATTGAGTTTAAGTTTAGATTTTCAAGTTTAGATTTAGGTTTAGGTTAGAGAGTTGAGATTAGGATTAGGTGTAGATTTAGCTTTAGCGAATTGAGTTTAGATTATAGGTTTAGGGAAAGGTTAGGTTTAGGTTATAGGTTGTGGGATTTGGAAATAGTTTTAGGTTATAGGTTAAGGTTTAGGGATAGGTTATAGTTTAAAGTTTAGGGATAGGTTATAGGTTTTGGGATTTGAGAATGGGTTCGGGTTTAGGTTATAGGTTTTGGTTTTGGTTTAGGTTATAGGTTTTGATTTTGGTTTGGTTATAGGTTTTGGAATTTGAGAATGGATTCGAGCTTAGGTTATAGGTTTTGGTTTTGGTTTAGATTTTAGGTTTTTGAATTTGAGAATGGGTTATGATTTAGGTTTAGGAAATCGGGTTCAGGTTCGGGATTGGGTTTAAGTTTGGATTTTCAAGTTTAAGTTTAGGTTTAGGTTAGAGAGTTGAGATTAGGATTAGGTGTAGGTTTAGCTTTTGAAAATTGAGTTTAAATTATAGGTTTAGGGAAAGGCTAGGTTTAGATTATAGGTTCTGGGATTTGGAAATAGTTTTAAGTTATAAGTATAGATTTAGGTTAGGTTATAGGTTAAGGTTTAGGGATAGGTTATAGGTTTTGGAATTTGAGAATGGGTTCGGGTTTAGGTTATAGGTTTTAGTTTTGATTTAGGTTATAGGTTTTGGAATTTGAGAATGGGTTCGGGTTTAGGTTATAGGTTTTAGTTTTGGTTTAGGTTATAGGTTTTTCGATTTGAGAATGGGTTATGATTTAAGTTTAGGAAATCAGGTTCCAGTTCGGGATTGGGTT